>CM070552.1:14971123-16171123 GCA_036346405.1 Phyllostachys edulis
TAGCAAGCAAAGAAAAGAGAGAGTTGGGGGAAGAATGAGGAAGAAGAGCAAAAGAATGACATGGCGTGTTGTATCTTGACATGGGCTGACCCGTGTGTCACCTGCGTGTTGTATGTTGACATGGGCGGCCAGGTGCAAAACCACGCTCGAACCACTACTGGGTGTTAATTGACGGTTTTCACAAATTTAGGGGTTAAATAACCGGTTTTGTAGTTGAGGGTAAACCAGACTTTTCGATAGTTCGAGAAATCCGGACTTTTTCAAGAATAAAAATAGGATCATGAAATAGCATGTCGAATTAGGATATTCAAATCACAAATGCAAACATTGCAACCACCTTTTCCTCAAATTTACGAACAAAGCCAACATGATTGTGGTAACCTTCTCTCCTCTCAACATCCATCATTTTTAAATGTGAAACAAAAGTTCTAGATAACTTCTACTAACATTTACTGTCAATACTCTGTTGAGCCCCAGAACACAGGAGTACTTCGATGAAGAACTAATGGTCAAACCTCCTATATGAGTGAGTGAGATAAATCTTTAGAAAAAAATAATTTGCTTCCTAAAAATAAAAAGTAAACTTCAATGTAGCAATATCCACTCACTCTTTTCAAATCCAGATGAGGACCTGGTAATAGTTTCAACAATTCTTCAATAGATACTTTGCAAGATGGCAAATAAATTTTAGTAGCAGAAAGAACATGTGGCAAACCTTCTACCCTATAATTAACGTCATTCAAGCAAATCACATAACAGTTACAACATTTTTAAATAAGAAAGTGCACCAAGACTTTCAGAGTTACAAGGACAAGTCATAAGCAGATGTATCAATAGACAGCAATAACAACTTTTGCTCTGATAGGTAACAGAATGTGGGGAACAAAAAAGTAGGCAGTGAACAAAGAAAATTGGAAAGTCATGTCCCTATTATACGGAATATTGGAATCTCATTCGACAACAAGACACAGATGGAAATGAGAAGAAAGGGACATAATATTTCTCGACCGTAAATGCAACTTTTGTCCCCCACCACCCCAAAAAAAAGGTGGAGAAAAGGGAAATGAATAAAAAAACATATGTAACAATAACTTTCGTTACTCAGTAACCAAGCTACAGCTTTTCTTTTATTCTTTGAATTTATCTCATCTTACATGTGTACAGAAGGTTTGTAGAAAAACTACTTCCAAAAAAAACACATCATTCTCTGAAAACTACATTCAAAGAAACATGAAAAAAATTTTCATTGAAAAAGTAAGAGATCGAAAATAAAGTGAGCGTGATAAACTTACCATCCAGATCTCACTGCATGCTGAACAAAGGCGAATACTAAGAGGTGCATATCCAGAAAAGATGTACGATATATCACTAGGGCTGAGATTGAAAATAACAACAGGTAAGTATTAGTTATCATGAACTGTGATGACAAGGGACTACAGATAACAAATGGCAAATTTATGAATGCCCAACAAGTAGAAGTGGGAAAAATCCTTGTTGTGTGTTGAATAATCATATCACGATGCGATCGGTGAGGAAAATGAAATAACTTTTGAACAAGCGCAAACACAATACATCTAATAAGTTTTGATAAAATATCTTGACAGGAACTTTCATTGAAAGTATGGAAACTAGCAATGTATCCATTTATGGTTTTATACCACTTTACTTATTGAAAAATCAGATGTTATTTTGCATCTTAGTACAACTGAAGACTCCAACAAACTATTTAAGTTTCCTAAAAAACTATTAACTTATATGGAAGAGTCAAAGTCACTTGCAGGTTAGTACTAGCATTTTTTAGAGAACAGATAATATTAGCAAGAAAAATATACACAGATTAAACCATGGTTACATACCTAACCTTACACTTCAGTCAGATGATAAATTTGTGGAGATTAATTTGGAATGAAGTTATGTTGGTGCAGGCGTGCAGCTTAAAAAAATGCTTTTGAGTTAAAGACCGCATTAGGAAGATAATAAAAATGAAGATGAAACCCAAAATGTGCACTTTTTGGCCTTCAGATAAGGAAAACATCATTAGACAAAAAAAAATATAAATACTGAAGAAACCCACAATGTATACTATTTGCGATTGGACTTATTTAAACTAGAATAGGCAAGAAAATATACCCTAATAAGAATGAAAGATCAATGTTTAGAAGTCTATCTAACATTTTGGTTACTGGTGACCAGGGTTAACAAATCCAGATGGGCAAAAACTCCAGACAGAGATTGGCCAGATGTAGTTAAATATGACTGACTTTTATTTCCACTGTGTGTTTTCTCCAGGTCTTAAGTTTCCTCTTGCTTATATTGATAAACCTTATGCAATTCATGTAAAACAATTCTGGTATTTAGTATTCACTGTAGCCCCCCGCTACCTATGGGTGAAACCAGGAACTGGCTGGTTCCCACTGGAACAGTGAACCCTGCTGTAGTAATTATGCTTCGCAATGTTGTCATGTCACTAAAAGCTTATGGAGATTGTTGACAATGTTCTGTGTGTTTTATACATGCATTGATAAATATTTCTGTGAGACTGTGACCATGCATGTGAAACCAAATGGTTGCAGCATTAGCAAAAAAACATAAAGAAATGAATGCAAAGTAAATGTAGAGCTTCAGCAGTTAATACTTTGCGTGTCATTTACATCAACTATAAGCTGCAGTGCTCTTGTAATACCAACAATTACTTCTTGATTCCTGCGTAGCACGACAGTATGTTATAGAAAATTAGAGATGAAAAGAAGAAAGTAGAACAAATAACAGGATAAAACACCATTTAAGGAGGCAGAGGACTCTGAAGCCAAAAAAAAGTTCATCGAGGAGCTAAGCTGACTAACCTGTCTCTTCAAAAGGCCTACTTTTTCCAGATTGTACAACAAGGGCATGTGCTCAAAGCCATAACTATGCAGTATTTCCGCCTAGCCAGTAGCATTAAAAAGAGAAAACAAGGATAAAGATAAGGTGTAAAATCAACAACAATGCTGGCATGGGACAAAAAAATCCAAGAAATACACAATACAAGTCCTAAAACCAAGGATCAAAGAACCGTTACAGGCAAAATCCCATTGAGACCTTATAGCAGATTAGAGGCGATAACGGAAATACGGTGGAAAACGGATGAAATTCATATACCAAAATTTGAATTCAATTTTCGAGACCGGTAACGGAAAAGTTGGAAAAACCGGTAAAACCGGAAAAGCAGAGAAAATGGGTAATTAGCAATTGTAGAGTGTTTAATGATGTAGCAATCCTCCAAGAGTTTAATAAAGTAGCAATTGCAAAAAGCAGATAATGTAATAGATTGGCATCTTGGCGTCCATAAGTCCTTAAGCTAGCATGGGATTCATAGGAAGAAGAGTCATGTGGCGAAAATGATCTTGTTTGTGACCTTTACCCCTCCCGTAGGTCTTATGAATTGTTCTTGAAGTATAACAACCATGGTCTTCGTAGTGACGGTTGATTTTCTATGTATATATAAGTTGATAACAACATACTTACGAGTATGACGAGATGCACTAATGTAAACCTCATTTGAAGCAAATAGGCCTAAATGGATTCGATAGAATTCTAGCTCGTCTAGAGCCTACTTGCCTCCTCGGGAAAGCAAAAAGGGGAAGAGAGTATCAATGCAAAAGCAAGAGCATCGTTCTATATTAATTCAAGCATATTTAGCTCATGCAATCGTATTCTAGCACAAAAAGGCCTAAACCAACCTAGGAATGTCATTATGCGAGTCAAAAAATTCAAATTCAAATTTTGAAGTTTTCAGCGGTTTTCCTCCGGGACGGCCGGTAAATCCGGTAACGGCGGTAACCAGACGGTTTTTCCTGCCTAAAACACATTTATTCAAATAACACCTATAACTGCCAATCAGCGACTAGAAATGTGCAGAAATACTCAGTTTAAGCAAGCACAAAATGCCATCAAGTATCTCTCGCCTGCCTACTGGATACCATAAAGCAGCAACCCTTCTTGTTTTACATGCATAAAATAGACAACCTTTGTGCAGTACAGATAAATTGACCTAATGGCAGTATGGCACCAGACATGTTACAGGATACTTAATGTAAAGAATTCCATAATTTTATGTGGATCCTTATGGCATCTGAGTCAAATCATATTTCCAAATAGTACTTAATATTATATGCATGTATTCATTGACGTTTTAAGATTTGGCTTGCTAATCAAATGCTTCCTGGATGCTAAAATTTTCAAAATATATATATCCTAAAAGGATATGGATACCAGATGTTTTGGATATAATCTGACTATATATTTGCCCAAGATATAGTTATAAACCATATTCTCGTTTGCAACCTTCAATAAGCTATGGAGATAACTTATCAGTACAATCTTTACTCCTTTTCACCCAGTGAAACATGAATCATATTAGTGAATTTCAGTATTACACAAGACTAACTCAAACAATTGCCTCTGATCTGCATTATCTTATTCAAAATCATCAAATATAAGTATGTAACTAAAACATGTTACAGACATTGGCACAAAGTCAAAAAGATAATATATTCAAAATAAGCGTTCCATGTACTTAAGTCTTCTAGTACTATAAAAAAACCATCTTGGTCATTAGTACTGGTATTATGGAAAAACTACATAGCTTTCAATTATGCTAAGAACAAATATAAGATTAATAATTCACATATCAACATTTATAATAGTTCATATTAGAAGATAGTTAGAAAAATGTGCTCCAGGCCAAATGACCCTGTCAACTGATTTACTAAGGTATAACATATCTTGCAAATTGACAAGCAATGAACTAACAATGAACATGAAATTTAACACAAAAGCAATGGAGGAAAGTCCCAGAAACACGGTCACTTTATAAAGCAAAATAAGCATACCTCGAGTAATCGAAATTCTTCTTTGGCAGCCCAGCATTTGTAAGGAAAGTAAGACTAGAAGGCGACACATTTTCAATAGGTTCCTGCTTATGTATCATCTCCTCAATGTACTAAAACATCTGGGGATGCAGCTAGCTTAGCTAATATTTTAACATAAATTCAGAATGAACTGAGCGACAAATTGATTGATAATTATGATACCTAAATGCTAAAAAACATAAAAATTTTGGAAAAATTTTGTATAGCCATTGTAAGTTTGGCATATTTTGGATCTAACAACGGAATTTGCGTATTTTTGTACTCGCACTCCAAAAGAATAACCCGTAGTGCTCCATGTCACTATGACAAACTAAACCAGTAACATATCACTTTTTTCCATTTTCCTTTCCTTCTTACCATGTCCGAAAATGATAACATGCCATCGTCTACTTTGTTAGACCGGCCGTATGTTAGTTTATCTAGAAGCAGGAAAGGGGCAGCGCAGTTTATC
The DNA here is from genome assembly GCA_036346405.1 of Phyllostachys edulis. Classification (NCBI taxonomy): domain Eukaryota; kingdom Viridiplantae; phylum Streptophyta; class Magnoliopsida; order Poales; family Poaceae; genus Phyllostachys; species Phyllostachys edulis. The sequence continues at coordinate 14,976,485 of CM070552.1, forward strand.
TAGTAGCAGGAAAGGGGCAGCGCAGTGGTAGTTCAGGAGGAGGATTAGGAAAGATAGAATAGGAATTGAGTTTGTTTCCATGTTAAGAGTCCAAGTCTTAGGGGTATTTTAAGTAGCTCTATATAAGATCAGGCATTGTAATATTTCAGATCAGGCAAGAAGAATTAATCTATTCTCTCCCAAATATTCTCTCATCTCAAACTATATCTACCTCCCCCTTCTAAAACCCTAATCCCTCTTCAAGCCATGCCGTCTGGCCTTCCTCTATCTGGGAGTAATCCGTTATGAATCAAGGTCCACAGCACTAGTAAAGAAAGTTGCAGAAGGATTTAAGTAATATAGACCTAAAACATTCATGGGAGTCTTGGTTTAGTCCCGGAAATATAAAAGTTCAAACTATCCTGTTTAGTCCCTAAGCTTGCAGTAGTGTTTAATTAAAGGTAACTGTCGCTATTTTTGGGATAAACTGACAGCTTGACATGCTCTTTCAGGCCTAAATATTACTTTCTTAAAGATGGGGATTAAATAGATTTGTCATAAAAGTTGTGAAACTAACAAATCAATATAAATACAGTTGAAATGACAAGTTCGACTCTCAAAGCTTAAGAACAAAACATATGGTTTGGTCATATATTTCCTAACAATGTAGAAAGAAGCAAGCACACAGGAAATAAAACTTAAAACAAATGAGAGACTTAAGGAGAAGACAAATAAGAGCGAGGAATGAACTATAAGAAATGCACTTTAAAGTAAACAAAAGAGGATTAAGGAGAAACGCAAAGATAGACTCACATTTCAAAGTTTTGCACCTCCAAAATTGTTTGTTCTATGTCTAGTCGGGCATGAAAGGATGGTTTTCCCGTAAATGATTGCAAGTGTTGTGCCAAATGAACATGCCTCTGAATCATTGCATGTGGTAAGTAAGTTAATTTAGTCACAAAAAAAAAGATAAAATGAAGGTACGTAATTAACTCACAGCTATTTCGATGCGAGTGCAACCTCTTCACAAAATCCTTCAGCTCAGAAACCGACTGAGTCTGTTTAAGACAACAAAATTATTTTAATAACTTCCTATTTTTCAGATTGTTCTAACCAAAATGATAGGAGAGGACATAACATTCAAACAAAACTGGAACACACATGTAGATACTCAACATTGAATACAACAAATTCACTAGAAAGTTATCAAAAAATATGTACCTTTTCAAAAAAGGGACAAAATAATAGTTTTATCCTAACACTCATGTCCATCTCACCCCAAATTGCAACATCAAACGCAACCTACATCTCCACATCCAGCAGTCATAAGTTCACTAAAAAATTTAGGTAGTGTTATCTTATGACTGTTATCCTCCACTCATGTCCACCTCAACAGTGTACTGTCAGAAATGCCCACTGAGTCACCAAATCAAACAATGGTATTTTGACTCAAGATCAAGGAGTTGCCGACTAGACAACACATGATATTCCTGGAGTTATAGTATAATATTTTATTCTCATGTAAATATTAAAACTACGGACATTCAGTAGTTCTGTTTTTTCAAACCTGCTGCATCAGACAGTTCAATTCATGTCAGTGCTCAATAGCTGGACAGTACTGTTTCCAGGTTATCCTACTTAAGTTAAACAAATAGAATTGCCAGCAAAATGGGTACTGACCAATTATTCTTGTTCTGGATATGATAAGTATATTATATATTTGAAGGAACTACTGTAGTGACAGCAGCCTGTCAGCAGCAACACCACCAACATTAGTGTCTAACTCTCTAACTATAACAAAACGACTCCATATGGACCCAATGCCACAGTGCCCAAAACAATTCAATCATGAATTGTAATCTTCAAAAGGAATTTATACAAACAGGGATTAATTCTAATTCTAGCAGTAAACTAGCTGAAAAAGGTGCTCATTATATATGCACGTCATATTTACACCTTTTTCTTCAACAATGTTGCAAAGGACATACTAAAGAATATAAAACACAATGCAAAACTCTTCAATTCATACATTGGTGGATTTTACTTCGCGTAATCTTGCTGGATAGATGTTGCCTTTTGACATAAGACCTGCAGTCAATACAATTTACAATAATGTAAAGTTTATATCAATGATGGCAGCTATAGTTAACAAATTGGCATTCAACCCATTTATAAGCTATAAGCCTATAACGACATCGGACAACAACCAAAACCACCAACAAAATTAGCACAAAGTTCCATCACATAAGATAAACAAGGGCAAATCTCTGGAGTGAACCTGAACTACAACTTCAAAATTGAGGTCTCGAATCTCCTTGTACAACTTGTCACTGAAAAGAAAAAAACAGCGACATAAATGTATAGCTATATATGGCAAATATTCTGTAATAAGCGCAAGTACTTGCAATCTAACATGGTTCAAATACAGATTACATAAGCTTCCTGCTAAGCGAAGAAGAAAAAAATTGATTTATTTGCAATTATACAACTGAATGGTATGAGTAGAAGATAAGAAACTAAGTAATACTTTCCTAAATAAATATCAAACTTTCTACATCTAAAGCTTTCCAAGTGTGCAAGATGAACCATAAGTTTCCTGATATGGACAAGGATGCCAAATATACTAGCATTGCAGGAAGCTTACAAAAATGTATTCACAGCCTCACAGGCACACAGGCACACAATGGCGCATTGATATAACATGTATTTGAAAAAAATTATATGCAGATTTATTGTTGCTAACTAAAATAGCATATACTAGGAAATACAGGATACTTACCTCAATTCAGTGGAACCTTAACCTTTTTCCCATCTTGTTGGGCTCCCATGATGCTTGCATCAACTTCCTGAATCCGTTATGGATTTGCAACATCTGCAGAATAAAACATGATCGAATGATTCATATTAATCTGCTTTAGATTTTAGAATATAAGGAAATGCAGCATTAGAATGGAGGACATTCTGTTCATTTTGATTGCATTGACTTAGGCAATACAGAACACACAATGATATGGCACCTGGGTTAATGTTGCTTCCAGAATCAACGAATAAAACAGACAAAGAGGAGAAAAACCCAACCACTGAGCTAAAATCTGAGGCAACACTACTCTGCTGCAAAGAATCCAAATAAGAATGCAACTGCATGAGTGCATGTGCAATTTCAGTTGACCTAAGATTAACTACTTCACCATCTGCCAAAAGATCCTTGCACCCTACTGTCTCACTCTCTCTCTCTCTCTTGGCCCATGTAGCCCATGAGGCCCATGTAACAATGTTTGTATATACCCTCTCAATTAATGAATAAGCTGCGTAGTTGTGAATAGAAAAACCCTAGTCTCAACTTTTCTAACATGGTATCAGAGCAATCTCCAACCCTAGTTCTATTTCCTTGAGCCGTCGCCACCGTTGTTGGCTCATTGCTCCACCTGCGGGCAGTGGGCTAAACCCGCACCCTTCCTCATCTTCGTGCTCTGCCAAGCCTCTTCGCCGCATCCTCACCAAATCCGGATCGGCGCATCCGAGGCTCGCCCGTCCTCTTCCGCTACATCCTCGCCTGGATCGGCGCACCATCCTCTGCTTTGCGACCTCCTGCTTCAGGACCACACGAGCTCATCTCGTCGCGCACACCATTGATAGATCCGCGCCTCCTCGCCGATCCGGCTGGATCCGATCGCATCTTCACCGCGGGTCGGTGCGTCCGGAGCTTCGGCAGTCTGCGCACCATCGATCACCGAGATCCGCGCCTCCTCGCCGATCCGGCCTAGATCCGGCGCATCTTCACCTCGCGGGTCAATGCGATCCGGAGCTCGCATGGGACCGCCGACACATCTGAGGTAGGCGCATCTTCGCCTACTAGATCGGTGCGATCCGGAGCTCGCTCGATCTGGAGCTCGCATAGGACCACGGCAATGCTGGCTTCGCGAGGACCGCGCCAACCTCCTAAACAGTACTCTTGGTGTTGACTACTACGTGGTCTTGGAATCAAAATCAAGCGCTTGCTAGTTTTTATTGTTGAACCTCTTTGCTAGTTTTTATTGTTGAATCTGTTGTGATATTGATGCTTGTTGCTTGCTACTAATACTCACTTGTTAGTATTCTTGTTGCTTCTTGCCATGTGGTTGTGGTCCACCAAGATGGCAAAATCTAACTCAATGTTTGGGGTAGTTAATCTCTTATGTTCACGGACATCAAGCTAGATGGTTTGAATTAGAGCATGGGCCTTCTCGGTCAAGACAACTCTTAAGGGTTTTGGTTTGGCCTCTCATTTGACCGAAGCGATCCTCTGATCCAAAGAAGGTTGATCTTTGAGGCGATGTGGCTTGCAAAAAGAGGATGATCGTGTCATGGTGGCCTTGTTACGAGTGTTGATGTTTCTTTGAGGATGAGTCTAGAGTATCATACTTTAGCTAAGTAGATGTGGACATACTTTGAGAAGAGATATGTTCAGTCCAGTGATGCTCTTCGCTTCGCATTGCTCAAGAACATTCATAGTATTAAGTAGCGGCGAGGATCGGTCGGTGGAGAGTATTACGATTGCTTTCACTCATATCCTTTGGCCCTCTATAGCCTATAACAGAAAATTCTGCTGCTTCTTGCCGGTCTTATGTTGCCAAAGAAGAGTATGCTCAGTTTGTGATGGGGCTTCTATCAGAGTTTGAACCTGTTCGTACTCAGTTACTCAACTACCACACTCCACCGACTTTGGTGAGGTGCTCTCTAGTTTGATTGTAGGGAGACTTCGTCTTCATTCGCTTATGCCTACCTCGGGATCCTCGCACATGTTGTCTGGGTATCTCGCGTGGTTTGGATCTATCGAGCGACACCACGAGGTTACGGTATGTTCTCATTGCAAGAGGACTCGTCATCTTGTTGATAAGTGCTTCAAGTTACATCGGATCGCTTATTGATTATCGTGTGGACATCCATTTAATAAATCGCCGTGGAGCACCTCTTTGGGCCTCGAGAGCACTTCTTTGGGCGATCCAACGCTATACCACCCATCTCTTGTGACTTGGATGGATTATGCGCTATGACCTCGATTGCTTACGCTCCTAGCTTTTGCTCATCCTTGGGTTCTAGACTCGAGTGTCTCTTTTCATGTCATCATCAGACTCTCGACTTGTTGCTCGTAGGCTCGTGGTGATCTTGCATATATTCACTGGCCCGATTGTACACCTTGCTCTATTACCCATCATGGCATTCTCTCTACATCTCGCTTCTCTGTTCTGATGTGTCTTTTGTTCCTCATTATCTATGAACCTCTTTATGTTGGTCAACTCAACGATATGAACTGTTTCATTGGATTTGATTATTCTTCTTGTTTCATTCGGGATCATCGAGGCGGAAAGAATGATTGGTTACAGCCATCGCAATAGAGGCTCTCCTAGTCTCTATCTTGGACACCTTACATCTTCCTTCCACCAGTATGTCGAAGGCCTCAGTGTCTTCTGCTATGTCATCATCTTAGTCTCCTGTTTGTTATTCCTTCAGCAAGTGGCATCATAGACTTGGTCATCTTTATGGATCTCACCTCACCACTCTAGTTCACCACGGTTCCTTAGGTCATCTCCTTTGTTGAGTCTAGTTTTCATTGTCTTGGTTGTAGTGGGGGAGCATATACAACTTCCATATTCCAGTAGTACCTCTCCGTCTTCTGGTCCTTTTGATTTGGTGCATTCAGATGTATGGGGTCCATCTCCTTTTGCTTCGAAAGGGTGATCATAGTTATTATGTCATATTTGTTGATGATCACTCTCGATATACTTGGATCTATTTTATGAAACATCGCTCTCAGTTGATTTCCATTTATCAGTCTTCTCCTAAGATGGTTCATACACAGTTTTCTTCTTCCATTCGTGTTTTTCGTTCGACTATGGGGAAGTATCTTTCATCGACCTTCGTTATATCCTTTCTTCGATGGTACTCTTCCTCGGCTCTCGTGTCTGGTGCTCATGCTTAGAATGGTGTTCTTTGGCGCAAACCGTCATATCATTGAAACTACTCGTACTCTTCTCATCTCCTCCTTTGTTCTCTCGCTTTTGAGAAGCGATCTATCTCATCAACCGTCAGCCCTCTTCCAAGCTTCAGGGCAAGTATCCTAGTGAGGCCCTGTATACAGCACCTTCTCGCTATGTTCATCTTCGTGTCTTTGGTTGTGCCTGCTATGTCCTTCTAGCACCTCGTAAGCGCACAAAGTTGAGTGCTCAGTGGGTTGAGTGTGCCTTCCTAGGTTATAGTCCTAAGCACAAGGGCTATCGTTGCTATGATCCCTCAGCACGTCGCATTCGCATCTCTCGTGATGTGACCTTTGATGAGGCTCGACCTTTCTTTTATCATCCTTTTACACATCACACACCTTCCACATATTCCACCTCCTTTTTGTGTCTACCTCACATTCTTTCACAAGACTTGGCTTCTCTATATACACCTTCTCCACCAATTTCACCTTCTAGTGTGTCTCCTTCCTTGAGATCTAGGGGTGGAAAAAAAACTCGTTAGTAGGGCTCATTGGCTCGGTTCAAAATTACTCCAATTAGATTCGTTATTTGGTCAAATATTGAAATGACTCAATTTCTAATGAAATTGGATTTCACCCTGTCTCGGCTCGGCTCGTTAGCTCGATCATAAAAATGCTTTCAAACTATAAATAAAATGATATTAAATCAAATTATGTTAATTTGAAAAAGCTCGGTAAGGCGACTATCGGCTCGTTATCCACCCTAACGAGATCCACGATTTCGACACTTCCACTTTTCCTTTCACTATAATCGCCGATAGAGAATTCATTACGATCCTCGGTGCTCCTCTCCTCCAGCTTGACCCTCGGCGATACCACCAAACTCGGCGATCGTTCTACTACATCACGGTATGCCCTACATGATTGTTCTTCTATTCAGGCACCAGAGAGATGGGGTTATTCTCGTGCAAGTGTAGTAACTAAGCCGCGTACCTATCGAGGGCACTGTGCACTGAGTGGCGATTAGGCATGTGAGAGAGCTCACGACATTTGAGTGTCTGAGCACTTGGGATCTGTTCGCTACCATTTGGAGATGTTCCTATCACTTGCAAGTGGGTGTACAAAGTAAAGAACAAGTCAGATGAATCAGTGGAGGGATACAAGGCTCGTCTTGTTGCAAGAGGTTTTCAGCAGGCTTATGGTCGATATTATGATGAGACTTTTGCTCCAAATGCTCATATGACCACAATTTGTACTCTTATTGTTGTTGCAGTGGTACTGTCACGGGCGGGTACTGTTCACGCGTGTGAACAGTACGCATGGTACTGTAGCGGCCGCACTGTTCATGCCGACCCACAGATGCATTAGTGGTTAGAAATAGAGATAAGAATAGTTAGTTTCCTTATTAGTTGGGTTTACCTCCTTAGAGATATATTCCATCTAATAGAGACAAGTTTCCTTAGAAATAGAGATTGTTTCTTAGGGTCAAGTCGGTCATCCTATAAAAGGATAGTATGTATCAATTATCAATCAACCAAGAAAGAAGAATTAATCTAGTCTCCTCTCAAGGTTCTATCATCGGTCTATAATCTAATCTCTCATCCCCCAAGCCAGCGCCGTCTGAAGCCTTCTTCTGGCGGTGTTTACCCTATGATCTAATGATCATGACAACTTGGTATCGAGCGATCGATCCTTCCCACGACCGCTACCACAGTTATGGCGACAGATCAAACCATCAAACCTGCGTCGAGTGGGTTGGCTATGATAAAGGCTAACGCCAACAAGATGGCCAAGAGTACCAACGACAACGATAAGAAGATCGCGGCCATCTTCCTCGACATGCATGCCATTTTGGAGAAGATGATCGTGGATCGAAGAAGAAGAAAGCGCAACAAAAGGCGTGGCGTTTCCGACAACCTGATGTGTTGTTGAAACTTGCCGCAGCTACCGCATCTGCACGGTGTCGCGAAACTGTCCACGGCCCGCCTAAATGCGTTGTAGGCCGCTGCGACCTTGCCAAGGTTGTTGTCATGCTGCCGCGACAGCAGGTGAGTTTGCGCAACGCAGCGTGAGGCAATGATCTTCAAGAACTCATGTCGTCATCACAACCTCTCGTCAACATGAGGTCTCCTAGGGCTTGACCATAGCCACCACCACAGCTCGAGGGCGGTATGTCGCGAGAGGAGTAGTGTCACGGGCGGGTACTGTTCACACGTGTGAACAGTACACATAATACTATAGCAGCCGCACTGTTCATCTTGCCCACGGATGCATTAGTGGTTAGAAATAGAGATAAGAATAGTTAGTTTCCTTATTAGTTGAGTTTACTTTCTTAGAGATATATTCCATCTAATAGAAATAAGTTTCCTTAGAAATAGAGATTATTTCTTAAGGGTCAAGTCGAGATCATCCTATAAAAGGGATAGCATATATCAATTATCAATCAACCAAGAAAGAAGAATTAATCTAGTCTCCTCTCAAGGTTCTATCATCCCGTCTATGGTCTAATCTCTCATCCCACCAAGCGGCGTCGTCGGCCTTCTTCTGGCGGTGTTTACCTCTATGATCTAAGGATCATGGCAGTGCGCTTATGGACTATATCTCGGATGGATGTCAAGAATGCTTTTCTTCAAGATGATCTAGTCTATATCAGCCACCCGGTGTTGAGGCTCCTACAGGCTATGTTTGTCGTTTTAGGCGTGCTCTATATGGTCTCAAGCAGGTTCCTCGTGCTTGGTTTGAGCGTTTCAATTCTGTGATCCGAGCCACTAATTTCACTCCAAGTGAGCATGACCCTGCCTTATTTATTCACACTTCTCGGTGAGGTCATACTTTGCTTGCTATATGTAGATGATATGTTGATCACGAGGAGGCGACATGGATTATGTGGCTTTTGTGAAGAAGAAATTGAGTGAACAATTTATGATATCCGATTTGAGACCATTGAGCTATTTTCTGGGGATTGAGGTTCATTCTGATGGTGATGGCTACTACCTCTCTCAGCATCGTTATGCTCAAGATATGCTTGCTCGCTCTGGTATGGTGATACATACCATCTTGCCACACCCATGGAGCTCACATCTGACTTCAACCTACGAGATGGTGTACCAGATGATTCTTCTCGCTATTGTCACTCATTGGGAATCTTGTTTATCTCACTGTCGCGGGCGGACATTGCTCATGATGTTCATGTACTAAGCCGGTTTGTCAATGCTCCCACCTCGATCCGCTATAGTCATGTTCTTCTGTCTTTGAGATACTTGAGAGGATTGCGTCCGGACATTTGTTCTATGCCAATTTGAGTCAACTTGACTTCACGCTTACTCGACTCCGGCAGGCGAGTGATCTGCGATCGCCGATCTATCACTGGCTATTGTATCTCTATTTGTACTTCGCTCATTGCGAAGTCCAAAAAGCATCTTCTTGGTGTCATGCTCTAGTCACGGTGAGCCGAGCTCTTCTTGCTACCACCTCGAGATCATTTGGCCGATGGCTCTTGATTGATCTAGGTGTCCATTACGACAATCCTAAACCTCTTTTTGTGACAATACAAGTGTCATTCAGATTGCTAGTGATCCGGTCAAGCATGAGCTAACAAAACACATTGGTGTTGATGCATACTTCACGATCTCATTGTCGTGATCGACCATCACCCTCAAGTATGTTCCTCATAGCTTCAAGTTGCGGATTTCTTCACTAAAGCTCAGACTCGAGAACATCGTCGACTTCATCTACTCAAACTCGATTGCATCGGATCCTCTGATCCACCTTGAGTTTGAAGAGGTGTTAAGAGGGTTGTATATTCTACACTCGCTCTCTCTCTCTCTTGGCCCATGTAGCCCATGAGGCCGTGTAACAATGTCTATATATAGTCTTAATTAATGAATAAGTGCATAGTTGTGAATAGCAAAACCAGTCTCAACTTTTCTAACACCTACACCATAGTAAGTAGTAACGCATGTATGTAATCTAGCAAAATGAGGATATTTGCTGCAAGATCACTGCACCATACTACCGTAGCAGCGCATGTAAACTAGCACAACAAGGGTAGGAGAATAAATAGGAGAACGAGAGATATTACATCTACTGGTCTTTCACATTTTCTACATGGGACAATTACAGAAAGCCAATTAGCGATTAGCTAACAGCTAAATGACATCATAGTTTGTTCAGGGAGTATGAAAATGAAACATTCTGAGCACAGCTCAAGTCCAGTAAGCATCTATGCAGACCACTATTGAATCATAAAATCAGTCAACTGATTAGAATAACACCAATATAGATGTCGTTTTAGACATTGGCACAATCTCAATATGCAGCCTTGACCTAGAATTTTATAGTAATATGTAAATAAAAATTACAAAAATATAATACTCGGATAGTACTTTTGATGAGAAATCTAGAAATATTATTTCAGTAAGATCAATCTGAACACTTTTTGTGTATTGGTGGTCAAAGTTTAAAATGTTTGACTTCATGCATTCTAAATGACACCTATTTTGAAACCAGGTAGCAAACATGAAGGTTGAAGTAGCCAGCATCATTGATGTAACAATCAGAGTTTTAGGTGGTCTTTGGTGGCTTACTGTGTTTGCCTATCTTAATCTCTATAGCTCAAATTTGATACATCATGCTGAAATTCATCGTGACTGCTCATATGGAGGATTTAGTGGAGTAGTCGCAACAAAGATGGAGGCAGAATTGAAGAATTTGTCTTGTTTTGACCATGTTAACTGATAGGAGAAAGGGAACTACGTGAAGTTTCGCATCGACTCCGACTTCAGATGAAGGAATGTTAGAATGCTAGCTCGTAAGACGCAAGACATATGATAACTATACTGGCATGTTATCATCCAATAGAAAAGGCTAAGAGATCAAACACTCATGAGTAATGCCAGAATGGCCAACTTCATAGTCACCTCGTCTAATAAACCTTCATATGTCAACGAGAGCACATTGGTGTCACCATATCCACGAATGGGGAAAAAAGATATATTACAAAAGTACAAGACATCAAAAGGGGTATCATCACCCTAAGATTAGCGTAATTTGTATTAGGAAAATTTGCTCAATAGCATTATAATGATGTATAAATTGGAAAATAGCATCCAGTGTGAAAATGACAGGTGGGCCATAGGGCCACATGTCAGTGATACATCGATGTTATTTTTCAACTTGTGATATCTTTGCAGTGATACTGAGCAAATTGCCCCTTTGTATTAATATTTGATGACTTAAGACAAAAAATAAGTGCAATAGTTCATACATGCAAAAAAAAAAACCAAGAGAAAGTGCAACAGGGTTGTTTTCAGAACTAAAAATACCAATATATATAGAACAAAAGATTTACCTCTCTGTCCAACAAAATAAGGGTGTTTATCTCCGGAACCCCCATCTAAAGCACCACAAACAAAAAATAAAACTGATCAGCTAAATTTAGAGATCTGAATCACAAAAGCTTGAAATCAATTGGTGTTACATCATCCATGTTGACAGGATCTTCTAGTTGCATATTATTCAGCAACTCTGCGGCTTTGGTTGATGCTACACCCTTGGCCCTAACATTGGGGATAACTCCAAAGGCAAACTGATAAAAAAAGATACAGTAATAGGCATCACTTCAAGAATTTTATGGAAGCCGATCGCCAAATTATAATAGGGAGCCAGGCCTTCTAGTCAGTACGCCAAATTATAATAGTTGATGAAAGATGAAGTCAAAAACTTATGAGATTGCAGATTTGTAGAATTGTTAAGTATTCTGCAATCTGCAGTATAGTAGCAGGTAACAGCTCAGTCTATTCATATAATATTTCTGCTATAAAAAATGCATCTTGAATGGGATTAATCCTTATTTCAAGTACAAAACATCCCAAATACATAAAGGGAAGACACACACCTCTAACTTATGAATAGCTTTTGCAGCATACCAGATAGAACTAGTATCCCCTTCAATAAGGCATTCCTGAAAACCATAAACGCTCCAGTGAGATTCATAATATCAAAATACACAAGCTAGACCAATATGCATCAGTACCTGCAACGAATGATCAAGATCAAAAGATAGGACATCTTCATCCAATGGGACCAGATATAATGGGTATTGTCCGATTGTTATCTTCTGATGAACTTTCTCTTCCTCCAGGATCTGGAGGTGCAAAATAAAATACTGATTATAAGTCCACTTCATATGACAGTTCAATTGTAAATTAAAGATGCTTTAGTGTCATTTGTCTTCACACAAAAAAAAAACAGATGTTCATTGAGGGGATTTTCTGAAGTCATGTGTCAACAATCTGAGGGTTCACAATAGTAGGTCCTCACAAAATTCTGATGCAATAGTTAAACATGTGTTGGATGTTTGGAACATCCGCATAGGTACGGAAGCAAAACTCACCAGAATCTGGCTACTAATATAAAAAAAAAAATCTAACTTTTCCAAGAAAACAGGACAGCTGATGTTGACACATAATTCATCCCCCACACCATTAAAATACCTTGCAAACAGCATTGCCAATTTTGGCACCTGAAAGTATGAACATGGTATAATCATTGCATATGGGCTATGACTAATGTACTTTGCTAATTAGTATAAATATATTCCAAAATGAATATTACAATTAAATAAAATTATTTTTCAAAATGAGTTATAATTGTACTATTCATTCAAAATCAAAATTTGCTCATTAGCATAGCAGATATATGACATTTCTGAAGTTTTCGTAAAGATAAGTTCAATTTTATCTATTTTATAAAATATACAAAAAAAATAGTAAGCATCCCTGGATCTTCTTTTGGCTTCTGAAAGCAGATATTTTTCTTTATCAATATCAGCATCCAATAACTGTGATGAAGTCCAGGAAAAACTGATAAAAAAAAACATGTTAGCTCTAGTCTAGAGGTTCAGAGCAAGCTTTAGGAGCTATTGTAAATACTAAATATGTCCCTCAAGCTTCCCAATGTGAATTGTTGAATTAGCTGAGCCAATGGACATGAAATTACTGTAAAAGGGCCTCATCTTTGAACAGCAGTGAAGCTCATTGAATGTGAAGAAAATATACATATGAATTATCTTAACATAAGACTCAACATAAGTGATGGATAAAACTGCATTTATACATCAGTACACATACAACATGCCAAGCGGAAAAGAAAGTTCCCTTTTGAAGATGGTTCATGAGTTTTTCAAACCTAACCTAGATATTTGTTGGGAAACAATTATCTAAAGATTTATAGCATTCAAATTGGAAACAACATTTCAGAACTGGCAAGCATCATCAGTTGTGAATAGCAAAACCCTAGTCTCAATTTTTCTAACACAGACTACATATATCCATATTGGGAATTGGTGACTCGTGAATTGTCGTTCTTACTACATTCAGACCTAGAACAATAAAACTGAGCTGAGTTTTGCAAACTATACTAACATACAGATACTGGAATTCCAAGCCCGAACAGAATAGAATAATAGAACCATAAGTACATTTCCAAACATACAAAAACCAAGAGATACCTTCTCACAAGCAACTGTCGGCGTGGCACAAAGTAGAGGAAGTATTCCCTCTGGAGCCCTTTAGGTTCTTCATTCTTAATTTGACTTGCGATGAATTTCATGAAGCTCAGCTGGAGGCGTACAAGATATCGATTTTGGGCATTCTGTCTGCAGGGGTCAGCAGAGAGAAGTCGCAACTCTGCACCATATTCTGATGAGCATAAAAACCATGTCTTAGCTATGCAAGTCCGAAAATCAAAGAAATTAACTGCAACAATGGCCTAGTTCTGGCATATAAAAGGCATTGCGAGGAATATTCTCATGATACATCACCGAAGTTCACAATATCTACTAATTTATTAGAGATAATATATAGTATTGAGTATTGACTAATGACATCTGCCCGCACTATCATCTCACCTTTAGCAGCGAGGTCTGCAGGATCAGCGACAGGGTACCCGCGAGCTTCGGATCAATGACGAGACACTTCTTCCCCTAGTCTGATAAGCAACGAAAGAATTCAAACTCTTCAGTATCAACAACAATAGTCTAGAAGATTGCGACGGGGACTTGCAGGATGAAAACGCACGCTCTTGAGGATGTTGAGCAGGTCCTTCTGCGACTGCTCCTGCAAGCCGGAACCGAAACAGATAAAAACACCGGCCAAAATTCAGAGGAACAAACAGGAGGTGAGCGGGTGCGGGCATCAGTATGAGAGACCTGAGGGCGGCGAGATTGAGCAGGGCATTGTCAAGGTTGGGGATCTGCGCCATATGCCTCGACCACCTCCTCCTCTTTTATGTTTTGCGCTTGCCCGTATGAGGTGGCGAGGGCGATCAAGGGTGGGGCAGGGCGAGGAGGACTGTCGGGGAGGCGATTTGCGCCGCCCGACTCGCCGGACTCCTCCGAATCGCTTCTCCGCCTCCACCACCGTCGACGACCGAATACTCAGGCTCTCGGGAAACGTCGACGGGGAAGAAGTTGGGGAACGGCGGGGGCAGGGACGCCGAGGAGAGGGCGGAGGCGGCGAGCCGAAGAAGGACTTGGCGGGGAAGGCGAGGCTGGCGGGGAGCTTCTTGGCGGGGAGCCCTGGAGGAGAGGCGGCGAGAGCGCGGGGAGCCCTGGCCTTCTCCTAGCTGCGAAGGATTGGGGATGCCGAGGAGAGGTGGAGGGCCCGCGGGGAAGAAGTTCGGAACAGCGGCGGCGGTGGCCGACAGGAGGGGCCCGAGACCGCGCAGGCGAAAAAAGAGAAGAGATAGCCTCTTCTTCTCGTCGGTCTAGAAATTTATGCTACACGAGCCATTGGCCTCTCCAGAAGAGTGTTTCCTATCTCTAGGATTAGTTTACCAGATATTACATACATGGTATATGAAACAGATCAACAAGATAGATGAACAACAGCACTCGGGTGTCAACATCAAATTTAGGCTGTATCATCTTAATCACGAGGTTCAAGACTGTGCCTTCACAGTGACCTTCGAGGACTTGTTTTTCTCTTCAACCTTGGCGCTCTCGACACCTCGCAAATGCGATGCTAGACACTATAAGTGTGTACAATCATGATCTACATTAGTGTAATACCGATAAATGTCATATATAACTCCTTGTTTTTGTGTGTGTATAGATACGATTTACGATGCGGCTCAACGAAATTACGATGAGTTTAAATCGACCCACACTTGGTCTCCATGCAAAGTATAATGAGGATGCATCCTTCGTTGAGAGTTACATGATAGCGTCATTCTTTGGCTCACCGTGATAAAGAATTCATACTTTTACTTTACAACCAAGGGTAAGTGCTGCACTAGTGGTTATACTTGTTGATTTATACTTTATAAGCAACACGAACTTAAGTCTAATGACCATAGCGACATACCTATGTAGGTTCCACTGGATTCTAATTGTAATTATACCAAAATAGAACAAGATAATATACCTTGATTCCCTAAAGAAAGACAAAAATGACTTCATAATTGTCTGACAATTAATCGACAGGTAAACACATTTCCTCCATAGATAGCTCTATTGTAGTCTTTCCTTCCCTTGCAATGGCTAAGGCTAACTTTTTGAAATCACGTAGGTCGTTCGCTGTGTACTTTGCTACTTAAGGGAGATCCAAGGGAGGGATCCCGCGACACGATCTAAATTTCCTAGTATTCGCTAGTACACATTAATCCCATATAACACTTCGTAGTAATGCCTCTTGAACTAACTAATTCTATTTTTGCAATGCCACCAGCAACAGTCGGACAACACCTGTGGATACTATGTTTACCGCAACATGCAACTACTCCTCGGTTCCACGACGACCAATGATCCAAAGGTTTGTCAATCTTACAATAATTATTTCATACTTATCAATTTATATATATGCATGACTTTAACCTTCCTAGCAACAGGTTGCGACCATCGCTACAATTGCGTTGGAATAGGCTGAGCTCAACTTCATTCGAGCACAGTTTGCGTCCTTCTTGTTGCCTCGGGAGCTCTAGAGATCTCCCGGGACCACCAGGGAGGTCAATAGGACCACCTAGAGGTCAGGGAGGTCTTCAAGACCACTCGAGGTGGTCTCCCAGGACCACAGAGGTCTTTAGGACCTCCCAAGAGGACTCGACGGTCCACAGGAAATCCTCCAAGACCACCGAAGGTCCTAGTCCTTGTGCCTTGAGCTAGTCCTGGATTAGTAAGCTAGCTTGCTGCAGACTTACATTGGTGACATCACAATCATACAATAAACTTAAAGATGAAGCAGACAAATTAATATTATTAACAAAAGACCTTATGGTCAAGCTTGTTTCTGAGGGGTGCCACGTGGGGCTAACAACAAAGGAAAACTGCGGCGAAATAAAACACAACGAGAGCCAAGCGACAAGCCCACGGGTTATCAGTGGAGGGCGTCTCCTACATAAGGTCTTCAAAAGAGCTCCCCTTCAAAGAGCACAAGACTTCGGGATCTCATTCCTCTGTGATTAAAGCAGAGGGCACAAGCCATGAGTACTTTGAATGTACTCGACAAGCCGTGGGGAAAATGTATGCAATTAATATTTATGCATGGCTTGATAATTGAGAGTTGTAAGGTTAGTTTGCGAAAGCAATATTTATATGAAAATACACTTAATAGATTGCAAGGCATAAGTTGAAAGATAATACATAAGTACATTTGTTTTTCAAAGGAGGTCATGAGCACCGGCTCACTCCCAAGACCACTCCAGGGACACAGTGCACCACGACAGGACCTCTCCCCAGCACCAACCAAGACCTCTCTTGGCGCCCACTCGAGCTCCACAAGACCACCACAGGGCTCCACGACCACTCGAGCACCCACTCTAGAGCTCCTTGGACCACTCTAAGGCTCACAAGACCTCTTTTTGAAAAGTCTACCACTCGTTCAAAATCTCCGGGCGTGTTCATAACCAAGGACATGGCTATTCGAATAGATTTACACTCTATAGAGGTTGTGCACTTTACCCATAAGAAATAATCATTTTATCTTGTCCGTTCACACACTTAGAGATATCTTGTTGAGAGATTATCGCAAGGCCTTTACAAAGCTCTGTCATGATCTGGTCCTGCCCGCTAAGGATTCACCGTCCTGTAAAGGAATCTGGCCCCCTCTTGCGCCATTGTGAATCAGCGCACACCACCAAAAACAGAACCAAGTCACAACATCACTAATTAGTTGACCAGGTCCACCCCATCTGGACATGTGGTTGCTGCAGCAAGACCCAAATCAATGGCTCACAAGGTTAAGTCCTTAGTTGGTACTTTCGGTAGTCGACCACAACCGGTGTGTATAAAGCACCCACTACTCAAATTCCTGCCTACTCGCTTAGAGCATAAAAGCGGTTTGTGTTCAACTTGCCCAAGGACTACCCTAGTCACAGGCACACATCTTTATTAGCGATGGCATTGCCCGCAGTTCCATAGCTCATTAGGCAGTTGATCATTATTGGGTTCAACCGACAGGAGGACCACCGGTCCTCGCACATAAATTTTAGTTAAGGTGACAACAAATGTCATAGCCTCACACAGGGCCACACTTCGTTTTGATCAGCAACACTGACCGCTACTACACAAGCCACAAACCAGTGCGCTGGGTGTAAACTAGCATTGATGATTCATGGTGAGAACGACGTCTACTAAGCATGGCTAAGCAAACACGATACCCATGTTGGTAAACAAGAATATCCAACTAAGAATACCCATCCTAAGGTGTCCAAGGGGAACGTGTCAACATGTCAAGCACAAAAATTCAAGGAGGCATACAGTCAAATGGGGATATAGCTACAGCCCAAACCATTTCTATACAAATATCCATGCAAGTTTATATCAAAACAAGATACTTTTGTAAAGTGGGATCAAAATAGTCAAGGTCCACGACTTGCCTTCGGTGGCGAATTGATGAGCTTCGGTTGAGGTAAGCTGGATTCACGAACTCCTCGTGAAATAGGAATCTACGTTTGCAAAAGCAAATGAATAAAGCAACTCAAATAGAAACGAAAAGAACTTAACTAGATCCAAAGGAAAAAGAGGTCCAGAGAGGAGATCAGCGAAAAGGAGGTCCAAACCCAAGGAGGTCCGAACGGAGGAGCATCGGGGCTCACGAGAACCAAGAGATCAAAGGAGAGGGTGAGTGAAGAACAAAGAGGAAATGGGTGCCGGGTGCTCTACTTATAGAGGAAGGAGCAAAGAACACCACCAAAATGGGTGACCAGATTCAAGGTAACTTGGCAAATGTACCTTTATTAGCAGTCGAAAAAATCTGGGAGCAGGTAAGGGAGGTGTGAGAATGGTCAAAGGTGGTGGCGGCTGACATTTAATCTTGCAGACTTAGAGACAACAATGATGCGACAAAAAGCGGGAAAAAGGTGAGCAAAGTCTTGACAAAATGACATATGGATGGTCGGAACCGGGAGGAGGTCTGAGTGCGAGGAAGCCAAAGGAGGTTTTGGTGGTCGTGACCTAGAGAGGTCGTGACTAAAGGAAGGTCAGGACCCAAGGGAGGTGGTCTTTGCAAAAAAAGACCAAGAGATCTGAGGACAAGGAGGAGGTCCCGATTAAAGGGAGGTCATGACCGCAAGGAGGTCTGGTCATGAGGTGGTCTTTGCAAAAAGGTCACGAGGGTGGTCTAAACCAACAGGGAGGTCTAAACCAACAAGAAGGTCTAAACCCAGAGGGGGAGGTTTAAACCAACAAAGAGGTCTAAACCTACACGGAAATGTCTAAACCAGCAAGGAGGTCTAAACCCACGAAGTCTTGACCAAGGGTGGTTTTTGCGGAGAGACCACAAGGGGTGGTCTTTGCAAAAAGAGGAGGAGAGGTCATGGCCTCGGGGAGGTCGTGACCCAAAAGGAGGTCTCGACCTCGAGGTCGTGACCCAAAGGGTGGTCTTTGTAAAAGACCACAAGGAGGTTGGGACCACAAGGAGTGGTTTTGACTAGGAGGGTGGTCTTTGCAAAAGACCACGGGGAGGTCCTACGGGCAAGGAAAACCTTGACAAGGCGGGCGCCCGATCTCAATCGGATGGCTCGGACTGGGTGCGCTCACGCGAAGAGAAAGAAAAGGATGACAAATGGTGAGGTCCCAAGAAGGATGAGGAGGTCAGAACCAATGAGGAGGTCTGAGCAGTTCGAGATGAATCAAGGGGGTCTGGCGGTCAAGATGAGATCAAAGGAGGTCTTGGCGGTCAAGATGAGATCAAAGGAGGTCTTGGCGGTCAAGATGAAGTCAAAGGAGGGCGATAGCAAAGAAAGCGGAGGAGGGAGGCTGTCGATCTAGATCGGAGGTCGAAAAGAGTGGAAGTTCGGATGGTCCAAAGCGGCCCATCGTTGCGAGCGATCAATGAAAATCGGACGATCCGGCCAAAAAGTTTTCAAGGGCGTTTGAACTCGAGGAGGTCCAAGCGAAGAGAATTTCAACGGAGGTTTGAACGAGGAAGGTCCAAACAAAGGAAGTTTCAAAGGAGAGTATGAACCAAAGGAGGTCCAAGCGAAAGGAAGTTTTCAAAGGGAAGTTTGGACCAAAAGGGGTCCAAGCGAATCTTGAGGAGGTCCAATTGAACACGGAAAATTTCAAATGAATGCGGGGAGGTCCAAATGCACACAATGAGATCGAGGTGAACTGAGGGGTTCAAATGGACACAAGGAGATCAATTGAACAGGGAGGAAGGAAGGTTGGACAAGAGATCCGGAAGAGAATTCAACCCAAAAATTGGATTTGAGAGATCAAGGATATTTGAAACACTAACGAGAGCTTAGGACAACTTGGGGTGGTTGTGACGAAAGGAGGTCAAAACCAAAGGGGTGTCTAGACATAAAGGCATGTCCAAACCAGAGAAACCAAATAAGAAAAAGGTCTAAACCTCAGAAGGGGGTCTAAACCACAATAGAGAGTTTAAAGGAGGTCCTGATCCAAAGGGTGATATGGACTAGGAGGATGGTCTTTACAAACTACCCCCAAGGGTGACCAATAGGGTGGTTTGAGCAAAAAGGAGAGGTCGTGACCACAAGAGGTGGTCTCGACCAAAAAAATGGTCTTCATAAAAGACCGAGAAGAGGTGGTCTTTGCAAAGACCACGAGGAGATCAAGGAGGAGATCCGGAGGGCAGGAGAGGTGTGACTAAGCGGGCCGACCAAATCTGATCGAGGCGGTACAAAAGAGAGGAGGCGTGAGCGTATCAAAGCGAAAGAGAGATCTGGATAGAGAGTAATTCAAAGGAAAAGGAATATCCGAGCAGACAAGAAGAAGGAGAGCAACACGAGAGACCAAGCAAATGCAAAGGAACCAACTTTGGATTAGTTGAAGTTTAGCTTAGTCATTTTAAACACCTCAATTTTTGAAAATCTTAGGTTAAGCTTTGAAACTTGACAAAACCGAATGGTTCTTTTTGTTTTGAAAATTTTCAAAAACTCAGGACAAACAAGACATTACAGGACTAAAACTAAAAGACCGGTATATTAACAACACTTCAGCACAATAGTCTTTATCATCGTTTTTGCTGCTTGCCTTGGATTTGGTGGGGGATTGTTAGAATTGGGCCCGTGAGTGCTAAAACCCATTCATTCCTAAAATTTCAAAGCATGCATGGTTTAACCCCATATTTAAGTGGACCCGGTGTGGTCGGAATAGAATTAAGTAGAATAGTGTGGTGGAATACAATAGTCTCAAAGTCATAGACTAGTGTGGTGAAGACCTAATCGAAATCTGCTGGTCGAAGACACAGGTCGAATACACTAGTCGAAGACCTGGTCAAAATATACTGGTTGGAGCTGTAGACCAATGTGGTCAGAATACACCAGCCGGAGTCGTAGACCAGGTTGTTGTCAGGAGCTGATAAACACTGCTTAATTACCTTTCATTGGTTTTGAATTAGCGGTTACCAATTATTTAATATGGGATTTATTAGGTTGTTACTAGTGGGTAATTGTATCGTTCTTAAAAGGATCTAGAGGCGTTGAGGTCTAGTGAGCAAATTGAGTTTTCTCCCAATTCTTCTTCTTCCTTTCTTTTGAGCAGTCTTTGGTGTGTTGTGTTCAAGAACCAAGCCGTCTCTTCTCCTTAGTGTGCATCGAGGAAGGAGGGTGGCGAGCATCTCGAACCATTGTCCTGAGTTCACTGCGGGCGCCAATAAGGTTTCTGGACAACGCTTTTGCACAACCACTCGCTGCGCTACTACCTCTACACCGTACATCGTGTCGAGCTTGAACTACTTCCATTTCTACATCAACCCCACTGTAAGATAAACTTTACAATATTATTGTGATTATGGTTTTGTTTAAAAATATATTGCTTCCTTTATGCGCATCTACTTCTAAATGTTGCATCAATAGTCATTTGCGCAATATGCTTCATGTTAACATTTGGAATTAAAATAGTACCCAAATTTCCAACAGTAGGCAAGTCTGCTTATCTTCCACAGATGGAGGTGGACGGTGGCAATCGTGCTGCGCCTACATGCGACAATGGTGACAACACGGTGGCGACGAGAGGATTGGCAATAGAGATGACGACAAGATGGGAGGACTAGTTGGACGGGGAGGAAAAGATCATAGTATGGGTCATGAAGCTGTGGTGTGGCTGCACAGTGGGTTGTCAACTCGCTCACCTTCTTATTGCTAATGGATAGACATGATGAAGGTAATGGTAGGCCGTGACATTATAGCCTAATGTCAGGGGATGCAAATCCGGTCAATCTAAAGTGTCGATTGGTCATCCATCAGCAATGTACTAGTTGACATTAGCTCATAATAAAGTTGCAAGGAAGTGAAACTAAAATATGCATTTCCCAGTAACATGTTAAAGAAGTTTCACTGTCAAATGGCATTGCAATGGCATTGACTATTGTAACATCTCAAATTTCTTTTTAAGTCTTTTTTAAAAAATAACCACTTGAATTTTCTTATTTAAATTCGAGCTTAATTTGAATTTTCAGAAACAAAATCATGTAATGTGAATAATCTAAACTTCAATTAAGTTCAAAACCATTTTATTTGGGTTCCTTGAGTTCCAGAGTATTTCTGGAATTTTCTGGGAATTGTTGGAGTTTAATTGCTATTTCTTTGAGCTCCTTTAGACTTAATCCCTTTTCTGATATTCAAAAAGTCTTTTGGGCTTCCGGAAATCCCTTGGGCTCAATCTTTTCCTCTGGCCCAATTCATTCTCGCACTCGGCCCACCTTTGCGCTTGCAGCCCATCTTTTTGCAGCCCAGCTTGCCGCGCGCCTTGCCACGCATCATGCCCGCGTTTGCTTGTGTCTACTGGCATTGATGAGTGAGTCCCACCTGTCAGCATTGTCTGTGTCCGCGCCAGCCTCGTCTTTGTCTCTGATACGATTCCACCATCGTTTTTGTCCCGAATACCTTGTCGCCGTCTTTAAAAAGCCCGTTGCCCCTCGGTTTCCGCATCCTTGTGTCACGTCGCACTCGAAGCCCTAGCTGTCATCCTCGATCTTGTTGTCAAGTCGCTGGGAGTGAATCTTGAAGACCGTCACCGTCGTCGTCGATTTGCGTTGCCGTCGGTGGTCCTTTTCAGTCTCCACCGCATCTGTTGGAGTTGTGTTGCCCTGATCTACATCACCCTCCCCTTCGTTTCGCCTAAGCGTTGTCGTAACCTCGACTTCGTTGAAGACCGTGCGCTGCTGCCGCTCAACTCTCGCCATCGGTCACCTCTGTCATCCCCTTGTCCTGGCGAAGGTCTCGGTGAGTTTGCCATCGCGTCCTCATTCTTTTGCGCCACTCCAAGTTCTCTAAGTCACGGAGTTGGCTGCTTTGCTGTTATTGACCTTGGTCACCGCCTGCTTATCGCCATCACGTATCGTCCTCGTTAGCAGCCACCTCAGCACCTGCACTTATGTGTCTTGCCGTGTGTCTACCACTTAAGCCCTAGCCGCTCACGTGTCACCATGCGTCATCGTTGACGTGGTACCGTCCTGAGCCCTAACGCTTGGACTTGCATCTTTGCTTTTATAACAACTACTTTTGGAAATGGTTAATCACCTATTTTTTATTATCTAGTCATTGATTATTTGAATGCCATAAATCATTTGTCACCATAGGATGGTCGTTATTAGTTAGACATATTTGTATCACCAACATGGGTATCGTAGAAATGCTTAGCCATGCTTAGTTACGATGGGCTCATGTCACAGGTTCAATAATGTTAATTTGACTTAATGAGATATGAAATTGTGACGGGTAGCCACTGTTGTTAAAATTTGTAGTGTCATAGCAGGGGATGTCATTGGTCTTGGTTGAACAAAATAATTTTTACTCAGGAGAGCGATTGTGTGATAAAGAGGGTGCGGGTAGCATATTGTTGGGATGAGGTAGACTCGCCTGAGTAATTGTCAAGGATTTAATCTTGTGCATTATTGAACTGTGTCATATCGTACAACCATATATCCAGTATGGGATGGACCTGGCTAACTAATTAGCAATATCTTAATTTTAGTTCTGTTTGGTGGTGTGAGATATAGGATGAACATATGCTCACAATGGCGTAAGGGGAGCCATGTTTGGTCGGGAAGATATTGGTGTTGAAACCTTAGCGGATAGAACTAGATTAAGAAGGAGCTTTGTAAAGGCCTTCGATAATCATAGTCGAGCACCCTCGAAAGTGTGTGATCGGACATTATAAGTTGATTTATATCTTGTGGGTAAAATTGTACAATCTCTCTGAGTAAAAGCTGTTTAAATAGCCATGTCCGGGTTATAGACAATGCTTGGGGATTTCACGAGAGGTAGAGTTTTTATAAAAATTGGTCGGAAGGTGAATAGGAAGTTCACTTGGTGAATATGATGTTCGCTTGGCGGATGGGTTATATTCACTTGGTGGTTTGGATGGAAAGTGAATGAGAAGTTCACTAGTTGTTTCAAATAAATTGTTTACTTATTTATTTATTATCTTTTAAATTACACTTTGCAAATCTACTTCTTGTATTTCTTTGTCGATTGCTTGCTTTTCTGCAAAAGAACCATACAACTATTCCATTGATTAAAGGCATGCATGAATCTTAATTGCATCTTTGTTAGCTATGACTTGCTAAGTACTTTATGTACTCCGCAGTTTAAACTTTCTTTGCTTTCGGTTGAAGAAGGTTAGGTTGCTCAAGAGTTCTCTGAGAAGTTCTTGAATGTTTTGCGAATTAGAATCGATATCCACTCGATTACTGTGTTGTAGTAGCTGTTGGGAGTCTGGTCAGGGGCCGAGGATAGAACACTTCGCCCTTGAGCAGTTGGTCATGCCCTTGCCAAGGCTCTGAGGCTTAGTTGAAGAGGAGAGAGAGACCAAGAACTTTGTTTATTTGTTCATTGCCTTTTCTCAATTACATGTCTTTGCCTTTATAGTCTGGCGAAGGCACAAAGCCGATTTGGAAAGTAACTAACTCAAACTCTAACTCAATCTCGACTTAATATCTAACTCTATCTTATCTCTTACTAACTATATAGATCACCTTCCTCCATACTATTAAATACGCCATACCATGAGCAGTAACCTAGTCAAACCTTTGCTACAATAATGTGAGCGATCTTGAGGCCGATCTTGATACAATATCTGAATCGACACTTTTGCGAAGCGAAGCGACTTAGAACCCCGATGCCGGTGGGTACCGCGATATTGTTCGCGCACCTGCTACAACACGATGCCTCTTGCTCCATAATATTACACCTCATGGCGAGGCGGCTAAATCCTCGAGCTACGGTGGTGGCCACAGTTGAAGTCCTTGGTGGGCCTATGTTGACAACAGTATTTGGTACTGGCGTCGGTTCTCTTGAGAGCAAATCAACAACACTCCAACGTATAGTGCCTAAGAAAGAAATGCCTTAGCATGTTGTGGAGTTGAGGAAGGCGTCGGTAGCATAAACAGCAGAGCATAGGGAAGCGATTATGCCCTTCTTGCCATGGATTGTGGCGGCGGCGTGGGCCCCTCAATCGCTGCGCAGCGCATTGCCTATGGAACAATATCGACCGGTCGTGTGGAAAAGATCGCCGCTGGACAACGGCATCCTTCCTCCAGTGGAGTCGCACCGGGGGTGCAACCAAGGATAGCGATGCCCACTGGGGTGTCGTTGGTGGCGCCGTTGAGGAAGGTGATGGTAGTGCCGCCATTGCAATGACATGCAACGCCTCCTCCCGCTTTTTCAACTTGACCATCAATGACCACGTTTCTTGAAGGATGGTCATCATGTTGTCAATTGAGGCCATTATCTTTTCGTTGCAAGCCTTCAACGTAGAGAGAGATAGTTGACATCGAAAGCCATGGTGGATGGCTATGATACCAAATGTTGTAGTAGCTGTTGGAGTGCTGGTCAGGGACCGAGGGTAGAACACTCGCCCTTGAGCAGTTGGTCATGCCACCACCAAGGCTTTAAGGCTTAATTGAAGAGAAGGAGAGAGACTAAAAACTTTGTTTATTTCTTCATTTTCTTTTCTCAATTACATGTGTTGCCTTTATAGTCTAGGTGAAGGCCTGGCTGATTTGGAAAGTAACTAACTCAATCTCGACTTAATATCTAACTCTATCTTATTTCTTACTAACTATATAGATCACCTTCCTTCATACTATTAATTTGCAATCTGTGACGATGTCGAGTCGGCTTTGCTCTGATACCATGAATAGTCCCAAGGCGGTCACTACAACAAAACTATCACGTAAAAGCGCTTTTGTTTTGGCGCTTTTATGTCCGTCTCTCTGTTGAAAGCAGACTCATGTGTAAACACCTCATATGTAAAGGCGCTTCTCAAGATGTTTTATATGGCGCCACAAAACTCTTACCATAAGCATCTCTCCACCTCCCATGCCTCCGTCTCTCGCCTCCCACTTCTTCAACCTCCCAAAAGAAATCCAATCCATTGGCGGTCTTTGTCTGAATCCTTGCCCCTCGTCTGCGCCCTCCCTCCACGCCCGGCACCGCGTCCCCCTCCACGCCCAGTGGCCGCCCCTCCCTCCACGCCCTTCCTCCACGCTCAGCGTCATGCCCTCGCCTCCCCACCCAGTGGCCACCCCTCCCTCCGTTGCTCCACAGCCCTTGCGAGTCGCGACCTCACCTGTCGTCGCCGCCCGCGCGCTCTTTGTCCGCACCCTCCCTCCACGCCTAGTAGCCATCCCTCCCTCCGCGGCTCTGGCGGCGGCGGCGGCGGCGTCATCGCCTCAACAGAGCTCTGGTGTCGCTGTCGGGAGATCCCATCTGGTCCACTTGGAGACCTCTAGTGAGTGCTCATCTCATCCTCCCCCATTGTTCCATTACTGGTTGACATGTATTGATTGATATTTATCCTACAGAGCGAATGTTTCTCATTCCATTACCGGTTTACCGAGTCGCAAGGTTTTCCTCATCTGCCTAGACGCCCAGTGTTCTGTAGCTCGATGCACCTCCTCATCAACTGATCCCAGTCCTACTCATTCTAGCAGCGATGGTGTGCATATTGCTAATGGTCAGGGCCATTTTCTTATCAAGTCTACATATGATCTTCAGGTATGAATGTATGATGGTGAGTCCCTTGCTCTATTCTCGGCCGAATTATCTAATAAGCTGAAACAAAACATTGATTTAATATAAAATTTGAAAGCAGGCCCTTGTATTGATTGCATTAATTTTTTCCCAACAATAGTATTGTCTTATTTCAATTAGCATTCTGACTCAATATTTACTCCTAAACATGAGTGATTAGGTGGGGCTTGCGAGGATTACGACACCATCGAGCCACTAGTGTTGGGAGGCTATAGTGTCCAAGCCCAACAAGTATTGGGTCAAGAGCTCCCGAGAAGAGGTGAGTCTTACATTTGCACTCATAGATGCTTACACTATAGAGCTAAGATGTATGAATTTTTTGTCTAGTTGAAAGAAAAAAAAGATTGGGATCTATGGTTCATTGCTATAATGAGAATGTGAAACTCTTGATCAAATTGAAATATGCTTCTTTGTGTATAGTGTAGCTACCACATGTTGTTTTACGCCAAGTATTGAATTGCTATGTGCATCAAGGTTTTTTACACCACATGGTTGAATTGAAGGATAGTTCCATTGCTATTTCTATGTGATTACCATGGTAGAAGCGCCAATTGATTAGATATCTGAGAATATGTGTGGCCCTTCCTCGTAAATTACCAAACTAATGTGGCGACTTAAAGTTACGCTCTTGTGGGTGGGTTATGTTAATCCAATGCTATGTAATTCGATCTTGATGCACCCTAATGTGCATTTGTAGTGGTAAATAGTTATTACCTTTAAACTATAACATATATGTTGTTTTGGCCTTTTTGTTTTGAATGATGTTTCAAGTTTTCATTGCTTCAACACATTGGCTTCTCTTTAGCTCTTCCAAACACAATTAATCTATTTGAAAAGCTCTAAACCTTTTTCTTTGTATCTGCTTAACTGTAGAGTGCGAGATTGCACATAGTGTTTTGTTCACTCTCCTTGCTTTCTATTTCAGCAGCTGCCTATTCATGTGATGTTTGTTGTTTTTTGGCAGTATATACCTTATGTAGAAGATACAGTTCTTGTTATTGTGGTTGACACTAAACCAGATGTAAGTATACATTTACATTCAGAATTACCTATCTCTAGTGCTACTTATATTATTGCATTTATAAGTATCTACATGTAATTCGACCATATGCTCCTTGTTCAAATATATTACTTGAAATCAAAATGAACATTCATAAATTTGACCATAGAACAACGACTAAAAGTTTGATTTTAGTTTTTACATTCATGAATGTATTACGGATTCAGGAACACCTTATATGATGTTCTTATTCCTTTTCTTTGAAATTTGGAGTTGGTTATTCGAGAACTTCTTGGTGGACATAAAGGGGCCTAATTTGGCCTTTTTACTGGTGCTTGCATTTGAAGGCGGTACCAGGAGAAACATACTGAAGTTCGAGGTATGGCATTGGGTCATCAATTATTGTTGAATTTGTTTTATCCAAAGTAATATTTTTTTTCATGAAGCACACGGTGGTGTCTTGCTTTTGTTTGCCATCAAAGATAAGGAACCTTTTCTATATTGTGCTTGTTCTCCATGTTTCTTTGTTAGTCATTGAACTTATGGTTTTAGTGATTCAATAATTTAATCAACTTCCTTTCCTTGATCTCAATCTGGATTGGTGCAGCAAAAATGATTGCCTTTTCCTGTGCAGGAAATTGGATTAAGAGTGCACAGAGCTTAATTATGGGTTTCTTCTTTCAACGTAATTTCCAGTATGAGCACAGGATCAGTGTACTAGAAAATGAAAACTCTAGAGCCTAAACATTTGAATGAATTTAGAGACTTCCATTTTGGAGTTGTAACAGTATGAACATCTCCATTTATTCCTGCTTAGCTCACAAGTTTTTCGTTTTGATTTGAGTTAGCGGAGGACTTAACCTTAATAAACACACTGTTTCTGCCAACCTAAATTGAAGAGATTATTTCTTATGCTTTATTATATCTATCTTCACAATTTGCTACTTCAAAAAAAAAAAGAAAAGAAATATCCTTGTGTTCCTATGCTTTCAATTTAGTATTGTGTATTTCCTTTGTTTTCGATAAATGGAACCCTTCTTATGTTATGCATGCATGATTTCTTTTTGAGACATGAATAGACATAATAAACAAGTTTATCCTTGAACATGTTCTAGGCTCATTATTTGGAGGTAGATTAGGTTGTTTGTTCTTGAAGGCATACCATTATTGCGCCCTCTAACCACTCATCGCTTTGATTTAGTTGTAGGATTTGTAGGAATTTTTTTTTGGTGTGTTTGCACCTTGGTATGTGGATGCTAGATTAGGTTGTTAACTCGATTCACTTCACAGCAGGTGTCTATGTTTTTCTTCTAGTTTTTTTAATATATCGATAATGTAATTCTACATTTGAAATGACTTTACCTAAGATCTGAAACTTCTTATGAAAATATGTGATACTATACCCTCTGAATCATTGTTGTTTAGCGATAAAATATTTCTACTGAACAAAATAAAAATGGACGTTTCTAGCTCAATCTAAATACGTCTATGAATGCGTATCTATGTCTTAGCACACAATAAAGCATCACTAGGGGGAGTAGAGCGATATGAAAATGCATACATGAAAGTGTCTCCAAGCTTGTGAATCACATAATCTAAGCGACTCATATCATTGTGAAGCGGCTTAACAATACGTCTCTACAATATTTGACCGATAAGTGGGGAGGCGCTCTAGAGACACTTTACAAAAGCGACTCTCTGATGCTATAGAGATAATTGAAAACGTCTTTAATCCATAAAATAGGTGTCTCTACAGGGCTTTTGTGTTGTAGTGGGTGCCGACACAATATCCGAATCCGACACTTTTGCAGAAGGCGAAGTAGCTTATGAGCCACAATACTGGCAGGTACCGTGGTATTGTTCGCGCGCCTGGTACATCGCGGCGCCTCTTGCTCCATAACACTGATGGGCATGTTGAATGGTCTTTCCAAATTTCTTTTCCGCTGTAAGAGTTTATTTGTGCTTATGCCTGCGTGGTAAGTTAAGTCAATGTTAACTATAAGGTCTAGTTATTATTACTATTAGTTATTTTGCTACCTTTTTAGTTAAACCGCTGAATGGATGGTATTTAAATCGATGTTTATTTGTGTAAGCTAGCTCTTGATGCGGTACTAGGTCGAATACAAAGATGGTTTCAGATATGTAAATCCAGATCCGACAACTATGAAATATAATACTCCTATTATTACGCTAGTATTTTCTATTTCAGTCTTCTTCAGGTCGCCACAGAAGAATTGTGAAAGGCAGGAAAGGTGATTGCAGTGACAAATAAACTCACAATGGCAGTGACTGGACGAGCAGACCAGCAACTACTTGACAGGAACGGTCTTGAAGGTACTTATTTGCTTCCAACAAAGTTTGAAGCAAATTTCAAGACTGTTATTTCTCATACTAGACGGTGGTTGCATGCCATTTAGCTCTTTTGCGATGCTATTTCTCTAAGTTCACTTCTTTGCTACTGAGCTAATTTTCACGAGAAAACTACGTATCACACCATGGCGCAGAGCATCTATGCCATCTTCTATAGAGATAAGTGGCACACTACGATGAAAAAAAAATTCCTTACTGAATTTCCGATAATTGGCTCTTCTCTTGAAATTTGCTTAGGGTGGCTGGCAGGCATAGAAGAGAGGAATGTCATGGAGGTTCAAAACACGAATTTGCAAACTACATCATCTCCAAGAATGAATGTTTAATCCACACGAATAGATTATCCTTAATTACATTGCGTCCACGCTATGACGTGTTGTTGTAAGAAAAGTAGGAAAACTAAGCCAGATCCCGGCCGTCTTGCCCTGGTCGCAGTTCTAACTACTAACTAGAGACTTGCAAGAGTGCAGATGTCCACTGGATAGACATCGGACGGCAGCGCGGCGCTGTACATTCTCCGACCGATGGGGATGTTCGCTGCCTCCGTTGGATGGAAGGCGTCCCAGAAGAGGTACTCATGCCTGTTGGGACACGGTGTCTGGAAAGGGAGGCACGTAACCTGCCCATTGTTCCTCCCTACTCCACAGCATCCTCTGTTTATTACCTTCAAACCTGAAATAATTTTGACTACTTTGTTCAAGTATAAGAATTATACACATGCCATTCTTTCCAACAGTTACATAATTACATGTTGATATGAAAACTTGCTTGCCTCGAAATGGATAGTTAAATACACGTAAGGCACACCTTTGTTTTACTTTTTAAAACAAATATGTATATTGAAAATTTACATGAATTATACTCTATCGATTGATAATATCGGCGTTTTAAGCGTCGATCAAACTTTCTTAACTTTATATATTATATATATATATATATATATATGTCATATGAAAATGGTGTCATTAGATAAGTCATAAAAATATTTTAGTAATATAATGATTTTTATAAACATATTAGTATAAAATTTATGGTCAAAGTTGCGTATTAGAGACCACGTTGATATCAAAACATCGTACATTCTTGAGTGGAGGAGTATTTATTTGAAGTTTGGATTTGTTAGAAAACTTGTAGTACTTCTCCATGGTTAATTTTGGTCGATTAATTTCGATCAGGTAATCTTAGAGACGACAAGACTCGATCAATACCATAGGCTTCCGGGGTCTTCATGATATCGTCGAAGATGCCGTAGTTGTTGATGTAGGTGAAGTTTGCTCCCGGGAGCGTGTTGAGCTGATCAACCAGGGCCACCAGATTCTGGTTGAAGAGCCTGATCGCGCCGTTGATCCGCTCGTCGCACGTCACGCCGTCGACGCTCCGCCGCGCCAGCTCGTTGGGGATGCACCCAACCTGCCCCACCCGACCAGCGCCACCTTTCTAGCCCCAAACCTGTACAAAATCTGGACAATGGAATAATCAAATCACCAGTTTCACCAGCTCTGAATCCGATGCTACCAATCTGCAATGCAATTGTAGTAGTGTCAGTCGCACACGCGCGGGGAATATTACAGTTTACGTGTCTGCAGTTAGGGCTGTTAATGGGTCGGGTTAGTTCGGGTTTAATGGGTTAGGTTTTGATTCGGGTTCTTTTAGATGGGTTGAAGCAGGTTGATTTGTAATTGGTCGGGTCGGGTCGGGTTGGGTTAACTTCTAAAGCGGGTTGGGTTCGGGCTGAGATGGGCTTAAAGTATCTTGTATGCAAGCAGGTTCAACCCATGGGTTGAACCGCGCTCTTCAGTCTTCCTCCTGCAGAATACTCCGAGGCGAGACCCAATCACGGAATCACCCAATCTCTGGCTCCACGGTCTTCCTCGCGATTCCGCTTGCCGCCCTTCCTCCCTCCACGAGTCCGATCCTCGCGACCGCGCCGCCGCCCTTCCTCTGCTCCCGAGTCCCGTCCTCGCGATTTCGCCGCCGCCCTCCTCCCTCCCCGAGTCCGATCCTCGCGATTTCGCCGCCCGCCTTCCTCCCTCCACGAGTCCGGCCTCGCGATTCGCGCCGCCACCTTCCATCCTCCCACGAGTCCAGACCTCGCGACCGCGTCGCCGCCCTTCCTTCCTATCCGAGGTCGAACTTCGCGACCGCCGCCGCCCTTCCCTCCTCCCCGAGTCCGATCTCGCGACTTCATCCTCGGCCACTTCTTCTTGAGCTTGGTTGCATCCCTCAGGTATCTGTCCCGGAATCTTGATCTGCTTCGGTTCTGCGTTTTTTTATCGATTTCGTGCTTGCTTGCTTGGTCAGATTTAAGTATGCTGTTGGTTCTTGATCCGATTTTAGCATATATGGTGATTTTAGCAGTGAAAATCTCAATATTCTTCATGCGTTTTTGTTTGTTCTAATAAAGGCGTTTCTCTGAATTAGGTGACAGGTGATCAATTATCAGCGATAGAAATTTGGCACAAAATTGACTCAACTGCAACAATCTGTTGCTGCCTTCTTTGGCATAAGATGCTGCAACCTTCATTTTGTTGACGACAGGTGTGTGTGTGTGTGTTATGTGTATCTCCCTTTTGTTTTCTAATTGAATCCATCAAGTACTGGTATCTCATCACTCATA
Source organism: Phyllostachys edulis (assembly GCA_036346405.1). NCBI lineage: Eukaryota > Viridiplantae > Streptophyta > Magnoliopsida > Poales > Poaceae > Phyllostachys > Phyllostachys edulis. Next base: position 15,008,906 of record CM070552.1, read on the forward strand.
CAGAGCAGAAAACCCTAATCATTTTTGTATTTCACATGTACAGAATGCAACTGATGACTAAGCTGATGCATACATGCAGATTGCAGAATACACTTCTTGCAGTAAAGCGAAGAGTAGAAAGATTTGAAGCTATCCTCTCGTGTAAGTGCATTATCCAGTAACTATTGCCATTTCTTGATTAGTTTTCAAGTTTTATATTGAGCAACTACTAGAGGTAGCATCACTCCAATCTAGTCCTCTTTTCAAACTTCTTTTCATCTGGTATATCTTTTCTTGGATTCTAGATTGTGATTTTGCCACTATACACACACAGTGTTCTCTTTTGGCATAGCCTTTTTGTCTGCACAGGACAAGGTGATTAACTTAATTAGAGGTTGCTCTTGTCCTCATTAGCACAAGTGCAGACAATAGATTACTCATAGTGTTCCTTCAATAAGATTGTTTATTAAAACTAAGCATCACCCTTAATCCTGATTACATGGACAGTGATGCAAGATGGCAACACTTCTGTTGATAGTAACACCGTTGTAGATATCCATAGGTATTTCTTTTCCTTCTTTCTTTTTCTTTGTTCTTTTTTCTTTTTTGCCCCTGAAACCGAAACAAAGTCAATGCAGCAGTAAAGTGTGTTATTTTAGTCAGAAAAGCGAGGTGTTGAATCTGTGGGCGTGTCCAAACGTTCAGCTAGGTTTTCAGACTTGGACTGTCAAACAGAGGAATAAGTAGTGGTGAGAATAGGGCTGTTAATGGGTCGGGTTAGTTTGTCATTTTAAATGTCTTGCTTTTCCTTACAGAACAAAAGCCTCAAAACCACTGAACTTACAATTTGTTTTGATTTTTTTGTCCATTTAGGTTTCTAAGCATATGCTGCTCCAAGTGTCGGAGGGCTCGGACACAAATGACACCATTGATGAGCCCTCATCACAAACACCTAGAAGGAGGGCAAAGGTTTGGGAACATTTTGAGCATGAGTTGGCTGTAGTTGAAGGTGTCCCAAAGGCTATTTGTAAATATTGCAAGTTGAAGTGATATATACCAACAAAGCGGCACAAATAGCCTTAGAAACCACATTGCCGAGTCTGCCCAAAATTGAGATTAATAGCAGAATATGTTTGTTGCAACTATGAAAAAGCAACCATCGAAGCTTCATTTATCTTTGATCCCCAAAGGACCCGTGAGCTGATTACCAAGTTTAGTATTTATGTGGAGATTCCATTCCAAAAGTTTAACAACCCTTACTTTAAGGAATGGATGGAGTCAATGCAGCCATCCTTTAGAGTCTTTGGCCGTCTAACACTCCGTAATGATTCTATTAGTTTGTATGAGCGAATGAAGGAAGAGCTGCGTAATGAATTTCACAACATTGATTCTCGTATTTGCTTGACCTCAGATATGTGGACATCTGTTCAGAATTTAGGATACATGTGTGTGACGGCCCATTATATTGATGCCAATTTTAACCTCAAGAAGAAGATAACAGCATTCAAGGATGTGAAGTATCCTCATAGTGGTCTTGCAATTGAGGAGGTTATCACCAAATACCTAACAGATTGGGGCATAAAGAAAATTGTTTACTCTAACATTAGATAATCGAGCAACAATAACTTCGACTTGTAAGTTTTGATAGAAAATGGCAAAGGCGACATGTTGTTTGCTGGCCAACATTTTCATGTTAGATGTTGTGCGCATATACTGAATATATTGGTTCAAGATGGCATTAGACCAATTCATGTGGTATTAGAATTGATACATGATTTGGTTAGGCATATTAATTCATCAGACTGCAGTGAATCGAGCTTCGAGGGTTTGTATGAAGTACTAGATATGGCATATATAACAATCGAGCTTCGAGGGTTTGCGTACTGACTTGCAGCTGCTGGGAGTACTCGGCGGCGAGCGCGTCGGCGTACTGCTGCGGCGTGAAACGGCTGCTGGTGGAGTAGAAGGCCGGCATGAAATAGTTGTTGAGGTAGTCGTTGCTGCCCATGCCGACGGTGAAGATGCACTTGCCGAGGTGGTGGGCGACGGGCCCATGTCGCCGATGATGTGCACCAGCTGCTGCACCACCAACTGGTAGTTCTCTAGCTGACCGGTGAAAGTTATCCGTGCGCCCTATATATATATATATATATATATGTATTTAATTGCGAGTTTCAATTCGTAGTTCCGCAGTTTGTACATGCATGTATGTACGTACGTACCAGATGCTGGCCGGTTTCTTCTCTGATTCCAGCGGCGGCGGAAGCGAAGTTGACACCGGTGACGAGTTGATCAATGCGCGCGCCGGCGTAAGGGGGGATGAAGTCGTTGAAGCCGAGGAGTTGAGCTGCACATAAGACATTGAGTGCATTAAACTAGTACCGGCGTAAGAGATTTAGCGGAGATGTCATGCAATTGGACAGATATTTCATGACCATACGTACGGCCAGTGGTTTTCATTATTGGAATGAAACAAATGAGACGGTCGTTTTCATCTGTATTTTTTTTTTGGTAAAATTAACAAGTCTCAGTGCGCTGAGACGAATCTCGAACAAACATACCATAAGTTGTCTAATCATGTGAATTTCCCTTCATAATTAGGTCACACTAAATCAAGCGCACACGAATCTCGAACAAACATACCATAAGTTGTCTAATCACGTGAATTTCCCTTCACAATTAGGTCACACTAAATCAACCGTATGAGATTGATATATCGCGCACAAATAGTTATCAACTAGCTACCATAGTACCCGCCAACCTATTTGTCATGCACAAATAATTATCACTAAACCTAGAAATATGTACGGAATTCACACCGTTCAACATCCACATATATATGGGTGAAAATAGAGCGGATAATTTCCGTCCGATCCGATGCCATATCTGAAAAAAATCCATCGGGGTACTATTTTTAGCCTCGACTCATATTTGATATTATCCGTATCTGTATCCGAAAAATCTCATAGAATATGGGTTAGGATATGGGAAGAGCAATATACAACTCGTATCTATATTTTATATGATATCCGAAAGACATCCGGTAAATCAACAAAATGGATATCTGATAAAGCCGTACTTTTAAAAGATTCTTGTTGTGAGTTGGAAGAGTCTCGCAAAAAATATATGATACAACATGGAGTTCATTAGAATCACCTACAGAGAGCTACAACTAATGCTTAGTAGCCTGTTCGTTACAATAATCCATCTGCCGTATTCAGAACCCCTGCACCAGTATCTCATTGAGTGAACTCAAGAATTCACAGTGTCAATAATAGCAACAACCATCAATCTCAGAGGACCAACAATCTAGCTGTAGGAGTTACATGTTTTAAAAGCCATGAGACATGCCATTATGTCAACAAGTGTCTGCAGAAACAAATGCTGACACCAATTCTTTTCAATTTGGGAGCCACAACAGCCAGGACTTCTTTGCTAGGAGCAGGAAGAGGAATGCCTCAGACTCCGAGTCAAGCTACCAGGACTCCGTCAACTTCAGCAAGAGGACGACTGAATCACGTCACTGCAGAAGAAGTTCAATCAGTTCAGAACATCGTTTCGGGTAAGTCTTTAAGTTAGCCCAGCGTTAGTTGCAGCTTTGTTTCACTCATAAGAGAAATCTTTCTGGAAGAGTGAGCAAGATTTGGTTTTGAACCTATTCTTTAGTCGACTCTAATCTCGGGGCGAGATTCCTATCAAGAAGAACCATCCGGCGGGTCTTGATCTTGTACACCCATTTGCGTGATAAGAGTGACGCATAAAAGATCCCAAGTGCAAGTATGCTCCAATCGGCAATCTTCTCGAGACATCTCGATCTACCACTCGGGGTGAGTGCTTGACCTCACGATGTAAGTCATGAGACTTAGAAAAGCGATGGCTGAAGTTGTAGCACTTAGAGGCTTGGTAGTGTGATGATCACGAAGATCGTATTTGGGAGGGGAAGGTGGAGCAGGACCTAGCAAGGACGGAGAAGAAGAACTGGGAATAGAGCCAAGCAAAGACGGAGGCTCAATTGGAGAATAAGGAGTAGGCCGAGGAAGGCAAGAGTAGTCTGAGGGGAAGGTGGAACCTCAACAAAAAGTGGAGGAAACTCAGGAGGAGAAGCAGTGGAGCAGGAGGAGGAGGCGAATAAGGTGGATCTGGAAAGCGGAAGTGGAAAGTGAGTGTCGGGAAAGGTCGAAAGGAGATCGACTCAACAAGAGAATCTGAGGTGTGATGGGAGGGACGAGGGTAGTAAGGCGGGACTCATCAAGGTGACATCTGAGAGGTCCTCATCAGGCAAACAACGAGGTCGTGTGGCGATAACCCTTATGCTCAAGATTGTAGCCAAGAGAAACACACTCAAAGCAGTGAGGTGGAAGAAGAATGAAGCGGAACAACTTTAGAAATAGCGAAGGTGAAAGTACTCGGGGGCCTAACCATAGAGACACTCAACAAGAGTAGAACCACGAAGAGTAGTGGAAGGCGGCATGTTGATGAGAAAGCGGCGGTGGAGGCGACCTCGGCCAGTGAGGTGGAAAGAAGAGGCAACCATGAGAGTCTTGTTTGTCTCAAGCAAGTGACAATGCTTAAACTCGGAGACACCATTCTAAGCGTGAGCACTAGGACAAAAGTATTGGGGAAGAGTACTGGATTCAGCGTGAAAGCGGCATAAGCGTGATTGGTACTCGCCATCGAATCGACATGAAAAACACGAATGGCGAATCAAAGCGAGTCACGAACCATGGTGGCAAAACTACGGTAAATAGAGAGAACTTTGCGAGAGGACATGAAGTACATTCAAGTATGGCGAGAATAATCATCCATAAAGATCACATAGTATTGATGACCCACTTTTGAAGCGAAGGGGCGGACCCCAAGCGTTGGAGTGAACAAGACCAAAAGGACGAGTTGAGGCGAGAATAACTAGAGGATAAAGGGGCTGCGGTTGCTTACCAAACTTACAACCCATACAAGGTAAAGAGGTGTCACCGATAATAGACCCAAGAAGATCACGACCTACTAGAGCCGATAGTAGCGACACACAAAGATGACCCAAACGATGGTTCGAGCAAAGGAAGCGATGAAGGGCAGCGACAAAAAGCAGAGGTAGGCTGTAGTGGTGACTATTTGTTGGAGGCAATGGAAGGAAGAATGCATCGGTCGAGCACCTAAAAGGCCATTTTGCAAATCACGGCCGAGGTCGACAACAAGCGAGTCCCGTCTGACGATTCTGAACACAACTAGAGTCAGACTCAAGAATAACACGGCAGTCGTGATTAGTGATATGATCGGCCAACATAAGCTGCATAGTAAGTTGGAGAACATGAGAGTCGGTGGGAACATGAAAGGAAGAAGTGGAAAGGATGCCTCGACCTGCAACAGGAAGAGAGGTACCATATGTAGTCTGAATAGTGGAAGAAAAAGGCATGGGACTCACAAAAGTGAGGCAGAGTAAAATTTGGTGTCATGTAAAAGAAGCACGAGTCCAAGATCACGGAGACAAGATCTTTGGATGAGAGAGGTGGCGGGCGAGGACTATTGAAGCAAGAGCTAGGCAGTAGAGAGGCGAGGCGGCGGCGGTGGCAGGCGGCGGCGGCTTCCGAGACGAGGATGGCGGCGATGATAGCTTCGAGACCAGGCGGCGGCGGTGGTGGCTGAGCGAGGAGTGCGATGGTGGCCTAATGGAGGCGGTGGTTGCGGCCGGCGGTGGCGGCAACAGTGGCCCAATCACGAGTGGTGGTGGCGTCCTAAGACCTCGTGAAGGTGGCGGCTCGAGTAAGGCGGTGGCGGCTTTGAAGGCGGCGGCGGTTGCGGCGGCGGCGGCGGCGATGGTGCTAGCCAGAACAAGAACAGCGGCTTGAGAGGAGGTGGTCTTTGAGATCCGGCGAAGAGGCGTCGGTGGCGAGGCGGTGGCATCGGGGCGAAGGTGGGCGGCGATGGCATCTTGGGCCTCATCCTAGCGGCGGTGGTGGACCTAGCATGCACTCTGCGATGGACCCGAGGAATGGGGAAGCGTCGAGGCGGCTGGCGTCGGTAGAGCTAGATCTGACGGTGCTATGATCTGGGCGGCTTAGTCGTTGGGCTCGGGATTGAACATCGGTGCAGATCTGGGCATCGGGGTGCTTTAGAACCAGCGAGCTCAGCGAAACTCGGTGGTCTGGCGTCGGGGAAAGCGAGCTCGGTAGCACATGGATTGGGTGGCTTGAGTAGAGCAGCGACAGGGCTCATGCGGCGTGGGAGCTCAAGTGCTGGGATGGGGTGGCGTGTGAGCTCTATCTCGGCGACCGCAGTGGCGGGCGAAGAAGAATGCAGCAGGAGACCTGAGTCTTGGCGTGGGCTGGGTAGGGAAGAGGCGGCTCGATCTAGGCCAGCAATGGCCGGATTGGTACAAAATGCGATAAGCGGTCTTGGGGAGCTCGAATCCAGTGGCGAAGAATCTGCGAGTGGGCGGCGGTGGCTCGGGAAAAAGCAGAGGCTGTTCGCGAGGAAAAGCAGAGGAGAGAGAGCTCGGTGGCGCTACTCATGAGGCAGCGGTGGTCGAAGAAGGCGGTGGTGAGTAACTAGGTTTTTGGGTGGAAAGAACCCGGGTGTGATACCATGTTAGAATAAATCCTTAATTCTATTCTAATGGGCCTAAAAGTCAATATAATATGTACAGAATATGCAAAGAATGTCATAAGTTATATACATATGTAACAACTTTGCCCTACCGCTTCTCTTGTCCGCCACTACTCAGTGCCCGCCTACCGCTGCTCCTCCACACGGCCACCATCTCCAGCGCCGGTGCCAAAGACGAGTGGCGCCGGTGATATTTCAGTTGCTAGTTGGTGCAAATACCAATCAGTGACACAAACTTATCGCGTGGCTGGTATCCATGTGCTATCTCGTGACTGGTAACCATGTGCGTAACCAGTTCGACAGAATTTAGCTGGCAACAAGCCAACAACCAAGCTAGTTTTGGACGATAGCTGTGGGAAGTCTAGGAATACTTTCATTAGTACTGATAGTAAAAGTAATCATCGCCCAAAAAACATGCAGCAAAGTGCGGGTGATAATACTGGTATCGCGACATGAGAGCTAGCTAGTATTTTCGTTCATGCACATAATTAATATCTATATACTTAATGATCCCTCCACAAAAATAGTCAGCCCTATAATGCATGTGGTCAAAAATAATTTTGACTACAGGTATTATCTAGAATATATATTCATAGTTCGGAAAAATAAAAATATTATGAGTGAATTTATCGTAAAAAATACTTTCATAATATTTCATATTTATAACCTTTTAATATATGATGATAAAGTTAGTCATCAATGTGGGATCTTCTTGACTTTGAAAAATCGAAAATGTCAGTCTTTTGTAATTCGAGAGAGTAATTTAGTTTTTTTGCTAGAAGTAGCATAAAACAAACGGCGAAGAATAATGGGCTTGCAGCAGGGACAAACATATTGCTTTCTGGAGTCGTGTTGTTCTACCGACATGACTGATACATGCTACCATCAGGCGGTCGTTACAACCCTTTAGAAAATTCGACTGACATGTAAGTGCATCATCAAAAACGGGCTATAATTTGATTATTTTTTATTCCCTCAAAGAGTCGTAGCTTCAAACAGGCTCCTTGATTTATTTTGCCTTTTTTGGGAGAATTTCGAAAAAAATGGTCAAATGCTGAAATTAAACCAATTTTAGTCCCTGCTAGGAGTCTTCTTCCTTTTTTAGTCATAACATACTGTTCGAACATGTATGTATATTTATTTACAAAATGGTGTTTGCTCGTTTATTTCATTCAAAACAACATAAAAATTGTTGAAATTAAGCACTGATACGAAAGCTTCAACTCAGCATCGAGGCCAAAGCATAGTATGCATCAAGCATATTTGCAACATGCTCTGAATCAATAATTAAACAAATTAGAATAGCTTACAGATTACGTCGACGGTGGTGAGTCCATTGCTGAACCTTCCCGACGGCCCGCCAGCGAAGTCGATCCCGTACGGCGGGTAGTCCGAGCGCGCCAGCGACATGATGCCGTTGTTGCTGCCGTCGTCGACGAGCGAGTCCCCGAAAACGAAGTAGCACGGCACCTGCGGCGCCGCCGCCGCATGACCATCGACGAAGCAGAACACCGCCGCCGACGCCAAGGACGCAAACAAACGAAACCAAGCGTAGTAGCACGCCATTTCTTCCGTAACACGTATAGAAGTGTATATGTAAGGTAGCTGCTACGTGTATGTGAGATCTGGCAAGTGGCGCACATATACGGGAGATGTGCGTGCTCTAGTGTTTATACATATGACAGATCGAGTGAGAGTGAACTGGATTGGTGCTTCCGGACGGCACGGCCACCCGTCGTGCCGTGCCGTATCGGCCCGTCTCGTTTCTGGTCAGGTTCAGACACGGTCTAAAGCCTATCGTGTCGGGATAGTGCCGTGCCGATCAAGCTTAGCCTTAGGTAACTATAGAAAATCGGAAAGACGACAACCGCTGCCGTTCAGGAAGACAAAGATACTCGTGCGCCATCCACACCCGCTCCCCCTCGCCATAGCCTCCTCCTCCTCCTGAACGTCGATGAAGAACTCCGCCCACTTCAGCCGTACCGCGCTTGCGAAGGGGGTAAGAAGGACAACAATAAGGAGGTGCCAGGCCGGGTGGCAGAGGGGGTTATTGGTTGGGCCAGACCAGGGTGGGGGGAGTGATTGGGCTAGGCGAGAGGAGAGATTATGTTAGAAACGGAAGGTTGGTCCTATTTAGTGTCGGGCGGTCTAAGCCGGCCCAATTGACCATATTGTGCCGTGTCGCTCAACAGCCGCATTCTCGAGCCTGACTGACCCTTATTGTCTTTGTCTTGGCCGGTCCACGTCTTTGTCTTAAACGATGCCGTGCCAACAGCCGGATCGGCTGAAAAAGCACAACCAAATCCAGCTCTAACCAGTAGCACCACTGTCTACCCACCACTTTGTAATATAGGTCAATCTGGCTTTTATGTATCTTTGTTTACCGTACAAGTCATTATTCTATACTGTTGAGCAAATTCTGTAAAGTTTTTTTCCGTAGATGACTTGTTTAGTTTCTTTTTCTTTTCTTTTGGCGACACGATAACTTGTTTAGTTTCAGCACATGATTGACACGGACGATCTATCAGAAGGGTACAAGAGCTGCTGCTATGTCGTTAATTTGTGCGCCCAATGGCAAGGAGCAAAGATTTGGGATGTTCCAGATGGTAGCATCTGTCATTTCCTAAGTCCTGACATCTCAACCGCCCAGCTTATAATTCAGGAGGCGAAACTCTCTATTTGGACACTCCGTGCCGTTGTAGCGATCAAGATAAGGAGAGAACAAAACGATGTGGCTCATGCTATAGCTCAATTCGCCAAAAGGGATGCACCATGTGGCAATGTGCCATTTCTATTAGCCATGCGCCTGACTTTGCCATATAGGTGATTTTTAGTGACTGCTCAGTGTTCATGTAACATTCCAAATTTGTGCTCCCCTTAAAAATTTATTTTCAAATAGCCAAGCCTTCATCCAGTTACTTGGGCAATTGATCTCCTAGATCCGAAGATTTGTCCAGAGAAGGATGCTGCGGTCATCATGTGTTCAACGTGGTCATTGTGGAATGCCAGGAATGATATAAGGCATGGAAAACAACCAATTAAACCAGAGCAAGTTGCTAATGGGCTAATGATATAGTCCTTGAAATTGATGGGATGAAAGCTACACCGGTTATCAAGCAACGTGTTCCTGAAATCTGCAAACGCCCCCCAGAGTTCTTCTGTAAGGTCAACGTTGATGGAGCCTTCAATCCTTCAACTATGTCAGGTAACAGGGGAGCAGTCATCAGAGATCATCAAGGTCGCTTTATTTGTACCACTGCTATCTGGTATGATTCGCTCGGGGATGCTTTGAGTGCGGAAGCTTTTGCTTGCCGTGACGGACTACAACTTGCTTTCAAACGGGTTTCGATCGAATTGTTCTTGAAACAGATTGTTAGCAATTTGTACAACTGTGGAACAGTCGGAAAGAGCATCGTGCTGCGGTCCAGCCGATCATCGCTGAGATAGAAGAGATGAGTAATCAACTCAGAGAGTTCAGGCTAGTTGCCGTTAGCCGTGAAGCAAATCAGATTGCGCACGGTTGCGCGCTTCAGGGGTCGGCACTGTTCAGGGATGCGCCTGGTTTTCTAAACCACCTGCTTTTATTTACCATCTGTTGGGACATGATTGTAACCCTGATTCATGATTAATAAAGCCTGTTCTCTGTTGGGTAAAAAAAGTCCTGACTTCTCAACTGTCTAGCTTATAATTCAGGAGGTGAAACTCTGTATTTAGACGCTCCCTGCTGTTGAAGCGATGAAGATAAGGAGAGAACAAAACGATGTGGCTCATGTTATAGCTCAATTCGCCAAAACGGAAGCACGATGTGGCAATGTGCCATTTCTATTAGCCATGCACCTGACTTTGCCATATAGGTGATTTTTAGTGACTGCTCAGTGTTCATGTAACATCCCAAATTTGTGCTCTCTTTAAAAATATATTTTCAAATGAAGTATTTCAAAGCATTTTGAGTTCTTCGAAATTGTCAAAATAAAATTTTAAACTAAAAATCTAAATCCAAATTCCAATCCAAATCAGTTCAAACCTCAATTCAAAATTTCCCACTCTTTCCCTAGGGGTCAAGTCCATTTCTTCCTATCTTGGGTCGAAGCCCATCCCCGTTCTTCACTGGGCCAAGCCCACGCTAGCCCAGCCGACCCACTTCTGCCTCCCTCTGCTCTGCTTGTGCACTGCCTTCACCCAAGCTGTGTTGTGTGTGCATCAGCGGTGCCCACTCCGCCTGCTCGCACCGCCTCCAGCAAGCACCACACCACACGATTTGGAAACTGACTCATTCAAGACCACCATCACCGCACGCCATCCCTCTCCTGTCGTTTCCTTCTCGCCACAGTCGCCGTCGATCGCGTCGCGCCCGCACCCGCACCCGCTCCACGACTCTCCTGAGCCTATCAATTGGAGTTGTAGCTTCCCCTTCAACCCCTTCGCACTCCTCTCAAGCCCCATCACCTTCTGTGCCTCACGCTGTCCCCCGAGGCCTTCTTCCTCAGAGCTAACCGTCGCAACTGCGAGCCATTCCGCCACTCCGGTGAGTTTGCGACGATTATTCTCGTGTCATATCGTGTTCCCGAGGCTGATGGACCTTTAACCTCAACCAATTTGATTTTCCTCTGGATTTCGCCGTCTTCCCTGTCGCCATTCGTACTGCCGCCGCCACCAATTTCCTTGTTCTCGATGAGCTCTGTTGCAATTCATTTTACCAGTAGCACCACCTCTTCTCCCTCTATCATTTCTGACACCAATTTGGCCAATGCATTGCCATGGAGCGCCGCCACCTTCTTCCTCGGCACCAGCGACCGTTGCCCTGCCACCTCCGGCCATGAAGATCACACAGGAGGACTCCCCTTAACGTTGCATTGCCCATGCACCTACTTTTTTTTTTTCTGAATAACCCCACCGACTCACCGCCAGCTCCGCACCTTTCCTCTCCTTCTGCGACGCTAGCGCCCATCGCCTGCCGAGGCCACGTCGATCCATTTTAGCCGCCGGTAGTGTCTCCGTCTGACCTCTCACGGAGCTCATCTTTGTCCGGGCCGTCGGCCACCTCATCTCGCCCGCTCTCTCTTGGTCTCTCTATATAGTAGGACCCACTCATCAATCCTCTCAAGATCTGACGAAAACAAAACATCCCCCTTTTGTGTATGACATGCGGGCCCACGATGGTTCATTTCTTTTTAATCGGTTTATTTTTTAGACTGACGTCCAGATCCCACGTGCCAGCCAACACTGTTCCATGAATGTGATTCACCATGAACCTAAGCCAACTAGTGAACCTTTTATTTATTTTAATCCGAGGGAATATTCTAGAGAATATTCTACTTTCTCTCTCAATTCCAGTATTTTCCTTCCCGTCAAATCTTCTGAGAGACTGTTATGTTTCGCTCGAAGTCCAAACTGAGTGTTTTAAATTCCTAAATTCATCTAAAATCACAATCTACCTACTTGTTTTTATTTTATATCATTTCACACATGTTTAGACATTGTATTTGTTGATTTGGACTAAGTAGTATGGGGAGACACTAGCCAACAACAACAAAACCGTCGGTTTGAGAAATGTATGACAATAGGTATTATCATTGGTTTATAAAATAAAATAAAATGGTGAAAGAGTTAGCGGATGGTAAGTTTAGGCGAGTGCGGATTGGGCACGAGAACTTGTAATGTGATAGTTTACGCCTAAGTCAATTAAGGACCGGCGCTTGTGTATGTCCAAACCGAGTACTATCGTGCAATCATAAGTCTATATGGGTACGACCTGGCTAAGTAATTTGCAATGCCCTAGCTTAGATTTCACCAGATGGTTGAATGTGGGTGTCGGGTGGAGACAATTTTTCCCACACATCGCAAGAGGAGGCTTCTAAGTGGGTGGGTGGAATCCTTTAGTAATTAAACCTTAGCAGGCAGAGACTAGTTGGGTTGACGCATTATAAAGGCATTGTGATAATCACTTGGTCACATGCTTAAGGAAGCGGGTCATGGACGACATTGTAAGTCAATTATCTCTTTTCGGTAAAGATGTACAACCTCTGCAAAGTGTAAAACTAATTGAACAGTCATGCCCACGGTCAAGGGTAGGCAAGGTGCGTTTTCATATGGTAGATCTTAGTTTTGTTTTCAATGCAATAAACTTTAGGAATCCAGGAATGGTTGGAACACTCGGGTAGTTATCTGGCAGCTGGAGCCAATTAGGTGGATAGAACCCGATTTATGAAACCTTGGTGGATGGAGCCTTAATGCTAGTGATTGGTGGCTAGAACCGTCACTAGAAAATAATTAGTTCAATTATTATAACTACTTTTGTTAATAAATGATTTGGAAAACTACTATCTATTTGAAAATAAAATACTGCTTTACGCAAAAGAACCATAATAAGCCTTCTTTATAAGCCTTGCATTTAAAAAATGCATGTTTTTCCAAGACTTGTGGACTTCTATATGTACTCACATTGCAATTCACAAACAAGTCTTAGAGGTCTTTGAAGACACCAATGTAAACTATGACTTCTCTGGCGTGTGGCTATGATGAAGGACCTTTGGAGTTTTAGGATGTGATCCTAGTCAATTGCTGTGGGCGAATTGATGGGCCATTCATTTAGAAATTACCTTATTCTTGTTTTTTTTGCTTGTAAGACACGAGGTCAAGTGACCATTCTTGTAATAAGTGGCCATAAAATTTGGTACTCTGTTACTTCATATTATGTTATGAATCGTGAATTGGACTTGTTATCATCCTTTGTTTCTATGTGTGCACTAGCTTGATCTTTAAGCGGTGCAAAAATACACAAAGGGTTGATTTAAAATCCGGTCCTAACGATTACGCTAGAGGAAGGAGAGGACATGACCAAGTTATCATCTCCTTATGCCTTTGACGCGCATGTGCTACAATAGGCGAAACGAAAGGGTTGTGATCTGGCGAGGTTAGCTAACTCCAAAAACAATCCTCAATTTTGATTGCTAGTTGCAATTCACGCATGATCTTTGGAATCAATAGTAATATGACCCAAAAATTAACAAGGGTCAAAGCGGATAGTAGGGCTACTAATGGGGCGGACAAGCCAAGATTTTTGGATTAGGCAAGCAGAGAAGTTCATATGGACTAGATCAAATTGGAGTGACATCGTTTTGGACTAGATCTGCGGAGTAAAGGTGGGCCGGGGAGGTGTGGCGGTGCCTATCTTAGGGATGGCAATTGTGCGGGTGCAGTGTCTTGCGTGAAATTACCCTAATGGAGCTGGGTATGGGGGGCTTTCTTTGCCCACGGGCATGGAAATAGAGGGTAATCCTCTGCCCATCGGGTAAACGGGCACGGGCATGGGTGAGATCTACCCATGCCCGTCGCGCCCGTTTACCTGTCAATCCTCACTGACAGGTGGGCCCATCCATTTCATCTTTTCGTAACTCCGTCAGCTCCAACCCAGGCTACCAAGCCCCTTGCCCCCATCTCATCTCAATCCTCGCTAGCATCCCAACCCAGCCCCAAATCCAATCCCCAATCCTCGCTAGCTTGCGCCACCTCCTCACTCACCTTGCCGCCTTTGGCTCCGCCTGTCTGCGGCGGCTCGACTCCCTTGCGGCAGCGCCGCCATCCGTCCGCCTGTGCGTTGTCCCCATCCTCGATGCTACCGGTGACGGCTCCCTGGCCGGAGTTGACCACAGCGAGCGTGGGGAGCTGCAAGGAGAGGACAAGCGGCGGGCACACGTGGAGGAGTCGGGGGCGGCGAAGGAGTTGGTGAGGCGGCGTGACTTGCCATCTCGAGGAGCAAGCTCCCGACTCCCGCCTGGTCGACGGTCGTGAAGGCGGGGTGGTGGAGAGTTGGTGAGGAAGCGATGGCGGAGGCGGCCATCTCTCGACTCCCTGCAGTCGCGCGCCATCCGTCACTTGCTTGTTGTCCTCATCCTTTCTTCTCTTGACTAATAGATTACTTACTCTACATGATATATGTCTTGATGCAACTGGCAAAGCACAGTTGAGAAGTCTGAAACTCTTTTCTATATATACTTACTTTTGGTGGTCAGTTGGTCACCTAAATTCCACACATGAAGTTCGTAGGTGGCTCCGTCTCCGAAGGTTCAAAATTGCAGATAGAGGTGGCAGAATTTCTATGGGAAGATGCTGAGGTAACCATCAAAACAGATGATTTTGTGCGTATTTCCCCCCTTATATGCCAAACTAAATTTATTTGTTTATGTTTTAGTTGGATGGAAGCCTTATTATTATAGCTGATAACATTATGGGTTCAACTAAGAGGAACACTGATGGTAAACAAATACTACACTGTGCTGCCAGGTATCATACACTCTGAGCATATGTTCTCTTTAAACATTTACATTTATCCTACTGAGGTGAAACTCTAAATTCCACGTTTCTTGAAAGTTGTGGGTGATGCAAACTACAAAGTGTTAAAAATATGAATGAAGGGATCAAGTGGGGTTCTCCCAGTAATGTCTATTGGAAGCATGATGTGGAGAGATCAGAACTGTAGCTTTACAGAACTGTATAATGTTCTTCTTTGGTACTGATAATGAGAGTGGTGCTTTGTTTTTTGGCTTTGGGCTATTTGTTTTCACAAGTAATGTGAATATGTGATGCATTGTTCACGGGTACAGGCATGCCCCAGGCGGCAGGCATGGGCGAGGTTCTTCGCCGTCGCCCGCCAGCGAACAATTGGGGGGAATCGAGGTCGTGGGCATAGGTATGGGCGAGCACTACAGTGGTGCCCCCGCGTGCCCGATGCCATCCTAGCCTATCTCGCCAAATGCCTTCTCGTTCACTTTTGCCATTGCGGCGACATCCTAATTGATCTGGACCAGCAAGCGGTGAATGCTAATTGATGTGCGAATATCGATCTTTCATGGTACACTCACAAAACCTCGCAAACCGATCTGGTGTGATCGAATTGCAAGATGGATGCCTTTGTGCAATCTGAGAGCAAGGAGTTCTCAACTTGTGCACATGATTTGATCTTTCTCCCTTGCTGAAAATCACACGAAAGTCCTTCCTCTCTTCTCACGTAGCAACTCTCAACTCAACTCAACTCAAGAGCACACGATGATGGTGCCAAGTGGCTTTTCTATTTTATTCCATAGTCTAAACATAAATTCTCCTCCTGTCACATGGGGTATGCCCCTGGCCTTATATTGGCACCCAAGGGCACGGCCAACTCAAACACACGCACAAACTCATGACCAAAGAGGCCGAAACAAACTCAAAATGTGATCTACCTGGACTTTATCCCTAAGAAACAAACTAAAGATCAAAATGGACTCGTTTTTATCCTAAACACTGATTTGAATTGGTATGGAACCAATCTGGATGTATTTGCTCGGTGAAACTGTGTGTTCTTCTGTTCCCAGTTGGAATTGTGTTCCTGGCTCATCTTTGGCTCCCAATGCACACGGCAACCTCTGGCTCATCCTCTCCTCAGGCACGTGGCTAGGGCTCGATCTCCTTCCTCCACACGGCTTGACATGGCAAGGACTTGATTCAGACTTGGTTTCCACGTGATGGACTTGGACTCTTCCTGGCTTGATTTGAGTTCCTGGCTCCTTCTCTTCCACCTGGCTCAATCCGAGTTGAACTCCTCTTCCTGGCTCCTTCCCACACATACTCCCCCTTGTATTTGGATCCATCTCACGTGATGAAATTTGGTGTGTCGTGACCCAATCCGACAATCCGACTCCCTTTCCTTCTTTCCTGCTTTCCAAGATAAGTTCGGACTCTTTCCTTGTCTCCACATGGTTTCCACACGTGCTTTCCCACCTATTTAGCTGAAACCCTTTCCTGGCTCGAGCCACACATTTCCTTAGCTTGGCTGGCTTGAACTTAGCTTAGTTTGGATTGGCTTAGCTTGGCTTGCACCTGGCTCTTTCTTTTCCCTCAAGAAATAACCAGCCCATGTCTTCTCACGCACGACCAGCTCCTCATGCGCCCCCTTGGATCACGTGTAAGTCCCCCATGCGCTCCAAGCTTACATCTCAAAACAACAGCACTTTGAGATGTAACTCCAGTTTGTAGCTTGGAATCACAATTCAAAGTAACTTTGGTACTTGGTGCCGCATCACTAATGGGAATTTAGAGGTGCAACAATGTGATGATGTCCAACGGAGAAGGGAGAAGAGATCAGTGAGACGAAGGGGATAAGCTTCATCATCGAGAGGAAAAAAGCGAGGGGGTTCGCCTATAAGCCGCCATCATCTTGGATAGGAGGGTTTCTTTGGATATTTTTTTTGGAATTTAGCTCCAATTTAAACTAAATCCTAAGGATTCGAAAATAATTCCCCCTATCCAAATAGTCCCTTATAGTACTCTCTCTAGTCACAAAAGAGTGATGTTCTAGAATGTGTGTAGTCAAAATGAAATAAGTTTGACCAAACATATTATCTCAAATGTATGGTTTGGATATTTGAAAATGATACGAGCGAAATTGTCATAGAAAATACTTCCATAATATTTCACTTTCATGACCTTTTATGAATATATGATGATTCGTTGACTTTGAAAAGTAAAAAATATCACTGTTTTGTGTTCGGAGAGAGTAGTCAATCAAGTTGAAGATGAAACAGTTACGACTGATAATTTCATAATTGATGCTTTCTCCAGCTGAAAACAATGAAAAGTGCAGCTCAAAGCAGCACCGTAAAGCTAGCTAGCTAAATAAGTGTTGTCCAAAATTTGCCCCCAAATGATGTTTGCGGATCTTACAGATCAATCGACAAACAGTGAAACAGAGCAAATAATATTCCTTTGTTGGCCACGGTTGCCTAGCCTCACATTAAAGATCAGGTTAAGGATTTTTTTTAATAATATATTTTTATTCAGAATTACAGAAATAATACTACTTTTTTTTGTCAGAAATAATCACGTATCACTCCACGTTTGGGCGACTTGGGCCAGTCGCCCAATGGGCGAGCGACAGATGCCCAATCGCTTAGCAAGTGAGGCGATTGGACCTTTAGCCCCAAGTCACCATATGGTGGAAGCGGCGGATCCTAGTCGCCAAGCGGTGGGCGACTAGGACACACAATCGCTAAGCGTTGGGCCTAATGCCCAATCGTTGGATGACTAGGGGCACTTATATATCCGCGTGCGTGGCGGGTGTGAAACGATCGCCATTTCTAGAACCGACGGCTGACGACCGAGACGAGAGAGAGAGAGAAAGAGAGGAGGAAGAAGAGAGGAGAGGAAGAGGGAGGAGGCGGGGAAGAAAGCGTCTTCGCATTGACGACGATGATGGTGAGTCTCTAGCATTATTTTGTATGCGTGTATTTTCGAAACCATGGTAGGTTAGCAAGCAATATCATGTGTATTGACATATTGTTAGCAAATGAAATAATGGTAGGTTAATTAGAAAAATCTTTAGATGCATACTGTGTAGTGTTATATTATCAGTGGCGAAATTAGAAAATTTGTGTGGGGGTGTACAGTGATGGTAAAGATTAGGCTATTAAGCAATTATTGGCTGAACGAATGTTAGGGTAGGGTAAACGAGGCATTGTAAATATTGTATTCAGATGATACTTAATGTTTATATATAATTAGTTGCACTTTTTTCCCAATTGGGCGACTGCTTCACACATTTAGTTAGGAAAACAACTTAATTTTATGGAGTGTTGATGATAACAATTGCTAACATCAGTTAATAAGTTTTAATTATTTGTGAACATATTATTAAAAACTTTGTAGTTATTACATAATATTTTGTTAGAAAATGGTGGTTCCCATGCATCTTAAGGCAACCCACTGGGACGAGGTCCATGCATATTATTAATTGTTGTATATAGCGTAGTCGTAGGTTTGCATATAAATAAAATCATGGTAGGTTACTTTCGAAAGCATGGTAGGTTATGAACAAAAAATCACTAGACTTATGCAAGAATGCAACTTAATTTTCAGAATTTTTGGAGCTATGCTATAAGTAATTGAACCCACTAATTGTGTCGTAATTGCTAGCTAGAAATTAATTTGTGGGTATGGCTCACGACCACAGTGGTTCGAGCGGCATTTTGGCTTCTTTGGACCACGGTGGTTGTGCAGTCACCTTGCATGAGCCATCATGTCCCCTTGTCCGGTTAGCGGGGCGGCCTTGACAATTTGGGGGTGGTTAAATGCGTGGACACCGATGAAATTTGGGAGGCTGGACCTGGCCGAGTAAACAGGTTTATCCATAAGGTATGCCACTTCTTTGTGTCATATGTCCGCTATGTAGTTAATTCTTCGTGCTTTGCAGGCTAAGCCATGTCGGTCTTCTACCTCTCGCGCGGATGGTGGAGGCCATCGAAGAGGACAGCGCTCCAGTCGAGGATGACGAGGAGGTCCAGGCGGTCCGGAGGCGGTCCACAGCGGTTCCCATTCGACCGGTCGCTCCTATCATACTGGTGGACCGGTGGTGGCCCGAGGCACACACCTTCTACCTCACATTCGTCGAGATGGCCCCCACTCTGTAGGATGTCGTGCTACTACTCGGCCTGCCTATCGTGGGAGCCCCTGCCTTCCTGTCGAACGCGCCTATCGATTGGCGCGACACCCTGCTGGGCAGGTTTCAGGGGGTTCTTGCGGCGGAGGCCGCGCCACCGTACTACAACTTCCAGGAGCTACAACGGTATGGCCCGCCCTTGCGGTGGCTTTCGCAGTTTCGGGTACGTATGCTACCTATTTTTCATGTTTAGCGATGCATTATCCTAGCCATATGACCGGCTTACTAATTATTACGTTTGTCGTAGGTCAGCGGATGGTCCCGAGCCCGACAACCGGTATCGCGGCACCTCGAGGTGTACTGTTGTGGCTCTTGACTAGGTACTATTTACCAGCGACCACAATGACTCCATCGTTGCCCACCTCGTAGAAGATGCGAGGGCCATCGCCGACGAGCAAGGAGCTGCCAGATTAGCGAGGATCGACCATACTTACGCGATGTACGCGGCATGTGCGTCGTCTTTGTGAGGGGAAGCCGACATCTATCCTCCAGTTGCCCCCTCTGTTGTAGCGTGTGGTGGTTTGGCGCTTCTCCTCGAATAGCCCATGTTGGTAGACTCTAGTCCGTGCAGCGGACATGTACCATGGGGGACAGCGGTGGACCGGTCGACCATAGGGTCCCTTTGGTGCCGTGAGCAGTACGTACTTCTCTCTACCTTTACTTCAGTCGTATTACGGGTGGTCATACTTTATAACCACTATTTTGGCTCGCATGCACACTATGCTGCGTCACGGAGTCCTGCGTGTGTATGAGCACCGTGGAGGGTGAACCGCCTCAACAAGCGGCGTGCCTTTGGGAACCGTACTCTGATCAAGAGATGGAGGACCGTGCTCCTAGGGGGCTATCCTCACTATGCTAGTGCGGCCAAGGCGTCTTGGCGGATCTGGCTTCGTCTTGATGTGTTCATCGAGGACTACGTGGTGCACAAGGTGATGCACGATTCGGCCTCCGCCGAGTTGTTCGATTCCGTCCGGGACGAGGTGCTGACTCGACCCGTGTGAGTTACACACACAACACATGTTAAGTATATTTTTTGCGATTCTGTTTTGTAAGATCGAGGAGGCCGACTAGAGGTGAATAGGCGGTTTTAAAAACTTCTTTGGCTAAAATGGATTTCTAATGCGGAATTATAAACAAATCAATTTTGCACAATAAAAGCCTAAAACAACTAGTCTTTACTATGTGCACCAACAATATGAGACTATATAGAGATAGCAATCATACACAAGCAAGTAAGCAATTTAATACAAGGAATATAAATTGCATGAAGTAAAGCACAATAATGCAAACCACAATAGACACGGCGATATTTTACCGTGGTGTTCGGAGACTTGCTGGTCTTCCCTAATCCATGTTGAGGTAAGCCCAACCACGTTGGACCGGCTCCACAACTTGAGCCAACACCTCTAAGGTAAGTCCAACCACTTGGACCGGTTCCAAACCGAACCAACACCTCATTCCACTAGAGTTGCTCTTTCCTCCACTCTAGAGATGGCGAGCACCATACCACTCACAAACCGCCCGGGTCTTCTCACAATCTTCTTTGAGAAGCTCACCAGCGCAACGACGCCACCACGCCGTCTAGGTGTCAGCAAACACCAAGAGTAACAAGTCTAGAACTCTCACTTGAACTAATCAAGTGTCTAAGCTCAAGTGGAAACTCAATCCACTACCTAATGCAACACATGCAATTAGGGTTTGCCTCTCAAACATCACCAAGTGCAACACATGCACAAATGAGAGTAGAGGGCTTGCTCTTTGCTCAAGGGAGTGTATAATGGCACCGACAACTTACCCTCACTGCGGCCAAGGTGGTTATTTATAGCCACACACAAAAACTAGCCGTTGGGACAAAGTCTGTTGAAAAAAATCAGGAGGCGAGTCGACCGCCAACCAAGTTGCACAAAGCACGATGCGACTATGTCGGAAGCTCGAACTAGCCGTTACAAGTCGGTATGCGATCTGACCGCCAACCAACACTGTGGTACTACCTGGCCGAGCGGTCGTGCCGCTCAAGGCCTTGATACTACCGTTTGTAGGGTTTGAACCGGTAGAAAGACACGCTCTCTGGAAAAAAGCGTCATACGGGCATCGGTACAAGCCATGAGCGGTACTACCATTCGCAACCACGGTAGTACCGATTTCTAGGAGAGCTCGAACGAAAAACACGGTACTATTTTAAACAAACCGTAATGAAAATCGGAACAAGCGATGTGCGGTCATACCTTTCAAGATCGATCGTGCTGCAGAGCGGTTGTACTGCATGAACAACATCTGCGGTACAACCGATTTTCTGAAAATCGGCAGATTTGCATCCAAAACAAATTCAATTGCAAAACACATTTGACAATTGTCATGGTGATCAAACCACGAGTTCAAAGGCAAGATTCTTACCAAGTTGCAAAACGCATTTGCCAACTTTTAGAATCAATACCACAAGGAATAAGGTACATGGACTTAAACCATTTGCAAAACACATTCGCAAACTAAAGTCACATGCTACAAGGATAAGACATGTGCCACAACTATTTGCAAAATACATTACGCAAGTATTGGCAACATGTTAACAAGATGATGCATGGGCTTCAACTATTTGCAAAACACATTTGCAAATAATTGCAACATGCTAACAAGAGTTAGAGCAAACACAATGAGCTATCAACACATGGCTACCTCAAGCTACTAGTCAAAGACCCTCTTAATAGTATGGCAACTTATACTAGCAATCCGATCTTTCAACCAAACACCAAGACCGGTAAAGACTAGGAACACATCCCTAGCCCTAGCTAGTCATACCTTTGCCTTGAGCAACCACTTGAAGCTTGATGACGCACATCTTCGCTTCAAGTCTGGGTCATTGACTTGATATGCATCAACTCATGATACATCCTTCACTTGACTTCCATCAACACATGATGGGTCTTCTTTTCACTTGATGATCAACTCATGATCATCTCTTCTTAGAGATCTTGATATGCTTGGAGTAAATGATCTTCTTCTCTTCGGGATCTTGACTTGAACATCATCAACACCTGCTGATTTCCTTCATCCCGAGTCTTGACTTGATGACGATCAACTCATGATGTCATCCAAAGTCTTCATCACTGTAGAACATAACCTATTCATCCAACTCATGGAAAATGTTAGTTCCATAATATGATTATCATTAATTACTACAACATACCATTAACTCATAATGGTGGGACAAGATACCACAATCTTTCCCTCTTTGGTAATTGATGATAATCACTTCAATTGCAAGTAAATGAATAGATTGGTATGAGTATATACGAACTACACAAGTCTCATATACTCATATGAATATATTAACTACACAAGTTATATATACTCAAGGATATATTTCAAAGTAAAGATCCTAAATATATGTGGACAAAGGAATATGGATCAATACTAATGAAACCACAAAACATAGAGTGAACTCCCCCTAAATGTGTGCATACACAAATGTGTAATGGGAATATATGCACATATTCAAGTAAACCTTTTGGTGGAGTTCATCCTATATTTTAGATTTGAGGAATGCAACAAGATATAAGAATATGATGTCGAATGCACACTTCTTTGATTTTCACCTTTATATCCAAATGAGACTAAGCAATAGGTAAGCAATAGAAGTGTTAGTCTCACAATTAGATTTGTCATTAATAACCAAAATCGCCATTAACACAGGCATAGTAGGAGGGTTGCACCGGGGCCGTGATGGTGGCCAAGATGGAGCCGTGGTTGGTGCAGTGGGCGACGCCCTCGAGAACTGCGTGCAAGAGGACGCCCCGTGCGGGCCAGCAGGTCTTCGGAGCGCCTTTCCCTGTTTGGGCCCTAGCCCCGGCACCCCGCGCTTCGGAAGCCCAAGCGGGGGCGTACTGGTGGGCGTGGACCGGGTGTGGGATGTGGCGACGACGAAGGAGGTGCTGCAGGTGGCGTAGCGGGTGGCCAGTAGAGGGTCTTCGTTGTGCTATGTGTATTTGTATTATGTGTTTACGTATTCTACTTCGTAGTTACTATGACATGGTTGTCTATGCATTACCTCTTGCATTGTACTATAACTTATTCATAGATTACTTACCAATCGTTTGTGCCCTAGTCACTGAACCGTTGGACGACTTGGCAGCAAAAAGTGCCCCACTACTAGCTCTTGTCGGGACCCAAAATGCAATTCTGGACCCTCTATGTATAATGCACTAGTCCAGGATCACACTAGTACACACAGTGTCAACATAGATGAATATCGATCCACACAAGACAATTAATAATATAAACGATTAATTTGATTAGCAAATAACCATTTTGACCTTATGGTCGAGTTTACATTTATTAAGCTTCGCAGGGCTGGCAATAAAGAAATAAGCAGCGGGACAAATAGCTAAACTCCAGCGAAATCCCATCAATTCGCCACAGGCAACCGACTGGGATCAAGACCCTAATGATCAGCACCTTCATAAAACTCTTCCTCGGCGGCGAAGACTCCTCCATACATTGATTGATTATAGCAAGCATGAGTATACAACAGTACTTAAGTCATACCACATAATGCAATTTATACATGATGGTTTATTCCAAAGGAATGGCTTCTGTGGTCCTTTTGCAGAAATGCAACATTTGCAATTTGAATATGAATAATGGATTAGAACATGAAGTAAAACAAATAAACAATATTAATTTAACATTTTGGTTTCACAAAGAACACAAAGTCTAAACAAGTTATTCACAAAGCCATATGACTTAGATCACACAGCTCCCTTCCCAAAGGTTTTATGAAAACTACCCCTTGTGTGAAATACCTGAACATGTCCATGACTGTGGAACGCGGCTATTCGAATAGATTAATTAACACTCTGCAGAGTTTGTACACTT
Source organism: Phyllostachys edulis (assembly GCA_036346405.1). NCBI lineage: Eukaryota > Viridiplantae > Streptophyta > Magnoliopsida > Poales > Poaceae > Phyllostachys > Phyllostachys edulis. Next base: position 15,032,826 of record CM070552.1, read on the forward strand.
TACCCACACGATATAACTAGTATAGATAGCACTAATCATAACAAAACCTTTCAGAAACTTCATCTCAAGCATTGATACTCCGATGTGCTTTACCGCTAGACTAACCCACACAAAAAGCCAGTCCGACACACATCGTTGGACCTGAAGCTGATGAACCGCTCATAAATGTGTACTACCTGGTAGTCCACACCTCCACCCTTTCACCTGACCTAACCTCTTTTGAGTAATCAATATCGAGAATCCATAGCTTACTAAGTTAGGCCCGTCCCATCAGGCATATGGTTGTACAAAAGGCTCAGTTCAATGGTGCACAAAGTTAAGTTCTTAGTTGACCAAGGCAAGACTTGCAATTTCTAACTATGCCACACAGATTATCATTCTCATTCACACAATATCCACCACTTGTCTTAGTCTAAATCTTTTCCTACCGGTTGGTTAAGTGCAACATATGCCATCAACGAGTAATATTACATAGTACACAAAATTTTATCACATAGTTCCATAATCACTTATTTAGATTCATATTTGCATATTACATGAAATGATGACTCGTGGCATGGCTAAGCAATCTACTCGTATCTAAACAACCCATGTTGGTGCTAAGATAATACCAACTAAATAATGAACCAATCTAGGGTGACAAGGTGGATATAACAAATTAGATTAATAACTACACCCAAAAGCATTTAAATAAATACTTAAAGTAAATACAATAATTTGAATCAAAGTATTTTGAAAACTAGGTTCAATATGATCAAAGGTATAACTTGCCTTGGAATAGGTCTAGGTACTGGTCTTGCTAAAGTACTCCTTCTTCTTCAAAGTTCCCCCAAGTATCAACGTCTACTACATAAACAGTAACAAAAATAAAACAAATAAATAATAGAGACAACACAAACTCAATTTTTTTTAAAAAACTCTAAGATAAATAGATCTGGAATTTAGATGAATTTAGAAATTTGAATGGGTTCAATCGGAGTTCGGATGCAAAAGATATGGGCTTTGGAAGTTTAAATCTAAAGAAAATACCATAATTAGGATTTATCGGAATTTCCAAATTATTTTCCAACAGAAAAATCGAAATATGACGCAATGTTGATGCTAGCCTTGGGAATTTCAGAATTAAAAGAAATAAAATAAAAGCCGACATGTGGGACTCACATGTCGGTTGGCTCAACTCTGATAGACCAAGTCCACCGAGCAAGGCTTAGGGTTTTAGATTTGAGCTGTCGTCGTGGCGAAGCGGTATTTGGCGACACATGGCTGACACGCATGCGACACGTCGGCACCAGGAGTGAGTGGTGCTGCGTGGGCGTCCATGTCGGATCGGTGGCAATGACGCTCAAGATCCTATGGCTCCGTGACAGCGGCGCTTCATCGGAGATGGGTGTTACCGGAGGTAGAGGTGATCACGAGGAACTTCGTAGGTGTGTTCACGGGTGGTCGGGGATGTCTATGGTGGTTGGCGGCAACCGTTGGTAGCGGAGTCAACTTCGGGCTCGGCGGAAGTAGGTCTCTGGTGACACTCGGCAAGATGAAGATGACCGGGATGAAGCCCTCGCTCTTCGATGCAAGAAGAAGTCAGACGTCGAGGTTCAAGCGACCGGTTGCGCGGAATTGCTTGTCGAGTTGGTAGTGGCGCAAAACCTTCCTCGAGCTCCAATGGCGGCTAGGCGCGGCGCTTGAGCTTTGGCGGCTAGGGACTAGATCGAGGAAGCGACTTGCTCCCTTTTATCGTGGCGGCTTGGAGAGTCCAGAACACGAACGCCTAAAACGGACGGCGGTGGAGAGTCGGCTCGGAAATGACTTCGATGACAAAAACGATAACCCTAGGTGGAGTCCACACATCAGCGGCTAAGGCTTCTGTGAGTCAGAGTTACTACGACTTGGTGAGGCCGATTGGTGGAGTCAAAGCGGTGTGGTGGAGAGAAGAGAGGTGACATCGCGGGCTGCATGTCGATCGGAATGGCGTACGTGGGAGGCTTATTTGCCTGATCTTGGTAAGGCGAGAATAGGGTTGGGTTAGGGCCAATCCATTTTACGAGATTTTCTTTGGTTTTCTTTTTAGAAATTAGCGAAATTCCAAATGGCAATAGAAAATAGCAAATGAACTTGGAAAAATTCAAGAAAAATCTAGAAAATATATCAATCCAAATAAAATAGTTTTAACCATTGTTGATGTTGACTTTAATCATATTAAATTGTTTTTGTACTAAAAGTCTAAGTTAAGCTTTTGAATTAAATTCAAATAAAACCAAAGGGTGAATTTTCAACTACTAACTAATCAAAAGGATTTTTAAAGCTCGAGAAAATTGGGATGTTACAGGTGCCAAGTTGTCCAGCGGTTTAGCGACGATCGACATGTAAGCTAAAGCTGTTGAGCTAATACTATTTGCCAAGTAAATCAACGATTGAGCGACTAGTCTACCAAGTCGTTTAGCGGTTGGCGACTAGTTGACGTGTCGCTCAACCATTGGCCCACTACTTGCTACCAAGTCGTCCAACGGTTGAGCGACTAGACGATTGTATAGAAAGCCAAACCCGATCCCGTCACGGTTTCTTTCTCTATTTCTCTCGACAGACAACGAGAGTAGATAGGGAGAGGAGAAAAAGGGAGGGATAGAAGGATAGGGGGAGTGAAGAGGGGGAGAAGGTAGGGAGAGGGAGAAGCAGAGGAGCTCGAGAGTGGGAGAGAGGGAGAGAAGGGAGGAGAGGAGCTCGAGAGGGGGATAAGGGAGGAGAGGAGCTCGGGACGTGAAAGAGAAAGACGAAGGAAGCTCATTGATAAGAAGAAAGGTCTCCGCGTGAAGGTAATAGTCTTGTTTGTGTAGGGACAGATGCGGCCCAGGAGGAACAAAGGGAGTGTGCCAGGAGGCCACCTCCCCGCAATGATGCCGCCCCCCATAGCAGCAACCCCTACCACAACATCCCAACCGAGCTTTCGCCGCAACACCCACCTAAGAGGGAGACGCCGCCCCTTTGTTGATACAGGGACAGATGCAAGTTCTTTAAGTCCAAGCACCCTACCACAACATCCCAATACTAGGGTTGCACAAACTACTCCTACGACTATCCCGACCGTCGTTAGGACACGAGCCGCTATCGGCAGCCGGTAAGGACAGGTAGTAGTATGTTTCTCTACCATTCTCTTTCAAAGTCCACACTAACAACCTCTCCCGTCTACCCGTAGTTCTCGGATCCGCTATGTGGCTATCGCAAGTGGATCGATCTAGAGATCCACCCACATGACCAGTGGACTCTTGACTGCGAGGAGTGGGATGCCAACAGGGACCGCAAGAGGAGGGAGGAGGAGCACCGCATCGAAGAGCACAACCAGTATCCGGCGAGAGCGTAGGCCGATCTCGGCGTCTTGCCTTGAGGCGAGACTTCATGAGAGAAGCGGAGAAAAAGAAATAATGATCGAGGCTAAGGCGGTGACGAGAGGTACGTAGAGCTACATAAGGAAGGGCAAATGGCCTTGGTCACGTAGTAGTCGACCCTCTTTGTCCATATGTCTCATGTATTTCTAATTCCCTAAAGGAATGTGTGTATAAATCCTTGGTTAGTTAGTGCCTTGCCATGTAACCCCTTATCGGATCAAGCTGTCGTATTGTTATCATTGCACCATTTCCCCAAAGTTGTCCACTGTGTATGAATTTCCTAGCGCATCGCAATATCACTTACCTTGGTACTTATGAATCATTGCTACCTCTATCGTCCTCACAAAATTCTTTTGAAATTTAGTGCACTACAACAACATCGATGATCACAAAATGTTATTACGAGTCGACAAATTTCATACCTTTGAGATTCTCTGAAAATAATAAGCGAACCAACCAACATTGTCACCACCCTTTTATTTAAAAAACATCCTACAACAGGATTTGCTAAATTATTACCTACAAAATGTAACATTTATTCCCACACAATTATTCCAATCAGATTTATTAAATAGTATAGCTACTACTTAAAATCACCCAGTGGTTGGGCGACTTCATCTAAGTGACTAAGTCGCTCAACTACCGTGCGACTCCAACACTTGTCGCTCTATCGTTGGGCGTCTATGGCCAGTCGTCCAATGGTTCGGCGACTAGGTAAAGTCGCCCAACGGTACTACGACTGATGATTATTTCTGACAAAAAAATTAAGGTAGTATTATCTCTGTAATTCTAAATAAAAAATAGATTATTACAAAAAAAATCCTCAAGTTAAGTACTATGAATAAGAAAATTTATATATGGGTAACTCTTTTAAAGCTAGCGGGAGGCGGCGGCACCAAGACAGCAAGAGCGCAACCAGCGACGGATTCGATGTCGAGCGGCGGTAGTGGGTGGTCAGCGATGAGGCCGAGTGGCGAGCACATGCGGGTATAAATGTACTGGGTGCTGGACTTATTTTTTAAGGTTACTAGGAGCTAGACCTGTGTGAAGGAACAAGAAAAAAAGACTTTGGCTTATGGCAAGACATGATCGAACACACTCCGGATGCACGTGTACATTAGGGCAACTGGTTGCATCGGAGTCTTTCCATGACCAGGCGATGCTTTGGCCGAATTGATATGTTTTTTATTTGTAATAGCAAAAGTAGCATCGCTTATATGAAATTGCAAAAGTAGCACCACAAAAAGTTAGTGTCGACGATCAGTCACCGATCTTACAAAATAAGCAGAGAAAATGGTAAAGAGTTCTTGGGAGAGAATGAGACTGCTCTTTTATTGCTATGAACTAGCTATTACAAGAGGTGCCCTCGGCGAGGTAGTGGATTAGTCCTAATTATACTAAGCGTAATGCTTGCTATATTGCGAAATTAGACTTGAAACATGAATCTAATCTGGGATTGTTATGCTTCAATCGATGCCAACTTGTTCTTGATTTGCTCCGCTCCATCTTTAAATGTAACCGTCGAAGAGGTGGTGATTATTCCTTGAAGAGGCGCATGTTGGAAGTGCATGGTGGTTGGAAGCGAGACAACGGTTGATAAAGTACCAATCGTTCGGTGGTTGAGTGTCGTGAGACACTCAACAGTAAAATGGTTGTTATCGATATCTTAGGACCATGAAACTTGGCGTGGTATAGAGCAAATATGACATGTGTTTCATTCATCACTGTATGTGTGGAGCTGTTCATGGCAAACCTTTGTAGTGCGTCTTGTTCACGGCCCGATTGCCGTTCGCATCATGAACAGGCTTCCTTCTGGTTCCTCCATATGGGTCTTGTGCTTGGTTGCTTGGGCCTTGATCCTCGCTTGGTTGTATGAACATTGGCCCTCCTCTTTGGTAGAATGGGTCATAGGCCGGCGTCTTGACCTCCTCATTTGATGGCCTTCTTTGGATGACGGCGCATATCATGATCGCCGTCTATCATTTGAATTTTCAAAAGCGAACACAAGCATAACTTGTTTTTAGAAAGTACAAAATGCTCATTTAAATCAATGATATGTTCATTAAGGAGCAAGTTCACTGAGTATGTAGTTTCTTGGCACGTGCTCTTGTTATTGGTCCTGTCGTCAACTCGAGGTGTATATCATAAGCATTAGGTGGAGGATAAGAAGGTGTCGTAGGGATGCCCTCATCAGTTGCTACGCCAGCTTGAGTGGTTGCTTTGGCTGACAACCATAAGGCAAAGAATATTCTATATGCGAACTTGGTAGGTAGGAGTATGATAGGATTTGTCACCTTGAGACCGCACATGAGATTTGACACTCTTGAGACCTATCGGAGAGCTCCTCTCAAATCAAACAAGTCGCCACCACGGTCTATAAGTGAGAGCACGACAAATTCGAGATGCTTCCTCTAGGTGAACTTGTGCATTTGACCTTCATAGTTTTCATAGCTATTGAAGTGAAAAAAAGTTCCATCCTTAAGGTGGTGAAAAAGATAGGTGCTTCTATTTACCTTCTCTAGTCGCTTAGTTGGTATTTGGTCCAACAAAAGAACAAAAGATTATCGACAAGCGCAAGCAAGGAACCAAAGCTTTGGAAAAAGGAAATAGCGTGGGCGATGACAAATGCTTGTACCGTTACCATCACACCCATCTACCAAAGCAGTACGCTTCTCGACCTTGCAGTACCTTCTGTCCCCGAGCTTTGCCACCAGTTATGACCAAGTGAAATTTTCTTTCATTTTGAGCAAGATGATTTGTGATATATCTTCATCTGGGACTGGTTTTCTTGGAGAACTTTTCTTTTCTCTTCAAGTCTTAATTCGCTCCTCGACTTGATTTTCCTCGCGGCTATAGAGGTACTACAATTGCATCTTGTACATAGACATATATAAACTTGTTTTGTCACAGATTTTAGCGGTGTCTGATCAGGAATTAAGCATATCACCTTTGTAGGGAGTGGAGAAATCTTAATCCGCAGCCGATGGGTTAGATATATATTTGTCATGGTGTTTTCTCTGCTGCTGATATTAGTATCCAGCGGAGAAGTTCAAAATGACTACTACACCACCTGTCCACGACTTGCTTGGTACCTCTTCTCCTTACTAACCTCATGCGAAGCAGAGTTTGTTTATAGTGCTGTGTGCTTGAAACTTTCTCTGCATCATTTACATCCGTTGTATACTTGTATTAAGCATGCTATTGTTTGTCTGTTTCTATACCCTACCAAAAGAAACAAGTTACACCAGGCAATGACAAGATTATAATTTCTTGGCAATGACTATTTGGGATGTAAGCGTAGGCACTAATAGGGCGATTTCAACAAACCCAAGGCTTAACTGCAAAGTAGACCTTAGAGAAGGGAATATAGCCTAGCGTATTGTCTAAATAATTGAACTAATCGAATTTTTTTGTGTAATTATGTGGCTAGATAGTACAGTACAAATACTTATAGATTGCTTGTGTGGGTAGTTACGGTAATTTCAGATTGCTTGCATATGAACTGAGTCAACGTAGAGATAAAAAAAGAATAATTGATTATTTGCCACTACAAAAGGGTGAATTTTAGGATTTGCCACTATATGTGAGTATGACATGTGGGTCTTGGGATCACATGTCATACTCACTATCGATAACAAATAATCAATCTGCATGTTTGGGCGATGGCAAATAATTGAATCTCTCTGGAAAGACCATTGGATTCCCTCGGGAGACTATATTTCGCCTACCAACTATATTCACCTTTGCTACTAATCCAAATTATGCAGATCAACTCGTAATTCATTGCCAACAATTGGACAGTGTCATTACACCCGGTTCTATCCCAGCAAGCACTTGTGGAATATCAGGACTTACTACACATTCTTTCGGAACAGCAATTGCAACAAGGAATTTTGGGCCAACGAGTCATAATCTCAAACAAGGCTGACATAACTACTTCGGGAGTATACAAGCTCCTTTCTTTCCTGACATAAAATGGGCGGTGTTAAAATATGCTTGGCATAGATCAATACCCCACAAGTACAAAATCTTCTTATAGCTTGCTTTCAGGGAATACTAAACACTAAGGATAGTATGACAACTAAGAAATGGAGACAGATCCCAGCTGTGACATACATACTTGCTATAGAAGCGATTGACCACATCATTCTCGATGTAAATCGTAGATCATTTATGGAGGAAACTAGGACTAGCAACGGAAGCATCCTTATCTCATGACATACTGGATTTTGCGCAAAAAGTATCAGCAAAAGTAGCTACCTACAGAGACATTTGGCCCATATGTTTCGCAGCATGTGTGCATTCACTATGGATTACAAGAAATCAACAAGTATTCCAAAATGTTCAAGGCGAAGCGACATTGACACAAAACCGGGACTAAACCTAAATACCGTGCTTCCATCCCTCAGTGGAGTCAACTGTTACTACAAGTTCGTTATATGTTTTAGGATCTTACTTGGTTACTGTTGTGGTTGTTTTTTTTGTCATTTTAGATGTTTTATGTCTTTTTCCTTTTATTTTTCTTAACTGTATGCCCCTGACGTTGTATCATATCTTGATAGCCATTTCAATACAATGATTATAAGGTAGAGATTTTTTTTACCTTTTTACGTCAAAAAACAATCTAGAAGCGAAGCTACGGTACCCCCTCTTCAATGCGCTCAAAAAGGATTTCCCTTAGGTTGGAGTCGTTGGACCAACACATATTAGTTGAAACTACAGTGAGCTTCGTGAAGCTACCGTAGCCTTATTTGAAGCTACCATCCACGCTGACAAGGTATCATGCCAAGAAAAGTGGCCCCAAATGTGGAGGAACTAGTTTGGAGCTTCCTATTGCCTCCTGCCCAAAAAAACGTTATTACTGGGTGGTTCTCCGTCGGTTACCTCTTTCAAATTCAAAATTTACATTTGAATTTGACAAGTTCAACCGGCCAGTTTAAAACTAGTTACCGGCAGAAACTGTACCGGCCAAGGGGCGGGATTTTTCCACCAAAACAGTTTTTGGAACCTTGGCCACGACTTGCTATGTTGTGTAGAATATTGTAAATTAGCATAGGGAACCTGTGCATAACATGCTATCGACTGGCGTGACATGCAATTGACGCGACGTGCAATATGTTTGAAATTTATGTACGAATGTTAATTGAAATATAGAAAATTTCGAAATTTGAATTGGTAATCATGAGCTAAAACTTCACTACGGGAATATGGAATTTTTTTTGCCTATCACGGTGTTTTTCGGACATGCAATGTCACTCTCGTTATGTAAATGGCAAAAGTAGCTTCGATACCGTCCGTGGGTAGGACGGCGGCTTCCGTGCTCCGTCACGTCGGCAAATCCGCACCACCACGAATGGATCCTGCGTCCATCCCGTTCACGCTTGGACCGCGACACGTGTGGGTCTCGTCATGGCGCCCTCGGCGAGAGGCCCCAGCGTCGCGTGGCGTCGCGCGTCCGTCCGTTGGATGGATCCCTCCGCTGGAAAACGGCATTTGGTTCTGAGGGCGGCATTGAAACGCCCTGTGATGATTATAATGCATGGAAAGAGATTTGTTCAGTACGGCTAGCTTGATAGAAGTAATTAATGAGAAGAACTATATCTCTCTTTGCAGTGTAGGAGTATATAATGTAATAACGTGAAGTGATACGAGCACATGCAGACTTGTTAGAAGCTCACCGTCAGTCTTATGCTGAGGTCTGTGAGATTGCTACAGCGTGCGAGGAGACTTGCTACCGTAGCTGCAGAATCATCCCAGCCTGATGAATTAACTTGTACTGACAAAGCTGTCACACCAGGAAGTTGCGGTTTGTGCTCCATGAAGTCAGCCTCCCAATACTCTTTTCTCTGCACAAGGGATCAATGGCCAAACGTATAGTAGTTAATAATTCAGTCGGAAAGGACAAAGGAGACACAGCACAGAGTACATGTACTGCTTCACAAGTACAAGATTAATTGTCAGGAGACAATAAAATAGGAGTACGTATATATTACCGTCGGAATGTGTAGGAACACTTGGAGGTGACTGATGAAGCTGAAGAGTTTCAGGAGGTATATGCTAAATCCGTTGTCACGAACGGTGTTCCCATGTGACGACAGGTGAAGCTTCACGAGCCTCCGCACGCACGTCGTCCTCGACGTTGAGCTCTACTTTGTCCTGCGTGCAAGAAGGAGAGTTCCTCCAGCCTCGGCGCCATGATCGTGACTACTGGCCTGCCGGTCCCAGACGACAATGCGAAGCAGAACGCGACGTGGAGAACCCGGAGGCTGGGGGTCCTCAGCTACAGCAGCATCAGGCCCAGGAGGGACAGCGATAGCTCCGAGAGCGCGTTGGCCTCGAGCTGCAGCCAGGGTTCGAAATTTTGACGAAATTTCGTGAAATTTCGTGCATTTGGCTGAAGCTCAAAATTTTGCCCTTTCGGTCAAAAATTTTGGTTGCACATGAATTCAGGCCAAATTCAAACAGAATTCAAAATTTAGTCAAAATTCGTCAATTTTTTTGATGAAATTAAGTCAAATTTGAATGCTAATTTTGGCCATTTGCCCGAGTGAAATTCGAAATTACGCTCACCCCCGAAAAATTTCCTCAAACAAAATCAAAAACCCTGCTGCAGCTCCGTCAAGCCAGTCAGGACCAATTGCTTGACGGAGCTCATATCACTTCGCATTATTACTACAATATATACTCCTACACTGCAAAGAGAGCTATACTTCTTCTCATTAATTACTTATATGAAGCTAGCCGTACTGAACAAATCTCTTTCCATGCATTGTAATCATCGCAGGGCGTTTCAACGCCACCCTCAGAACCAAATGCCGTTTTCCAGCGGACGGACGGGCGGAGTCACGGGACGCGTGGCCTCTCCGACCGACAGCGCTGCAGCCTGCAGACGAGGCCCACGTGCACGTGTCCGAGCGTGGGCGCGACAGACATGCAGGATCCGTTTATAGGTGGCATGGATTTGCTGACGTGACGGTACAGAGTCGTCCGTCCTACTATGGATGGTATTGAACACTACTTTTGCAATTTATGCGGCAAGGGTGACATTCCTATTATTGCATGTCCAAAAAGCGTCATATATGCCAAAAAAAATCTGGAAATATGTACAAACTCATAACTAAAATGGTAAAGGTAAAAATAATTTTAAAAATTAAAATTTCTTTTTTTTAAGTTTGTCGATTATCGTGTTTTGTTGAAAATCCATATATACCACTGACGGAAATGTATGGTCTTAGAATCCAAACCTAAGTTTCCTAAATCTTCCAATAATCGATCGACTAATGGAGGTACCTAATGTTTTTACATTATAAATACATAAATATCCTATATTGTAACACTATAGATGACATTAACCTAAAATTACCGATATACAACTCCAAACCTAGTGCTACCTCTAAGTTATGTTTATTGTTTGCAAACCTAACATGCTTTTATCCAAGTGACTAAAATTCACATAAAGGACAAGCACACCTGAGGCGCACCTAAATGAGGTAGAGTCTCCTCTAATGATGGAGCTTGAGCCAAATCTCAAGGGGGGCCGAAAGCCAATGCTAAATCGTATTACTACAACATAGTAGAATTTATAGCCATCAGAAATTTTTAAGTAGATCTTGTCCGTATTTTGATTATAAACTACCTTGTCACAGCAAAATATATGTATATATTTACTCTAAAAAAGGAAAAGGAAGAGGCGCATGGCCTTGAAGCGCAACCACTTCTTAGGTTGATGGGCGTATTACTCGACCACTCAAGCTTTAGTTCTTTGAGGATGTTTTGTGCTCAAAGTCGTGGCGCAATGCCTCATCTAGTTGTCTTGTGGTTTTGCAGCTCGCTTTTGCCGCAATATGATTTGAATAGAGAGAGCAAGAAGCGAAATTAAAGCAGTGGTGATGGGCGTTAGCTACTGACTAAACTGAGCTACCAAAATAAGTGAATGACTAAAACTATTTGGCTAATTTGTTGAAGAGTAGGAAAATAAAACTAGATCGGTGATTCATAGCCTAGTGAAAAAGAATTTAAACAGATTGGTTCGGATTTAGCAGGATTTTTGGAGGTGCGAGCGGCGGGATGGCCATTTGAAGGGTTAAGTAATGGATGGACCTAATGCTCATCTGCATACACCGATGTTACTCTAATTTTTTTTGAATTGTTGGGGGGGGGGGGGGACTACAACCCACCTTGACCCTAAGTATCCTCCGTCCCTGGTCTCCTCCCCACTCTCGTCTCCTCTCACCTCCTCCCCTTTCTTCTTCTCTACCACTAGCACTCTCCTCGTTCCCTCTCTTTCTGCCTATTTCTTGTAACACCCTGGCCCAACCCTGAGCCCAGAATATCACCTAAACTATTCTAGCTATCAATTTAAACCTTAATTAACAATAATTCGACAAGTTTGCATGTTATAAAACCCATCAACGGGTCACAGGGGAATCAACTAAAGCAAAATAAATGCATAAGAATAAATGTTCACAACTTGGTCACATGCGCCAAGAATGCTCAGGTCACATGCTCCTGAGAGATGTTCGAGATACACACACTCGAGAAACGCTTGGGATATCTGTACCTAAGAATCGCTTGGGATACCTGCATCCAAGAAACGCCGGAACCATGCTTCTGGTACATAGGATGTCAATAAGAGATAATAATTGTTGGATCGAAAATGCGACTAGAGGGGGGGGGGTGAATAGGAGCACTGTCTCTTTTTCACCTTGATTGGATTCAACACGATTTTCACTCCAATAGCTATAAGAGCTATGAAGATCAATGTACAAGCATAGCGGAAGACTTGTATTGAATCCACTCAAAACCCCAAAGCAAAACAACAAAAAACTCAATTTATAAAGAGTTGGGTGGTCAGACCTCTCAACCTAGCGGGCTGACCTCTCCATGGGGCGGTCTGACCTCCAGCCCAATGAATAGTAAAATCAGCCCGAACTCAAAATCACAAATTGGTCTAACTTTTGATCCACAACTCCAAACTTCACGAAACTTGAAACATACCTTCTTTAGGATGTCAGGAACCTATTACAATCAACGATCATGAAGATCATTGCGAAGTTTCCGACCTTTTTTCATTTGAGTGAAGATTGCTTCAAAACCGAGTCAAAACCAAAATATGATCTAAAAACTTGCTCGTGGGTAAAAGATAATTAAGATGATCCTAGATGCATTACCACATATCACAACAAGCAAGATCCAGGCCAGAAACCAAAGGAAAATCAAAATATCAAAGAAATCCTCAAAATTACAAAAGAGAGAGCAAGAACAAGAAGAGACTCATCTTGAGGAATCTTGCTTGGATTGATTTAAGATTGACGTTGGTTTATAGCTACTCCATTCAGGAGGACAAAAGCTCAGCACTTGAGCACACAATCAATCTAATTCTCTAGAACCCTAACCTCTCCACTTTCCATTCCCTAAACACAAACTAGGGTTTTTTTTAAATACAAGGGTTGAGAGGTGCACAACCAGCACCCTCCCCCTATTTATAGTGGAGGCTAGTTTCTAGAAGGATATCCCAAATAGGCACCCGTTAAGCCCCCACACACACGAGTTTCACTTACACACGTGTTCAAAGCGTCGTCTTCATTTTCTCTTGACCTAAACCACTTCTCCTTGCACTGTAGTCTTGCATACGGTTTAACCAAAAGCCATCAAGGTGGTATTTGGTGAAGTTACCAAAATACCCTTCTCGATCCTTCTTCAAAGGCGAGTCCAATCTTCATGAAGCAATCCCATGCTTTGCCATATGTAGGTTGATTAACGCTCTCTTCATAATCAAGCAAGTCTCTCCCATCAAGCTCCCAAAACCACCATAACACTTGCACCGACCTCATGCGCTTGATGCAACCCGTCGCACCAAACTTCCCGTTCGGTCATCCTTGTCCATTTTGTGCCATGCTTGAATCCACTGACTTTACCTGGCATCATCGATCGTTCTGAACCTCAGCTCTCAAAGCCTAGTCCTGATCATCCTCGCCGTTGACTGTCGTTGACCTCTGTAACATCCCCAAGTTAATTAATGATAATTAGTATGCATCCCATTAACATGCATAGTATTTTTGAATCTTTTGCATCATTTATTGCACTTGAAAAATCTTAATCAAAATTTAAAACATACACTTCAAATATTAAGCTCCAAAAGAAAACAGGAACAAAAACTTTTGATCCTCTTCTAGAAATAATTTATTCAAATACTATAATAATTATCATGAATAAATATAATTTTGTCCAAATTTTTGAACTCAATTCAACCCTCATAAAATTCAAACTCAAATCAATAACCTATTCCAAGTTTGAATTTAAAAATATGCAAATAATTCTTGAACAGTGGGGTTTAAGATTTTATTTGAGCACTAGGCTATCCCCGAAACCCCTCTGAAAATTTTCATAATTTTTAAAATTTTATTTCTATTTCTAGTGCCTCGGTCAAACCTGTTGTTGTTGGGTCAAATCTAGAATTTAAAACCTAGCCTGTTAAGTATGGCTCGAAATTGAAACCTTTGTTGCTCGACAGGACCCCAACCAGCTGGACTTGACCCAACCATCTCGCCGATCGGTCGAGCGGAACCTACCACACCACAGTGGGTCCGAACTAAGCATCGGCAAGCGCATAACGAAGCAAGACCGAGCCGCTGATCGACCCGCACTGACTCACCCGCGTGTGCCACTGACCTCCCGAGCCCACGCTGCAGAGGCATCTTCAACCTCTTCTTGGCTCACTTTTCGGTATTGTCGCCCACGTGGTGCCTCTGAAATCGCTCAAATCGCTTTGTTACCCACCGCCCTCCGCGACCTATCACAGAGCTTCACCACTTCATGCCATAGCTTCCTCCATCCTCTAGCCCGAACAAAACCACCGCTTTGCCCACCTTCTTCCTCACTTCTCCTCTCGGTGGCCGAGGAGAGGGTAGCTCGTGTATGCGTATACCTCGAGTAAAGTCCGCGCCACCTTGTCCCTCAACTCCCCCTTTGCATGTTGTTTCCATCTCAGCTCATTTGAACCCTTGTCGTTGTTTGTAGATCCTAGGGCACCATCGTGTCTTTGTCGGCTCTAGAGCGTGCACTGCAAGGACATCACCGTGCCATTCATCCTTTCGGTGAGGTTCTTACTCAATCTTTCGCGTCATTTCAAGTCTCGATGCATGATTAAGAAAACCCCTCAATTAATTGGGGCATTGCATGATAGGATCCCGGGAATTTGGATCTTGCTCCTTTTGTAGGTTGAAAACCCTATTCATCGTCCTTTGCCAATCGGGTAAGCCATTTACTGATTCCTTGTATTAATACCATCTGCATCACTACCTCTGCATCACTACCTGAGGCATTCCCAACCTTTTCTTGCTGTGTTCCTTGCACAGATTGCCTCCTCCATGTTGAACCTAGCGCCACCGTCGCCATTGTTGTGGACAACCCACCACTAAGCTCCTCCGGTCTCCTAGCAGCTCTTGTAAGGTTCATTGAACCCCTAGGTAGCTTATGCATGCAATGATTAGCTCAATGTGTTGTCGAAATGTTGCATGTGTGTGGTAGTAGAAGGCAATGCCGCCCTTCTCGGCGTCTTGCCACTACCGCCAGTGGGCTTAGAACCTAATGCCATTAGCTTTGCAAGAGAGAGGAATCCATTTTTGGCTTTGTACGGTGCCGGCGTGGACCATAGCGCCGGGCCGCCGGGAAAGCCACGGGCACGTGAGCTCTCTGCGGTCAGAATGGCCGACAACTACTGTAGCTCGTCATTAGAAGTTAACAGCGATGATTAGTATTTAAACGAAGATCTTTGTCGGAAAACACGGTTAATGCGTTATTTGTTAGCCTACAAAGTATTACATGTGGGCCTGAGGCCATTAGTGCATAGTAACCAGCCCCTGTAGACCATTGCACTATGCTGTGGACCAAAGGTCCATGCACTATTTGGTGAGTCGAGTCTATGACAACCGGGCCCCACCTGTGAGTAGGAAATTTAATTCGGATTTTAATTTGAAAATCGACACTGTATGCAGGACCCCACAAGTCCACGGCATTCTAGGGTAGACCTCGGTAGAGAAAGTTTTAAATGATTTAGGATTTTCGGAATACATTTATTTGTGCTATTTGAAAATACAATTAACTTCAAAAATGAATAACTAATTCATCTTAACTCCAAAATGAGTGAAACCAATTTTATTAATTTTCATTTTAAATGAACTTTATTTAAAAGTAGGTTTCAACCTTGTCACTATCTCAGAAAATATAGTTTCTGGATTTTGATCCAAAATCCATTTAATTATACACTAGAAAATGCTTTTAACTTTGAAAATTCATAGAAAATGTTTTAGAACTCCAAATGAGATAAACCAAATTATTTTGGTCTTATAATTTTATTCTATATTTACCTATGTAATCCTTTTTTCCCACTACTATTCTACAAATTTTTACCAAATAATTAATTTAGGATGAATAATGTAGATTGATTTTTACGGATTTTCTAGAAAATCGATCTTCAAACCACTATAACTCTCACATAATAAATCCAAATAGAATAATTCTTTCACCTAAATTCATCTAAAATCATGAACTGTCCACTTTATAAATTTCATGCATTTTAGATGATACTAAATTTTTGGATGTTTTCGGTGTTATTGTTCTTATTCGATATTCTCGTTCATTCGATAGTATACGAAGGTACAGGTGTGATCGAGAGTGGTTATCAGCAGCACATGGACCATCCACAACAAAGGCAAGCAATTTCATCTTTTGATACATGTTGAATTACTATTAATTTTGAAAACTATATATCTATGTTGATTTTCAAGTATTCTATGCATTGCTTAATTTCAAATACTTGTATGTCAATTGGGTAGAATTAGTTATATCCTCTTGCTGCATTGGCCTTCCTTTGAATGTTGATCACCCTTTTACCTTGAATGATTAAGGATATGTTATATGGGATTGTTTGCTAATTAGGTAGAAGCGATGCTTAGTCGAGCTAGTAGTTGTAGTCAAAAGCGGTTGATGGAGCTAGTCCATCAGCCGATGGATTGAATCGAATCTTGATAAAACTTGAGGATTATATGGATTGAATTATGTTGAATTTGAGGAATATATCCAGATCTTCGCATCTGATTCTTGTGGACTTGTTGGGTAGTTTTTGTTGTGTGTTGGACTTGGACGGGTGATAGGGTGATGAAGGGAGGTGGTCCCGAATTTGCGTAGCCCCATCTGGGTATTTGAGGACCGTTCTGTGGTGTGATGAACCAAGTCTTATGTGCAACCACAAGCTGGGATAATGGCGAAGGCTTGGCTTAATAATTTGTTATGTGTTAGTTATCAAAACACAATTAGATTGACAATTGTTGTTGTTAATGTTTAATGGTTCTCTTGTAAATCTAGTGGGGGCATGTTAAGTGTTTTCTTACTTGCTCTTAAGGGCCTCTTGTTTGTAAGGGACTTACTTACACAACGGGGTTCACCGGTGGTTCAGGCGACCGTTCAGTCTAGCCATGGGATCTGTTCCTCGGGTGGGTTGATAGTTAGAACATAACATTGTAACGGCCTCGTTATGATATCTCAGTCACACTCCTACAGAAGAGTGCATGGTGACAGTACGAGGTATTCATATCGTGTGGGTAAAGCTGTACACCTCTGCAGAGTTAACTAAATCTATTCAAATAGCCGTGTCCCCGTTATGGACATCACTTGTGGGAAAGCATGCACAGTTAGCTTATAGGAAATTGGGTTTGGGTTATGGTTGGAAATGTTATGTCATTGTGTTAGTTTATTCAGATCTTGTATGTGATCATGAACGGGAAGTTTGCGTGTTGATTTGTTAAGGAATGAATTGTGTCACGGACGAGAAGTTCATGTGTTGATTATTTTTGGAGTGTCTACTGTTGTTGATCATAAATTTGGGATTACCTACTGATTATATAAGTTTTCTAAATATTTTACAAATGACAATTTGAATCTATATCGTTTATCTCAATGAAAAACTTGCTTTATGCTAAAAATGAAACATGTAAGTCTTCCTTTGACACTTGAATGCATTTATTATATGTTGCTATTAAGTAAGTCTTGCGATGCGTTTTTGTACTTTCATTGCATTGTCCATGTTGCGGGTTAGAAGTCGTTGAAATTGGGTTAAGTATTTGGATGCTCTGACTTTAACCCATTGGTTGCTTGTGGGTTTGGGCATGCCAACTTCGGCTCTTTCTTTTTATTTCTAAGTTTATCTTCGCTGCGATTTATTTGTGTTGTTTAGATTTGGCCGATCGGCCCTCTTATACAAACCTATACCTTAAGGTTCTATTTAATGATGTTGTAAATACGATCTCTGTTATTCTTGTATATTGTGTATGGATGTGAATGCAATGTTGTGTTTGGATATGTGCATGTTAGCCACTGATCCTTGGGAGCTAACGTGAGACACTCGGAATCGTTTTCGTCTCTCGTTAAGTGTTGCGCTTCTGGCGTAATCACTTGGCTCGAAATGGATCTGATCCCAGGGGACCTCACAGCGTTGGTATCAGAGCCATATTGACTGTAGGTTAAAGCCGTAGCAATGGACGTTATTAGGATTTTGATTTGCAAAGAATATTTTCAAACTATAAAAAACTTGGCATAAGAATATTTTCCTTTCTTTCTTACCCATCCTAGCATCTATTCTTACCTCTATTTGTTTGATTTGAGCAAAATCATTTTTCTCCATCGCTCGTCTCTCTTCCAACACTAGAAACGCTAAGTAGTCACTAATGAAGAGCATTGGCGGAAGAACGAGAAGACGACGCATTGCTGTGATTTTAGGATTAAGTTAGGGATTATCCTTTGGTATTATACACCCTAATGATATTACTTAGCTTGTAGACGCTGGATTTTGTGGTGATCATTTGCCCTCTTTTTGTTCCAAATAGTGTGCATCGCCAACGGGCGGGTTGTGTCGCAACTATGTCAGAAAAGTAACTATGTTTTCATTTATATCTTGTGCTGTCCACTTGGACTATAGCACCCTATTTCTTACTGCATAATTGTGTTTCCATTGTGCATTCATGCTAGGTTAAGTCACCCCGAGCTGTCTATTACTTACCTTATGCTTTTCCCTCGTTCCTTTTTCCGGTAGCTAACAAGTTGTATGGCAACAGGATGTCGGGTCGAAAAACCCGTTTGACGTCGGAAGTAATGGAGGACTCATAGCCTGTGGGTCCTCAGACCACCGATGATTAGCCCCCGAATCCTCAACGGTGCAACCCGGAGCACCTGTAATACCCGGCCTAATTAAATAAGTAATTAACAAATTAGAAAAAAAAATAGTTTTTTCAAATTAGGAGGGTTAGGGTAAAGAAAAATGGGCCATCGGCCCATGGCCCAAGGGGGCCAGCCACCCACGTAAGATAGGGGTGGGAGCCAACCATAACCCTAGCAGCCATCATCTCTTGTTTGCTGCCAAGCCATGTGAACAGCCGCCGCCGTCTCCTCTTTTTCTGCTGCATGCAGCTGCCGCCCTCTGCCTAGTGCTGCATGCAAGCCGGCACTAATCACCCTGCCGCTGCATGCTACTTGCACTAATTCCTGCCGCTGCATGCTGCTACGTTGCATGTGCATGCGGCCGCTGCTTGCACTAATCCCTGCCGCCCTATGCCCGATGCTGCATGCGTGGGTACATAGTGCCGAGAGATTGTGCTGCCAAGAGAAATTAATCAACGCATGGCTGCATAGCGCCGAGAGATTGTTGCTGCCAAGAGAAATTAATCAATGCATGCTGTGATTCTCTGTGGCGCTGCTGATCAAGAGGAAGGAAATAAGAAGCAGGAGAGAAGAAGAAAATAAGGAAAGAAAAGAGAAGAAGAAAATTAGAACGAGGAAGTTGGGATCTAGTTTTCGTCGTGTGGTTAACGATCTAGTTTTTCCTCTCCGTTTTGTTAATTTAATTAGAGATTAGAATCGAGATTAGAGAGGGGTTTTAGAATTTGTCTAGTCGGGGGAAACCGATTACTAGATCTGTTTAGTTTGTTGTTCTGTTATACGATTAATTCGGATACCTTAATGGCGAATTTTGGGAATGTCATATACTAGTTAATTGTAGATAATTTCGCTAGCTTTCCGTAGTGTATTGGATTAGGTCGTTTGGATGAGTGAATTAGGAGATATGATTTTCGTAGCTCTGCTGTTCTGTAGTTCAGTCTTTATTCTGACAGTTACTATTAATCGGCCGTTAGAAAATAGTTAGTGGATTATTTAGAAGATCCCACTATAACAAAAGATGTAGATAATTGGTTTAGCTTTCTAGAAAGCTAAAGAACATAAAATTTGGATAATTGTACTGAAAGATATGATAATTTTAATGTCGCTGTCCAGAAACCCTAACGTGATTTAGCTATTCTGTTAATCAGGTTGATAAGGGTAGTAGATGGCCGAATCTGGAAGGCTCACCAACTAGGTTTAGTTGGAGAATGTGATAAGCTTTTGTAACAGCCCAAAAACTCATAATTGTAAAAATGAGGGATTTTTAAAACTTTTTGTATAATGTCTATTGTCATTCGTTTGCCTACATCTTTGAGCTTTACTTAAGGACATTTTGCATCTCTTCTGTTCCCATGACTTTATCTACCATCCTGTCAATTTGCCTTTTCTTAAATCTATCTAATTTTCCTTCTTTCTCCCCCTACGTCCTTTAGTTAAAATATTGATCAGCCCAGTGTCTAATCTGACACGCCCGCTCCCGTGCACCCCTTTCCTGTTCCTCCGGCCAGCAGTGGTCAAGCCGGGGCAACCGTGCCTCTCACTCATGCACTGCGTGCGCCAGGTCAAAGCCACGGCTTGGTGCTGTCCATCGGCCATTAATAGCCATCCCCTTGGATGTCATTCATTGCCCTCATCGTCCTGACAACCTCACCCACTCCTCCTCGCCGAATGTGCCAAGGTGCATGCACATATTTTGCTCCAAGCCCCATAGTGCTCTCCCTTGCCATTCCAGTGTTAGTCTCACTTCCTTCCTCCCCAGAGAGCTTGAGCTCGCCAGCTCAGGCTCATCTCTGTCAGCGCCACCAGTCGCAGCCTTGGCCTGAACCCCATCGAATCTTGCAAGACCTCCACTGAAGGACTAATTGCCGCCCTCGAGCTACTTTGAAGATTGAGACCACCCCTTTTCCTCAAGCTGCTCCTGCAGCGTGGAGTTTCTCTCCTTGTCTTGGTCCACTAACGACGGCTCAACTCCGACCAGCTCATTGCCCAGTTCTGTACTGGTAAGTTCCTAGAGGTCAGATACTCTTCCTAGTTCGAGCCGCCTTGTTCTCTCTTGGATTTTACCTCTAGTTCTTCCTTTGGCTTTTCCGCAGTCGAACCTTTGCTTCTTTCGACCTCTGCTGCGTAGTCAAACATTTATCTCATTCGACTACGCACGGTTAACACTCCCATGACCTCCCATTTTACAAAGACCACTTATCTGGTCACGACCTCCCATTTTACAAAGACCACCCTCTTGGTCACGACTGTTGGAATTAATCCTTCATGTATTAGTTTTATTCAATCCTAGTTTGATTCGAAGTCAGTTAGTAGATGAGTTGAATTCGTATCAGTAGAAAATGTGTTGAGTCCGGTGTTGAGTCCTTGTACTCAAGCCTATGTAAGAGTATTGTATCGATGTAAGAAGTCGAGAGTTGAGAAAGCGGTAAAACCAAAAACGAAAGGAGAGCAAGTGCTCTTGAAACCAATCGCATAAGTTTTCGCCTCGAGCACTGTTCAATACGACCATTGTTCACCGAGTGCTGTTCATACGATTATTGATTCATATGAGTACTGTTCACCTGAACACTATTCATTCGAGTACTGTTCATCCAAAGTGCTGGTTGAAAGGTCACAAGCTGCTCGTGGTCGTAGGGAGAGGTGGATCGACTACATCCTGGATGTAAGAGTTGGGGTTGGTCGCATAAAGTTCCGACCACCCAGTCAAAGGTGGTATGACCACAACGACCTCCCTTTTTGCAAAGACCACCCTTCTGGTCATAACACTCACACGACCTCCTCAAGTCGTAGCGCTCTCACGACCTCCTCTGGTCATAACACTCTCAAGACCTCTCCTAGTTACAGTACTTCCAGGACCTCCCCTGGTAATAGTACTTCCAAGACCTCCTCTGGCTATAGTGATTCCATGACCTCTCCAGGTCACAGTACTTCCACGACTTTCCCTAGTCATAGTACTTCCACGACCTTCCTGTCGTATCCTTCTAGAAACACAGATAGTTTCTCGACCACCACAGTCAAACAACCACTAAGTTTTCATCTGTGCTGGTCTCACATTTCTAATCTATGACCTTGCATTATTTGGAGTTCTTTGCATATTTGAATACGATTTGAGTCTGAATATATGCTTATTTTCCTTTACATTTGTTTGGCGATTATAGAAGCTGAGGCAATTGAAGAACCGTTCATTGATCAAGATCACGATCGTGACACTTTTCTGAATAAGGCGAGTCAACACTTTGACCATATTGCACCTACCTTTTGCAAATTATGTTGCTTTAAATTAAGAAATTGCATTGCTATGTTTTATCAAGCTAAGTTGGTCTAGCTCATAGTTAATGCCTTAAAAGTAATTGTGTATAAACTTCCAACCCTTGAACTTGGACACTATCCTTTGTCACCCTAGACTTAATGGATTACATACTAGTTAATAAGTTTGTATCTAAGTGTCATGCTTAGCCGTGCTTAGATACACTATCATGCGAGCATTAAGTTGCCCGACCACAATCCTTAAAAACTTTGGAAAATGATTTGGGCAGTAAGGCTGGGAGCCTGGCTGGTATGTTGAATTAAATGGTTATTCTCCCAAACAAATAAAACCTAAAAATTGTATTCGACTTGGGTGGCTGGAAAGAGTGGCTGGTGCTGGGGGCACGAGAGCTGATTGGTATGTGGATGTACCACCCAAGTCAGTCAAGGACCGAATCTGGTGATGACCTCTCAAGTAAAAACAGTGCAACCACAAGTCTATAATGGGTACGACCTGGCTAACTAATTTCCTCGCCTCGACGTAGATCCGCCGTTGGGTTGATTGCGAGTGGATAGCCGGGGGAGAACGAAGCCACAGGAACCGCATTGGCACAAGAGGGGGCCTCCCGGAGAGCCTCGGGAGTGGGCTCAGGGCGGTGGAAACCTTAGTGTAGCGGATGGAGTGCGTTGAGGTTGAGCATCGTAAAGGCCTTGTGGTAATCTCTCCTTGATTCACATGTCTAAGAGAACATGTGTATATATCAAGATGATTACCTCTTGTGGGTAAAGTGTGCGAACTCTGCAGAGTAAGAAAACTATCATGATAGTCGTGCTCACGGTCAAGAGCAGTGCCGAGAACTTGCTGGATATAGTTTTCCTTTTCATAAAACCATTTGTGAAGGAAAGGAAGGATGGGGTGGGACCCTAGGGATTCGAGAAAGGCCTGGTCGGGGACCAGTGGTAATTACGGAATACCCGAGCATTGAGTGGAGGGAGCCACTCAATGGTATAGGAGGTGGGACCTCCGCTAGTACTTTACAAATGAAAACTCATTTATGAAAACAGATTTGTTAAAAATCTAAGTCTCAGGATTTCCTACTACTCATCTATTTCAAACTTGGCTTTGTGCAAAGAAAAGAACTCTAAATATTCCCTTGACTAGCCCTGCATCTATACAACTGCATTGTGTGTTGGCTCGCGAGTACGGTTGTGTACTTAGGCTCTGTCATTTTAATCTTTTCAGACCCAACTGATCAAGACCCCTACCAAGATTTCATGTGTTGATCCAGATGGTGGTGACGATAATGAAGCCTAGGCCGGGACCCCCAGTCGCTTGCTTGTGGGCAAAGTGAATGGATCCATCACGATTTATTTTGCTTCCGCACTTGTCTTATATTCTGTACTCTTGACTTTTGTAAAACTCCTGCCTAAGTGGCGCTTTTGTAAGTAGTTGGTCATATGGCCTGACATTTATGTAATATGTTATGGGCTTGCACTGTTCATAACATGTACTAAACGTATTGAGCGAAATTCACTATCAGTTTGTGCCTAACCACTAAACAGATGTCTCATGACCACCCCTATATGGTCTAGGACCACTACCAGATGCCTCACGACCACCCCTATGTGGTCTAAGACCACTACCAAATGTCTCACGACCACCCCTATATGGTCTAAGACCACTACCAGATGTCTCACGACCACCCCTATATGGTCTAAGACCACTACCAGATGACTCACGACCACCCCTATATGGTCTAAGATCACTACCAGATGTCCCAAGACATCCAAAGAACCTACAGGACCTCCTCTAGAACCTATTTGGAACCTCTCCAAGACCACTCTGGACCTCCTCAGAACCTCCCCAGGATCACTCTCTAGGACCTCCTTGAAACCTTTCCAAGACCACTAAGGACCTCCCACGACCTCCTCAAGACCACTCCAGGACTAGTACACGAAGAAAGCAGTGACCGGCAGAAGGAACACTCTAGGACCTCTTCAAAGATCACTTTAGGACCTCCTCAGGATCACTCTAGAATCATCCCAGGACCTCCCCAAAACCTCCCAGGATGTCTCTACAGTGTTTCTTAGGACCTCCCCAGGACGCCTCTACAGCATTCCACAAGACCTCCCCAAGACCGCTACAGGACTCCCTCAGGACCTCTTCAAGACCTTCCAGGATCTCCTCGGGACGACTCCAGAACCTCTTCAAGATTCCTTCAGGACATCTCTGTGACTTTTAGGACCTCTTCAAGACCTCAGAATTCCTTTTTCGACCAAGTTTGGTCGCAAATATAGAGCTGACCGTAGGTCTGCTTTAGTTTATTTGGTTATGGGAATGGTCCAAGAATGTATCTGTGTGTGCTATCTATTGATCTAGGGAATAGCACAGCTTGACACAGAGGATTCCAAATCCCACAAATTTGGGGTCCGACAGCTTTCCAGAAAGTCCAAGAACACCCCCATTTGGATCTTTGTACTAAAAGATATGAATTTTTGTTTCTGTTATGTCTGCCGAGGGGATGATTGATATTTAGGAGTTTGGAGTTGGGATTGCGCTAGAGAGTATAGCAAGTTTGTATTTACTTCTAGTTTTGTTGTTGGTCTAGAATTGCTATCTTAGAGTGCTTGCTAAATTAATTCAGGGGGATTGGTCGAGGCGCGCCACCAGCGTTCTCCATTTTCGCACTTGCTGAGGCAAGTACTTTGATTGATAGATTAATTACGAGTGTTTGATCATGATTGCAAGTATTTGGTACATATTAGCTATGCATGGTTGCTAGTATGATATGTATATTAATGATTGTGAATGCTAGAAGTATGAGTAAGTTTATTCATGTATGATGTCTTTGTTAATACATGTTAATGATGGATAGTGTAATTGCTCATGTGTATGTTGCTATCATATTTGAGGCTTGGTCACATGGTGACCAAGCATTTCTTTGAGATCCCCGTCATGTATATGACAGGCTTGTGATCCCCACACTTGTGGAGTGTGGGCTTGTGGTTTCCATACTTGTGGAGTATGGGCTCTTGGTCCCTGTGCTTGCGAGCATAGGCATGGGTATGCTTCGACGGTTGCATACCCTGCATTACCGATAAAATGCAAAGAGAGTTAAAGAGAAAGTATGCATTGTGCATTGCATAAGCATGTGATATGTTATAATGCAAAGATTTAGGAATTGATGCTGATGTTATAATTGTGTATTATAATGTCTTTTTATTTGTACTTTACTGAGTCTGTGGACTCACTCTTGCTGTTGTTTGTGGTTTTAGGTACCACTTACAAGAACGACATGCATGGGAGGTAGTAGTCATAAGAGTGATTGCACATTGGCACGAATCATTCACTTTGGAATAGATTGGATTGATGATTTAGTTTTTGAGTAAACCGCTTAAAGGATTTATTATGATTATGTCGCGCTTTGGATAATTTGTAATAGAGGTGATTAGATCATTATGGATGCCTTGTGATTATGCTTTAGTTGATTAGCATATTATGGATGTTCTGTTATGATTCGTTTGAATTGGATGTTTGGATTATTGAATGATGTTATATTAATCTGTTAGAATCTCTGGTATAGTCACCTATACAAAGGACGTTCTACCGAAATTTAGTAAAAAGACTTAGTTTTATCTTGTTACTCTATTAGTATAGTAACATTTCAGGCTTATGGTGGGCTGGGGTGTTACAGTTGGTATCAAAGTGGGCTGTAGGTCCGTGGTATTTGAAATATTAAACTTGAAACACTATGCACAGTAGTTGGGATTGGGTTATTGTATTGCATTTACGTTTCCGTTATGTTGTATTGATGATTGCTGATATGAATTTAATATAATTGCTAATTAATTGATTATTTTGGGTTATGTGTGACGATGGTTGATGTTGAGAGGTTGAGGTCGTGGTTGTGGTTGTGGTCTTGGGCTTTATCAGGTTACACCACCATTCGTATAAGAGAACAGTGAAGTGGTTACCTCGAATATCTTAGTGCAGGCGTTGATAGTGAATATCTTTAGAAAAGTTGTTCTCTTCCTTGAATTTGAATTTGGTCAACTCCTGTCCAGTTGTGGTTGATGAATTTCTCTTGGGTTTTTAGTTCATTGCGATTGATGGGTTGCTTTGAGAAAGGTTGATGTGTTTCCATTGGCTTAATTTGTCCCTTAAAGCAATTATTATTTTCCAACTATTGAGTTACTCTTGTGACCTGTGAACTTGGTTAATTGTCAAGATTGACCTTTGTATTGAGTTTTGTCTTTCTTATTGGAAAAACATGACCCATTTATTTCTCTTGATGATTTGGATAATGAAAAGTTTCCTTTTGCAAGTCCTTTAGTACGTGGAAGTTTTGACTCAATGTATCTCTTTTGGGTATTTTGAGTGTTGAAGTTGAAAAGTTCTTTTTATGAAAGAAAAAGCTAAACCCTTTAGCGATGTCTTCTTGTGGTTAAGTGAGAGATTATAATCAAACAAATTAGTGGATATGATATGGGTTATCAAGTTGGGTCTGTAGTGTGGTGTATAATCGATCTTAACTAAGATCCTTGGACGGGAAGTTGATTAATTTGATGGTGTCTTGTAGTAGTTCTTGATGAACTGTGATTAAGGGTATGGCTATACCTAATTGAAGTTAAAGGAGTTATTAAGAAATGTGGAATATTGATGAACTGGTTTGACCACTAAAATTGTTTAGTTTGCTAACCTTGTTGGATTATTTGGTCTCAATGGATGAAATTAACTGTGTGGAAAGGGAAAGTTGAGGAGATGCTAGATTATTGCCCTAGTGGATATTAATCTTGGAGTTATCTTTTCTATAGATACTTGGTGATCATGTATAGCTGCTAGATATACATATTTCTTACCATGATTAATTGTTGGATTTCTGTACAAAAAGATTGAACGGATTGAGTATTAGTGGATCTAGAATTTACGGGAGAAGTTATGGATAGTTCTTTTATATAGAATGATGGGATGCATTTGGTTTTAGTGTTGATGAGACTTTTGGTTGATGGAGATTTCGATTCTTGAAGTTTTAGTGTGATCTTGCACCAAATTATGAACATGATGTGGAATAGTTGAATATGTGTTTGTAAATATTCATGTGATTTGGAAAGGAAAGTAGATAGCATCTAGACTTCCATGATGAAGTCAGTTGATAGCAACAATTGTTGGAGTGCAATTGTTGTGTGTTGAAGTTTAGTGTTGAGCATCACTAAGAGTTAAACTGATGTGATTTAATAGATGGCTTATGCTTACATGATTGTGGAATTAGCGACCGATAGCATGTCCTTGATGAAAGGGTTTTGGTAAAACCTTTTGATTTGTGTAGTAGATCTCTGCTAGAATAATGTTGTTGTTGTTGTTGTGAGTTTGTAAAGTTTTGGTCGACTCTTGATTTGAGGATGAGATGATAAAGTAGTATGGAACAGTTTGTTGAGTTTTTGGAGAGTTGTATAATGGACGAGTAGACAATGACAATTCTTGCTAAGGTGAAGTAAGGACCTTCTGCTAAGATGTTGTGGTATCTGCCTGTGATCCCACGTTTGAAGCATTTATTTGCGATCTGAAAGGAGGCAAGATTGCTACGTTGGCACTCGGAAGAGCGTAAGAAAGATGGAAAGCTAAGACACCTTGCTAATTCTGCCCGGTGGAGAAACTTCGATCGGAGCTTCGAAGAGTTTAGTGTGGAACCGATGAACATAAGGTTAGGGTTGAGTACAGATGGAATTAATCCTTTCGGTAACATGAGCAATCGACATAGCACCTGGCCCGTGAATCTATGGGTGTACAACCTTCCTCCTTGACTGTATATGAAGCGGAAGTACATTTTGATGTCGCTACTTATCCAAAGGCCAAAGCAACCTGGGAACGATATTGATGTGTACCTAGCACCATTGCTAGAAGATCTTGTGACACTGTGGAATGAAGGGGTACATGTATGGGATGCGTACAAACGAGAGAACTTCACTTTACGCGCTATGCTGTTCTGCACTATCAATGATTTTTCCGCCCTTGGTAACCTATCGGGGTTCAATACAAAAGGAGCCAAAGCCTGTCTGCATTGCTTAGATGGTACTGAGAGTGTATGGCTGAGCAATTCGTGCAAAACTGTGTATATGCGTCACCGTAGGTTTTTTCTCAGGATTCACCCATACCGCAAGATGAAGAAACAATTCGATGAAAAGAAGGAGGACGGTTCAGCTCCAAGGGCTTTTAGAGGGAAAGAGGTCTATAGTATGGTTAAGGATATCGATGTTGTGTTTGGGAAGGGACGTAAATTAAGTACCCGTCAGAAGAACATCTGGAAGAAGCAGTCAGTTTTTTGGGACTTGTCTTATTGGGAGCACTTAGAAGTTCACCACTGCATCGACGTCATGCACGTGGAGAAGAATGTATGTAATAGCTTGATTGGTCTCTTACTAAACATTAGTGGCAAAATAAATGATGGTGTTAACGCACGGCGTGACTTGGTTGATATGAACATAAAAACCGAGTTAGCATCGAAAGCGACCGATAAAGGACGAACATACATTCCCCCAGCTTGCTACACTTTGTCCAAGGCCGAGAGAAATGAACTGTGCCAAAACTTGCATGGTGTGAAAGTTTTGACCGGTTACTCCGCCAGTATTAAGAAACTTGTTTCCATGGAAGATTTAAAATTAATTGGTATGAAGTCTCATGATTGTCATGTGCTGATGACATAAATGCTTCCTGTTGCAATTAGGAGTATCTTACCAAACAAGGTCTGAGTGGCAATCTTCCGGCTGTGTTATTTCTTTAACTCAATTGCTCAAAAGGTCATCGATCCTGAAGGACTAG
Source organism: Phyllostachys edulis (assembly GCA_036346405.1). Classification (NCBI taxonomy): domain Eukaryota; kingdom Viridiplantae; phylum Streptophyta; class Magnoliopsida; order Poales; family Poaceae; genus Phyllostachys; species Phyllostachys edulis. Next base: position 15,061,479 of record CM070552.1, read on the forward strand.
ATGCTCTGCAGGCCGAGGTGGTGATGACTCTATACCATCTTGAGATGTATTTCGCTTTGTCATTTTTCGATATCATGGTCCATCTCATTGTTCACTTTGTGAAAGAGATAAAGATATGCGGCCCTGTGTTCTTACGTCATATGTACCCGTTCAAGAGGTACATGGGAATTCTCAAGTCCTACGTACGTAATCGATCTCGACCGGAGGGCAGCATCATCCAAGGTTATGCAACCGAAGAGGTCATTGATTTCTGCATCGACTATATGGCTTAGGTGGAACCGATAGGTGTGCCTCTATCTCGTCATGAGGGGAGACTAGAGGGTATCGGGACCATCGGAAGGAAAGCAATCACTTCTGATCTAGATACGTATGCGTAAGCCCATTTCACGGTCTTGCAACACATGACCCAAGTGTCCCCGTACATCGACGAGCACAAAGACATGATACGCCAACAGAATCCAAACCAGTCAGAGGTTTGGATCACGAGAGAGCACAACCGTCGGTTCAACGAATGGTTAAAGGAGTGATTCACTAGGAGGTCATCAAGTGATGATACGCTGCTATGGTTGGCAAAAGGGTCAAAATTTACAATTGTGACATGGCAAGGATACGACATAAATTGGTATACATTTTATACGGCAGCTCAGGATAGGAAGAGCACAGTCCAGAACAGCGGTGTCTGCATAGATGCGTTTCACAAGCAGTTCAATAACACTGGGGCACGTGGGTTGAACTCCTACTATAGATTCATAGAGGAGATTTGGGAGCTCGACTACGTACTTTTCAAGATCCTCCTGTTTCGATGCCATTAGGTCAAAATTCCGCAGGGCTTGAAGGTCGACAAGTACGATGTCACGACTGTAGACCTCAAACGTATTGGATACAAGGATGAACCATTCGTACTCGCTAAGCAAGTTGTTCAATTTTTTTTATGTGACGGACCTGGCAAATAAGAACCGCCACGTAGTTCTTCATAGAAAAAGAAGGATTGTCGGAGTTGAGAATGTCGTGGGTGAGGAAGAGTACAATCAATTTGACGAGTTGCCTCCTTTCGGAGACAGCCTCAGGCTCGAGGAAGAACCCAGTGAGGAAGCTAGCTATATGCGCGTCGATCATCATGAAGGGCTATATTTTAATTAAGAATTTATTCCATTGTAATTTATTCCATAACATGAGACATATCAATGTGGACTTGCCATGTGTTATGGACTTGTAATCTCTTATTTTGATGTCAATGTGGAATTGCCATGTGTTATGGACTTGTAATCTCTTATTTTGATGTAATGTGGAATATCAAAATTGGTTTCACTTGATTTGGAATTGAGTTGAATTAGATATGAATTTTCGAAGTCAACTGAATTATGGAACCTGGTTCATGTGCTCTATCACATAGTAGCATATTTGAAGTCAAATGAATTATGGAACCAGGTTCATGTGCTCTATCACATAGTAGCATATCACAGATGGTTCTATTATGGTACATGCGGAAGACCAAAGAGAAGGGGTGTGATACTAGAATCACCGACACAGTATTAGCCCACGCTGGAGTAGGTTGTTAGGCTTTGCATGTCTGGTACATGCGGAAGACAAAAGAGAAGGGGTGCGATACTAGAATCAGCGTCAGATACACGAAGGAGCATTTCTTCTACGAGCCGGGCCACTTCGTCGTGGGCTTCAACGACTTATTCGACCTATTCAACCTCGATCCTCTCGACGCCTCGCTTCTACGATGCTGGATACTGTAAGTGTGTACAATCAAGTTCTACATTCACGTAATACCGATAAATATCACAACTCATTGCTTATGTATAGATACATGATGAAAAATACCCAGGGATGGCAAGAACCGGTGGGTTTCCTCGACCCATACGTGGTCTCCGAGCAAACCATCAACCAAGACGCATCATACGCCGAGAAATACATAACGACGGATTGCTTGCTCAGACGACAAGGACTACATCGGTGCCCTACAACTAAGTAAGTACTTCACTACTTGCTATACAAATTTTATTTGTACTTTATACGCAAAGACGTAACTTAGGTTTAATAATCAGAGCGACATACATGAGTAGGTACCACTAGATCCTTTTAGTCATTATACCAAAGAGGAACAAGGTAATATACCTTGATTTCCTACTCAACAAAATCCATGACTTCACCCTTGTGAAAGGAATACTCGACAGTATGCTCATTTCCTCCATACATAACTCTATTGTAGTCTTCCTTCGTTTGAAATGGCTGAGGATAACGTTTTGGAATCATGTAGGTCGTTCATCACCTATGTTGCCGAGGGAGGGGCATACAATGGATCGAGCGCTTTTTCGGTACATGCTACAACACAATAATCCTATATCATACTTTGTAATAATGCGTCTCGAACTGACTATACCTATATATGTAATTCTATTTTTGCAGTGTCGCCAACAAAAATAAGATCACCTATGTGCATTCTACGTTTGCCATCATATGCAGCAAATCATGAGTGCTAAGCTGAAGGATCCTGAGGTTTGTCAATCTCGCAATAATTATTTCCTAATTGTGAATTTAAATATATATAAGCTTACTACTTTACTCCTGCTAGCAACAGGGCTTGAACATAGATTTAGATGCACTCGTTGTGAGAGAGATCTCGGAGGTTCGAGGGAAGCTCTACGGCTTCATCAAGATGGAGATCATTAACGCTGACGGAAAGTTTCACTCCGTCAACACCTTTGAACCACCTTCAAACAATTGATTCAATTGTAATTCACTTTGAGTAGTTGTGATTCAATTGTAACTGATTTTGAGACAATACTTGAACATATTCTTTTGTAATTGATTTTGAGTTGTAAATGATCACTTTGAGTTGTGATTCATCTGTGATGTATTGTTTTCTGCCTGCTTATTTTCAAAGGGCATGGTAGCAATTCCTGAGGCTAGCTGAAAATCAAAAAAATTTAGTTAGATATAAAAAACTATCACAGACGGTTTTTTGTTGAAACCGTCTGTGAAGGGCTAGTATCACCGATGGTTCTATTTACAAACCGTCTATGATACGTAGGATATCACAAACGGTTTCATTTACAAACCGCCTGTGATTTTAGATATCATAGACGGTTTATAAATAGAGCCGTCTGTGATATCCTATGTATCACAGACGATTTTTGGTGGAAATCGCTCGTGATACTAGCCTTCATGCATGCATTTCAACAAAAACCGTCTGTTGTGCCTTATCATAGATGGTTCAAAACCGCTCATATCACATCTGAGACAAATTGAGACGGTTCAAAAGCATGCGTGATGACAGTTCCAAACCGTCTGTGATGACCCTGTCTTACTGGTGAACAACTTTACTGGAAAACTCTCCTCCAGTGGTAGGGGTGAACACGCTGCGATACACTGATGTAGTCATGCAGCCATCAGGACGATGCACCCTCTTTTGCATAGTCGAGCGGATGCAGGAGGGACGGGATGGCTTCTTCAGCTGGGCAAGCTCTCTCTCTGCAGCATCTAGTCTCTCATACACTCGCTCCATCTCATTGGCCATGAACACAAAAGCCTCATCATGCGCCTTGATCAAGGATGTCATGTGGGTGATGGTAGTGTCCTACTCCCTCTCAACGGATCTGAGCCTGCTAAAGACCTTCCCCCTCTTGCGGTAGGGAAAATAGCGAAAGGCGGTGTGTCCCAGGGCACTACGGTAGAGAAACCCCAGATGGATGATGGCCTCTCTGGCAGCATCCTGCATCCCGAGCTTGTTGGTCTCCCTCTCTACCATGAAGCGGTAGGGTCTGTCTCCTTATAGATGACTCTTTGAGTAGATGGTGACCTTGATGCGCCACATCTTCTAATCGTACTTGTTGATAGTGAAGCCATAATACTCTGGACGGTGGATGTAACCCAAACCCTGAAGTATAAACCACATGTCTGCACAGAAACCTCCCTCCTTCTCAACACAGGTGTTGATGAAACACATCTACAAGGTTTTGAAAAACAAGAGAAGATCAGTAAACCATTTTAAATAATAAATGTAAAGACAAGAAAATGATACTAAGACAGGAAAGAAAGTAGCAAAGAAACTTAAAGGTTTAAATTAATTTTTAGAAAATATAAATCCTTAAGGCTTGCTATTCTAATGTCACGACCGGAACTCCCAAGTCCTCCCAGGAGGTCCTTCAGGACCACCCGAGTGGCCAAGACCACTCAAAGGTCCGAGAGTGGTCGTGAGGCTCAGGATCACCACTAGCCCCACGCCCAAACCCGAAGGAGGTCGTGGGACTAGGGATCACCCTAGGACCTCTGTGTATTTGAGGTAGTCCCAAGATCAGCTGCTAGCCCACATAGTAACAAAAGTGGTGACATCCACAACGCAAACTTTATTAACAAAATATCAACAGAGTAGCTCACAAAAGTGGTCTTGGGCCGAACATAAAATACAACAGAACAAAAAGAGCGGCAGTCCATCCAACTCGCCACAGTATCCGGCCGAGGGCACAACCTAGTCGCTTTTGGTCCTCCTCCTCGTTGTTGACGCCTTTCTCCGCACAAAGATTACATCACAAGAGTGAGCACAACAACCGTGTTTCGTAAGTCACATCCGCGGAGTAACAGATTTTAATGCATGCTTGGGTATTTCAAAGGAGGTCTTATAGGGTTAATTTGCACAAAGCCAAGTTTCTTTTAAATACTCATACTAAGTTCCAAGGCAGTTACACTTATAATTAAAATTCATTTTCCAAAAATTCAATTTTATAGTTGGATAACTTTCATCAGCAAGTGGTGAAGGATACCCTCCTATCATAAGGCTCCCCGCCCAAACCCACGGGGTAGAGATCCCAAAACCATTTCACCAAACCTTTTGAAAACAAAACCAAGTCTAACTTTGAGTGGTTTTTCCAGCATGTCCATGACCGTCGACAGAGCTATTCGAATAGTTTTCACTCTGCAAGGGTTGTACACTTTACCCACATGACATGATTCCTCTAGTTTGTTTGAGGTCTAGAGTTCATGACAAGGCCTTTACAATGCTCCATTCCACCGCAGCCCCTCCTCGCTAAGGTTTCGCTTCCATTGGATAGAAACCCGCTAGAAAAGCCCCCTCTTGCGCCAGTGGGAATGCATGTACGTAGGTCATGAAGGACCACCCAACTCAACCATCGGAACAACTGCGGTGGAACTTTGCAAATTAATTAGTCAGTCCCTCCCATACTCGGGACATGTGGTTGCACGGTGAGGCATAGCCCATTATAGGCATAGCAAAGGAACGCCAAAGGCCGGTCCTCAACTGACTTGGGTGACTTCCACAAAACCCCTGAGCCTCAACCCTACCCAAGTTGAGTTCGTGCATAAACCTGCACCAACCAAGCAACCAGTTCACCCAAGTCTAAACCAAATTTTCTTTTTGCTTTGCTTTTCAAAAACCCTTTACAAATTCCCATGACAACCCAATGCCATGGCTTAAAACATTTGGTAATGTTGGTCTTTTGGCAAGAAAATCTCCCAAAGCAAGAGTTTTTGGTCTAAGCATGGCTAAGCATTAAATTTTGCAACACTCTAGCTCATATTGTTGTATCGCCTAGATTTTCATCTATGGCATCAAGGGTGAATGATTCAATGTCAAATCTAGTTGTACAAAGGAAACAGGATAACTATAAAGTTTAAAAACATGGATTAAAGTACTTGCATTGAAGTAGGCATGCAGTAATCATTTGAAATGGAACTCAAATAACTTGAATTACTGGGCTCAACATGATCAAGGGTATGACTTACCATGTTCACAAGCTTGAGGGTCTTCTTCCTCAAGGAACTCGGGCTCCTCGGCGTTATCGCTTAATCTACACATGAAAAGAGGCAAACTCAAACAGAGCCCAAACAAAACCCAAAGAACTCCAAAAGAAGCTCAAAACTCAAACCATCTGAGAACAACGCCAAGGCTAGAAACGGCTCTCTGGAGGGAACTTGACTCACCGGGAGGAGGTCCAACGAGGAGGGTGGTCTTTGCAAAAGACCTAAGATGGTGGTCTTTACAAAAGACTAGCAAAGACCAAGAGAGTGGTCTTTGCAAAAAGGCCAGCAAAGACCGAAAGGGTGGTCTTTGCGAAAGAACCCAGAAGGTGATCTTTGCAGAAGAACCAAAGAGGTGGTCTTTGCAAAAGACACAGGAAGGTGGTCTTTGCACACAGACTGAGAAGGTGGTCTTTGTGAAAATACCAAGACGGGTAGTCTTTGCAAAAGGCCACGGAGGGTAGTCTTTGCAAAAGACCACTGGGGAGGATACGACTACTTCAACGTGGTCGTATGGATGAGGAAAAGAACAGGGTACAAAAGAACTTACCAAGGCCGAGAAAGGGATGGTGGAAGAAGGGGACGTCAAGGGACGGCGGTGGTGGTTGTAACATCCCAAATGTATAAACAGGTGTGTGTTTCAAATGTAAGAAAATGTGTAGAAATTAAAACTTTTTCTCACATCTTGAAACTCTTGAACTCACCTATAATTCTTGTCCAAGAGTTGTGAAATCCAAAAACACAAAGCTCTTGATGGCTAAAGTCCAACCCTTATTCAACTTATCACAAATCGTGTGCCAAACTTGGGAAAACATTTTCCCTTGGTTCTAGAGTTGATGTGGGACCCCTCTGAAAAATATCATAAGTTTTAAAACTTGTTTGATAATTTTTGGAGGTAAATCAAACCCTAGAACAGCCTTGAGGAATTTCCTGAGAAAAATGCATTGCACAAAAACCTTTAGAAATTTTATGAAAGGTTAAACCTGAAGTCAGCAAGCTCCAGTTAAAATTTCATAAATTTTGGAGTTGATTTGCTATCTCAAATCAATCCGCAAAGTCTCAGCTTTTAATTTCAAACTCAATTGGCTGTACTGTTCCTTGGGCTTGAGCCACATTCCAAATGGGTTGAACCCAACAAAGATCCCGGCCAGCCTGCACCTCCTTTTTTCACGTGAGGTCGTGAGCCGTTGGATTCAGATCCAATGGCCACGACCTCCTCCACAACCAGCTCAGCCCAGTCCTCCTCCCTCGCGAGGTCTTGCGCCGTTGGATCAAAATCAACGGCCATGACCTCCCTCGTTATCTGTCGACAAGTCCTCCCCAAGACGGTGTGTTGTGCGCCGTTGGATCAAAATCCACGGCCACGACCTCCCCGTGGTGTCATGCGCATCAGACCTCCCACCCGCGCGTGGTCGTAGCCGTTAGATGGAGATCTCACGGCCATGACCTCCCTTCTCATCTCGTAGCCGTTGGATAAAGATCCAACCGCTACGACCTCCCCTTCCCTTTTAGTATCCGCCTATGACTTAGACCTCTCAAGACCTCGTCAGATCCGTTAGATCCAGATCTAAAGGCCACGACCTCCACTCTCATTTCGTTGCCGTCAAATCAACATCTCACGGCCATGACCTCCTTTGTGTCGTGATTAATGGCCATGACCTCCCCTAAATGTTATGCGCCCTTGGATGTAAATCCAATGGCCATGACCTCCCTCATTTGATCAACGCCTTTGGATGTAAATCCAACGGTCCTAACCTCTCCTTGATGTTGTGTGCCCTTGGATTAAGATCTAATGGCCATGAACTCCTTCTCTGTCGTGCGCACCAGCTCAAGACCTCTTCGCTCCATTGTGTGCCATTGGATGTAGATCCAAAGGCCACGACCTCCACATCCCTTTGGCTGTATCGCGCGCATCGTTGAAGTCCTCCCCATCAGGTCCACGCCTTTGGATTCAGATCCAACGGCCAGGACCTCCTATCCCCTTCAGCGCATGACCTCCTTTTCCTTATCGCAACCGTGCGATGGAGATCGTGTGGCTGTGACCTCTCCTTTTTCCTTGCGCCTCCGCGCGAGGATGATCTTGTGGTCACGACCTCCCCAGTCCTGATCCAATGGCTGTGACCTCATCCCTTTCCATTTAAAACTTATCGTTTCAGATCTAGGGCTGTGACCTCCCAGCCTTTCTAATCCAACGGTGGAGGTGAGGTCTTGTTCTTCTCCTAGCTCTAGCGCGCGCGTGCGCCATGGCAGTGGAGGAGGTCAGTGACCTGTCTTGTCCCCAACGGCTCTGTGCCTGTGCGCATTTAATGTGTGGCAGTGCTTTCCGCCCCCTAGGTCTGGCTCTGACCTACCCCCATCACCTCCATGTCCTATCCAAGCCATGGACCGAGCCATGGGCTAAGCTCACCATGAGCTTAACCCTAGCTCATGACCTCCATTTCCCTAGCTATAAGACCTCCCCCTTGTCTTCCTTGGCTTCTTTTCCACACCTCACCATTTGCTCTCGGATCTGTGGAGCTCAAACCACCCAGACCTCCTTGGCCGCCATTGTTGAAGCTTGGAGCTCCTTGGTGGCACGCTGGTTCAAAGGGCTTTTCTCTCCCTCTCTTTGCTTCAATTTGAGCATCTCCCTCTGTGGTCAAAACCCCTAACCCAGCTGGTTTGGACATTTGCAGAGGCGGCTTAATTTGGAGGACTTCCCCTTTTGGCCGTGGAGCATATCTTCTTCACCATCGTCGGTCCTCCTCTCCTCCGACCTCCTCAGCACGTCCAAGACCTCCAGGTAACCTCCTGGTAGTCCTCTAGATGCTGGGCACTTGCTGTATGGATTGTTGCGGAGCTTTAATTCATATTGTGATTTTGGCCGTGTTGGTCATCTTGATCCTCTCCGGCTCGTCGGCGTTCTAGGCCGCCGCCGCCGTTAAGAGTGGGTCCATTGGGTGCGCATGGCTATTGCGGTCCCAATAGAACCCTTGGTTTGCGCCGGTGAAGTCCTCATCGCCGGCGACGAGCCTTGGGAGCCCCTCGGTTTTTGTCGGACGCGTGCTGAGCTTCCCATTGTCGTACAGGACCTCCCGTGTTGATCTCAGACATTTAGGTCCTCCCTGTGTTGATCTCAACCGTGTAGGACCTCCTCGAGGTCATCCCAGCCATTGAGGTCCTCCCTCGCTAGATCTGGACCGTCCCGGTCCTCCCTTGATGGTTTTGGTCCGTTGGATGCAGCATCAACGGCCACGACCTCCTTCCCTGTTAGCGCGTGCTGCCGGGCGGACATGGACCGTTGGATCCAAGATCAACGGCCCATGTTCTCTGGACTCGCTTAGCGCAGTCTTGCTGATTTCATCGGGAGGTCTTGGGCCGTCAGATCCAGGATCAACGGCTCATGTCCTCCCCCGTTGTTTTGGTTTTTAGAAATCCCGAGAGCTCTTTTTGGTAAATTGAAAAAGGTAATGAACTTGTAAAATGCATAACTAATTCATCTTAGCTCCTTTTGAGTCGATTCAAATTTTGGTAGCTCTGGTTTGAACTAAACTTTAATCTAAAAATGGTTGTAAGTTGAGTTCAGCTCCAGAAAAATGATTTGATAAATAGGTTTCAAAATTAACTTTTAATGTTGCATTTACCTTGTAAAATGCATAAGTAATTCTCTATAGTTTATTTTTGAGTGAATCCAACTTTGTTGGCTTCCTCTGTTAGTGAACTAAATGTTAGAATAGGATTTAGGCATGTCACTATTTTCCAAAGAGTTGTGGGAGCATTTTATTTGTGCTCTTTTGCATATCTTTGAAAAATCATAAAACATGCATCATAGCTCCAAATGAGATGAATCCAATTGGGTTGTTCATATTATGAGGTGCTTGTTTCACTGTAAAAATTTCAATTGCACCACCTTTCTAGAAAATTTTGCTAAACAATTTAATTATGGTGAATAGTAGCAGTTTGCATTTTTAGAGGCCGAGCAGAATTGTTTTGCTCATATGTTTTGCATTGAGAATCCATATCAATTGGTTCTTATTGCTTAATTCTCTAAAATTCATCCTGTTGCCGCTGTAAAAATTTCAGAGCTTTTGGAGCAAGTTTGCTGTGGTGTCTTTTTGGTTTTCGTCGTTCTTATCGATTCTTTATCGCCTTTTCGATTAGGTGTCAACGAGTGTGTTGATCCCATGAGCGATACTCTGCAGCAAACTGAGCATACCCAGCAAGGCAAGCAGTTTGATCATATCCCATTATTGTCCCATAACTTTAAAGTTTAATACTTTGTTTCACTTGTATGTATGCATGCTACTTTGTGTTAAAATATCGATTAGTTGAGCCTATAGATGCATATCCTGTAGGTAAATATTCATTCTCTACTACTAAGCCTAGGATTATCTTGCTGTGATTTAGAGTTCGATGGATGGACTCTTATCACTTAGTAGTTTACGTTGATAATGCTTAGAAATGCTTAGATAACGGTAGAAATGGGCGGTTGTCGACATTATGTCGATGACCTTGATCACACAAAAACTATTATTCCATTATGTCCATCTTGTGCTTGTTACTTTGTAAACAAACAAAATGAAAACAAAATTGTTATTGACTTGGGCACAATGGATGTTGGTGTGATTTGTTGGGTGTGAACGGAATGGTGCCTAAGTCCCCAAGGACCGAGTTATTTATGCCATTGATCCAAGCACTTTTGCGTGCTAACCACACGAGGGGATATGGGACCTCTCTTGACTAAGTACTTTGGGGGTGTTAATTATGAGTCGGATGGTGGGTGTTTTCAAAATGTGGTGTGTTGTGAGGGAGCATTAGCAGATCGGTACCGTAAGTGGCTAATGTATCTTCCTCTCGTGGGTTCTTGACTCTTAATTAGCATCATCCATTGGAAATGTCTCGTAGGACTTAGCTGCTGCAAGATACCAAAGGAAGTGTGCTTAATCTAGTGGCTAAAAGGCTGTCGGTGTGTGGGTACATTGGTACACCCCGCAGGTTAAATCTATTCAATAGCCTCGCCCCTAGGTTATGGACACGCTTGGTGATTTCCGCAAGAACTAGACTAAACACTTAATTAAAACTTGATGGGTGGTATGAATTGGGTAATTCATGCTATTGTTGTAGTGACTTGGGTGAGTCACTTCCGTGTTGTTCTTGTTGTTGTTATTATTATTGTATCGTTGTTACTTCAACAATTAAAAATGCTTTGTCAAAATTGCTTTCAATCTATTACATTATTGCAAATGAAAACTTGCTTTTATGCTAAAATGAGTCCAAAGCCTCATCCACTTAAATAAAGCTTGCATGTAGCTATTTATAGTTCTGTTATATTACACGTCAGTCTTGCAAGTACATTTTTGTACTCATTTGCTTTGCTTAATGACTTTGTTGTAGAGGAGGTAGAGCCCCAAGGGCTTTACTTTTGTGAGATGTGCTGTGGTTGGGAAGACTAGCTTGGCGGTCCGGTTGGTTGCCTTGTGGGTTAAGGCACACTGATTGGCTTTTGTTATGGCCATCTTTATGGCACTTTTGCTTCATTGCTTACTTAGTACTTCTGTATTGTTATTTGGCCGGTCGGCCTCTCTTTTGTAATAACTCTATCTTTATTATATTAACTTCTGGTTTGTTGCTTTGCTTCTATTCTATGTGTTTGAATGGAATTGATGCATGCTTTTGTAAAGAGGTGTATGTACTGCATCTTGGGAAGTACATATATCTCGAGGCTTGGTTTATTTATTTTGTGATGTTAGGACTAAGTGGATGGTTAAGCATTACAAGCCTAATAAACTGGGGTCCTCACAGTGGTTGAGGCCAGCGCAGATGCTTCGGCGGGACCTCCGATGGCGAGAAGGCGGCGAAGGAGGCTCTAGCGGAGTTCTTGACGACGAAGCTTCAACACCATGCAACTGGCCAAGAGCAAAAGGAATAAGCGTGGAAAAAGGCAATGATGATGAGCTAATTAGGCTATTCTTAGCCAGGGGAGAAAGAGAAGGAATGGCATTGGAAATCTCAAATGCATACGTGTCCAAGATAGGTAGAGATGGTGCTGGTGTAACATCCCAAATGTATAAATAGGTGTGTATTTCAAATGTAAGAAAAGGTGTAGAAATTAAAACTTTTTCTCACATCTTGAAACTCTTGAACTCATCTATAATTCTTGTCCAAAAGTGTGGGATCCAAAAACACAAAAGCTCTTGTTGACTAAAGTCCAACCCTTATTCAACTTGTCACAAATATTGTGCCAAACTTGGGGAAACATTTTCCCTCGGTTCTATGGATGATGTGGGACCCCTCTGAAAAATATCATAAGTTTTAAAACTTGTTTGATAATTTTTGGAGGTAAGTCAAACCCTAGAACAGCCTTGATGAATTTCCTGAGAAAAATGCATTCCATAAAAACCTCTGGAAATTTTATGTAAGGTTAATCCTGGAGTGAGGAAGCTCCAGTTAAAATTTCGGAATTTTTGGAATTAAGTTGCTACCTCTAAAAATTCCTCCAACCTCAGCCTTCAAATTAATTTCAAATCTGGCACTATTCCTTGGGTCCGAACCACTTTCCAAGTGGGTCGAACCCAACCCTCTTTCCCAGCTCACCATGAGCTCCACCTTTCTCGCGAGGTCGTGAGCCGTTGGATTCAGATCCAAGAGCTACGACCTCGCCCAACCAATTTCGGCCAGTCCTCCTCCTCGCGAGGTTGTGTGCCGTTGGATCAAATCCAACCGCCATGACCTCCCCTCGCTATCAAGCGCACTGGACCTCCCACCGCGAGGTTGTGCTCGTTGATTAACATCAACCGCCACGACCTCCCTCTCATCTCGTTGTGTCGATCGATCTCACCAGCCACGACCTCCCCTTCCTTTTCGAGTGCGCCTAACGGTCCGCACCTCCCGCGCTTCGGTTCCGCCATTGATCGAGATCCAATAGCCACGACCTACCCTATCCTCTCGTCGCCATTGATCAAGATCCACCGTCACGACCTCCTTAGCATCGTGCGCACTACCTGAGACCTCCCATTATCGTTATACGCCGCTGGATCAAGATCCATGACCACGACCTCATACCTCTGTCAGAGCCGCTGGATTGAAATCCAACACCACGACCTCCTTGAGCCATGCGCAATGGCCATGACCTCCCCTTCGCTCAAAGCACCTTTGAATGTAAATCCAACGGTCCTGACCTCCACCATTGTTGTACGCCTCTGAATTAAAATCCAGTGGCCACGACCTCCCTTGTGTCATGCACAACGCCCATGACCTCCCCTCATCGTGGTGTGCCGTTGGATCAACATCCAACCACCACGACCTCCCTTTGTGTTGTGCGCAACAGCCACGACATTCCCTCAATGTTGTGCGCCCTTGGATGTAAATCCAATGGCCACGACCTCCCCTCATCATTGTGTGCCCTTGGATGAAAATCTAAAGGCCATGACCTCCCCCTCGCTTATCATAGTCGCGCGCTGCGGTTAAGTCCTCCCCATCAGTTCCACGCCCTTGGATCGCAATCCAACGGCCAGGAACTCCTATCCCCTTACCGCGCGCAACCTCCCCTTTTTCCTTTCGCAACCGTGCGATGGAGATCCCAAGGCTGCAACCTCCCCGTTTCTTTGCGCCACCGTGCGATGCAGATCCGGTGGTCAAGACCTCCCCCGTGCCTCTCCAGATCGCACCGTTGCGGATCTGAGGGTCACGACCTCCCCATGTTCTTATCCAACGGTGGAGGTGAGGTCCTGTTCTTCTCCTAGCTCGGGCGCACGCATGCGCCATGGCAGAGGAACAGGTCAGTGACTTGTCACTTCCTCAATAGCTCTTTGCTGCGCGCATTTAATGCGTGTCAGCCTTTCCGCCCCTAGGCCATGCCCAGGCCTACCCCCCCCTGTCACCTCCACGTCCTGGTGGAGCCATGGACCGAGCCATGGGCTAAGCTCACCATGGAGCTTAGCCCTAGCTTATGACCTCTGCTCCCCTGGGCTATAAGACCTCCCTTGGTTTTCCCCCTTAGCTTCCTTTACACACCTTTGAGCTCAGGCTTGCACCACTGTACTTGGCTGAGCTCCTTCTCCACTGACCTCCCCCAACCACCATTGTTGAGCTTGGAGCTCCTTGGTGGCACAGAGTCCCAATGGCTTTCCTCTCCATTTCTTTACTTCAATTTGAGCATCTCCCCTCTGTGGTCAAAACCCCTAACCTATTTTGGTTGGGACATTTGCAGAGGTGGCCTGATTGGAGGACTTCCCCTTTTCGGCCGTGGAGCACATCTTCTTCACCATCGCCGGTCCTCTTCTTCTCCAACCTCCTCAGCTCCTTCAAGACCTCCAGGTAACCTCCTGGTAGTCCTCTAGATGCTGGGCACCCGCTGTATGGATTGTTGCGGAGCTTTTATTCATGTGTTGCTTTCGGCCATTTTGGTCACCGCGCCGCCCATCTCCGGCTCGCCGCCGTTCTGGGCCGTTGTCGCCGGTGTGGGTGGCACCATCATGTGCGCCTGGCTATTGTGGACTCGTCGGTGCCCTCGGTGTGCGCCGCCGTGCCCTATCTCGCTGGCGACAAGCCGTGGAACATCCTCGGTTTTTGTCGGACGCGAGCTGAGCCGTGTCATTATCGTATTTGGACATCATTATGGCCAAATCCTCGTGGTAATCCGCGCTAATCATGGGTTGTATCGTTGTTAGAGCGCTGCGCGCTGCATGCGTGGTCGCGGGCCGCCCATCTCGCGATCACGGCCACGACCTCCGCCCGTTCAGGCAGCGAGGTCCAAACGCGCCACAAGACGAAGCGCTGATGTACAAGAGGTCGTGAGCCGTTGGATCGTGATCCACGCCCACGCTCGTCGATTCATGAAGGCTTGAGTCGCGCTGCTTTTGCTCGAGGTCTTGGGCCGTCCGATCCGTGATCAAGCAAGACAGTCCTCCCGCGTCGTTATGGTTTTTAGAAATTCCCGGTTGGAATTATTTGTGAACTGAAAAAGGTAATAAACTTTGAAAATGCATAACTATTTCATTTTTAATCCAAATGAGTTGATTCAAATTTCTGTAGCTCTGGTTTGAACTGAGCTTTAATCTAAAAATGGTTATGAGCTCAGTTCGGCTCTATAAAATGGTTTGCTAAAATAGTTTAGAAATAGGTTTTAATTGTTATCCTCTTAGTGGTAATTAACTTGTAAAGTGCATACGTATTTCTCTATAGATCATTTTTAAGTGACTCCAACTTTGTTGGCTTCCGCTATTAGTGCTCTAAATGTTAGAATAGGATTTAGGCATGTCACTGTTTTCAAAAGATTTGTGGGTGCATTTCATTTGTGCCCATTTGCATGTCTTTGAAAAATCATAAAACATACATCCTAGCTTCAAATGAGGTGAACTCAATTGTGTTATTCACCTCATGAGGTGCTGGTCTTACCATAAAAATCCCAGGTGCAACACCTCTTGGAAAATTGTGCTAGAGAATTTAATTCGATGAACAAGAACTGATTTGAATTTTCCAAAGATTTTTCAGTCGAGCAGATTTGTTTTGGCCATATCTTTTGCATTGAGAATCCAAATCAATTGGTTCTTATTGATAAATTCTCTAAAATCATGCTCTTGCTGCTGTAAAAATTTCAGAGCATTTGGAGCAAGTTTGCTGTGGTGTCTTTTTGGTTTTCGACGTTCTTATCGATTCTTTTCGCCTTTTCGATTAGGTGTCAACGAGTGTGTTGATCCCGTGAGTGATACTCTGCAGCAAACTGAGCATAACCAGCAAGGCAAGCAGTTTGATCATATCCATATTGTCCCATTACTTTAAAGTCTAATACTTTGTTTAACTTGTATGTATGCATTGCTATTTTGTTGTTAAATGATATCGCTTAGTGATCCTATAGATGCATACTCTGTAGGTAAATGTCAATTCTCTACTACTAAGCCTAGGACTACCTTGCTATGATGTAGAGTTCGTTGGATGAGCTCTCATCACTTAGTAGATCACGTGTTGGTATGCTTAGAAATGCTTAGATAAACGGTAGAAATGGGCGGTTGTCAACATTATGTCGATGACCTTGGTCACACAAAAATTATTATTCCATTACGTCCATCTCTTGTGCTTTGTTAATTTGTAAAGTCAAAACTAAACTAAAAATGAAAACTATTTGGACTTGGGCACAATGGATGATGGTGTGATAGTTGGTTTGTGGAATGGTGCCTAAGTCAACAAGGACCGAACATCTTGTTACACCAAACCAAGCATTTTTGCGTGCTAACCACACGAGAGGGATATGGGACCTCTCTTGGCTAAGTACTTTGGCGGGTGTTAGCTTCGAGTTACATGGTGGGCTATTGGGCGAGCAGTAGTAGGGTTATCCACTGAGGGTGGTCTTTGCAGAAAGGCCACGGAGGGTGGTCTTTGCAAAAGACCACTGGGGAGGTCCGCTGGACAAGGAGGTCCTGCGAGGTCAAAGGAGGTCTTTGAGGAGGTCAAAAAGGCTAAGAGGTCCTGAGGACTAGATGCAATCCAAAGAGGTCTTGACGGTCAAGATACAATCAAGGGAGGTCTTGATGGTCGGAATGAAATCAGGGTAAGTCCAAACGCAGAGGAGGTCTGGACACGAGGGGAGGTCCAAACACAAAGGAGGTCTGGACACAAGGGGAGGTCCAAACACATAGAGGAGGTCTGGACACAAGGGGAGGTCCAAACACACAGAGGAGGTCTGGACACAAGGGGAGGTCAAAACACTAAGGGGAGGTCTAGACACAGAGGGAGGGACGGCTCTAGAACCTGCACAACTTAAAGAAGACCATGCTTTTGATTACTTTAAGTTTGTCTTAGTCAATTAAAGCTCTTTTAAAATCTCATGTTAAGCTTTGAACTCTCATCAAAACCAAAGGGTTCTATTTTATTTTGGAAATTAGAAAAGGCTTAGAAAATCAGGGTGTTACAAACCTACCCCCCTTAAGGGAATCTCGACCCCGAGATTCAAACTAGGTTAGCAAAGAGGTAGGGATAATTAGCCTTGAGGTCTTCTTCTTTCTCGCACGTAGCATCTTCCTCTGAGTGGTTACTCCACTGGACTTTGCATGATCGGAGGACTCTGCTTCTGGTGATGCGCTCTGCAACTTCAAGAATCTTTATTGGCTGTTCCACATAAGTGAGGTCCTCTTGAAGACCAATGTCCTCCGTGAGTGCCTTTCTTCTTTGAACCCAAGACACTTCTTTAGTTGGGAGACATGGAAGATATTGTGCACTGCTGACAAAGATGCTGGTAGCTCTAGCTGATAGGCCACTGCACCTTTTATGTCCACGAACTTATATGGTCCAACAAATCTCGGTGCAAGCTTCCCTCTGACTTGAAATCTTCTTACTCCTCTGAGGGGAGTTACCCTGAGGTACACAAAGTCCCCAACCTTAAAGGATAGCTCTCTACGACGGTTGTCGGCATAGCTCTTTTGTCAGAATTGAGCCACTCTCAATCGTTCTCTTATTAGCCTCACTTTGCTTTCAGCATCCTTGATCAGGTCTGGCCCATAGAACTGATGTTCTCCTACTTGATCCTAGAGGAGAGGTGTTCTACAAGGTCTGCCATACAAGGCCTCAAAGGGAGACATCTGCAAGCTTGCTTGGTAGCTATTTTTGTAAGAAAACTCGGCATAGGGGAGGTTCTGATACCAGCTTTTGCCAAAATCTAAAGCACAAGCCCGGAGCATGTCTTCAAGGATTTGGTTCACTCTCTCTGTCTACCCATCTGTTTGGGGATGATAAGCAGTGCTGAAATTGAGTTTAGTTCCCAGGGCTTCATGTAAGCTTTTCCAAAACCTTGAGGTGAACTGTGACCCTTTGTCTGACACTATCCTTTTGGGCACTCCATGCAAACAGACAACCCGAGCCATGTACAAGTCTGCCAATTTGCTACTTGGGTAGGTGGTCTTGACTGGTATGAAGTGTGCCACCTTAGTCAGGCGATCGATCACCACCCAGATGGAGTCATAACCCGATTGGGTCCTGGGCAATCCAGTAATGAAGTCCATGCCCACTTGCTCCCACTTCCACTTGGGAATAGGCAAGGGTTGTAACAATCCCATTAGTCTTTGGTGCTCGGTTTTGACTCTTTGGTATACATCACACTGAGCAACAAATTTAGCAATTTCTTGCTTCATACTAACCCACCAGTACTTCTCCTTGAGGTCTTGGTACATCTTGGTACTGCCCGGATGAATGGAGTAAGGTGATCCATGAGCTTCTTTCAAGGTCAGCTGTTTGGTCTCTGGGTGATCCGGCACACAGATGCGGCTAACGAACCACACTGTTCCTTTCTCATCTTCGGAGAAGCCTGGGGCTTTACCTCTTCTCATGTTCTTCTTGATCTCTTGTATGTCTTCATCTTCTCTTTGATGCTCCCTGATCTGGTCGTGAACTGTTGGGTGTACCTCCAAGGTGTTCACACATCCTTGGTCCACAATCTCCAAGTTAAGATGTCTAAGCTCTTTATACAATTTGGGCTGCTCTTCCTGAACCTTCATAGTATTACAATACCCTTTTTGACTTAGGGCGTCCGCCACCACATTAGCTTTGCCTGGGTGGTAATGAATTCCAAGGTCATAGTCTTTGATTAGCTCTAGTCATCTTCTCTGCCTGAGATTGAGCTCTGATTGGGTGAAGATATACTTGAAGCTCTTGTGGTCCATGAAAATCTCACCGCGATTACCAATGAGGTAATGTCGCTAAATTTTCAAAGCATGCACAATTGCAGCGAGCTCAGAGTCATGAGTTGGGTAGTTCTCTTCATGAGGTCTCAACTATCGAGATGCATATACTACCACGTTTCCTCCTTGCATCAACACACAACCTAGGCCTTGCCGAGAGGCGTCATAGAACACTTCAAAATCCTTATGGATGTCTGGCAATACCAACACAGGAGCTGAGACTAGCCTCCTCTTTAGCTCTTGGAAGCTCTGCTCACAAGCTTCAGTCCATTCAAACCTCTTCTCCTTCTTCAAGAGCTGAGTGAGAGGTCTTGCAACTCTGGAGAAGCCTTCAATGTACCTTCTGTAGTAACCAGCCAGTCCAAGAAAGCTCCTCACTTCGGCTACAGACTTGGGTGTCCTCCACTCCAACACAGCTTCAACTTTTAAGGGGTCCACTGCCACTCCTTTTGCCGACACAATATGACCAAGGAAAGCTACTTGGCTCCGAATTCACACTTTCATCGAACTTGGCATAGAGTTTGTTTCTAAGCCTTCCCAAAACAGCCCTAAGGTGGTCTTCATGCTCTTCCTCATTCTTTGAGTAGATAAGAATATCGTCAATAAACACGACCACAAACTTATCCAAGAAGTCCATGAATACTTTGTTCATCATATTCATGAAGTAGGCTGGTGCATTTGTCAACCCAAATGACAACAAAGTAAACTCATATAGCCCATAGCTTGTGGTGAATGCAGTCTTAGGGATGTCTTCTGGTCTAATCTTCAACTGAAGGAAACCAGATCTTAGATCAATTTTAGAGAAAACACTTGCTCCTTTTAACTGGTCAAAGAGGTCATCTATTTTGGGCAATGGATACTTGTTCTTAATTGTGACCTCATTGAGTGATCTGTAGTCCACACACATCCTCAAACTGTTGTCCTTCTTCTTAACAAATAGCACTGGTGCTCCTCGTGGTGAAGAACTTGGTTGAATAAAGCCCTTATCTTGCAGCTCCTTAATCTGTTTCTTTAGCTCTACCACTGCTTGTCGGTATCTGTAAGGTCTCTTTGATATAGGAGCAGTCCCTAGGACTAGGTCAATTAGGAATGAGATGTCTCTATCTGGTGGCATACCAGGCAATTCCTTAGGGAACATATCTAGGTATTCATTGACCACTAGGAGGTCTTCCAATTTCACATCCTTCAAACTGGTCAGGAGAGGTCTTGCCCTAAGGGAGGTCTGGGGCCTATAAGCTATTCGAATTCCTTGGTTATTGGTGAGTGAGATGGACTTGCTGGCACAGTCTATCTGACCCTTATTCTTGGCTAGCCAATCCATTCCAAGAATCACATCCAAACCTTGGGATTGCAAGACTATTAAGTCTACGGAAAATGGTACTCCCGAGATCTCCAAGGTAAGATTTGGGCAGAGGGTATTAGTCTTCATATCCGAGTCCAGAGCATGAATTAGCATAGGGTTAATTAAAGGAGATATAGATAACCCATATTTCCCCACAAACTTGCTTGACACAAAAGAATGAGAAGCTCCCGAGTCAAATAAAACTAAGGCTGGTATGGAATTGACAAGGAACGTACCAAGGACCACATCTGGTGCAGCCTGCGCCCCCTCAGCTGTGACGTGAGTGACACATCCCTTCACAAACTGTGTTGATGACTTCACACTTGATGTGTTGCCAGTTGCTAGAGCTCCTTGACTTGTTCGGGCTGAGGCAGAGGCTTGCTGCTTCTTAGGACACTTATTGGCATAGTGCCCCACCTCATTGCAATAGAAACAAGTCACACCAGCAGTGGAGGTCGTGGGTGACTTCTTCTGGAGTTGGCTCCCAGGGGAGGCCTTGTGGAAGCTGGAGCTGCTTGGGTGCTAAGCTAGCAAAGGAGTCTTGGAGGAAGGGGTCTGGGAGGTCCTGCGGTGAGAGGTCTGGAACTGAGAGGTCTTGGGCTTGGAAAAACCTCCAGGATTGAACCTCTGAGCTGCCTTTTTCCTCTT
Source organism: Phyllostachys edulis (assembly GCA_036346405.1). Lineage (NCBI taxonomy): Eukaryota > Viridiplantae > Streptophyta > Magnoliopsida > Poales > Poaceae > Phyllostachys > Phyllostachys edulis. The sequence goes on from CM070552.1 coordinate 15,081,879, forward strand.
ACGGTTTTCCATCTCCAGGTGCTTGCCCTCTTGTCGGATGGCCTTCTGAGTGGTCTTGGGAAATAAGAAGAACCGAAATCTCATCATTGAGCCCCTCCAAGAAGCGCTCCTGCTTGGTTTCATCCGAAGCAACATCTTCGGGAGCATACCGGGCCAATTGGTTAAACTTGTGCAAATATTCATTGACAGTGTGGCTGCCCTGTCGCAAAGAACGAAATTCTTTCCTCTTTAGGGCCATTATGCCCGGTGGAATGTGTGCACGATGAAATGCCTGCACAAATTCATCCCATGTGATGGTTTGAGCATCAGCATGGGACTGGCTGAAGTTGTCCCACCACTCAGAGGCTGGTTCACAGAGCTGGTGGGAGGCAAGTAAGACCCTCTTATAATCTGAACACTGAACCATGTCCAATTTTCTGCCGACTGTCCTGAGCCAATCATCGGCTTCTATAGGCTCGGTGCTACTAGAAAAGGTTAGAGGGCGTAACCTCATAAACTCTGCTATGTTGGCCCTTGGAGGAGGTGGAGCCGGAGCTTGTGGCTGAGCTGCTGCTGCGGCTTGCACTGACTGGGTGTTGGCAATTGATTGGGAAAGTAGGTTAATTAGCTGGGCTTGGTTGGCCATCATCTGAGCCCAGCTAGGCCATTCGGCTGGAGGAGGTGGTGGCTGCGAAGTTGGATTCTTTGGCACATTCTCAACTCCTTTGTGCTGATTACTTGAGCTGCCACTGCCATTACGGGTGGTCACCATCTTGCTCGAGCTCCAGAGGCTGAGAAAAGGAAAGAAGAGACTAAGGGGGACAGGCAAAACAACCCACCCAACACAGCAACCAACACAATAAGCTTTTCAAATACAATAATAGCTATATATCATTCTACTCGATACTTACTACTTTGGGGGAGGTCTTGAACACCAGAGCCTATCCGAGAGACCACTTATAGAACTTCCAAGGGTAAGGAGATCCAGCTGACCTTATAAAACAGTGGAAGGAAAGAATGTAAGATAAGATTAGATTAAGATAAGAAGGAATTCCAGAAGAGAGAGAAGAATAGATAGATGACCCAGATAAGAAGAGAACCAATTATTCTTCTTTATTACATAATATAAGTTTTGAAATTCTACGACCATTCTACTAGGTTGCGGCCTATAGTCAGGATGCTCTGATACCACTTCTTGTCACGACCGGAACTCCCAAGTCCTCCTAGGAGGTCCTTCAGGACCACCCGAGTGGCCAAGACCACCCGAAGGTCCGAGAGTGGTCGTGAGGCTCAGGATCACCCCTAGGCCCACACCCAAACCAGAAGGAGGTCGTGGGACTAGGGATCACCCTAGGACCTCTGTGTATTTGAGCTAGTTCCAAGATCACTGCTAGCCCACACAAGAACAAAAGTAGTGACATCCACAATGCAAACTTTATTAACAAAATATCAACCGAGTAGCTTAAAAGCGGCCTTAAATAACATAAAATACAAGGAACAAAGAAAGAATCCATCCAACTCGCCACAGGCATCTGGCTGGAGGGCACAACCTAGTTGTAACAGCCTCAGTTTTAATGAAAAGTAATAAAATACTTTTCATAGCATTTCTGGTCATTTTTGAAACTTGGGTAAACTGTTACAATTTAAAACCTCCATTTTCAATCCTAATCTTAGGCTTATTTTGAAACTTCGAGAGAAAGTGCAAGTCAATGCTTGTATTGAGACCGGAAAAATATTTTATCAAAAGCTAGATAAATTATTTTGAATGAAAATGAATTTTGTCAAATTTTAGAAATTATTTTGACCTTTAGAAAAATATTTGAGCGAACCTATTTGGTCAAAGTATTTATTTAAGTATTTCAAAACAAGAAACAGTGGTTTACAAAATTTATCTGGGTCATATATCATCCCAATCTGGGTCATATATCATCCCAGTAGCCTGTTTGCAAAATTTCGTATTTTTACAAATTTATTTGATATTTTTAAACCTCCGGTCAAACTTTTTAAGATTGAAATTGGGTTCAAGTCAACTTAAGACCCAAACCCTAGCCCCTAGCACTATAGCGACCCAGCTGTGTGCCTTTGAACTGCTCATCACGCTCAAGGCCACCAAATCGAGGGCGCGCATGAACCGCCCGATTTCTAGCGGACAATCCCGATCTCTTGGGCTGTTCCAAAACCACCCTAAACCCCCTCGCAATCTCTGGACCGTCCATCTCAGATCGGGCGGTGCACAATTTTTTGGGCCAAACCAATTTCATTTGGGAAAGACAAAGCGCGCGCGAGCCCTTGGATCTTGATTCCACGGCCACGATCAATTGGGTCGTTCACCCCGTCCGAACGCGCCATGATTGTGATCCATTGGATTCAAAATGAAGCGCTGAGATCAATTGGGCCGTTTGGACCGTCCGAACCACCCATTGATCTCAACCGTTGATTTTAAATCCAACCGCGCCACCCTTTTTGGGTTTGAACTCAAAAGCGCGCAATTAATCTTAGCCGTTGGATTTAGATCCAACACTCCTCCTCGAGTGGGCCGTTCGGACCACCTACAGTGCCCTCGATCTCATCCCTTAATTCAAAATCCGACGGTGCCGCCTTTGTGCTTTGATGCTTTCAGGCACGCTCGTTATCGTGACCCTTGGATTTCAATTGAACGGTCAAGATGGATTGGGTCGTTCGAACCGTCCGAACATCCCAATCAATCTGAGTCATTCATCTTTGAACGGACATTCAACCTTTGTTTGAGCTTGCTGAAGTGTGTCTTCACTGAGGCTGACAGTGGGGCCTGTATGTCAGTGACTCATGGTCGTCTCCTTCGCGTGTTGGCACCAGCACCGAGCTCAGCGCCGTCGTGGTGGCATTGCGCCATGAGTTTTGCAGCATGCAAGCGCCAGCTGGCACCTTTTCGCTACCGTGTTGACACGCACGACCTCCATTATCTTTTTTGGTGAGTTGGGTATAAAAACCCTAGTTCACCATTTCTGTCATTTTGATGCCGCAGCTTGTTCTTCCTCAACTACGACATAGCTTCTTGTTCTCATCCTTTGCTCATCTCCTTCATTGCTTAATTCACCTTGTTAATGTGAGTTTTGGCATTGTTGTAGATTGAAATCGAGAGCTGGTTCTCTAGGTGTCCAGAACATGCCCGGAGCGCCGCTGTGGTGATTTTCTTGTTCTGGTGAGCTTTTCTGTGACTCATTCACGTCATATCGAGCCTTGTAATCCCAGAAGCAAAACCCCTCAACAAATTTGTTTATTGATTCGCAGGATCACTAAGGATTTGGATTATTCCCTTTTCGGTCAACTTAGGGTTCCTCATCCTCAAATCCAATCTGGTGAGTCTCTGTTCAATCCATTCCTATTTGATGCATCCAGAAGCTTTACTTAACCTATCTCAATCACTCACTTGTGGAAACTTTGATCAAATTACCTTGTTGCAGTGGTTCACCCTATTATTGTTTGTTTTCGGTCTTTCATATCTTTGTCAAGCCCAAGAACTGCCTTGTCCAGTTTCTGAGTCTAGGTAGTTACCTTTTTAATCCTAGTATCTTAAGCAAAAGACTCTTTGCTTAATGTACCTTCATATCGATATTAGCTAGGAAATCCTTGTCTCTGCCGATTGTTGTCGATTGCACAGGAACAAAGACCAGTAGCAAAAATTCTTATCTGTTAATCCTTGTAGTTTCTTTGTTAGCAAGTATTTAATCCAGATATTATCTTTAGCTTAAGCATGTTGTTAATTGCACATTAATACTTTGATCATGTATCCTTTTTCAAGATTTTGTTTTCTCGGAAGTTCTTGCTCGCTCATTTGGTTTTTACTTTTTAGAATCGATTCTACCAACGTGAGTGAAAATCCTGCTGAGCAACAAGAACCTGAACAAGTGGTTTATTAATACCAAGGCAAGCATCCTCTTTGCACCATGTTGATCCCAGATTTTAGTTCTTTAGAATTTTACCAAAAATAGTAATACTGTTGCATGCTATTTTCTGAATTATTTGTGAATTGTTAGTAGTTAGTTACACCCCACTGCTTGTGGCTTATCCTGAATCGATTTCATACACTCATGCTTAGGATAGACTCTATGTTCTGGTATTTTTTTTCTTCTGTAGCTTTGCTTAGCAGTGCAAGTTTGTAGAACGTTAGTGGTTGACAAGCTTCTCTTGTCAATCATGGGAAACATCAGTTAAACTTCTATTTTCAGTTCTTTTGTTTAGTTTGGGTAAAATTGAATTTGAGTTAAGTCCTTTCTGTTTTGATAAAATTTTGGTTGAAATCTGGACAGGTGGTTGTGAGTGATGGTGCCTTCGTGCACGAGATTGGGTAATGTGGTAGTCTTGTCCGGATCGTTAAGGACTGAACTTTGACCCTTTAATTCCAAAGACCTTATGTATTTCCACACGCATGATGTATGGGCGCTACTTGGTTAAGTAAGGAGATGGTGTTTTTGAGTTGAGGAATGGTGGTGTGAGGACATTTGTAAAGTTTACGTGTTCGTAGGGTGTCGAGTTCAATTCTATAATGTGCAGGGGAGGACTATTTTATTTTGTTCATTGACTCGGTATTCCCGACACAACTTGCATGCCCGTTTGGTTAGTAGGCGGTATAGCTTGCACGAAACGGGATTACGTCGCGCATGGGTGAATCAACTCAATAACATCAACTTGCTGAAAAATACCGAATCTTAGTTTACCCGGCCGGCATACCGAAGGAAGTGTGTCATCATTCAGAAGCATCCAAAGGCTTACGGGCTGACTAAGTCGTGTGGGTAGAGATGTACACCTCTGCAGAGTTAAAACTATTCGAATAGTCGTGTCCATGGTTACGGACAGCACTGGATTTCTTGGTTATCAATGTATAGACTTTGTTTCACTAATGTTGTTAGGGGTACTGTTTCGGCATGAAGGTGTATTCATGCTAGCTTTTTATTCAAAGTGGACAGCCACTTTGATTTTGTGAATGAATGTTAATTAATCTTTTACTTACTGTTGTTTTAGTCCAAATCTGTTTATAACATGGCTTTTACAAAATCAGTAAGTGTAGAAAAAACTTGCTTTATGCAAAACTATTGACATTACAACCTTTCTGTTGTCAACCTTATGCATGTATTCTCTAATCCTTTGTTTAGGATCTTGTAAACACATTCTTTTAGTAGTTTTGTGTAAGTCTTGCGAGTACCTTTTGTACTCAGGTTCTTTAACCACTTATTGCAGGTGAGGAAGGATACTTGTACGAAGTGCCCGTTAGCGCCGATCAGGGCGACGCTAACGAGTGAAGCTATTTCTATCCTCCACACAGTTGCCTTGGGTTTGATGGGGCACACTTGGTGGCTTTTGCTGTTTATACTTTTGTTTCCGCTGCATAAATTTCTGTTATTTTGTTGCTGTTCGGTTGATTATGTTCAACCGAACCAAACTTGTAAAGTTTTGCAATCTGTTGTATGCCTTGTATGACCGTGTACAATGTTGTTAGGATATATGTGCGATAGTCTTTGTTCTTATGAACTATTGTAGAACATATATCCGGGAACCTGGCATTGTGTATATTCCTTGTTGAAAGTTATGCTTTCTGGTGTAATTATTTGCCTTGGAATATACCCAATCCCGAGGGTCCTCACACTAGTCATTTTGGTCCTCCTCACTGTCGACGTCTTCTCCTGCTCAAAGATTACATCAAGCAAGAGTGAGCACAACAACCGTGCTCGCAAGTCACACCTGTGGAGTAACAGATTTTAATGCGTGCATGGGTATTTCAAAGGAGGTCTTATAGGGTTAATTTGCACAAAGCCAAGTTTCTTTTAAATACTCATACTAAGTTCCAAGCAGTTACACTTATAATTAAAATTCATTTTCCAAAAATTCAATTTTATAGTTGGATAACTTTCATCAGCAAGTGGTGAAGGAACCCTCCTATCACAAGGCTCCCCGCCCAAACCCACGGGGTAGAGATCCCAAAACCATTTCACCAAACCTTTTGAAAACAAAACCAAGTCCAACTTTGAGTGGTTTTGCCAGCATGTCCATGACCGTGGACACGGCTATTCGAATAGTTTTCACTCTGCAGAGGTTGTACACTTTACCCACATGACATGATTCCTCTAGTTTGTTTGGCATTCATTAATACCACCTCTCACTGCCGAAGGTAAGAGGTCTAGAGTTCATGACAAGGCCTTTACAATGCTCCATTCCACCGCAGCCCCTCCTCGCTAAGGTTTCGTTTCTATTGGATAGAAACCCATCGGAAAAGCCCCCTCTTGCGCCAGTGTGAATGCATGTACGTAGGTCATGAAGGACCACCCAACTCAACCATCAGAACAACCGCGGTGGAACTTTGTAAATTAAGTAGCCAGGTCCCCTCTCCATACTCAGGACATGTGGTTGTATGGTGAGGCATAGCCCATTACAGGCATAGCAAAGGAACGCTTAAAGGCCGGTACTCAACTGACTTGGGCGACTTCCACAAAACCCCTGAGCCTCAACCCTACCCGAGTTGAGTCCATGCATAAACCTACACCAACCAAGCAACCAGTTCGCCCAAGTCTAAACCAAAATTTCTTTTTTCTTTGCTTTTCAAAAACCCTTTTACAAATTCCCATGACAACTCAATGCCATGGCTTAAAACATTTGGCAATGTTGGTCATTTGGCGAGAAAATCTCCCAAAGCAAGAGTTTTTGGTCTAAGCATGGCTAAGCATTAAATTTTTACAAAACTTCTAGCTCATACTATTGTATCAGCTAGATTTTCATCTATGGCATCAAGGGTGAGCGATTCAATGTCAAATCTTGTTGTACAAATGAAACAAGGATAACTATAAAGTTTAAAAACAGGGATTAAAGTACTTGCATTGAAGCTGGCATGCAGTAATCATTTGAAATGGAACTCAAATAACTTGAATTACTGGGCTCAACATGATCAAGGGTATGACTTGCCTTGTTCACAAGCTTGAGGGTCTTCTTTCTCAAGGAACTCGGGCTCCTCAGCGTCGTCGCAATCTACACGTGAAAAAGAGGCAAACTCAAACAGAGCCCAAACAAAACCCAAAGAACTCCAAAAGAAGCTCAAAACTCAAACCAACGGAGCAACACTGCGCTAGAAACGGGCTCTCGGGAGGGAACTTGACTCAGTTGGGAGGAGGCCCAACGAGGAGGGTGGTCTTTGCAAAAGACCTAAGAGGGTGGTCTTTACAAAAGATCAGCAAAGACCAAGAGAGTGGTCTTTGCAAAAAGGTCAGCAAAGACCGAAAGGGTGGTCTTTGCGAAAGAACCCAGAAGGTGATCTTTGCAGAAGAACCAAAGAGGTGGTCTTTGCAAAAGACACATGAAGGTGGTCTTTGCTCACAGACCGAGAAGGTGGTCTTTGTGAAAAGACCAAGACGGGTGGTCTTTGCAAAAAGGCCACGGAGGGTGGTCTTTGCAAAAGACCGCTAGGGAGGATACGACTACTTCAACGTGGTCGTATGGACGAGGGAAAGAACAGGGCACCGAAGAACTTACCAAGGCCGAGAAAGAGATGGTGAAAGAAGGGGAGGTCAAGGGACGGCGGTGGTGGTTGAGGCCAGCGCAGACGCTCCGGCGGGACCTCTGATGGCGAGAAGGTGGCGAAGGAGGCTCCGACGGAGTTCTTGATGAGTGGACAAGGTACTTATGTGACATAACAGACATTAAACGCACAAGGTACTTATGTGGCGGAGAAAGATAAATGTGAGCAAGACTGGCAAGTGGGACCGGTCAAACTTGGAGAACAGTCTGGTCAAAGAGGAGTGGTCACGGCCCAAGGACAAGTCGTGACCAAAGAGGGAGGTCGTGACCCGCAGGGGAGGTCTTGACCACAAAGGTGGTGTTGGCAAAAAGACAAAGACGGGTGGTCTTTGCAAAAAGGCCACGGAGGGTTGTCTTTGCAAAAGACCACTTGGGAGGTCCGCTGGACAAGGAGGTCTTGCGAGGTCATAGGAGGTCTTTGAGGAGGTCAGAAAGGCTAAAAGGTCCTAAGGACTAGATGCAATCCAAAGAGGTCTTGACGGTCAAGATACAATCAAGGGAGGTCTTAATGGTCGGAATGAAATCAGGGTAGGTCCAAACGCAGAGGAGGTCTAGACACGAGGGGAGGTCCAAACACAAAGGAGGTCTGGACACAAGGGGAGGTACAAACACATAGAGGAGGTCTGGACACAAGGGGAGGTCCAAACACTAAGGAGGTATGGACACAAGGGGAGGTCCAAACACACAGAGGAGGTCTGGACACTTAGGGGAGGTCCAAACACTAAGGGGAGGTCTGGACACAGAGGGAGGGAGGGCTCCAAAACCCGCACAACTCAAAGAATACCAAGCTTTTGATTAGTTGAAGTTTGTCTTAGTCATTTAAAGCTCTTTTAAAATCTCATCTTAAGCTTTGAACTCTCATCAAAACCAAAGGGTTCTATTTTATTTTGGAAATTCGAAAAGGCTTAGTAAATCAGGGTGTTACATCTAACTAGGTCACGTCCTACAGTTGACTCGGCTCTGATACCAACTCTATCGGGACCAGTCTCAAATCAGTAGCTAATGCACACAGTGGAAACATCATTGATAACAAGTTCGAATCACGGTATAACATTAATAAATAATTAAGTGCTAGCCTTATGGCCACTTATTACAAAAGAGGTCAAAAAGACCTTGAGTCTCATAGGAGCGAAAACAAAAATAAACTTCGAGGTGGCCCATCGAATCGCCCACCAGCATTCGACTAGGGAAGCGCAGCCTAGTACTCAGAGTGTCCGTCATCAAACCCGCAGGCAAAGTAGTCGTAGTCGTCCTCAGCATCATTGTAGACTTCTGAGATTTGTTTTGAGTGCAGTGAGTACATAAAGTACTCCGTGAGTCTTGATAAAATATACATATGCATATATAGCTTTAACAATTGGGCTTATAGGGCTCTTTTGCACAAAGCAATATTTTAAGTTTAAACATCTTTCATAAAGCATATTTGACAAATGAAGATTTAATAATTAAAGTAATTTAAATCTCTAGTGCAGGTTCTAGCTACCGGACACTAGTAATAAGGATCTATCTGCCAAGTTTTTCTAAATAGGACTCTAGCTGCCCAACTGGCTCTATCTGCCAGAAAAACAATCCAAGAGTTCCAACTACTCCCGGATCCCCAAAATATTTCTTTGAAACCAAAACTAAAATCTACCATGTGAATAGGCACCCTCCCCGCCCTTGACCCATATGAGATAATCGACTTATAATGTCGGCCATGACACACTTCCTTAGGTGTGTGACTAAGCGATTATCATAGGGTTTTTACCATACTTTATCCTAACATTAGCCCTCCTGATGAGCTTCACACCAGGTCATGGACGTCATTTACCATCGACCCGGAGCTCACCGTTGTGGGGATAACACGCCTGATTTATGGACGTCAATTACCATCATCCGACACAAGCCCCGATAAACATGGACGTCAATTACCATCGTCTACACTACCCAGGTATCTCCTACCATCTACAGCCTGCGGGCTAAACGACTGGACTTAGTAAATTATTCAGCCAGGTCCTTCCCATTTAGGACATGTGGTTGTACAGTTTTGCTCGGTTTGAAGAGACACAAATGTAATACTCCAAATTTATTTAAGTGAGAAGAAATAAATTAGGGAAAAGAACCAATTAGAAAATGGATTTAATAGAAGTTTAGAGGGGGTGTAATACTCCGAAACGTGTTAGAGAGAAAACAAAAAAAAATAGTTAAAATGATTTTTCTGAAATTTCTTCAAAACTCGGGCCATTGGCTTTTGGTCCACAGCACCAAGGTCTAAAAGGGTGGAAACCCTAATTTTTGCTACAGTACCAACCCATGCTACAGTAGCCACCGTGCTGCCGTGCATCGCCCCCCTACTGCTCCTCCTCTCCCAGGCGCCATCCTCCCACTCTGCGTGAAGAACGCATGGGTTGTTGGTCGGCCAAGAAGAAGAAGAAAGAAGGGAGAAGAGAAGAAGAGAGATCACCAGCGGAGCTCGTGATCTTCAGCTGCTCGTCGAGGGTAACCTTCGTTTCCGTCGATTAGATATTTAACTTGTTGTTTTAGCAATACCGATTGTGCAGATCCTTTTCTGTCCAGTAGATTGGACGGCGGTTTTGATGTCTTTAGAGGCAGATTCTGTGGTTTCCATCTCTTAGAGATAGCTAGGTTATATCCTTAGCTTTCTGTGGCAGCCAAGAACGCTCAAATCCGATTAACGGTCAGTGAGTTATGAATTTTTTAGTGTCGCTGTCCTGCTGATCTGTCAGCAACCAGACAGTTTGTAGAAAACTGGTCTAAGACATTAGTTAAAGAAGAATTCAGAGGATCTCTATCTAACTAAAAATGTAGGTAATTTCCATACCTTTCCAGAAAGCTAAAGAACGCAAGATTTGAACTCTCGTAGCAAAAGTTATGGTGATTTTAGTGTACTGTCCAGAGAACCTGACGTGAAAACTGATGTCTTTCAATTTGGCTTGGTAGGGGCATTAGATGGCCGAATCAGAAGGGACCCTCAACTAGGTTTAGTTGTGGAATTTAATTAACTTTCCATAAAGTCCTAGAACACATTATTTGGACCTCTGTAGTGAAAGTTATTAATTTTATAAGTCGACTATCCACAGAGGGGACAGATCGATCGTTAGAAGTGGGTCGTTTGGAAGGCGCTTGAGAGTTTGGCTTTTTCGCTTGAGCTATTAAATATGTCTTGGGTCCCGTATGGTTGTCTTAGCTTGGTTCATAATTATGTTCAGGTGGGGATTGGTCCGAGGCAGCGCCCTCAAGGCGTCACCGCTTTATACGGTTGAGGCAAATATCTGTTGTAACACAAATATGATTGGTTGATGTGATTGCCTACGTTTACTCATATTAGTCATACATGGATGATAGTGTGATGAATATGAATAGAATTTGGTGAATGCATGTTTATGGCTAAAGCTTTCCTAAGTATGTTGTTAATGCCTTACATGCTTTGTGAGATTTGAAGTTGTGGTATGTACTTGTTGATTCATATGTATGAAAGATAGGGTCATAGTACATACGCATACTGAAAGCATACATGAGACTTGGTCACGTGGTGACCAAGTATATCTGATTGAGGTCCCCGTCATGTAAATGGCGGAGCCAGGTCCCCACATTTGTGGAATGTGGGCATTGAGGAGAGGTCCTCATCATGAAGATGATGGGCAATGGTCCCTATACTCATGGAGTATAGGCTCTTGGTCCCCTGTGCGGAGGGCACGAGCAAGGGTATACATCGGCGGTTGTATACCCCGTGACATCGTAAAATGCGAAAAAGATAAAGATTAAAAGATGCATTGCATGTTAGGTACTACATAAGCATGGGAGTTATATTTAGTGTAATGCTTGTTTTGACATGTTGATGCCATATCTGTGTTTAATGCTTCTTTTATAAATACTTGCTGAGTCATTAGACTCAACCTTGCTTTGTTGTGTTTTAGGTACCACAGGCAAGAACGGCATGCATGGGAGGGAGTAGTTTTGTTGGATGCACTCACTACCTTTCATCCTAAAGAAAGAATAGCATTTGGTTCATACTCTATAAATAAGCAATCCGGTTGAGATTCATTCATAGCTTTGGTTGAATGCTTTGGCTTATTTGTAATAATGAGATTAGCGAATTTGGATTATGCTTATTATTGTTTTATTGGAATAGACTATCTTGCATGCTTGGATGAATTTGGCTATTGAATTATTGTTTATGTTATATTTAATTGCTGAAACCTCGGTATAGTTAACTATACAAAGGAGGTTCTGCTGAAAAATTTGGTAAATGGTCTTAGTAGTATTGTTTAATTTTATTTTAGTAGCATTCCAGGCTCAATGTTGAGCTGGGGTGTTACAACAAGTGTCGGTCCTTAATCGACCAAGGTGAGACAATCAAAACTCATGCCACTCGCCCTAGTCTAAATAATTTCCACCATTTTATTTTATTTTTCAACTACTAGCATTACGTAATGTCATACATTTTCCAAATATAGCATAAAGGGTAATAAAGGTTTTTCCCCCAAAGGTTGAACAAGACCGTAAAGCATGTCTAAGCAATTCTACATTGTAACTATTCCACAAAGTTGAAATCAATATTGCAGAATTATTATGCTAGGGTTACAAAGGTATAGGATAACAATCATCAAAGGAAGGTATTAACAATTTTAGGTTTAACTAACAACCTACAATTTAAACTCATCATTTTATGTGAAATAGCAATGCCTTCGTTGATGTTGGAGGTCAACACTTCCGGTAGGTCCAAACTGGTGTCGGTGGCGTCAGACTCTATACGCGCGAAACGAAACAAAACAAATAACAAAAAATATATATAATGTATATAATTAGTGCCTTCAGAGAGATTAAGAATTTAGATGGATTTAAGAGGAAGTATCGATTGATTCGGAGTTCGTATGAAGGAGAACGAACCTCCGAAAGATTTGCCCGAAAACTAAATTGCTGAAATTGACAGAGAGGAATATTCTGAAGTTTATTGTTTCGGATTTTGACTTTTTATTCAACAGATTGACCACGTATGTCCCATATGCTAGTGAAACAACAGAGAAAGGAAATAGAGATAACAACAATGACCGGTGGGACCATAGTGTCATAGAGTCAAAAGTAATATATACAGAGAGCATTCCACCCGAAGTAGAACAGAGCGCAGGCTCCATCAAGACGGTTTGGTAATGGCGCCGTGAGGGCGAGGTGATCGGCATCTACCAATCGAATAAAATCTATTAAGTGGATAATGAAAAGAAAATTTGGGCGGGCTTGAAAAGCCCTACTGAATGGACAGTTCGTCTACCACTAAAAAATCAATTTTTGATTTAAAAATAATATTTTAATCATTTTTCAGAATAAAAAAGTGATATTTAATTCATTTTCAGAATTAAAAAATAGATTTTCACTATTTTAATTCACTTTTTTGGGCCTTCGGGCTTTCGGGCTCGGGCTTTGGGCCGAAAAGTTAGTCCTGTGCCAGGCCGAGCAGGTCGAGGCTTGGCCGAGTAGTGGGCAGTCGCTGTGAACACCTCTAACTAAGGCTAAGCAAAACTATCATGTATTAATTATAAATCATCATGCTAATAAAGCGTCTCATTGCCAATGTTTCAAGTATTTAAATGTATGACATGGTTCCAAGTGCGCTAGCCCTTTCCAAGTGAAACGTCATCAACGGTCACCTAAAAACAACAATACAGCAAGAGTGAGTTCACGACTCAGCAAACACAATAATAAACAATAATCAATTCAACCATACACAATATCCTCATCAACATCACTATCTACTCATCTTAATTCTCATAATCAAGCCTCAATTTCTGTTTTCATTAAATGCAAGGTGTCTCTACACTACATATCCACATGCACTTTTCTTTGTGTATCTTGGTATAGCATGAGTGAACTATGGCGACCCGGTCCAGGGGCACACAGGAGGTCCTCGGGACCTCTGGGAGGTCCAGAAGGACTCGAGGATGTCTGAGAGGACATCCCAGAGACCTCCAGACCTCCCGAGAGGTCCGATAGAACCACCCGGAGGTCAGGGGTCCCGACCGAGGAGGTCGTTGGACCTCGAGACCTCCCAAGCTCCACGCACTACTCGAGGGAGGTCCGAAGGAGCCAACCTGAGGAGGTAGTGGGGCTTGAGGACGAGCCTAAAGTCCACTGCGATCCAAACTGGTCCTCGAGGATCATCGACCAGTTCTCACAGCAAGCAAGTGACAGCAAAAATATCTACATAACTTTATTAACAGCAAAAGGAGTTTTGATTACAAGAGGTTGCTTACAAGCTCCAGCAACCGAGAGCACACAAACGCAGTGGAAAACAAAAGACAGTGTCCACCCATTACACCACAGGTGATTGGCTGGAGGGCGCGGCCTAATTGATTTGGTCATCTTCATCATCATAAGAATCATCACCTGCTCAATTTATGAATCAAGCAAGAGTGAGCACAACAACCGTGCTCGCAAGTTACACCCGTCAATTAATGTAATGACATGCATAGGGATATGTCAAGGAAAGCATATTAGGGTTGATTTGCATAAAGCCAATTTTATTTCAATTACAAGTATTAAGTTTCAAGGCAGGTTACAATAGTTAAAATTCATTTTTGCAAATTCCATTTTCAGTTGGATAACATTCATCATCAAGATGGTGAAGGATACCCTCCTGTCACATGGCTTCCGCCCAAACCCAATTTGGATAAACATCCAAAACCAGTTTCATAAGTCCTTTGAAAACCAAAACCAAGAGCTAACTTTGAGTGACATTGCCAGCACGTCCATGACCGCGGACACGGCTATTCGAATAGATTTACACTCTACAGAGGTTGTACACTTTACCCACATGACATGAATTCTCTAGTTTGCTTGGCATCCTTCGATACCACCTCACACTTCCTTTGGTGAGAGATCTAGAGCACATGACAAGGCTTTTACAATGCATCGCTCCACCGCAGTCCACCCACATTAAGGTTTCACAAATCCCCCCCTTTGGATAGAAACCCGCCTGGTTAATGGGGTGCCCCCTCTTATGCCAGGTGGGACTACAATGGTCGTAACATGACTACCCACCGCATCAACAGGATCAACCACGATGGAGCTTTGCAAATTAGTTGGCCAGGTCCCACGTCCCATTCTGGAGACATGTGGTTGTACGGTTGTGGCATAGCCCATTATAGGCCTAGCAAGAGGTGTCTCAAAGACCGGTCCTTAACTGACTTGGGCGACAAACCTCAACCCTGGGGCATCGGATCACACGACCCCCGTGCATAGACATGCACCAACCAAACAACCAGCTTCGCCCAAGTCCAAATACATTTTTCCATTATTTTGCTTTTCAAACCTCCATGGCACACCAATGCCATGGCCATTTATAAAACCTCCATGACACACCAATGTCATGGCTGAAATCTCCATGACACACCAATGTCACGGCCCAAATCATTTGAACAAGTGATAGTTTTGGCCAGAACTCCCAAATCAAGATTTTGGTCTAAGTAAGACTAAGCATTCCATTTTTCAAAAGCCTCGGGTCCTCACTATTGCAAGAACCAGATTTTATCTAGGGTGATAATGAGGTTGATTCAACATGGGCAGTGGTCATACCAAGCATTAGGCATAACTATGAACTGAAAGTTGGGCATTGATATAACTTAGTGAAATAAGCATGCATACATCTTTGAAATCGACATAAGTAATTTGAAGTATTGGGTGCAACATGATCAAGAGTGTAACTTGCCTTGCTCACAATATTGAGCTTCTTCTTCCCCTTCACAGAACTCGGGCTCCTCACGGTCTTGACAATCTACACGATGAAAACCAAATATACAAATAAAGCTCAAACAAGATCCAAAGAACTCTAGATAAACTTAAATACAAAACCAACAGAGAGGTTGGGAAGTCAAGAGGAGATCCAAGGAGCTCACTGGAGAGGTCCTGGGACTCAAGAGAGGAGGTCCAAGAACTTGGAGGGAGGTCTAAGGTATGCTCGGTTGAGACAGAGAGGAGAAATAGAGAAGAAAGTGAGAAAGGAGGACTACCCAAGCTATATATAGCTGGAGCCAATGCACATGACCGGGATATGGGTCCTCGGGGAGTTAGTAAAGAGGACAATGGGAGTAGGCAAGGAATGTGACAATAGTATGACATGATTACTGCAAAAGTAAGAGCATTTAATGTGATACAACATGCATTAAATCGGTGAAGACTTCCTTGCACAAAGACACGGTCAAAGGTAAAGAAAGCGGGTGTGATTGCGGTGGGGCAGCCAAGACCATGAGAGGAGGTCTGTGAAGACATTGAGGAGGTCTTGCAGTGAACAAGGGGAGATCCTCATCCACAGGGGAGGTCCTGACGGTTGGATCTCCAAAAAGGGAGGTCCAACGGTCAAGATCAAATGCAAACGGGGAGGTCTGCAAGGGTAAGGCGAGATCCTCACCCGCAAGGGAGAGTCTAGGCGGTTGGATCTCCGGAAGGAGGTCCAACGGTCAAGATCAATTACAAGCGGGAGATCTACAAAGGTAGAGGAGATCCTCACCAAGAAGGAGGTCTAGGCGGTTGGATCTCCGGAAGGGAGGTCCAACGGTCAAGATCAATTACAAACGGGGAGATCTGCAAAGGTAAAAGGAGATCCTCACCCGCAAAGGAGGTCTAGACGGTTGGATCTCCGGAAGGGAGGTCCAACGGTCAAGATCAAATGCAAACGGGGAGGTCTGCAAGGGTAAGAGGAGATCCTCACCCGCAAGGGAGGTCAGGGCCGTGGGATCAAATCCAGGGGAGGTCTGAACGGTTAGAATCTCCAAGGGGAGGTCCTAACGATCGGATCTGCCAAAAAGGGGGAGGTCTGGACAGCCAAGATCTCCAAAGGAAGAGGTCTTAACATCCAGCTCTACAAGGAGGGAGGTCTGGACGGTTAAGATCTCCAAAGGGGAGGTCTTAACGGTCTAGATGTACAAGGAGGAGGTCTGGACAGTTAAGATCTCCTAGGGGGAGGTCTTAACGGTCCAGATTTACAAGGAGGAGGTCTGGACGGTTAAGATCTCCAAGGGAGAGGTCTTAACGGTCCAGATTTACAAGGAGGAGGTCTGGATGGTTAAGATCTCCAAGGGGGAGGTCTTAACGGTCCTGATTTACAAGGAGGGAGGTCGGGGCCGCTGGATTTCGATCGGACCGCCCAGAATGATCTAAGGCTCAGGGAGGGTGGGACGTTCGGACCATCCGAACGTCTGACCAAGATCAAACCGCCCAATGCAAATCAGACGACTCACATTCGATAGAGGTGAAAATAGATAGGGAGGAGATCCTGGAGGACCTGGGGAGGTCCTGAAGGACACGGGGAGGTCCAATAAAGGTAAGGGGAGGTCCTAGAGGACATGGGGAGGTCTAGTAGGACACGGAGAGGTCCAAGTAAAGGTAAGGGGAGGTCCTAAGAAGCGGTAGCACCGCAAGGTGCGGACGGTACTACCGAGTTGGTGCCGAAGAGAACCTCCAGAAAAGGGTTTCAAGGATACAAGCACGAAGGAAAGTCCAAGTAAACACGAAAAGCTTCAACAGGGTTCCAAAGGAACTCAGATGAACATGAGGGTGGCGTAGGCTTGGGGAGGTTGTAAGCCAGAGAAAACCCGAGAGGGAGAATTGGACCCAGGGAGGTCCAAGCACTTGGGAGGTCTAGACCCAAGGAGGTCTGGACCAGAGGAGGACAACACAAAGGAGGTCCAGACCTTTGGATCCAAACGAAGGGGAGATCTGGATCATTAGATCCCAGACGAAGGGAGGTTTGGTCCAGAGATAGGCAAATGACGGACAGAAAAGGGAAGATCCTCAAAACTCCAATAACTCAACAAATCTTCAAGGAAATTTTAGTTGAAGTTTGAGTTAGTCAACTTAAATCCATTATGAAATTTCAGGTTAAGCTTTAAATTCTCATCAAAACAAAATGATTCTTTTTATTTTGAAATTTTCAAAAAGGCTCTAAAAAATCAGGGTGTCACATGAACACTCGCGATAATGTTCACTCTCAAGCCTGTACTCAAAAGGATCGAGGACCTCCTCCACTCCCGTGGAGTCTCTATGTAACATCCCCAAGTTAATTAATGATAATTAGTATGCATCTAATCAGCATGCATGGTGCTTTGCAAGCATTCGCATAATATATTGCACTCGGAAAATCTTAAATCAAAATATTTAAAACCTTAACCTAAATCCACTCCTCCAAACAAAACAGAAATAAGTCCTTACAAAGACCTCTGTTGTTGATCATGAATTGGGAGTACCTACTATTATATAATATTTCTAAAATATTTTATAAATGGCAATTTGAATCTACATCAGTTATCTCAAAGAAAAACTCGTTTTATGCTGAAAATTGCCTAGTGTAGTAGCCTTCCTTTGACACTTGAATGCATTTAATATATGTTGCTATTCGTAAGTCTTGCGAGTAGATTTTTGTACTCAGTTGGATTGTCCATGTTGCAGGTGATAAGTCATTCGAATCAGGTTTTGGTATGATAGATGCTACGACTTTAACCCCGTTGGTTGCTTGTGGGTTTGGGCATGCTAACTCGGCTCTTTCTCTTTTATTTCTAAGTTTATCTTCCGCTGCGATTTATTTGTGTTGTTTAGATTTGGCCGATCGACCCTCTTATACAAACCTATACCTTAAGGTTTTATTTAATGATGTTGTAAATACGATTCTATTATTCTTGTATATTGTGTATGGATGTGAATGCAATGTTGTGTTTGGATTTGTGCATGTTAGCCGATGATCCTTGGGAGCTAACATGAGACACATATCCGGGCACTCGAAATCATTTTCGTCTCTCGTTAAGTGTTGCGCTTTTGGCGTAATCACTTAGCTTGAAACGGATCTGTTCCTGGGTCCCCACACTCTACCAATAAGGTAAATGTGTGATCACCATGATCACCTTCTCTTTATGCAATGATGCTTATGAATGCTCAATTTAACATAATTTCATCAATAATATCATCATCCAACATTCTTGGATTCACCAATTCAATTAATATCATCATTATTCATATTGTTTGCAATTAAATAAGATGAAAGCATAAACAATATAATAGTAATGAGAGATAAAGAATCTGACGATCCACCATTAATCATTGTCTACCATGCACTTGCCTCTTTATCCTCTTGGAGCGGGATAGCGAAGCGGCGGCAAGGCACTAGAGGCCACACTCCCTAGACAAACATTGCAAGACAAATATCAAAATCATAACATCATAGCACCTACACTTTACACTTATCTTCATCGCACGTCTACGCAAAACCGACCCAATTAACCCAACACTACCGGACGCACTACCCGTTGTCCCAGTAGTAAAAACTCTCTAACTTATTCATCTGAACTCCAAATTCAACCAACCAAAACTTTATGTAATCCTCATAAACTAGCCTACAACTTCCTAGTTATGACGAACATCGATTCTCTGATTTTCTTCCTGCTTTTCTTTCCCAAAGACCGTCCCAAAATCTGTCAGGACAATCCACTTCACAATTTTATATCTTTAATTCTAAATCTTAAAAATATATGAAAGATACCGGTTCTAGAAACTACTCAAAATTTCCTAACTTATTTAAGTTATCAGCATATTTAAATTTTTGCCATCTACTAGATGAAATCGGCCTACCTACATGACGTCTGCCAGCTACGTCCAAATTTTGGACAGTGACCTTCCTAACTTTTCACTCGCTAATCTAAATCTAGTGATATAGACCTTCCTAGAAAGCTAACAAGATTATCTAACTTTTCTACAGTTGGACCAACCTCTATATCCAAGCCTAAATGCCTCGAATCGTCCCTGCAAGGTTTCGCGTCTAACCTCGACGAACTAGGGCATGCTGAAAATTAATCTTCCTCTAAGCAAAGCGATCTACAAACTTAACAAATGACTAATCCAAAGTAAATTCTATGGATTAACAGGCGTAACCTACAAGAAAAATGATGACTCATTCTCTCTTCTCTTCTTCTCCTTTCTTCTTGCTCTTGGTGTCCCCTTGTAGCATCGGCCACGAGAGAATCCCAACAACACACAATCAATTACATGCAAGCACAAGCACTCACGCATGCATGCATGTTTTCTTTTCTTTAATATATCTCTTCCTCTCTCTCTCTCTCTCTCTCTCTCTCTCTCTCTCTCTCTCTGTTGCGTGGCAAAGAAAAGGCGATGAGAGCAACCAAAAGCTACAAGGTAGAGAGAAAAGCAAGTAGACTAGCTAGCTGCAGCTGTCTTTGGCGCAGGGACAAGTAGGCATTGGAGGGCTGCATGCATGCAGAGGCTAGAGGGGCTTTAGGGCTATGGCAAGGCAATGAAAAGCGGCCAAGACAGGGGAGAGGCGAGGGCGCACAAGGTGAAAAAGTAGGGGCGACTACGGTTTAGGGCGCCCCCCCTCCTATCCCTTTATGGCGCTGGCGCACCTTGGGCCAAGGTGTTGTGGGCCGAGAACCTATGGCCTAGGTTTTCTTCTTTTTACGTAAAACCCCATTAAAGACCTTTAATTCCCTCTCTTTCTTTAATTAACTACTCTAAAGCGTTTCAAGATATTAAAATTTTAATTTTGGCAATAACTTTAATAAGCTATGAAAATTTGAGTACATTCCATAACTAGTATCATTCATTACTTTTAATTTTTAGAAATAAAGATGCGAAATTGTAAAGTGGTATGTCCTAACAGATTCTAGGACAATCTTCGAGGAAGTAACCAGTGGATTCAAGAGTTTGTCATAACTAAGAAGCTGCAGGAAATTTCATAAGGATTCCATAAAGTATTGGTTTCCTAGATTTAGAGTTCATATGAATAAGTTAGAGTATTTTTACTACTAGAATAGTGAAAGCGCATATGAGAATTGCGTTAATTGTATCGTTTTGGCGTAGACATGCGAGGGCGATTAGTGTAATGTTTTGGTGCTGTGATGATGTGATTTTGAGATTATTTTGAATTTTTTATTTAGGGAGTGTGGCCTCTAGTGTCTTACCGCCACCTCGCTATCCAGCTCCGAGGGGATAAAGAGGAAAGTGCATGGTAAACAGTGATTGATGGTTGATCATTGTATTCCTTATCACTCATTACCATTATGTTTTTTATGCTATTAACTTGTTTAATTGCAGCAATGTGAATGGTTATGATATTAATAATGTTGATGAAGTCATGAATGTTGGATAATGGAATTATTGATGAACTTATGTTAAATTGTTCATTCATAAGCATCATTGCATAAAGAGAAGGTGATCATGGTGATCACTACCTCGTTGGTAGAGAGTCCACGGGAGTGGAGAGGTCCCTGGTCCTTTGAGGATCGGCTTGATGAAAGGGTGAACATTGTTGCGAGTGTTCACTCATGCTATACCGGTATACACAATAAAATGGCGTATGGACATGTAGCGTAGAGATACCTTGCATTTAATAAAAAGACAAATTGAGACTTGAGTATGAGAAGAAAGATGAAGAAATAATTGATGTTGATGATGGTGTTGTTTATGGTTGATTAATCATTATCATTGTTTATTATTGTGCTTGCTGAGTCGTGCACTCACTCTTGCACTATTGTTGTTTTTAGGTGATAGTTGACGATGCTTCACTTGGGAAGGTCTAACGCACTTCAAACCACAGCATACACTCAAATACTTGATTCATTGGACATGAGAAACTTTATTATAGTGTGATGATTTATATTTAGGACTTGATAGTATTGAATAGCTTTAGATGATAGGTTGGACTTGATTATTCTTTCAATATACTTTATTCGGTTGGTTTTACATTGATCTTGACTTATTATCTTGCTACGCTTTCTAGAGATTAATTATCTATGATTGATATATCATTATGCTTGCTTTAATGCGACCCGTGGATGGGTTTTATCTTTTAGTTGCTTGCTGTAATTTAATGTTAATTGTTGTTAACAACTTAACATTGCTAGTTAGTGTAGTTTAGTGGTATTCTGGGCTCCGTGTTGGACCGGAGTGTTACATAAGACCCATTCCCCCCATTAGGATGAATTACCATACCCTCCTGTTGAGGCCTCACCTATGATCACATTTACAACCTTCTTCTTTCACTCTTTAGCATCCTTGCTTTTGTGGAAGCGATAGTCTTTCGTCATATGACCGTTTTTCCTCACACGAAGCAGGTGATGTTTCTCATGTCCTTCTTCTTAGTTTTCTTCTTCAAGCTAGTTGTCTTGTTTGGTTTAAAGCTTTTGTTTTTCTTGCCATATTTTTTTGCTATGACATTGGCATTGATTTTATTGTTCTGGCTAGAAGTGCTTGATGCATCTTTTGCTTTTGCCTTTTCTTCCACATCAAGGCCAAAAAATGAGATCCCCATCAGAAATCTCTTCCCTTTTGTGCTTTAAGCTAATGGAAAAATCACGCCATGAAGCGGGATGTTTGGAAACAATGCCCGCAGCCACAAACTTAAGAGGCAAAACACAACCATCTCGCTGACCAACAGTTGAAACTCATGAGCCTGTACAACTATCTACTTAGCATCATTTATGCTATAGTCAAAGAATTGATCGCACATGTAGAGCCAATGACCAACCTGAGCTTTTGCATATTTGTGCTCTAGTGTATCCTATAACTCTATGGTGGACTTGAAGTCTATGTACACATTATAGAATTGATCTGCCAGTATGGTTAGAATGCGTCCAAGAGCAGTGTTGTTTGCAGTGTCAAACCGCATGGTCTGTTCAACCGTAAATGGGTACTACGGATGGATCACCCACCACAGCCCCAAAGACAAGAGCCAAAACTTGACCCTAGTCTGCCATCTATGAAAGTTCTGACCAGAAATCCTCTTAGGTTTCATAGCATCAGAAGCACCAGCCATTGCTGAATCACAAAAATATTCGTAATAAGGTTTCTGGATTGTTAGAAATATGAGGCAAATATCATAAATAACTAGAGATGCATAAAGCAAGGCTAACAGTAAATAGCTCATTGTACTTATAACATACGCAATAATAGGTTTATAATAGAGTAGTTTGGTCGCACAACCAACTTACAGTTGGACTTAATGAAGAACAGGAAGCAGCGCAGACTCAATGCAGTTCAGAAAGTAGAAGAGCAGACTCGATGCAGTTCAGAAAGTAGAAGAAGCAGCGAAGCGAGCGGTCATGCAGATAAGCTGCCCAGAAACCTTATTGCTGCCCTGTGTAGGTACTCTCTGCGGAAATGGTTCGGAGATATCTGCTCACCCTCCTTCGCAATGCATGCCGAGGAGAAGGGACAACCTAGTTCGACAGCACGGCACTCCATCGTAGTATAATAGAGAGGAAGAAGAAGAATGAGAGAAATTCTCGATTTTCTTACAGGTCTGGATGTCTCCAGATCCTTTTTAAGGTTAAGACAATTACTCTCTAGTAACTACCTAATTAAGTCCATATTGAACCACTGGTAACTGCTAATTCCAAAACCAATGAATGGTAATTAAGTAGTGTTTTTTCAGCTCCTGCCTATACCCTGGTCTACGGCTCCGACCAGTGACCACACTCACAAGTTACGCGATTACCACACGAATAAACGCACGCGTGCACGCGCGTGTGTGTGTGACTTTATCTATTATCCTCCTCATGTCACCACATGCCATGTATCAAATGTTTCAAGGGGTTTCAAGGACTCCACCCTATAAATTGTTCTCGCGCCACTTAGCTAGACTATATGGGACTAAATCATACATACTTTGAAATTTTAGGAATAAATGAGCTTTAACACTCATGGGCCAATTCTAACCGTTATAAGTGAACGCATATACGCTAGTATACGAATTGTAAGCTTCTCGAGAACAATACACTATACATATGGTTCAGTTCATGTAAGTGCGTGCGTGCGTGCATACGTAAGTTCTTGAATGCACATGCATAACTGCTAAGCTCGACTTATATCCAAGTTGAAGAACAGTTAGTGCCCAAAGCAAATTAGTTACGACCTTAATTATTAGTGCGGTAAGAAACATTGTGGCATCATGCTTTTAAAGATGAAACATAGATCATCAGAGCGCCCCAAATTAATTAAACCTAGATAATAAGTTTATAACATCCTGCAATTATTATCAAATATCAGTAATACACGTACGTGCTTGTCATGCATATAAAACACAAACCAAAGAAATTAAGAGATGAAGGACGGAAATGAAAGATTTCAAAAGATGAGCCTCTTAAAGTGAACAATGATGCATGAGAGAATAATTGTACTCCCTCTGGTTCCTTTAAAAGTCGTATTTTGGCCGGGCAGAATACTTAGGAAAGCTCAGAGTATGAAAAAGTCATAAGAGAAAAATGGTTTTAGTATCCTCCCATTAGGTATTTTTGGATGATCAGATATGATGGTTTGTTTGTATATGTAAATGCTTACTAGAGAACGAAATGAGGGCACAAGAGATAAACTAGCATTACATCTACATCTGACCTGATGAAAACATGATAAGTTTGGAAAATTAATATTATAAAATGCACGACGGAGATTATCTTACTTCCTTGCAAGAAGGCAAATTGAGTAGGTGACATGTGGTGAAAATATGGTAAAAAATCGATTTTCAACCAAACTTAGAAGTTCCCAAAAATTCTCAAAAAAAAAAAACCCCGCATGTATTGGAATATATGTTCTATATCTGTACAAATCTTCAAGATCAAACTCAATCTCATTTGCTAAATACAAAAAAGAAAAATTCTTGCCAAAACAGTAAAACACTATTTGAAGTTTTGAACACTATTTCAGCAAGAATTGGAACTGTTTAAGCAAGAATTTGCCTTTTTTTGTATCTCGCAAATGCGATCAAATCGATCTTGAAATTTCTCATAGATGTAGAACATATCCTCCACTATATGTGGTAATGTTTTGACAATTTCCTGAAACTTCTAAGTTTGGTGAAAATTAAAAGATTTAAATTTTCACTATATTCATATTTTCACCCAATACGCCCCCAATTGAGACAGATCAAAAGATTAGTCCCTAAATATGCTATATATTCATATGAACACTAGAATTAAATTTTGGGGTAAAACGAAATGTTAATTTTTAGGATTAAACGTTTGGTGTTTTGCCTTAACAAGTAAGGACATTTCTTCTCCTTCTTCTTCTTCTTTTTTTTTGCGAATAACTTATGACATTTCAATCAATCAAGAAAACTATATAAGCACGTGTTTTTCATAAATATTGATGCAGTTTTGCATAAATAAATTAAATTCAGGATGCACCCAGTGTTAAGGCTCCATAAAATCGACAAAGCTTGACACGCTAGCTGCAGTAGCTGTGTCTTGAAAACAATTTGGCTTTGAAGAATTTAAGCAAATAAACATTCCGAACAGTGACTTGGATACATTATTCCTCTAGTAAACTCACCAGGAGACAAGCTACAGAGGTAAGAAAGCTATATTAGTAAGTCAGTCAAGAGAGAAGTAGGGAACAAAAGTAGTACACATGCATGCCATGCTAGTTTAGCAGTTCTGACTTCTGACAAAAGACAGCCATGAGTGCAGCATTTGCACAGTTATGATTCCAGTAATACCAAAAAGAAGCAAAAGAAGTAACTTAGCTCTGTGTCTTTGGAATTCTTGTGATACAGCTGCATCTGCCACTGCACCTAGCAAGGAAGAACAAGAAGTATGATGAAATAAGTGCAGTCCTTATAGCGTCCTTCGTTGTAGGTGCAGGTGCAAATGCAGCCATATCACACCATTCTTGCTATATACAATTTTGTTCCAAGCTAGCTAGCTATCTAGCCAGCTATTAATTTGCATAATGAGACTTTCTGGAGTACATAAAAATAAGGAAAAAGGGGAAGCAGCTTGTGTACATGGAATGCTTGTGATACAGCTGCATCTGCCACTGCACCTAGGAAGAGTGAGGATCAAGAACCTTCATGCATGCATGCATGGAGGAGTAGATCTAACAGCTCTCCCTCTACCTCTCCTTCTTTCTAGGTGCAGGTGCAAATGCAGCTCTATCACATCACCCTCGCTATGCCTTGATTCAAAGCTAGATAGATAGTCAGGCAACTACAAACCACTTCGGTGGCTCTAGCTTCTTTGCCTAATTACATGCAGACCAACAATGCACACCTGCATCTTATATAGCCTTGGACAAACAGTGTCGTTAATAATGGAGCTAGCACCGCCTGGTGCTTTACCAGGGGCACGGTGCACCTTCCGCACGTGGCCCATCGCCGCGGTTCACATGGGACTTGCACGGCCGGCCAACGGCGCGGCGACACGTGCCGCGTCGCACGTGGCAAGCACCTGCAGGTCACAAGGGCCTGAACAGTGGGGTGATGGAGGCATGGAGCTACTAGCTAGCACACACTGCATTACATGCACATCATGTAGCCCAGCACAGCACAGGTTCCTCCCGTGCGATTTGGCCGGGTGTGTGCCACAGGAGCTAAAGATTCGCGTATCGATGCTTTCTCATTGCAGACTTAGACAGTTAGACCCGGCGTAGGGGACAATGGTGGTGGGCAGCACTGACGGCTCAGATTGATACGTTTTGGATAATATCAGACGAGCATTGTCTAAGGTTTTTGCTTTACTATGTTTGGCGCTATATATATATGGCTGCAACCTGCAGCTAGCGTTGTGCATGTAAAATCTGCATGCAAATGCTAAGCATGATGAGTGTACTACCGAGTTTTATTTTTAGATTTTTCTTTTAGAAAAAATGATTGAAATGGCGCACTTCAAAGTCACGTGTGCACCTCTCTAGACAATGTTAAGTAGGAAATGGATCATCTGCATCGAAGGTATCAATCTGAGAGGATCTATAGAGTTGTGTATTACACACGATCTCTCTTGTCCGATCAAAAACAAAGGTTCAAGTCGATTATCTACTGTGATCCTCTACATTCTGATGAGGATGCGGATCGAATAAATGTGCTACGAGTGGCACGTGATGTAATCGTTAAAAGTAATAGATAGTTTAACCGGTATGGAACGCATATGTTTGGTATGTTAGGATTTCTTCAAAACCCTAGATTGATTTGTGGAGGCTTTTCGATCTACCCTCTATTCCTCTGCCTTTTTCGTGGTGCCGCTCACAATTGCAAAGTGAGGCTAGAGGGTAAGGACCTATTTATAGACTCTACTTTTAGGTGTTATAATTGACCCACCTGTTTCCGGTACACCGTGAGACTCCTGAACCATGTCACCAACCACGATCAGACAGACCAGTTTAATGAGTCTAAAATATATTAGTTCCTAGCACACATGTGTGAGTTATGTGCTATGATCAGATTGTTTACAAGATCAATTCCAATCTGATCATGTGGGTCAACAGCTTGTAGAGCCGATCTTGCAAAACAAATCCAGCTATTCCGCCCTGCGCTGTATCCAGATTAATCATACGCATGTATAAAAAATTCCAGTAGACTCAATCTCAATAAATATGTCTACCTATTCCAGCACAGCCGTCCTCAGCACCTCGAGTATTAATTCCTCGAGTTAGATTCCGCATCAAATAATTCCCTATCACATATATCTATATTCCACATTGAGTTAAAACAAATAATAACCACAATAAATGTTGAAAGCCACGTAAAAAATCTAACATCTCACACTTGGCTGAAAACATTTCAATCAATAAACTGAAGTCCCATGTCTTTAACATGCTTAGAAAATAATTCCTGACTAACTGGCTTAGTCAGTGAATCTACAACCATATCAATGCTAGGCAAATAAACTAAACAAATAGATTTGAGTCTATTTATTACATCACGAATATAGTGATACCTTCCTTCAATGTGTTTATTTTACTATGAAATTTAGGATCCTTTGAGACCTTGGTCATTTGCTGATTATCACAAAAAATAGTGATAGGTTGTGATGCACTTTCCACGACCTTAAGTGATGCAAAAATTCCTCGACCATACACCTTCCTTTCTTTGCCAGATGCGGCAATGTATTCAACTTCCATAGAGGAAAGAGCAATTGAATCCTATTTCTGCTACACCAAGAAATAGCACCTCCTGACAAAGTAAATAGATAACCAGAAGTTGATTTTCAATCATCCGGATCCCCTTGCCAATCAGCATCAGTATAACCCTACAGCTGAAGATTATGACCATTAAAAACATAATGAATAATCCATAGTTCATTTGATATAACGCAGTACATATTTGATTTGTTTCCAATGCTCTTCCTCAGAATTCTTTTGATATCTACTAAGAATTCCAATGGCATGGCTAAGGTCAGGTCGTGTAAATAACATAGCATACATAAGATATCCCAAAACTGAAGAATAAGGAATACCATTCATTCTAGCTTTTTCCTTAGGAGTTTTTGGACATAATTCTTCACTAAGTTTAGTTCCCTTTACAATAGGTACATTAACAGGTTTGCTATTTTTCATAGAAAATCGTTTTAAAACACTTCGAAGGTATGCCTTTTGAGACAACCCAAGAATCCTTTTATTCCGATCTCTATGTATTTCAACTCCTAATACATAGGAAGCTTCTCCCATATCTTTCATATCAAATTTATAAGACAACCAAGCTTTCACTTCCATCAATGTATTTTTATCATTAGAAGCAATGAGAATATCATCAACATATAAAGACAATAAGACAAAATAATTACCCATAACTTTTGTATATATGCAATGATCACCTTCCATCATTGAAAAACCATATGACATGATAGCATTATCAAAAGAATATACCATTGACTTGAAGCTTGTTTAAGACCATAAATTGATCTATTCAACTTGCAAACCTTATTTTCATTTCCTTTTTCACCAAAACATGCCGACTGTATCATATATATTTCCTCCTCTAAAAGACCATTAAGAAAAGCAGTTTTAACATCCATTTGGTGGAGTTCAAGATCATAATAAGCCGTCAAAGCACTAATAATACGAATTAAAGTAAACTTTGCAACAGGAGAAAAAGTTTTTACAAAGTCAATACCTTCCCTTTGTGTAAAGCCTTTAGCAACAAACCTAACCTTATATTTTTCCACTAAACCTCTGCATTCAATTTCCTTTTAAAATCCATTTACAACCTATGGGTTTACGGTTGTTTGGTAGATCAACAAGTTCCCAAACTTTATTCCTTTTCATCGAGCTTAATTCTTTCCGCATTGCTTCCTCCCATAGTTTTGATTGAGAGTAGCTTATTGCTTCTTTATAAGTCTTTGGTTCTTCCTCTAAATCTGAAATTTTAGAGCGAACTTCCCCCAAGAACAAATAATAATCATCTAGATATTGGGGTGTACTAAAATTCCTCCCACTTCTCCTAAGTATGTTAGTATTGGGAGTTTGATTTGCATTTTCTTGAGAGTGAACCTCCTTGGTGTGAGAATCAATACCGGATGTATCCATCTATGTTTTAGGTGGAGTTGCCAATAATTCCACCCTTGCTCGCTTAGCACAGCGAGGTGTGTTTTGATTTAAAAATATTGCATCCATGCTTTCTACAAGTTTATTATTTTCTTGATCATAAAACCTGGACCCTTTTGATTCCAAAGAATAACCAATAAAATTCTGGTGTGCTTTTAGGTCGTAATTTTATGCGGTTTTGATTTAGCACTCTAATTTATGCATTACAACCCAGAGATAGCTAAGTGGCGAAGTGAGGGTTGTTTTCTAGTCCACAACTCATAAAGAGTGAGTGTTACAACTTTAAATGGCGAATAATTTAATAAATAAACAGCAGTATGCAAAGCTTCACCCCCAAAAAGATAAAGGAAGATCTGAATAAGCCATCATAGATCTAACCATATCCATAAGTGTTCTATTCCTCTACTCAGCCACACGATTTTGTTTTGGAGTGTAAGATATGGTATAATGATGAATAGTTTCATGCTCTTTACAAAAATCATTTAATATTCCTGAAGTGTATTCTCCTCCACGATCAGTTCTCAAAACTTTCTTTTTTCTGCAATCAGCTCTAAAATGCACATACTGACCACAGTTGTGACACTTGAAATTCTTGTACTTATCATTCCTCTGAACTGAGTTAAAATTTCCACGATCATCCCGATCGTGTTTTCTTGTTAAGCTTTTCTCTCAAATCACCATTAAACTTCCTCTTTTGCCAATTCCTTTTATTAGTACATTTTTCCTCTCCAAAGTGTAACTCAGAATTGTGAGTATTTCTTTCTTTTCCTTGAGAGAGTTTTCTATCTTCTTCCATAAGCAAATGATGCCTCAGAGTGCGCATATTGAGTATCCTTTCAGAATGACAGAAAGATATCTTAAATTGTTCCCATGAATTTGGCAAAGAATTCAGAACAACCATAACCTACACTTCTTCAGAAAAAGGATAGCCAGCATTTTTTAATTCCTCTGCTAAAATGCAGAGTTTATTGAGATACTCATTAATTGAAGTACCATCATACATCTTGGTGGAGAGAAAACGATTAACAAGATTAAGCACTTTAATAAGAGATACCTCACCAAAATCTTGTTCCAGATTACGCATTATTTTCCGTGCATTCCGTTCACCTTCATATTCAGCAGCTAAAGAATCAGTCATTGATTCTAACATAAAAATATGAGCCCTTTTATTATCCCTTGCCCAATTTTCATATTCTTCTGCATAATTTTCTTTTTTCTCAACAGTGTCATTTTTTACGGCTCTTAGGTTCGTTTTGTCTATTACATAATCAATGTTTTCGTGAGAAAGCAAAAGCGATTTTTCTTTTCAAACCGTGAAATTTGAGCCATCCAACTTGCAAGATCTAAGCAATTCGGAAAATATACTATTGGTTGCCATTGTGAGAAGATACCTGAATCCGAAGTTTCAAATTGGAGAAACAATGAAATTCCCGCCGTCTCCTCTTTGGCGCACGCAGATCAATGTGCACAGCAAAATATCTGATGCAGCAAAGAAAAATCAAATAGCAAACTGTCTTCCTTGAATTAAATAATCAATGAATCCTTGTGCTGTTTTCCTTGAATTAAATAATCAATGAAGACTTTTTTGCTCCCAATGAAACTGATTGGCTCTGTTGGACTGGATTGAATTGAATGAGGTGCTTTGACGGAAGGTGTGCAGCTCCAGGAACGAGGCGACAAAGATGACACATCGGCCGATTCGCCGGTCATGCAGTAGCTTCA
The DNA here is from genome assembly GCA_036346405.1 of Phyllostachys edulis. Taxonomy (NCBI): domain Eukaryota; kingdom Viridiplantae; phylum Streptophyta; class Magnoliopsida; order Poales; family Poaceae; genus Phyllostachys; species Phyllostachys edulis. The sequence goes on from CM070552.1 coordinate 15,112,428, forward strand.
CAAACCTTGTGGGCTTGTTTACCGGTTTCTTACCTTTCTTGGGCACATACTCAAGTCCTTGTTTGTTGAATAAGCACCTTTACTCACTCAAAAGCTTGTCAAGGGTGGCCTTACCCTTGAAGCACCTTTCCAAGCTTTCGCTTAGCTTGGTCACTTGCTCTTTTAACTCATTGCTTTCAACAACGAGCTTTGCATCATTATGCTCAACATTAGCATGATTAGCATTAATACTAGAGAAACATGACATAGCAATAGGATCATTACATGAAATAGATGCACTAGTCTTAGCAATTTCTACACTAGGCATTTAATCAATAATGTCACATGTAATTCCTATGCTAGAGCAAGACTTGCTTGAATTTTCTTGGATAAGCAAGTCATGGGCTTCCTTTAGCTCCTCATAAGATTCTTTTAGAGAGATGTGCTCTCTCTTTAAGACTTTATGTTTTGATATTTCTTTTCCAAGATATTCATTCAAGTCTTCAAGCATGTCTATTAATTCATCATATGTTGGTTCGTTATCATTAACGGATTTTACCTTATCTCCTTTTGCCATGAGGCAAGTAGGAGTGGAGAATAGCGATGGAGCCTCTTTAATGGCAATGCCAACGAGTCCCTTCTTCTTGAATGACTTGCATTTGTCATCCTTCTTTAAAGGACAATGAGAGGCAATGTGCCCCTTCTCTTCGCAATTATAGCACCGAATGTTGCTATAACGTTTATTGTCACTTGAGGATTGCCCTTTCTTGTTCTTGTCGAAGTTGAAGTTTCTATGTGGACGCCTTCTCATGAATTTCTTCATTCTTCTCACAAGAAATGCAAACTCCTCTTGAGTCTCCTTCTTCATCCTCATCATCACTTGATTACGCTTTGGCTTTGAAAGCGATAATCTTCTTCTTTGAGGAAGACGACTCCAAGAGCTCTTCCTTGTCTTTCTTGAACAACTCATTGGTTATGAGGTTGCCCAAAAGTCTCGTTAGTGTCATTCTTGGCAACTCGGGAGAGTTGAGGAATAAGCGTCACCAACATCTTATATTTGTCCAAAAGAGCCCTAAGTATCTTGCGCACAATGTCAACATCAAGAAGGTTAGTACCAAGGCCTTTCAGCTCATCCACAATGTTGTTGAGTTGTGAATACATTGATGTTTTCATGAGGCAACATTACAAATGTCTCATATTTAATCCGAAGCCTATGCAATTTGGCCTCTTTGACCGTGGATGTTTCCTCATGAATTTCGGAGAGGGTGGTCCAAATTTCGTGAGTAGTTTCCAAATTGCTCACTCTATTGAACTCATCCACGTTCAAAGCACCAAAGAGAGCATTCATAACTTGGGCATCTAAATGAGCATTACGTGCCTCTTGATCCATGGGAGCTAGTGGATTAAGAGCCATGACGTAACCCTCATTTACGATTTTTCAAATGCTTGGACTCATAGCCTTTAAATAAATTGACATTCTAATTTTTCAATAAGCATAATTAGAGCCATCAAATAAATGAGCCTTTTCTAAAGCAATTCCCTCACTAGCCATCCTTTTCTCTCTTAGACGGTTAAGTCTAAATCAATGAGAGACCAAGCTCTGATACCACTTGTAGGATCAAGGATAACCGACTAGAGGGGGTGAATAGGATGTTTTAAACTTTTTAGCAAATTAACAATTTAAGCCAATTATGAATTATGTCTAAACTAGATACAGTCCTAGCTAAGCAATTTAATACAAGATAAATGCTAGAATTGTAAATGCGGAATAAGTAAAGACAAGAATTAACCACAATAGAGACAACGATGTTTTCCCGTGGTATCGAAAACTTGCCGGTCTTCACTAGTCCACTTTGAGGAAGCTTAAACGAATGAACCGGTTTCACGAATTAAGCCTTCCATCGATTACTATTGGTTGTTCTTCCTCCGATCCGGAGATGGTGAACACCAAACCACTCATAATCTTGGCACCGGGCCTCTTCACAAGCTTCTTGAAGAGATCACCGTGCGATCACCGCCAAGCCGTCTAGGAGTTCAGCAAAACTCCAAGAGTAATAAACCAATTATCTTTGCTTGGCGGCACTCAAGTGCGTATGGATCAACTAGAATGAGTGAATGCACTTGAATTGGCTCAACTACCTCACAATGAATGCACAAGTGTATTTGAGGTGTTGAATAAAGCTCAAGGCTCTAAAGATGTTAAATGTGGTCTAGCAATCAACCCTTGAGCAGTTGGGGGGTATTTATAACCCCCACCAACAAAAATGACCGTTGAAGACAAACCCCAACTTTTCAGCGAAATACGGTACTACCGCCGGCTAAGGGCCGGTACTACCGCATCCTACCAACTGCTCCGTAACGGCTATAACAGAAGCATTAACTCCCTCTGACATAGCCGTTTGAGCTGCGGCGCGGTACTACCGCCAACTATCATGCGGTCATACCGCTAAACCCAGTTGTACCGCACACAAGGGCGGTACTACCGTTTCACAAGAGATCCAAAAAGGATGCTCTCTGGAAAATACGTACCGCTCCATTTTCCAGAAGAACCGTAGAGTGGTAGTACCGTTTAAACAACGGCGCTACTACCATTCCAAGGGTTTTGCAATTTCAACCGAAATAGAGTCTCTCTGGATTTTACGTACCGTCAACTAGAAAACGGAATAACCGCGTTGCGTCGTCGCTTCGGCAAATAGGTTAACGAGCACGTTTGGGATCAGTATCGTGGGCGGTCAGATTGATTGGACCGTTCGGACCGCACGTTTAAACCACACGATCATGTCACTTTCGGACGGTCCGAACGGCACACGGTAGTTCCGCCAACTAAAATTCGGAATGACCGCAATGCGGTAGTATCGCGCACAAGAGCGGTCGTAACGCTTTAGCGACCGGTTGGTGTGACAATCGGACCGATTACTTGGACGGCCCAGATTGATTGGGCTGTTCGAACCACACGTTTAAACCACACGATCATATCACTTTCGGACGGCCCGAACGGCACACGGTAATACCGCCAAAGGATGTGCGGTCATACGCTTTAAGCAGTACTTCCACCAGTTAGCCTCCGGTACTACCGTTTGTGCTGACAATTGCACAAAGGGCTTTCAAATTCAAATTCAATTGCATGCATGATCCTAAATTGATCCAAATAGTACAAGAACATGCTATCAAGCTTCTAGTCATGATCCCTCTTAATAGTACGGCATTTATCCTAAAATCCTATCTTTCAACTATTTCTCCTAAGACCGGTAAAATATAAAAAGGATCCTAGACTACTTGTACCTTGTCTTTTATCCAAAAGATCTTCATGTTGTCCTTTAGCATGCATCTTCAAGACATCAAACTCACCAATGGGACTTAACCTTGTAAATACTCAATAAACATGTCAATCTCATGTTCACATATTATTATTAATTACCAAAACCATTTTTAGGGGCCTAGATGCTTTCATGCGCACCGGCTCCAACCCGGGATCTGATACCAATGTTAGGATTTCTTCAAAACCCTAGATTGATTTGTGGAGGCTTTTCGGTCTACCCTCTATTCCTCTGCCTTTTCCGTGGTGTCACTCACAATTGCAAATTGAGGCTAGAGGGTAGGGACCTATTTATAGACTCCACTTCCAGGTGTTATAATTGACCCACCTATTTTCGGTACACCATGAGACTCCTAGACCATGTCACCAACCACGATTAGACAGGCCAGTTTAATTAGTCTAAAATATATTAGTCCCTAGCACACATGTGTGAGTCATGTATCATGATCAGATTGTTTACGACATCAATTCCAATCTGATCATGTGGGTCAACAGCCTGCAGAGCCAATCCTGCAAAACAAACCCAACTATTCTGCCCTGTGCTGTATCCAGATTAATCACACACATGTATATTAAATTCCAGTAGACTCGATCTCAGTAAATATGTCTACCTATTCCAGCAAAGTTGTCCTCAGCACCTCGAGTATTATTTCCTTAAGTTAGATTCCGCATCAAATAATTCCCTATCATATATATATATATATATATATATATATATATATATATATATATATATATATATATATATATATATATATAACCACAATAAATGTTGAAAGACACATAAAAAATCCAACATGGTGAATAACGGCTATGGTTCGAGTCTCACTAATTATATTCGTTTTTTTGTTGTATTTTTGGAAATTGGTCATGTAGCCTATTGGAATTAGTTTAGCCTTAATGATAACTGTGTTAATCAACTACATGTAACATCCCAATTTTCTAAGTTTCAAAACATTTTGAGTAGTTTAGTCCCTCAGGAAAATTCACCAAACTTAAACGAGCTTTCAAATATCAAAACAATTTAATGTGATTAATCTGAACATCAACTAATTCCAAAACTATTTTATTTAAGTTCTTTGTGCTTGGACATATTTTCCGGATTTGTTTGGAATTTTTTCAAGTTCATTTGCTATTTTTATTTTTCCTTTTGTATTTACTGGTATTTCTAAAATACAAAACTTATTTAAAATCTCATAATTTCCTTGGGCTCAATCTTCCCGACCCAACCCTGTTCCGGCCTTTTGCTTCCCACACACGGCCCACCTTCGCGGCCCAACCGCATGCTCAGCCCAGCCTGCTCTCTCTCTCTCTCTCTCTCTCTCTCTCTCTCTCTCTCTCTCTGTCGCGTGGGCCCCACTGGTCAGTCCTTCCTCCTTCCTTTATTTCTTCCTCCTCTCGCCAGAATTCGCTCCGCCATTGTTGTCGTTCGAGCTTCTTCTGAAATTGAGCGAAACAACTCGATTATCTCGCACTATCGCCGCCATTCTTATCCTTATCTCTACCGCAACCGACCCCGGTTCTTATCCCCTTCCGTATCGTCGCTAGACTCCGTTTACGCCGCTTTTCCGAAAAGAACATCTCGCGTTGTATGCCATCTCGGGGTCGCTCTTCCCCTATAAAAGACACCCCCTACCTCTCCTTCTCATCCCAACCTGTTTCCGAGAGCCACATCGCCCCTAAAGCCCTAGCGCCGCTAGATTTCAATCTCGGCTCACGCCACAAGCTTTCTCTTCGCCGATTCGCCGTCATCGATGACGCCTACCATCATTATCCGCACCATCAACATTGCCGTCGTGTTCTACGGTGCTCCCCTCGACATCGCCGGAGGACCACCCGAACACCATCACAGTTGTCAACCCGATCTCGCCATTGGCCAACCCCACGTGCCCTTCCACCGCAATCTAGTGCATCAGGTTCGCCGCACCTTCCTCTTTCTATTGTTGCCCTCGCTAGACCTCGCCGTAGTTCCTAACATTGGCTACCAAAACACCAGTACGTCGCCGTCGTCAAAGCTAATGTAGCTGCCCACCTGGTAGCCACGTGTTAACCATGTTAGCGCCGCCTCATCCTGTTAGCCCACGTCAGCACCCACGTGGCACGTTGCGCCAGCACATGTGTGGATCTACTTTCTTCCGTGAACCAAGTCCACCAATCACCTTTGACTTTTCGTGGACCAGGTCTATAGACCTCGGGCCAACATGTTAGTGAGATAAAAGGTTTTCTTGTAGAAAAATAAATCGGCCAAAAAAAATTCAGAGCTAAGGTCATGCTGACGTCATAAGAGGATTTCTTTTCAGTAAAATAATTCAGGAATACAGAAATTTGAATTTAGTTAATTTCTTTAGGGTTTAATCTTCCGAGAGCCCGTTCTTCCACATACGAACACCGATTGAACCCATTCAAATTTCTAAATTCATATAAATTCAAGCTCTACCTTCCTGAGATTTTATTTAATTTTTGGAGTTTATTTATTGCTATATTTTATATTATTTGATTTTCGCTTTTGTTTGCGAGTAGACGTTGATACTTAGGAAGCTTTCGAAAGAGAAGAAGTTGATCAAGCTCAAGACCAGTACTAAGACTTGTTCCAAGGCAAGTTGTACCTTTGACTATGTTGAATCCAGTTTTCCAAAATTATCTTGATTCAAATTATTGTATTTTACTTTAAGTATTTATTTAAATATTTTGGGATTAGTTATACACCAATTTGATTATATCCACTTTGCCTATTGTATAATCATGATCTTTTGTCACCCTAGCTTGGTTAATTATTAATTGGTATTATCATAGCACCAACATGGGTTGGTTAGATACAAATAGTTTGCTTAGCCATGCAGCGAGTCGTTGATATCATTTGGGTTGCAAATATAAACTTGGCTAAGTGATTATGGGCTGTGTGATATGGTGGGGCGTGGACCTGAAAAAATATAAAATCTTGGTAATGTAGTTAGAAATTGGTAGTCTCGCCTTGGTCAATTAAGGACTTCACTTTGTGCGAATTGAACTAAACCATAACTATCGACCACATGCCTAGTATGAGACAGGCCTAACCTAGTAAGCTATGGAGTCTTGATATTGATTACTCGGCGAGATAGTTTAAGTGTGTGCTAGGAAGGAGGTGTGTTTCTATGTGTGTGATGATTCACATTTATGAGCGGTTTGTCGTCTTCAAGTCCAATGGTGTGCGACGAGCAAACCACTTGTGTGGGGTTGGTGCCGGTAGTAAGTACAATGGGAGTGTCAATTGTTGTGATGAAGTATCGAAAAAGTTTTGTTATAATTGTACTAGCTACACTAGTTATATCGCGTGGGTAAAGTATACTACCTCTGTAGAGTGTTAATCGATCTATTCGAATAGCTGTGTACGTGGTCATGGACATGCTTGGGGATTTCACACGAGGGGTAGATTTTCATAAAAAATAATTAGGAATGGACAGCTGTGTGGGAAAACTTATGCAGCTGTGTGAAATAAATTGATTAGGTTACATAAGCTTTGTGAAAATAATTGTTAAATCATTATTATTTATTTATTTTGAATTACACTTTCAATCTATTACTTGTATTCAATTGCAAATGTTGATTTATTGCAAAATAGCCACAAAAGCCATTTTTTGGAATAAGTCATCATCTATAATTGCACTATGTGGTACAACTTATTGAGTACTCGGAGTACTCATTTTTTTCGCAATCATTCAATTTGAAGTGAAAGAATCGTCATCGCTTTAGGAGTAGCTTTACAAGGATGGTGATCATTAGGTCTTGATCGATCGGTTGCTTGTGGTAAGTCAATGGGTTTTATTTGGAGTTGCTTTTGTTCATTGTTGTTTCTTTATTTAGTGTCATACTGCATGGCTTAATAATTGTAAACTCGACCATAAGATGACAAACGTTATTTATTATTCAAATTAGTCGTTTGTTTTTATATTCGTCTTATGTGAAATGATATTCATCTATGTTGACACTATGTGCACTAAGCGTGATCCGGACTAATGCATTATACAGAGAGTCCATAATTACATTTTAGGTCTCGACACTACACCCTTCCGAAAAGAAGGGAAAAATCAAACTTGCTGCAAAGGTACACAAGGAAACGAGTGTCCGGTAAAGTTTCGGATTGTCCGACTTTTACTACACTACCAGAAATAGGCTATTTCCCGAGTGCCATAAACACTCGGGAAACTACCCAAAACACTCGGGATACTTATTCCCGAGTGTTACACTCGGGAAATAACACTCGGGATAGTTTAGTCGGGGCAAAACTAGTTTCCCGAGTGTTACATTCGGGAAACAAGAATTTGTCGTGTGTTCAGATGAACACTCGGGAAAAATGCAACACTCGGGAAAAAAGTTGTCACAACGGCTTTAGCAACTGTAACGGAATACGTTACCGAGTGTTGCACTCGGGAAAATTATGCAATTGACACTCGGGAAACTTTCTGTCCCGATGAGTCCTGAAAATTGGCCCGAGTGTTAACACTCGGGAATTGTATTTGTTTCCCGAGTGTATGCCAAATAGTGGCACTCGGGAGTTAACCGAATAGCATATTCGCCAATTTTGTAGGTGCGATTTTGCATTTAATTTTGAATAGACTGACAGAAAACTCGGCAATCAAAGACGATACATTCCACAGTAAGAAAAATACCACCAATTAGCCACAAATCATTACATATATAGATTCAACAACATTGACATAATTCCCGAGTTCACAATACAACATTCACATATATATTTAGATCGGATCGATATCCACAACATTCGAGTGTTTGACATCATATTTACAAATGAAATCCAATCAGTATTTTTACACTAGCAAGGAGAAAGACTTCCAATAAACAAGGGGTGCTGCCAGTGCTATCAGAATGTCGATGTCACCGAAATTAAACCAGGTAAGATCTGCTTGACTTCAGATACTACACCATTGAAATGCAGGGAAAGAAAGAGAGATTACTGTATTAGAGAAAAATCTTAAGAACAAAATTTCTAGCACGAGCTCATGTTTTTCAAAAGCAGGTGGTAGTCATATGCAGTACGGAGGATGAAACATATGCATCATTTCCAAGACTCCTACAACTAAATTGGCATGGTAACGCATGCTCGATTATAAATTTGTAAATGCACTAGGATCGAAAGCAGAGAGAGACACATAATATATGCAATAGGATAAGGAACTAAACAAACCTCTAGGAGAAGTAGATCAACAAACATGTTAACTTCCGCGGTTCCTTGTGCTATTTTGGTCAATTATACGGAAGTAATACAAGCGTGAGCAAAAACCGAAACAACAAAAGTCATTAGTCATAAAAAATATTTCTGTTGAATAGGAAAGCTAACCTTTATCGCACCGATGTTGTAAATCGCTTATTAAGAAGCTCGGAGATCTTTCGAGTCTTCATATTTATGTCTTGCTTCAAGGAAGACAATATTTAATTATTGGCATTGCCAGATCTTCTGAGTCTTTTTTGTATATTTCAATGAAGCATCTTATCAAGACTTCCAAACTACGGTGCAAAAAGGCCACATGATTTACCAACTCCATGCCCCTATGAGGACAAAGGACCAGTGTCCCGTCTCTTAACTAAATTCATTAACAACATATCACAAACAGGACACCATAAGAACAAAGAGAGTAGAAATATTAACCACTGTATATATGGTTACCTTAGATAATATGGACAGCTATCAAATGACTCAGAGATGTCATTGGCATTAATAGTTGCCTTTTCATAGATATTAACATAAGTGTAACCACCTCGAACTAGTTTTATTTTCTAATATCAAGACTAGATGCTAAACCATGTTGCAGAGCCTCATGGAATGTTCATTACTGAGAAGTAAATGATATATCGATGCATGAGAACTATTAGAAGGATCATGTAAAATAGGCAGTAGAAAAACTTACAGGAGGATTCCAATTTGGGAGGGTCATGGATATCTAGCAAGCTTTTCTTAAATATAATTGCACCTCAAATTTTACCAGGATTCACAAGATTTGAGCCTTCAGATTTAAAAGAGTTCAACAACGATGATCTGAGAATACTCGGGGGTTTTCCTTTTCATCGGACAAGCGCCAATACTCAGATTTTTCCGATTGCTCATGACAAAAGAAAATTCCATATTACAGATGCAGAATTAAAAAGGAAAAACAGCAAATGTAGAAAGGAGTATACAAGGTTGCACCACTAGATTACAACAGGACTAGCCATTCCAATCTTAGATGAGTTAACTCTCATCAGGAAACCACTTTACAACAGATCAATCAATATTTAATGATTGTCATACAATGGGAATACTATGCAAGTTTAATTAATTGACATCATGATGGTTTTGCATTTTTGCATCTCGCATAACAGTTGATAAAGCAACAACAGAAGGATTTGCTTGAACCATGGCCAAGAAATCTAGAGTAGTAGAGTTACCAAGTTATCCATAAGCATGTAAAACTTGGAAAAATTGTTAGCTAAAATCTTACAGTATAGAGTATTCCTTTAGTGGTGGCATCAAATACACCAGCGGTTCCATTTGTAGCATTTATCCAGTCAATGATTCTCTGCTTGTGGGCATCTTGGTTATAATCCATTTCACCGTATGTAAGTGTAACTGAGAGAGTCCCAGTACTATCCTACCGTATTTTGTGGCACTTTACTCAGAAAGCAAGCACAACACAATTACATAAACTTGTAGGATCAATCATGTCAAAGGCTACGGGGCAAAAGCATTATATACACCCAGAGCATATCTCCTACAAAATCAATTTTCCAAAAGTATGTAAATATCTAGTGGTATACTGATGAGAATTTGCATGGTTTCTTAGTGCACCATTCTCATTCATTCCAGTTTGTTGGAGCTAAGTAGACTACACTACTACAGTATGCATCTTTTTTCTGAAGTATGTAAGAAATCCGGTGGTAGACTGATTAGAAGTTGCAGAGTTTCATTCCGATTTGTTGTAGGAGCTAAGCATATTACAGTATATATCTTATGCATTAAAGTATTATAACTATAAGAAAATCCAGCTTTCATAAAAATAATTGCCTTCAGAGCTGTAAGTACCTACAACATAATAGGTAATAAAATTCTCAAAAATTTGGAATAGACTAAAATAGTGTACACCCACCCCATGTTACTCAATTATAATAGTGTAAGAATTTCTCCCCGGATGAGCGATAAAGTGACATATCTCTCCAGGTACAAAAGGTGGTCCATATTCATAGCTATGTGTGCCACCTCTAGAAAAAGAAGCAGCCAACTCCTAAAAAAGGCAACAAAAGTCAGAATCACTTCATCACACATTCACTCAATTCTGATTACAGAAATTGTAAAAAAAATGGGTAGTTAACAAGTGAAATTAGCTATGTACCTCTGTCACTTTAGGAATTGTTGTTTGTTCTATGAAAATACAAAGTTGTGCAAGCATAAGCACCAAGACAGTTGGAACCTTATCGATTTGTACAGAATCCGTAGTACTCGACTCCTGAGAGAAACTCTTGCTTCTCCCAGAAAGTAGATGAAAATGCCCATCAAGTTTCTGAAAGAAATCTTGAAAACCTTCTTGTACCCAATCAATAATCAGATCTCTCAGCTTTACAAGCAACTCTGTATTTCCATCTATAAGATGATAAAATTCCTAAAAGCAACATAGTCAAAATGAGAACATTGAAATAGAGTATAAGGATGCTCTAATGCGAGCATGAGCCAAGTAGTAGATCGTGTAAAACAATTTAACATTATTTGACAAGTAACAAAACAGATGGATGATCACGTGCTTTTTAAAGCTTCAGAATATTTACCTGCAGGAGATCTATGCATCCTTGGGATACTTTAATTTTGCTTGTTTCCAACGTAGTTTGCAGCGGTGACTCTTCTAACTTCTCGTTTGATGTTGAGTGTGTTCTGACCAGTGCATCTGCTCACCCATGCACGATAGATGTAAGTTTTTCTAGTACATACTTTCTTATTTTCAACTATATTTGTAGTTTTGTACTATTACAAGATAGAACAAAATAAGTTATTACAAAATCAAATCTAAAGCTGTAGTCCAAGGGGGCTGTCGGTTATGCACCAAAATTGCAAATTGAAACAAATTGTGGTGGGATGGGAGCAACGATATTTCACTTTGAAGATGAAGAAAGGCGGTTGCAATGTGTTGCCTAATAATGTCTCGAGTAGTCGACACAAAGCAAAGACAATGGCACATGTGAAATCACTATCAAGAAATATACACAGATCTGTGGACATGGAGTATATCCAAAAAAGCAACTATAGAAGGGTATTGAATTATACTCGGTTTATCCCTGAATAAGAAAAAGATAGGAGAAAGAAACTTAAATATAGTCTTACCCAAAGATCTTATCATATAACCTACACACTATCTTTGCAAAAGTATACTAACCAACAATCCTCGCTTGAACATATAATTACCAAACAGCTTTTTGCTCATTTGTAAATTCATAAATGAGTTTTCAAGATAATGAATCTCATGTATGATACTCCCCTAGCAGACCAGTGTCACATTGTGTTGTGTCCCAATAGAAAGTGACTAAGGCTGCATGCATAGTACTGCTAGAAAATACTGAAAAAACAAGTAACAAACAAACTTAACACTTCTCTCGAACTCATCAATCACATTGTGTTGGCGATCTTTTGTTACCAATAACTTCAAAAATGCTCATTTGTCGCAGAAATTAAGCAAGAGCAAAACCAGACTACTCCAATCAATTAGTTTAGATGTTTAGTTTCAAGCTAAACAAGCAATCAAACAATCTGTGACAAGAAGATGCTAGGCATATGGCGATAATTAATCGGACCACGTTTGCAATGGAACAATGAAAAAAGGCAAGCGAGATCATACTAGTAACATCGAACTCTGACTAGCTAAGAACTCTCCCCAAGCCCCAATCCGGTGACTCAATCCAAGAGGAGGAGGAGGAGGAGGAGAGGAGACCGGGAGGAGTGGGTGGGGTGGATCGGCCAGTGGAGGAGGGGACGACGGGGGGTGTGGTGGCAAGAGGCAGTGCAGAGGAGGCATGGAGGAGGAGAAGGCGGATCGATGGATAGGCGAGGGAGGGGAGGAGGATGGGAGGCGGTCTGGGTGGTGAGGAGGAGGAGGAGGAGGAGGAGAGAGATCGGGGAGGGGGTGGCGGTGGATCTGCAGCAGTGGAGCACGGGGATGGCGGGGTTGGGTGTGGCGGCCGGAGGCAGCAGTGGAGGCGGTGGGGAGGGAGGCGGCGGAGGCGGAGGATCGGCGAGGAGGAGGAGGATGGGAGGCGGTCTGCGTCTTGGGTGGTGAGGAGAAGGAGGAAGAGGACGGGGAGGCGGCGCCGGGGGTTGGGGGTCGAGTTGGGGGGATTGGGGGTTGGGGATGAGTAGGGTTAGCCTGATGTTAAGAGGGACCGATGTGCAGCGCAGTGAAAAAATGGGCGCGACAACGGAAAAAAATTGGCGCCGCTCTAAATCACTATGCTCCTGAGTGTAAGCCAACATATGCACTCGGGACTATACTCCACCCCGTTCTGACCGTGTTAGTATCCCGTTTTCATGCTTCATCTCCCGAGTGTATTAGAAAACACTCGGGAAATTTGTTTCTACCGAGTGTCGACGGCCCATCCCGAGTGTTCTATTAAACACTCGGGACATTCCCGAGTGTTTCCTTCAAAACACTTGGTAAAAATATGGACATTCGGAGAATAAGTGATTTCTGTTAGTGCTGGTATTGCATTTTCCTGAGCGCCGACAATTTAATCTTTTGAAACCAGTGTGACACTTCACGACCACGCGTGCAACTCATAAAAAGCTTGTGTCACCCTCGATTACACTGCAAAATCGTTACGCGTATAATTAAATGTTAAAAATTAAAATAAAATGGCAGTTCAAACTCACGTATGCACCTCCGTAGCTATAAAAGGTGTATATTATCATGTGGATGAGGCAAAGCCGTTAAAACTGATAGATGGTTCTAATAGAGTTAAGGGGTTGATTGAAACACTTGACAAAGACATTCAGGAAAAATGAGTTGCTATTAAAATTTAGGACTGTATGACCCTCTATATTTTGTTTGAATTTCAACAAATTAATATATTGAAGAACTGGAATAAGAACGACACATAAGGGGTTGATCGGCGTACGTACAGTTGACAAAGAGAAGCTGGGAAATGAGTTGTATTATAATTTACTTCTTTCTGACCTTTTATTGTGTTTATATTTTCGTGAGTTTCAACAAACTAATATTATGAAACTACAATAAAACAATGACACTTCACAAATCACAACCACGCGTGCGCTTATCAATACCATAAAGACGCCAAGAACTCTTTTGAGTGTTTTTTTCCCTAAAAGAGTACTTAAATTCTGGATCATTAGATCTCCATGCAAGTACTCACCTCCAACCTAGCTCCATCTCATATAAAAGACCTCCCCCACTAGCCACCACCCCCACCTGTGGCCCACCTCTAGATGTGCTACCACCATCCCTAGCACCGGTGTTGCATGCTTGCCGACAAGTCACCACTGCTTCCATACCACCATCCCTAGCCCCGGTGTTGCATGCTTGCCGACAAGCCACCACTGCTTCCATTGCTAGTGATGCATGCGTCCTCTTCCCGGCCACGATCCACCAGACGGTCATGTCCCTCCCTGCCTTCAGCGGCGCCACGGCCTCTGCCGACCTAATGCCATCGTCTCTATCCATGGACGTTCCGAGGTCATCGTCATCATCGGAGATGAAACAGAGCACTAATCTTGGCTAATCAAGGTGAGAATTTTGAGTACTCGCGAGCCGGAAAAAAATACATGAGTACTAGTTAGCAACCTCCTATTCCTATATTGATACTAAAATGAAACAGTGACACTTCACAACTACGTGTGCACCTCATCAGTACCATAAAGGTGCCAGGCATGCATGACCGCATACACCGCAAAATCGTTAAGAAGACAATTAAGTTGGTCAACTTAAACATTTGACAAAAAAAAAATGAAGGTAGATGGAAACATTAATTGCAATACATATATGAGGTTTTCTTTCACAAAGGTGCCAATGCCCAAATTATCTTAATTTGTGTAAATTTCTCAAATGAAAATGATCCCACAATGTTCTTTTTTTCTTGAAAATCTATCTTAAAATCGCTAATTGTTACGAAGGAGCAATGTTATGCTCGATTCATGTTCCCTTAGGGTGCAAGATAATGACAGAGCAATGTACACCTCAATCCTCATCAATGCCAACCAGCTAGCTAGGAAAGCGTCTTCTCGTTCTTGATTTGTACATGGATAGTTTCCGGACATTAGCAAAAATATCTTCAGCCACATTTGAGGATATTATCAAAGAAGTAATATACTAAATACCATTTACTTGAATTTTTCGTGCTCCAGAGAATGAGCTAATAATAACATAAGACAAAAACACTTTTGTGATAGTTGAGGGGTAATATGAAGAGTTAATTCCTTATTTGTCATTGGAAGTTGGCAAGTTCCTAAAATGCCATCGAAAATTTACTCATCTCTTTTTTGTCACTCATTCTCAACTTCTCTCCCTTTTTTGCCACTCCGGTCAGTTGACCGTGGACTTGGCCGTTGACTTAGATGCGAAAAGACGATTTTGCCCCTAAGTGCATTATTTAGGGCTGAGATCTTTAGGAAATTATTTGACATAGTAATATAGTTCCAAAATTATAAAAATTTTAGGGAAGTTTCTGAAATAGTGTAGATTATTGTGTAATTTTATAGGGTTTTATTTGTAACATGTTTTTGTCTAAAAATCTTTAAAGTTTCGGCTGTAACTTGAAAGATTTTTAGAGAAAAATATATTGCAAATAAAACCCTATACAAATTACACAATAATCTACAGTATGTCAGAAACTTTTTCTAAAATTTCATAATTTTGAAACTATATTACTATGTCAAATAATTTCTAAAGATCTCAACATACTTAGGGCAAAATCGTCTTTTCACATTCAAGTCAACGGTCAACTGACCGGAGTGGCAAAAAAGGGATAGAAGTTGAGAACGAGTGGCAAAAAAGGGATGGATAAATTTTCGATGGCATTTTGAGAGCTTGTCAAATTTCAATGGCAAATAAGGAATTAACTCTAATATAAAGAACTTATCCCACATGTAAATAGACCTGCATCATAATAAGGATCTACAGAATTGAAAGACATGGAAGCAAGTGGGGGTAGGAGCTGTCAAAATTGGCAAAGATTCACTACATTTGCACGCAAACGAGTTATCAGAGCCAGTGAAAAAGAAGAGTAAGATTGGCAGAGATCCACTTATTAGTAAGTCAATCTACCATCTAGAATTGGTCTTTCCATCAGTCAATGTTTCATTAGTAAGTCAAAACGTATCGTGCACGAAACATAAGAGAGAGAGAGAGAGATCAGTAAGTGGTAGGAATTCTCTATTGATTGCTGAACGAGTCTCTAGCGAGCACTCACAGTCTTTCTTTCCACTGGACCGAAAAGGCGATTAGAGAATATTGAATAGGAGCACTTACTTATTTTCACCACTACGGTATTTAACTTCTTCTTTACTCTAATTGCAATGAAAGCTATGAAAATCATAGACATAAGAACACATCGGAAGTCTTGCATTGAAACCAAAAAACCCCAAGGTTAAAGACCTACGGCCGGTTTGACCGCCGATGGCTGGTCAATTTGACCGCCTGGCGATTGGTCTGACCGCAGGTGGCCGGTCTGATCGCTGGATGGCCAGTTTGACCGTCTAAAGGCCGGTCTAACCATTGGCTGTATGGTCAGCAGTCCGAAGTGATCTTAAATCGACCTAACTTTTGATTAGAGATAAAAATCCGTGAGATTTTAAACATAGCTTGTCAACGAGGTCAGTAACCTATTTCAAACGACGATCGTGCAAAGGTTCCACGAATTTCTTGATCAAAGTCGAGAGGGCACGAAAACCAAGAAAAATCAAACTTTGATCCAAAAGCTTGTTCAAGGGTGGAAGATGGTCAAGATGACTTTAAATCAATTCACACAAGTCCTCACAACCTAGATCACAACAAAAGACCCAATCAAAACCCAAATAACACAAAAATCCTAAAGGCATCAAAGAGAGCAAAAACAAGATAGAACTAATCTTGGGGCAAACTTACTTGGATTGATTCAAGGATTTGTTGGTTTCTGACCACTACACCTTGGGGACAAAAGCTCAACACTTGAGCACTTAATTAATCCATCTCTCTCAAACCCTAGCCTCATCTATCTACACTTTCTCCAAATCGCAAATTAGGGTTTTCTAGGTTTGAGTTGATTGAAGTGCAAATCCTGCACTCCTCCCTTTTATATTGGAGGCCAGGTCTAGAGAGGAATCCCAAACGGACACCCGTTAAACCCACACACAAACGGGTTTACACTCACGTACGCTTTTCAAGGCGGATGACGAACCGGCTCCCCCGAATATGTCTCTTTGTGATCTCCAACTTCTCTTGACCTAAACCGCCTCTTCTTGCGCTATCCCACGCTGCGGTTTCTCCAAGGTCACCAACCCGGTATTTTGACAAAGATACCAAAATACCTCTTCTCGATCCTTCTCCAAAAGTCGAGTCCAATCAACGTGAAGCAATTCCATGCTTTGCCAAATGTATGTTCATCAATGGCTCTCTTTATATAGACAAGTCTCTTCCATCTAGCTCCCACCGAAACATCCATGGCACTTACATCGACCCTCAAGCCACTTGATGCAACCCGTTGCACTGACCTTCTCGTTCGGTCATTCTTGTTCATCTTGAGACATGCTTGAGTCCAACCACTTCACTCGGCATCTTTGATCGTTCTGGACCTCAGCTCTCCTAGCCTAGTCCTGACCATCCTCGTAGTTGACTCCAATCCACCTACACAATAATAGACCAAACAACCATTTTTTAGCACAAGTTCTTCGCAACTTGACCTATGTTAGCCAAAACAAGCATCATGTAACACCTATGCACTAAAACCCATGAATTTGGTCAATTCCACAAACACATTGCCTTCTCAGCGCATGAAACCCTTCTATTTGGTCTGACCGCCGCCTTGCCTTAATTACCACTAAATTAATTACCACTAATTAATTATGACTTTAATTACGACTAAATAAATTATGACTTAATTAATTGTGAATAATTAATTACGGAAAAATTTACCTCTTCTCAATGATCTTGCCTTGATGGAGACATTTTTCTACTAATGCAACCGCTAAACACCGCTGTAAACACTGTCTAATCAGCAATGCAAAACGAAAAACTTCGGGTGAAACGTTGATCTCCCTTTACTCCCTCCTCTCTGTCTTTTCTGCTTGCGAGTGCTTGAGAGTTGAGAGAAATGGCCTAGGCTTTTATAGCCGCGGGATGGAGTTGTTTCGGCTGGGTGGAGGGAGTAGCGACGGGACATGGGGGGCAACAACAGGACATGGCGCTGGCATGGGGGAATTCGATTCCAACTGGGTAAAGGGAGTAGCGACGAGACCGAACATGGTAGCATGATGGGACGGGCGCACGGCATGGAGTCTGGGAGGCATCCGTGCCCTGGAGGCATGGCCTCGAGTGCGAACAAGAGGGGTCCGGGCCCTAGGGGCACAGACGAGGAGAGGTTCGGCCTAGGGGCACGGACGAGCCGACTCTGGCCCCCAGGGGCACAGACAAGGTGCTTCGCCCCCTGGGATGAGGACGAGGCCAGGTGTCGTGTCCCCACAGTCTGCGATGCTATTTTTGCTTTTGATGCGCAGAGGAGGCTAGATTTACTATTCCATAAACTCAAAGTTGATCAGATGTCATGAGATCAAATCCTATTGTCAGTAAATAATTAACGCATTTGCAACGCGAGTATTTAATATATAATATAATGTTATGTCCCAACTGGCGGTGCAGTCGCAAGAGCGATTGGATGGAGGTAGAATCAGAAGGAAGGGGAGGAAGAACAGTATGAGCGGAAAGGGGAAAGCACGAGAGAAGGAAGAGAGTTGTTTCTCTTTTTCAATCAACACCTCCAAATGGAATTATAGAACTGCTCTTATACAAAGCATATGACACTAACCGATGGGCCCTTGCTTGATATTGCACAGGTGTGACACTATTGGCCCCTCGAGAACTTGCTTGACCCCAAGCAAGTGTGTGCCATCCCAAGTTTCTTGCTTTCTTGAATGCCTCATTGGCAGCAGCTACCATTGGTATGGAGACAGGCATTTTTATCTCCCATGGAAAGAGCCAACCGCGTTGGCCAAGAGCCAGTTGTGAGAATGTGGGCATCAAGTGTAGGACCATCCCCAAGTTCCTCGGACTTCTTGGCGTAGAAATCTTGCATGGTGTCCCTACTAACTGTCATGGTTCCATTGGTAAGATCTGCTTCAGACTTCTCTATGTTCACAGCTAATCTAATAATGACTTCACCGGGTATGAGAAATCCGGTGCTCTACTAGCTCATAAGCACTCACTGTCTCCTCGGTGGGGCCACTTCCATATCGACAATGTCATTATCCCCAAATAGTCCATTTTACATTTACTGATCCACTCATGTGCATCCGCATTTTCACTATCCCAATTACGGCATCTAGCAAACATCCTCATTGTCGGTTTCCCGGGACAAATTGCCCGGCCAAAAATCATGATTACCAAGGGTGCTATCAGAACCAAAGACGGGGTTCTAAACCAAGAGATATACTTCCACTTTGCCATAGAACATCAACAATGCTCTTTGTCTTGGCAACAACATATGTTTGAGAACATTCTCAACCATAAGCCCCAAAACCCATCGCATGACGGATGCTCGATACCATCTGTCATGTGAGAAGCGCACTTAGGGCTTTACTCGTAAAGCAAGACTTGCTGAATTCGTCAGAGACTCCCATCGTGATCGGCAGAAAGAGTGCACCAATCACCCAATTGCCAATTAGCATAAGGGAAGTATGACAGCAAAGTGAGGTTCTTTGGGTCCTAAAAGTTTGGAGGACTTGATGATCGATCTCCCCAAACATTTGTCACCGAGGTGATCCAGTTCATATGCACCATCCCTATATCAACATGAGACACAGCACCTTCATCTCTACAGGCCCTCCATGATCCACACAACCATGTTCCTGACACAGAATCTCTTAACAGCATTTCACACTTTGCCCCATCACTGAACACAACAGTAACCAGGTCAAATGCTCTGATCACCCGTCCAATCCATGACCCCATAACCACACAGGCACCAGAAACAAAGGATCTCACTCTCGAAAGCTTCTTGCTATTGACATCTTTTATTATGTCACCATAGCTCGTCTCCAAGTCGACAAACATTGTGTTATGTCCCCTATTTCCAAGGCTGAAATCATTTCTTCTCCATGGTGGAAACTTGTCAAACACATGATGAGCACTTTCCATTCCATATTTCCAAGGACTAAAAGCACTACTCCCCCATGGTGGTCTTTTCTCAAACACTTGCCCTGTCTCATTGATTTCCCTTTTTGGTAATTCATAGAAATGCTTCTTCAGCCATTTGTAATGCAAGAAGGATTTTCCAGGCATTGATGGCCCTCTTGGATCATGACCTAGACAATCAAGGACCATCGTCATCTCCCCGAAGCCAAGTGGAAGCTATGGGTCTCGACCTCCAACGCCAAAGAAGGGAGAATCAAGGCTTTGTCCGGTGAGGCATCTTCCGCAAATTTGTGAGAGCCCAAGCAAGCTGCATCCCTCAAATAAGGACAATATCTCGTGAAATTTTAATGGTTTGTGGTGACGCAACTTCAAGCTCGCCGACAAAGATAACCAACCAAAGGGGCTTGTTCGAAGTGAACTCACTATTATCCTCTCTATCGGTGGTACTTGGCAAAGAAGGTGCGAGATTTGATGATGAACCATGCCATTTTACGCCCAAGAGGAGTGGTCATTTGTAGTCGGCATGCCGTGCCGTGGCTAAGGTGCGACGTTGAGAACTTGGCGGGCATCACCATGGTCTTCTTCTTTGGGGACTATGAGCGGTGGATGTCTAGCCAACAAAGACCATCATATACGATCGGCCATGCCTCGCTTCTTGAGCTTGAGCGGCTTCATGACAGATCGGCGACGAGAGCCGCCACACGATCTATCCTCTCGTACACATACACATTTTCCACCACTCCCAAAGGATCAAATACTTGACAAAGCACTTCCTCGGTCACTGGATAGAGCACCTGGTTCACAATGACGCGAAGAACGCCTGTTGTGGTCGTCTCCTGGTGGCTTGGCAATCCATCGAACACCCGATGGGCACTAGCTTGAGAGACTCTCTCGCTTTCGGGCGGCGTCGAGGTGGCGCTTCGCGGTGTGGCGCCGAAGCGCGCCGCGGCGGCGTCGGCCTCGGCCTGGCGCGGTGCTCATGATCGGCCTTGGCCTTGGCACGCAGACTCGCTCCGGCTTCTCCCTACCTGGCATTCCATCGAAGACCTTCTAGGCACCATTGGTAGTAGCCGAGTCTGGAGGCAAAGTCGTGCCATTGGAGGCAGCCGAAGTAGTAGGGGTTAGGGAAGGCGACGGCGCACGGACGATGCGGCGCAGATCAACAACTAGCTCCTCACACTTCGCCTCAAACTTCACCATGAAGGCTTCCCACTTCTCCTCTGATGGCTCCATGGTCGCCACCCTTGCCTCACTTCGCACAGTGGATCGAAGAGGCTCTGATACCATATTGTTATGTCTCAACTGGCGGTGCAGTCGCAAGAGCAATTGGATGGGGATGAGTAGTGGCTTGAGGTAGAATCAGAAGGAAGGGGAGGAAGAACAGTATGAGCGGAAAGGGGAAAGCACGGGAGAAGGAAGAGAGTTGTTTCTCTTTTTCAATCAACACCTCCAAATGGAATTACAGAACTGCTCTTACACAAAGCATATGACACTAACCAGCGGGCCCTTGCTTGATATTGCACAGGTGTGACATATAAGTATATAACCTACACCGGGTGATTTGAACTTTGGTCTCCATCAGAAATTGTGTGCCCTTACGAGTTGGCAGTTGCTTGTTTGGTTTTCCATGTTATCAGAAAATTACAATTTTACTATTTTAATGCACAGTACATTCTAGTTGCTCGGAGCCTGTCATTGTTTATTTGCGTTTGGTTCATAAGATAGCTTACTTTGATTTTTTTTACTACCAATCTACCGCAAAAACAAATAGCATAGTCCCTGAAACTCATCAAAATGAAATTTCCATAGTAAAAAAAGACATGTATGTTTTGTTTTCTAGAATTCAAGCACGAAAATGTTGAACAAAAAAAAGTGACAAAAGTATATTTAATTAAGACGTCCCTGACTGACAGGATAAAATCATTCTCCTTTTGCAAAATTGCTGCAGACGACCTCAGCGGACTAGCTGACAGGCTAAACTCATTTTCCTTTGTAAAATTGCTGCAAATGACCTTTGCAGTTTAGCCCATTACCTACTGTCTGTTGCTATTTTATTTATTGATTGATTTTTAAGGTATGATGATGGCTGTTTATGAGCAAACAACATAGATATAATCGTAGTTTTAGATTATGTGCGCATCCTTGTGTGGTAACTGCAGGAAGGCAGTAGGGAAATTTTCATATGCATTGCCAAATAAAGTAGGAAAATTTTGTTTGTCACTAAAAATAGTTCAATTGTGGATATGCATTTCATGTCGACTATGCTTATAGCTGGACTGAAATACCCCTGCGAAGGCAGTCCTACGAGTCTTACGGCATTGCAAAACCACATGAGGGGCAATGTTATCTTTGACATGGGACAGTGGAACAATCACTACAATGTGGAGTGGCATATAGCAATAGTACCAATTTTTAAAAAAATTATTCTTTTTTTATTCCGAAATACAGTAATATACCTCTATTTTGAAATTTTACAAAAATAATCTTCAGTCGCTCACCCGTTGACCATTGAGCGACTTGATCTAGTCGCTCATCGGTTAAGCGATAAGTATACAAGTCGTTCAGGCCACTACTTCTTCCCAGAAGCGGCAATGTATACTTGTCGCTCATCCGTTGAACGATTAGACCAAATCGCTCAACGGTTAAGTGACTTAAGCTAGTCGCTTAACGGGTGAGCGACTAATAATTATTTCTGCAAAATTTTAAAACAGAGATATATTACTGTATTTCGAAATAAAAATAGATTATTTTAAAAAAATCGCAATAGTACGCACACTTTTGAGTGCGATGCGACAAAATAAGAATGCTTTTCCCATAATACTAACGCCGATCGAAAGATCTCTCAAAGATGTTGTGTTGTAACATTGCGTGTTTATGGCTCATGGAAAACATTTGTGGCTTACATGCGTCTGCAAGAGGATCTACATGAACATTTCAGAGCGTACGCCCAACTAGTTATTAATTAAACAAAGCACGATACATCTCTAAGAAACGAGATGATCCGCATGGTTTTGTTACCTATAAACTTCGAACTAAAATCATAAGAGACGAACTCCAGAGCACACACTAACCTTTCACGGTGCACATCAATATAGACTAGTTGAGGGGCAAGGAAGATCTGGTGTCTCATTCGAACTTATTTTAGGTCGACTAATGTCCCCTAGTATATCCAACTACAACATGGTGATGAGATCTTATTTCACCACAAATCAGATATCCAACCACGTGTACAAAGGGGAAACAGAAGACATTTCAGGACCCAGCACACGTGCACTGAATTATTCTTGTACTGGAGCCCGTTTGTTGAAGTTTAACTTGTGGGGTCGCCCAATTATATGACTCACGCTTATTCACAGAAATTACGAATCCAGTCATTGCCCTACAAAATAACACAGATGAAATTACAAGCTCAAATGGATGTGGGAAAAAGGAACGCATGAAAAAAATCGTTACCATTATGTTTCCCATCCCTGAATTGAGCGTTCTTAGATGACTTGAACGTTTCCAAGAATTCTATACCCTTTTGCAGTTCAAGCTTCCGCCTTGCTTTGTCCCACTTGTGTTCCAAAGCTAAAATCTCAATGATCCGGGGCAATGCTCTCCCTGCAGCATGTGTGTCAAGGAAGGCAAGCCGGCATCTCCTTGCAACAAAGTCCACAGCAGATTCACAATACTCATGACGAGCACAGTATGCTACTTCAGCTTCCAAAAAAGGGTATCCATGAGCAAGTCGCTTTCCCAAGCCTTCGTTCTAAAACACAATGATTACAAGAAAAAGTGGCTAAGTTGATACTTGGTAGCAGGGAAACAAATATCGTTTTTGAAAAAAAAAATTGTTGGTGGCCGAAATCACCGAAATTTCGGACATTTCGGTGGGTTTTCAAACGGGTCTGAATCAAATTTGAATTTAAACTTTAAAATAAATCGGAAAAAATAATGCCTTGAGTGGGATTCGATCCCGAGTCTCCAGGAAACCAACAAAGGGGCCTTGCCACCAGGCTATCTTTGGCTTTACATTTCTTTACTAGTGTTTACTCTCTTTAACCCTTCTAATTCCTCCAAATTCAAACAAACCGAAAAAATTTGAACGAATTGAATTTCTTTCAGAGGGTAACGAAGGACCGAAATTTCCAAACTTTCAGCGAAATTTCGCGAAATTGTGAACCCTGCTTGGTAGGTAATGGAAACCACGGTTTTAGGGCAGACTAATCAAGCTTGGGTTTCGTTGCACCAGATTGATTGCCCATTAAATGGAACAATGGGTGCATCATGCTAGATTCATGTATGCAGTCATGTGAGTTGTTGCGACAGGAGATCCATACTCAATTTAAAACTATCAACAAAGCATGAATGCACTACAGTTCATTCAACATGGATATATCAACACCACAATTATAAGTGTCCATGCTGACTAGTCCACAACTACTCAGGCTAGCCCATCCCAAATAGTCAAAAGCCATTATAGGGGAATCGGGGGGCAGCTCATATCTAATAGAACCCAGTGTACAAATCAATAGATCATTTATCCAATATCCTATAAACAACGGAAAGTGGGTTTAGGAAATTCAGACGTGCACACACAGCTTATGTCAAATAGCACCCAGTGTTATCGGTTGTTGATCCAATTTCCAAAAACAAGGAAAGTGCATTTAGGAAGTTCAGACATGAACTCACCCCTTGTCGGGTAAGTTCCGACCCACACGAAAGGCGTAACGATCTGGCCACACATCATGGACTATATGCTGGTCTCATGGATTTTAGCAGAAATCCTCTATGAGACTAGAATGTTGACACGAACCTGAGCAATTGTAGCCACTCGTTCAGCCAAAGTTCCATATGCGTGTGACAGATGTTTCGACACAGCACTGTCCATTGCACCTGGAATAACTTTGCCACCATATGTCCTTTTCATTCGCCTATAATTCTGAGCAAGTACTGTGAAAGAAGCAGGATCCCAGCCATATCCACCAACAATATGCAAATGATCAGTCACACAGCCATTATCCGGCTTCAAATCCCCTGATCTTATTGCTGCATTAACAGCGTCTTCTGCCATGCTGAATAAAAGCAGCTCATTAGAACTTCATGTCGAAGCATAAATATTCTATACTGCACACACATGCTCAAGAGTCAAGATGCACCCGCACAGCCTAACAACCCACATGTACATGAACAGAATTCTCCACCACAAAGGGTCTTTCTGCAGGTAAGAAAATATCCTAGTAACAATCCATCAAGCTTTATGACATGAGTGGGTCAATTCTGTACAATCCATCATGGTACGACCCACATGCACAATCCATCATGGTATGATGCATATCATAATATTTTTAAGAACCAATGGCCGAGCAGTAAACCAGCAAGCTGAAAGCTTGAGTGTATCAACCCGGTTTGATTCTGTCAAATGTAGATAACACAAAAGTGGCAATTGGGAAAC
Source organism: Phyllostachys edulis (assembly GCA_036346405.1). Classification (NCBI taxonomy): domain Eukaryota; kingdom Viridiplantae; phylum Streptophyta; class Magnoliopsida; order Poales; family Poaceae; genus Phyllostachys; species Phyllostachys edulis. The sequence continues at coordinate 15,137,506 of CM070552.1, forward strand.
CCTTACCTTCTATAAGTTGTCCATTTTCCACCAGTAATTGTTATTAGCCCTGGGTAGTCTTCAAATACAACATGATCTCTAGAAATACTCTCAGTGTTCTTTGCTGATGGATCCATGGCCAATGGACGTATACCACTCCAGGCAGAAAGAACATCTGAACGCCTTACCTGATATGCAAATTGAAATTATATTTCCACAGTTAGAATATTTTTCCCTTTTTCCTTTCTTGGTTGACAATTACTATTCTATTAATGGCATCACAACACATTGAAAAAGTATGAAACTACAAAAATTACATTAAATAGAATAAAATATACACTTAAAGAGATTATATAAAGGCTATGTACCCAAAAATCAAAAGTACATAACGGGACCATGAGTATTACAATACAAAAGAACAACAAGAATGAATAACCATACTCGGAGAAGTGCACAGAAAAATAACCCCATTGTAATCCCTTGGAAGTTAGTTTAATCACACATCTTTTTTAGAGCTAAAATTTTAAAGTTGACATACATAGTTAGCCATCAGCATCATTCTAATTCTTGGTTTATCGTCTTCAATCAATTATCTTCTTCCATTAGTAATTAAGTGTTTGGTTTTCTCACAATAATCCTTGGTTTACAAGACAAAGTACTTGTTGCTGGGAAGGTCAATCGAGATTCGAGAATTTGTAATGTGCAGCAGAACCCTAGACATACGCAGATTTTTATAACTTGTGAATTGCCAGATGAACTTTCCCTCAGAAAGTATCATATAACAGAGTTCTCTTTTGTAGTCTAACAATGAGAGCCAGAACTATCTCTAAATTGGTTCCCAAGGATAAGGTAAAATATGAGCCTGTCACCCACATACTCACGCATTAAACTCAACAGAGCTAAAGAGAGGCTTAAGGTGATAAAGCATCCAACTGAAATGAGTACAAATTAGCTACTAAAACATTCTCTCCCACTATCACCAAGTTAGCAACCAAATATTAGCGGAAAACGCCATATACTAGTTTCAGAAAAGCTTTAAAACAAAATGTATTCCTCAGCACCAAAATAATTTTACCGCATAATATTATGGATGTAAAAGAATTTTAAAAAAGGCTGTATGCAAGCACACAAACCTGAACATTAAGGTAATCACAGATTGCATCCAATATAAACTGTATTTCATCCTCATGTGGTTCAGGAAGCATTGTTATTGCTGTACTAGAATCAGTTGTCCCAGCAACTGTCCTTCCCAACCATGGCAGCATAAATACAACTCTACCATCCTTGGTTTTAGGGACAATTAGCCCCATCCCTTCAGGGGAATAATAATCAGGAAGTACAATGTGCACCCCACTGCTGGGACAGATCATGGGCACTACATTATTGTTAGCCATCTTCCTCACAGGGTCACAGAATGGTCCTGCCGCATTAACAACTACCTTTGCAAATGTGTCAAACTCCTTACCTGATATACATTAGCAAACATTAAGTGACGATGTAAGAATGACTGTATTCCTAGCTAGATAAGCAACAGTACTCTAGATGATAATGTTATATTACCGAAATATTGCTAACTAAGAATACAAAATTAATGATACAAAATCAACTTCACACAGAACGTTTTTGCCCATGTTTGTGCTAATTGGGTACTTCATTACACCATATACCAACTATGATTTTCTAGTAGATCATGAGACAGTACTAGTGATGTAGCTTCCACCAATAGGTTGTTCAAGATATTTAGTCTGCAGATAAAAACGGCAAAGTAGGGCATTTGAAACTTGAAGCTGTTCCAATCATTTGTTAAGTCATTTTAATCACATTTATGGAGCTTACATGTGTAAGACATTTAGTCGTATTTGAAACTAGAAACAGTATATTAACACTAAAAATATGTTCAATGAAAAGATAAACAAGATCATTAAAAAAAAGATAACTTGAATCACACTCTAAAGTGATTCTTTCATATAGCGGAAAGAGAAAAGACATACTTTATTCTACCTGATAGCGTTTCACGGATGCGGGCACCAATGATCCTCTCTCCAGATTCATCCTTAATAAGGGAGACCACTTCAGCATAATTGAGAACAGCTGCACCAACAACTGCAGCCGTGCATGCCAACCCCACATTCAACCGAGAATCATTCATTTGACCATCGTAGTATACTACTGTTCCTCTTAGGCTACGATCATGACCATTTTTTGCAAGGGTTGGGAAAAGTTCAACTGATTCCTCTACAGAATAATATCGGGACAAATGTAGTAACCTTTTTCCAGCAACAATATCATAAAACTTCAAACCAAACCAGTAGTATACAACCTCAAACCAGTTAAAGCAAGGAGTCATGCATGGCAAAGCATGGCATAAATGGGGAGCGTTCTCAATAACCTGCTTGCGTTCCTTAAGAGCATGAAAAACAAGTTTCAGCTGCCCATAATCAAGATTGAACACTGCCTTCTCCAAGTAGCGTACACCTGTGCAAATGAATTCAATACAACAAATGAGGAACAGTGGAAAACTGGACATTTATATTATCAATCACTAAATGTCTAAAAAAATATAAGAATCTTTTTGGAGGCATTTCTTGTTTACTAAAATAAAAATTCCTGCCCTCAAACCACAAATGTTTACCAAATCTATATAATATATCCATTCATTACATTTATCCCAATCTATCCACCGAAATATATCCATCCATCCCTCTATCGATGAAGGCTGAGAACCTCAACAAATTTACCACATTAGTAAGTGAGAGAACAAAAAGCTAGATATCTTTACAATAACAGGGAGAAAAAGATACATCTTATATACCAACATAGCATATACCTTATGTATAGGTAGAACAAATCAGTCTGACAAGACATATAGAAAAAATGTGTAACACAAATTAGAGAATGTCCAGATGCATGCAGGTGCCGCATGTTTGAGATATAACAAGATTAAATTTAACAATGAACAGTCACTGTTTACTCTTGAATTTCATACATGACTGTCACATGCATGATTAGATGACCCTGAACCCAAGCAGTGTGACCATGCCGACGATGAGTTGCCAGAAGATAGGGAGATAGGGGTAGTCTAACGACTCTGTGATATATTTCTTCGTTAATTGACAATGGATGCATGTTGTCCCTCTTACAGGGATGGCTTACTTAGCCCTTAAGAAACAATCTGATCTAATATAATCTTAAGGAAACTGATCCCTCATTTAAAGGAACTTCTTTATTTGCCATACACCTGATGACCCATGCCCATGACACTTCTCCCTCCTTTCGAAACATCTCAAGGACAAGCTGTGATGGTGGCCACGGTTGTAGCCCAAGGAGGCCCCACGTCGACGAAAGGTTGCAATGCCAGCGCCCCATCGCGTGAGAACACTGCACGCTTGTAGACCGACCTAGGCAAGGCTCTTCTAGTGCGCGGCAGCCTAGTCGATGTCGTCGTTGCTGTCAATGCAAAGCGGCACCTCCTGGTGGTTGACCTGGAAGTCACCGTCCACGCACCCGAGCACAATCTGACGCTCCTCACTGCGCTCATCCTTGCCATGGCATTAGGCCGCCTTGGTCGCACTGCCTGCGCCGCTGCCGATGTATGTCAATGTATCTGCCACGACAGATTGCCGCAGCGCCACGACCGGCTCTGTTGGCGTCACCCTTCGGCATAGCAACAGCGAAGCCAGCGGTGGCACTAGCGGCGAGGTTGATGGGTAGATGCAATAGCACCACGGTTGGCTCTGGTGGCGTCACTCATAGGGGTAGCGATAGTGGAACCAAAGGTGGTGTCGGATCTGAGGACAGTGGCGCTGTTGCAACGACACACCTCGCCGCCTGTTGCTCCTTCAGCTTCTCCAATATGCGTAGAATCTCATCACGGGTAGCAATGATCCTATCACATGTTGGTTCAGTAGCAGAAGCCATGGAGGATTGACTGCTCTGATACCAAGTTGTCACATGCACGATTAGATGGCCCTGAACCCAAACAGCGCGACCATGCTGATGATGGGCTGCCAGCCTGCCACACCATAAGGGCAGGGAGATAGGGGTAGTCTAACGACTCTGTGATATATTTATTCATTAATTGATAATGGGTGCATGCTGTCCCTCTTATAGGGATGGCTTACTTGGCCCTTAAGAAACAATTTGATCTAATCTAATCTTATCTTAATTCTTAAGCAAACTAACCCCCAAGTTAAAGGAACTTCCTTATTGGCCATATGCCTAATCTCCTGCCCTTACTGGGCCTTAGACCCACGCCCATGACAATCACATACTGCCATTGGACCCACGCCCATGACAATCACATATTGTCATTGGACAAGAACTAGTTAATGTAGTATAGATTATTATATTAGCAACAAGCATGATTTAAGCACAGCCATCGATAGGTTAAGGCTTGATAAGAGCGAACATTATGATATTAACCAAGCAGGATAGTGCTTTCCTAGACCAAACCTTTCCTGCTTTCTCCAAAAAAAAAAAGAAGACCAAACCTTTCCTCCATTGAGAAACCAGCACCACTTGTTAAGCCTACGGAGGCCCAACAATAATAATGTTTCTGCTGCCAAGCTAGCGCATAACAATCATCATTTCAACCACATCAACATTTATTCATCAAATAGCTACCATATGTATCTTCTATGTATCCCTAGCCAGCTAAGCATCAAAACAAGCACATCTACTCATCAAATAGCTAGGTGTTATATGTATCCGCAGCCTGGCAACACAAGCTCTAGTTGACAAGCTTAAAATGGACTGATCCAACCAAATGTTCCACCTCCCTATTTTGAATAGACCAACAGATAAAAAGATATGCACACAGAAAGGTATGGGACAAAGGGGATTGCTATTGGTGTTCCCTACACATGCATACAAGTAACTGATACTAGTGCCCAACAAGATAAGAAAATCTTAAATAACTTACCGTATTCAACACACAACAGCTTGTACTTTTTGGAAGTGCCTAGTTGATAAGTACATTCTTTTTTTCTCTTTTAAAAAGAAAAAGGCATCACCAATAAATAAAAAACACCAAAGTTATCAACAATTGATCTATGATTTAACTTGATAACTCATTAGGAATGTTCCATCAACTTGATCGTTGTATTGATCATTGGCATTTTTCACAAACCGCCTCCAGTCTAATTTAGGTGTTGGCTTGGTATGGTGGTTTTGGTTTGCAAATATTTGTCGCTTAGTTTTTTCTAGGCAACTTTTTCCACCAAATATTAAACACTGATTGGTACTGGCATTAGATAGATGGGTATACAATTAATATTGACAAAACTAGGTCAAAACTGAAAATAAACTGTTCCTTGTTCTATGTGAATAGAGCAAAATCAACATATATTTCGGACTGGAGGGAGTATTATTATTATGGTGTTAACTGTTAACAAGAAATGTATCATTCATCATCCCATTTGGAAAAAAAAAGGAATAGTAAGAAGTGGCCACTTCCTAACAATACCAGGATGTAAAGTTGTAAGCCCACCAGGCACCAAGCCCAGACCCACACTCCCGTTTCCATGACCCATTCCAGTAGCTGAAGTGAAAATCCTACATGAAGTCACCACTAACACTAACCCTGAACCACCAAATCTAATCAGCCAAGCACTTTACTAAAACAAAAGATTCGATACGAATACTTTGAGAGCGTGAGACAGAAGCATATATGATCAGAATGTGAGATGCTACAACTACAAATTAATAAGGATCTACATGCAAAAGGAGAATTTTCGAAGGACTTAGGGTTGGAAGAAGGCCACGCACCGCCGTGGATGAGTTTGGTGGATCGGGAGGAGGTGCCCGAGGAGAAGTCCTCCCGCTCGACGAGGCCGACGCGGAGGCCGCGGGTGGCCGCGTCGAGCGCGACGCCGCATCCGGTCGCGCCGCCGCCGACGACGAGCACGTCGAGGGGCTCCGCCGCCGTGGACCCCGCCAGCGCCGCCCGCTGCACGGCGCGAGGGGAGGGGCCGCCCGGCTGGGCCACGCGCAGCCGCGCGGCCTCGAGGGCCGCGGGGAGGGGTCGGACGCGACGCGGACGCGGACGCGGACGGCCAGGCCGCCGCGGCGAGTGCGGAGGAGGCGGCGAGGGCTGCGCCCGCGCGGCGGAGGCGCCACGCGACCATGGCGGCGTCCGGACGCGTGGCGTGGGTTTGCTCTGTTGGGTTGCGTCTGGGAGCAGGGATCGCAACTCACACGGGCGGAGGCGTAGAGAAATCGGAATCCTGCGAGTCGGGAGAGCTGGATACAGATGGGAATTTTAGGTTCTAGGGAAATTATTCCCTGTGAATAGATGAAGCGCTGACCAAACCCGAAATGAGGGTAAAAACATGCAGCCAACCCACAATTTTAGGTTCTAGGGAAATTATTCCCAGTGAATAGATGATAGGTGTTAGTTTTTTTTTTTTTTGCGAAAGAAGATACATAGGGTATTATTTAGTTTTTTTTTCCAATTGATAGCGGAAATGATGAGGATGATTTTTCATATGTGTTTTTATAGGAATTTTTGTGTATGCTGGTGGCGCCTCTCTGATGTAGCAGATTATTTGGAGCCTATAGATAACCCTTTGCCCTTTTTGAACGCATTGTTTTGAAATTTTGTTGACACGGCTTTGTTTGCAAAGAATGATCATGAAGTGTTGTGAGGTTCTCTTGTGGAGTTGATTAAATGTTCTCTTTCCACATGATTAAATGTTCACTTAATTGTTTGATAGGGCACCGCAAAGCACGCTGAATGAATAAATTTTTTTACGGAAAAAAAAAATTATGTTACACTTGAGAGGCTCCGCACAAAATTTTGAATCCAAATGAGCATGTAATCCCTATTGCTAGAAACTCTTCGATACCTTCAGCAGCACGCTAAGAGAGAGAGAAATCGTTCTGTTATCAGAATTCCATCATAGTCTCCAGAAAATGAGAAGAGCGTGGATACATAACTCACCTACATGAATTATAAAGCCATTGGTAGTCTCTAAATACAGAAGAGCTATACAAGCGATATTTTCTTTACGGCTGTCGTGCAAGGCTTCCTCCTCACGTGATGTGGGCCTGCTACTTCCTCGCTCGCCCAAGTCCATATGGATGGCAAAATTCTTAGGTATTCAGGGCCTATTTGGTTTGAAACTTAGGTGAACCAAACCAAATTTTGGTATTGTCCATACAATTTGGTTCTAATTTGATTTGATGCGAAATATTGGTATTACTCCAAAAAAAATTGGCAACACCTATATCCTCAGTAGTCCTTTCCCAACGAAATCCGAGTGACCGTTTTGCTCGCCCTAGTCCTACCTCTATCTCTGTCTCCAAACCTATCACGTCCTACCTCAGCTTCACTGTAGAAGACCACCATCATTCCTTGCTCCAGATCCCCAATCCTCTCTTCGTGCCCCCTCCACTAATCTTATTATGGAATCATCCTTGTTATTTACTCTTCACTGCTTGACATCTTCACAGATACGAAGCTTCTAATGCTCAACTCTGTGAAGGGTGCCGCACCGTCAGCAAGGATTTGTGGGTGCTCACCGGCAAGACGAAGAAGGTGGCATCCCTTTTTATGTACTAGCAGCCCGGTGCGTGTCTTGGCGCGCCAAGGGAGAGGTTCTCATTAACAGGAACGGAAAATAAATGGTAGAGAAGCATGAGTGAAAGCATAGATAAATCAAACAGGTAATGCTTGTAATCATAAAGCAAATGTGCAGTCGTGCAACAAAGAATAGGAAAATATACTCCACCAGTTTTCTGTAGATACATGTATGACAACACATGATAAGGAAAATAATAACAGGCTCTGCTAAAATGGCTCAACGAATTCATTCACTCTTAGATGTTTATTTATTTTGGCAAGCGTGATGCTTTTCTTCTCTTTCGAACGCCTAGGATTTAATTTAGACGTATTATTTACCTCAGATACCTAACAGGACTAAAACAGGGAGAACAAATCTGAAAACAACAACAACAGGCAAATGTGCAAATAAATAGTACTTTCCTCCGTTAGTTGTATTGTCTTTAATTTTTCCTTGACCTCCCTTTATTGCACTCCAATAATCCTACTCAGCTTGACCCGCATGATTGAAATAGTAGGTTCATCAAACCAGTGATTAATCATTGTGTTAAAATATGCTGAACTCATACTCCATTTCAGTACCCAATTAGGTAAATCACGAATGGCTTCACAAGAAAGACTGAGTATGAATGAAAATTATTTCAAGCATAACCTGAAGGTGATTACACCTAGATTTCATTTTTGGATGAAAATAAATTGCTTCTAACAGGAATGCTATTTATACAATGGCTTGGTAGTCTAATGTTGTTTAATGAATAGTGGAGCAATGGCAAAAGAACAACTGAGCAATAAAGAATATGAATTTCCATACCCAAAAAAAAAAGCATATATACAAACGAATACAGCTTAACTTATAAGTCTCCATTCTCTATATAGTTGTTTCTTCACATATGAAATTTATGCAATGGGTTCTAAGCACACCTATTACGTAACTCTACAATGATTGCAGTAGCAACCTTCATTAACACTTGTACAGCCAATGTTAACTGACCGTGGAGCACAAGGGGTCGCAGAGAATGGTAACCATCCTCTTGGCATATCAATACGATAGTAGTAACATATGACGTGTTTGATCCTTGATTTCATTCAATTCAATGTGGCACACACGATTCTTTGCATTTGTAAGAAAAGAATGAAAGCCTAATGTTTACAAATGTCGCAGGTTCAATAAAAATCTTGTTCTAGATATTTTTGTTTTGACCTCTCCGCTTCTTGAATTAGCTTTAGCTAGCTAGTATCATCTATCTGTTGAATTAGCTAGATAGAGCTTAGACTGGTCTGTGGGTTGTCCATTAACTGCTCTAGATGATGACAAGTTCATCCCACATAAAGCGACTACCAGATCATCAGATTCACCAATAGCAGACGAACTACGGTGGAAGGAAGACGAACCACCATTACTATTCTTATCATTAGCACTAACCTTCACAGCAATTGGAGGTAGGCACAGGCTAGGGACCCTTCTCACAAGCTCGGGATCTGAAGATGCACTTCTAGAAAGTGATGAACCTAAAATAGAGGCATATGTATGTGATGGCAAATCGTTGTTCAATTTTAGCCAAACTCGCTCATTGTTGTCACATCGCAGCCACCTATAGCTCCGATCTCACGATGTAGAGCATCTTGTATTCCGAAGAATCCGAGAAAGTCATTGTGATTGTGGTTGGCACTCTGTCTATCCATATCCCGATTGATTTGAGTGCCCTACGTCATTTACAACAAGTTGTACAAATCTGATCGGTTGACATGGATAAAATGAAGCTGAAGAGAAGAAAATGCCCAAAAAGCCATATTAAATGTTTGTGATTGAAACACAGATTTGGGTGTTCCGCTCTATATGGTCATTAACAAGAACAAGATTAGCGAAGGATATGCTCGTGAGCAAACAACAAAATTTAGAAGCTTCTTTCTACTGGCCTAATGCAGGCATTCGCCCACCCATCCATGAATCACAAATTGAAATAAATAGGCTACAACAAAGACTCGCTGGTCCCCATGGATAATTGAAGACCATAGATGCAAATGCACACGTTATACAAGTGAAACATTATGAAGCATTGACCAATGTTTCTCAGGATCCAGTAACTTCGGAATGGTTGTTCAGGAACTATCATAGCATTTCCAATAACCCTTTTAACATAAATATTAAGAAATGCTAGTTGAAAGTTCAGAGGTCACTAATATCAAGCACTCAAACCAAGCGATATTTCTTTTGTTCCATGTACAAGCTCAAACTACGTAATCTTCAAAGGTATATTCTTCAAAATTTAGATCATATTAAGAAGTGCCTCCAACCAATCAATAAATCGCACGGTGCAATAATAGAAACCTAATACATACCAAACCTATCAAATCCGAGATATAAGTTGCTCCATTATGATAATACAATCCAATCAACAATGAAGCGACAAGGGGAAATGTTAATTCAAGACTAGACATGTACTATATGTAGTATGAACCCACACTTCTCCGAGTTGCAGGTCAAAACTTTTCTCCGTAACATAGAGCATCGAATCAACATATATATTGAAAAAGAAGAAGAAAAAGATGAGATCTTTCCACGGAGCAACCATCCGGAAGATATCGAGAAGCCCTCTATCAACCAAGGTGGATCCGAGTGACCCTACAAGCCTGCAGTACCGCCGCCGACCTCCCGCTGTCACCGATCCCGCCCACCAAGGAGGAGCGGAGGTGGTCTTCAGGTAAGTGCCACCCTCCTTGGAAAGGAGCGGCGGCGGAGGCGCTTGAGTTGAGGTGCGATTGGAGTAGTAGTAGCTTTGGTAGGCGGGTTGGCCGAGCTCGTCGTCAATAACACGTCGCCAAGGCTAGCCATGGCGCAGTGGAGGGAACAGGCGGTGAGGAGGAAGGTGGAGGGATGGGTCCAGGGGTGGAGGAGAGGAAGGTGGAGGGATTGAAGCGGGGCGGAGGGAAGGGAGGAGGCGGAGGAAGCGTGGAGGGAGATTGGATGAGAAGGGGAACCAGGCTGCCGGGGAGGAGGAAGAAAAAGGGGAGCCGGGCTGCCGGGGAGAAGGACGAAGCAGCGGGCTGGGAGGGTCGACGATGGGAGGAAAAGTGAGGCCGCGGAGGTGCCGGGGAGGGGGAGGAAAGGCCGAGGCTGCTAGCGTTGGAAGCGAGGAGGAAAGCAGCCGAAGAATCGAGAGAAGATGACACAGGCAAGGAACGGCCTAGAATCGGATAGTTGAAAATCACCGTAGCGAAATCTAAGGGAGCAGACAGTCACTATCGACGTGGCCAGGCTAGGCTTGGCCGAAGTTCGCCTTGAATTATACCGAAGGATTGTAGCCAGACCGTCGTGATGCCATCAAGGATGAGTTAAACGCAGAGGCTACACGATGAGGATATACATGGCATATACACATATTTGGGCAAGAGATGCGGAGTGGGAGATCGGCCCAAGAAGAAGAAACAAGAGCAAGCAAGTTTCAATCAGTATGGTGTTCGCTGTTCTGTCCATAAAGTTAATGAAGGTTTGTGCACTAATTCCAAGGTTTCAATGTGCACAAAGTTTATATTTAGAAAGCCTATCAAGTCTAGTTTCTAACGGATCAAACGGCATGTGATTTGGAGCTTTCTACACAAAGTTATAGCAAGTTTATTAGAGGTTGCAGAGGCTGTCATGGCGTCGCGTGAGGAATGCTAAACAAGGGGAGTTCGAGGCTTGTGGAGCACCTATGGGTGATCTCTTACTATCCTAAGATTTTTCAAAGGTTTAAAAGGGTGTCCTTATCTTGTTTCTCACGGATTTAATTCGTTTCAAACAAGGACATTGGAGATAGGAAGATTGAAGATAGGAAGTTTTGAAGCCAATTCAGATTGAACTCGTCACCGTCAACACAATCCAATTTTAAAAAGCTATATTTTTTTACATACAAACTCTGATTTGAATGTTCTTGGACTCGTTAGAAAGCTAACTTCAAGGCCCACGTAAAGCTCCAAATCACATGTCGTTTGATCTGTTGGAAACTAGACTTGATAGGCTTTCTAAATATAAACTTTGTGCGCATTGGAAACCTCAGAATTAGGGTGTGTTTGGATGAGTGAATGAAGTGGTCCCTGTATCGGATGGTTCAGGATATGACCATGTTCACGCATTTTGTTGGCTGAATGGAACTGATACTTCCAGGACCAACTCGTTCGACGAAAGCAATTATTCGACAGAGATCCCGAACCATTTCATTTGATGAAAACGAGTGAACCACGCAGCGAGCTCTGGCCATCCTCTCCCACGCTCGCTCTGCTCCCTCCCGACCACCTCTATCCACTCTCCTCCCCTCCATTTCCCCCAATGCCCTCTGCTCCCTCCTCGAGCCGGCCTGAGCCCGCGATGCCGCGCCGGCCGTCGCCATCACACCACCATTCCGTCCACCCCGGTAAAGCCCTCGTCGGTTGGTCTGCATCACTTCATGTTCCGCAACACGATAGGTATTTCCCCCGGTCAATTTCGGGATTTCACCATGGGAGCTCGCATCGCGGTCATCTTCTCCTGCTCTGGGCGAAAACCGTTGTTGTCGTCATTGCTTCCGCTCCGGTGATCTCCCCTCCGATTCCCTTCTCCAAGAATATCCCCTCACCTCCCCAGACCTTCCCCCATCACTCACCCGAGATCCCCTCCTCTCCAATGCTGCCGCCACGACGCGCCAGCCACACCGCCTTGGGCTTCCGTCACCAAGTCGCCACAGCTCCTCCCCGTCGCCACTACCGGCTCTGGTGAGTCCCCAATATCCCCCTGATGCTCATGCTCCTCCTAGTTCCGCCCCTCATCCACCCAAACGCCATCGCCCCTTCTCCTTCCCCAACGCTAGCTGCCTGGTATGAGGACCTGACCCGAGAGGACTCGAAGGGATCTCCTAGGACCACCCAGGAGGTCCAATAGAACCACCCGGAGGTTTGGGAGGTCCTCCAAGACCACTCAAGAGGTCTCCCAAGACCACCTGGATGGTCTATAGGACCACCTAGGAGGACTCGAAGGTCCACCCGAATGTCCACCAAGACCACCCGGAGGTCCCAGCCTCTGTGCGCAATGAGCTTGTCCCAGGATCAGTTAGCTAGCTCGCACAGACTCAACATTGATGTCATCACAACCATACAACAAACTTAAGATGAAGCAGACAAAATAATATTAACAAAAGACCTTATGGTCAAGCTTGTTTACAGGGGTACCACGCAGGGCTAATAACAAAAGAAAAACCCGCAGCGAAAACAAAAGTACTTCATAGGGCCATTCGACGAGCCACAGGCTATCGAGTGGAGGACGTCCCCTAGTTCGCATAGTCCTCAAAGCATTCTTCTTCAAAGAGCTCGGAGCTCCCAGGGAGGTCTTCGGCTGCTGATTAACCAGAGGGTGCAAAGCCATGAGTACTTTGAATGTACTCAGCAAGTCATAGGGAAATAAATACAATTAATATTTATGCAAAGCTTGACAAGGAATAGTTATATAGTTAATTTGCCAAAAGCAACATTTACTAGAAATACATTAAGTAGATTGCAAAGCATAAGTTAAAAAGACATAATACATAAGTAACAAATTTTCTTTGGAAGCAACACACAACCACCCTAGTCGTATGCCCAGACCACGCACGACCACCCTAGTCATGGGCTAGACCACTCACGACCACCCAGGTCGTGAGCCCAAACCACTCGGAACCAACCACGACCATATTTTGAGAAAACGTCTACCCCTTGCGTGAAATCTCTGAGCATGTCCATAACCGAGGACGCGGCTATTCGAATAGATTTTACACTCTACAGAGGTTGTACACTTTACCCACAAGACACGAAGTCCTCTAGTTGGTTGGACACCCATCGATGCCCCTACTCACTTCCTTTGGTAAGCAGTCTAGAGCTCGTAACAAGGTCTTTACAAAGGTCAGTCCTGATATGGTTCTGCTCGCTAAGGATTCGCCATGCTGGGCCCCCTCTTGCGCCATTTGACAACCACGACAGAACCGCATCAGGACCCCACTAATTAGTTGGCCAGGACCACCCTATAATGGACTTGTGGTTGCACGGTAATGACCCAGATCAATAGCGTACAAGGTTAAGTCCTTAGTTGGCTGCTCAGACGAGTCTAACCTCAACCCAACGTGCACACAAACACAATGTGCACACAACACCCACTACTCACCACCAGCTACTCGCCTAAGTATAAATCGTTTTTGGTTCAACCTGGCCAAATGACCACCCTGGTCATGGCACACAAATTTTATTAGCGGCAACACATGCCACAATTCCATAGTTCATTAGTCCAGTTTAATCATTAATGAGTTATGTGAATGAGAGACCATCGTCTAATCTTAAAGCATGTCTAAGCGATAATACACACCCATGTTGGTTATAACAAAGAGGTCCAGCTAAGATAACACATCCTATAGTGATTCAAAGATGCATGTTAACATGTTGTTTTCAACCATACCAAGGAGTCATACTGGCAAGTGGGTGTGGTAACTACTCCCAAAGCCATTTTTATACAAATAGCCATGCAAATTGATAGCAAAACAATATACTTTTGCAAAATTGGTCCAACATAATCAAAGGTCTATGACTTGCCTCCAGTGAAGGGTTGAGCTGCTTTAGTCGAGGTCGCCAGGTCCAAGAACTCTTCAGGACAGCCGGATCCTACACGAGCGAAAAGAACTAAATAAATAAAGTGAATCCACAAAACTCCAATGAAAGAACCAGACTAGAGCTAAAAAGAAAGGCACGGGATCAAGATGAAGGCAGGAACTTGAACCACTCAAATCAGAGCTCCAATCGGAGGAGAAAGAGCTTCTTCAGGAGGAGGTCTGAGCTGAGAGAGAGGTCTAAGACAATTGGAAAACAAAAGGTGGCAGGAGGTCTCTCTAGTGCTTTATATAAGCACTGGGAGGTCCAAGGAAGGACGGTGCATTCAATGCACACGACAAGAGCAAGTGATGGAGGGAAAGGAGCAGGTAAAGGAGATGACAATAGAGGAAACAGGGTACAATGGAGGTGACAGCATTTAACGCGCGCAAACTCTCGTGGTACTGGGACACGACGAGAGGAAGAAGAAGGTGAGCAGAAGTCAAACAGGCAGGGTTGGTCTCACTGAGAGAGTGGTCCCACCAAAGGGGTGGTCGTGACCAAGGGGAGGTCTGGACCATGAGGGTGGTCTTTGCAAAAAGACCAGCAAACAGCCAAGAGAGTGGTCTTTACAAAAAGACCAAAATGGGGAGGTCATGACTGCAAAGATGGTTTTTGCAAAAAGGACCGCAAGGAGGTCCCGACCAAAGGGGAGGTCGTGACCGGAAAGGGAGGCTGTGACCACAAGGGAGTGGTCTTGACCACGGAGGTGGTCTTTACAAAAAGACCACGAGGAAGCGGTCTTTACAAGAAAACCGAGGAAGGTGGTTTTTACAAAAAGACCATAGGGAGGTCTCGACCAAAGGAGAGGTCGTGACCAAAAGGGAAGTCTTGACCACAAGGGGTGGTCTTGACCAGGAGGGTGGTCCTTGCAAAAAGACCACGAGGGTGGTCTTTGCAAAAAGACCACGGGGAGGTCATGACTAGAAGGGAGGTCGTGATCCAAAGGAGATGTCTGGAGCTCAAGGGAGGTCGTGACCCAAAAGGGTGGTCTTTGCAAAAGACCAAGAGGGTGATTTTTGCAAAAAGACCGAATGGGTGGTCTTTGCAAAAAGATCACAAGGAGGTCCCAAGAGAGGAGGAGGTCCAGAACAGCCCGAAACGCGCGCGCGTTCGAACTTAACTCGATCTGACCGTCCAGCCTCGATCGGATGGCTCGGACTGAGCGCGTAGGGGTGGATAATGTGCCAGCTCAGGTCGGCTCGGCTCGTTAAGAAAACGAGCTCGGCTCGGCTCGTTAAGCTAACGAGCAAAATAGCAGGCTCGGCTCGGCTAGTTAAAAAGCTCGAACTCGGCTCGTTAGGCTCGTTAAGAAAGTCAAGAGATCACAACTTGAAGCTCATTAGGCTTGTTAGGCTCGCTAAAAAGGAAAATCAGCCTAATAAAAATTTTAGAAAGTCAAGAGTTCACAGCTTGGGGCTTGTGCCTCTCTGGACTGCTTAAGGGTTGCTGGGTTGGGCTAGCTTGGTACTACTGCTCTACTGTACTGGTTTTTTAACGAGCTTAACGAGCAACTCGCGAGCCAGCTTGAAACTCAGCTCGTTAAGAAAACGAGCTAAATTGCTGGCTCGGTTCGGCTCGTTAAGGGATCGAGTTCGAGCCGAGCCCTTAACGAGTCGAGCTGGCTCGCGAGTTTCGAGCTTTTTTTCACCCTTATGAGCACGCTCACGCGAAGAGAGAAAATGATTGACAGGCGGTGAGGTCCAAACGAAAAGGAGGTCCTGACGGTCAAGATGAGTTCAAGGGAGGTCCTAACGATCAAGATGAAAAGAGGGTTGAACGAGAGGAAGGTCCAGAAAGGAGAGATTCAACCCGAACTTTGGATTCCGAAAATTAAGGATGTTTGAAACACAAACCCGAGCTTGGAGCACCTCGGAGGTGGTCGTGACCCAAGAAAAAGTCAAAACCGAAGGAAGATTCAAACGGAGAAGGAGGTCTAGACTAAAAGAAAGTCTAAACCAACAGGGAGGTCTGGACTAAAGAAAAGTCCAAACAAAAGAGAGGTCATGGGAGGTATAAAGGAGGTCCTAACCAAAGGGGAAGTCACAACCATGAGGGAGGTCGTGACCAAAAGGTGGTCTAACCCAAGAGAGAGAGAGAGAGAGAGATCTAAACCCGAAGGAAGGAGGGCTGGGCCCAGAAGAAAACGGAACGATCAAAGACAAGGGGATCTAGAAACACCGAAGAACTCCAGCAAACTCCCAAAATAAACCAATTCGAATTAATTGAAGTTGGATTAATTCATATTAAATCTCCAAATTTCCAAAATCTCCAAGTTAAGCTTGAGCAATTCAACAAATCCGAATGGTTATCTTTATTTTTAAAATTTTTCAAAAACTCCAAAAATTGGGATGTTACACCTGGCTCCACTGCCCGCCCGCTCTCATGCTCGCCCGTCCACGATGCCACCACCCCGTGTGGTCGCTTTCCACTGCGTAACCCATTTTGACCATCCTCAGTTGTCGTCGTCACCTATTTCACCAGCATCCTCCTAGTTCCACCCCTCGTCCAGCCTTGCTTGTTCTCTTCTCTTAGTCTCAGTCTCAGTCTCTCTCTGTTGTGTGCTGCCATTCGATGACAGGTAGGCCCCCAGATGGAGGTAATTTCACCGGGAGACAGAGGAGGTAACCAAACGCAACTTATTCAACTTCATCTCTCAAACCAAACACTATCTTGAACTATCATGTACCATCACATTCAATCAACCAAACAAATTCATATATCGTATCATCCCACCTACTAAACATAATACTTGTACCATCCTATCCAGGTTCATTATATACATCATGTACCATCACATTCTATTCACTTTGTTTCACCCAATCAAACATACCCTTAGTGCACAAACCTTTATAAACTTTATGGACAGAACAGCGAGTATCATGCTGATTGAAACTTGATTGCTCTTGTGCCGACCTCCCACTCCTCTTCTCTTTGCCCAAATACATATATATGCCAGGTATATCCTCGTCACTATACAGCCGAACACCACTGCGTGCAGCGGTGCATCACCAACGGCAAAGGCATCGACCACAAGCAAGGCTTTGTGCTTGATGTTATCTTGGTCTTGGAGAGTTGGGTGTGAGGCTTCATGGTTGAGAGCTTTAATTTACATTTTGATTTGGAGTTTGAGGCAGGCTCAGAGCGTCAGATGGAACTATGTAATTTTTCCCCTTCCTGTTATCTCACGTAAGTGTGGTGTCGTATGTGCGTGGTCCCCTAAATATAGGATGCATAGCGATTTCTCTCTAAATATTTTATAGACTAAAATTGTATTTTAAGGACTAGAATGGTATGAAATGTTAGTAGTACAAACCGCTCGTGGCGTGTAGCCACGTACCAACTCATGAGTTGTGATCAGGATAAAATCTCGGCCGATTTTTTCGGATTTTTTAATTTTTAATTTTATCTGATTGTTAAATAAATTTAAATACCGTCCCGACTAGCTAGCGGGAAACTTCTCTGATCCGGTTATGTGATCCTGGTCGTGACCACCAAAGACGGTCCGCCGAACACGTGCGTCGCACCTGACGCACCGGGCACAATAAAACCCGACCGATCGATCCAGAGCAGCCAGTACACACCAACTCACCAACCTCTCCGTAGATGCTTATCCTATAAATAAAGGGGAGTTCAATTATTTCTTGCTATCTTTCGGTGGTAATTTAGATTTTGCCATTATCATGTGTGTGATATGTAAGTCAGGAATAGGATGTCGCACGCACACGCAAGCAAAATCCTAAAATACACTTCATTGCATGGCGAATACTTAATTTTCTCTTATTAAATCCCCCCGCACCAGTTGCCATGGCCGCCGCTTCACTGCGCTCCACCCTCCTCTCCTCCTCCGCCTGCGCCCTCCGCCGCCTCTCCTCCGCGCCGCGCGTCTCCCGCTCCGCTCAACTGAAGGTCTCCGAGAAAATGAATCGAAATATCTCGCTGAAAGTTTTTCCTTTCATGGATTCTTGGGTTCTTGCGCGGGTTTCACACTTCAACTCACCAATGCTTGTTGATGTCGGGGGTTATCTTCTTGTTCTGCAGAAATTCGACCGGGTTCGCCGGTTCTCTCCCGCCGCCGCCGCCATGTCGACGTCGTCGGGGCCGAAGGAGGCGCCGGCCAACAACCCGGGCTTACAGGCCGAGATCGACCCGGCGACCAAGGGCTACTTCATGCAGCAAACGGTAAGCCACTCTGTCTGTTCCATAATCCATTTAGCTGTTGATTTAGCAAATATGAGTGTTATTCAGTTCAAGTTTCCGATTCTGTGGGTGCGATTTATGGATTAGAAGATTGTATGTGGTTGGATTTAACGGAAGCAATTCGTCGAACAGTAGGTGAATTTGGGATGGTCCATGGGTGCTTGGCGTGGCAGGTTATAAAAATTAAAAATTGGGAGAACAACACTTAGTTACGATTAGACTTTCTTGTGCTAATTCGTGCAGCATTGTTGGTTTTGCAACTGCAAAGTTAGCCTCTATATCTGTTGGCCCCATATGTTGCTGCGCATAGCCTCTATATCTGTTGGCCCCATATGTTGCTGCGCATAGCCTCTATATCTGTTGGCCCCATATGTTGCTGCGCATATGATCATTTCCAGACTCGTGGTTCTGGAGTTGTTATGTGGAATACAGGAAATTATGTGTTCGGGTGTAGCATGGACAATTCATGTTATCATGTAACACTTAGTGGGCTTGTATTGCAGTGTGGGTGCTCGGAAATTGGAATGATTTGCAATAGAATGAAGAATTTTATTAGTTATCTTGTGCTAAACGCATGAAACTTCCTTGGTTTTGCAGTTGGTCATTGGTGGACCAGCTTGTAACTAGAAGCAGTTCTGTTTGTGCTGATTGCTGTAAAGATCATGGAATTTTCTGTTGTTTTGTCTTGCAGATGTTCCGCGTGAAAGACCCAAAAGTGAGCCTCGACTTCTACTCGCGTGTGATGGGCATGTCGTGAGTTTTCTTACTGTATCTTCCTTCAGATAATGTATTCATGCATGCACAGGAAAACATAAGCAGCTCATCTATGTTATTTGTGGTATCTATAAATGTTCTTTAAATCTTGGATGTTTGGAAAAAATTGAAGGTAGAATCATTGCATATCAAGTCATGTTATAAAGGTTCTCATTGTGTGTGTGACAAAAGTATTGGTGGATGCAATTGCATGAAAATATCGTCAATTTATACTTTGAGGCACAAGGATCACTTCTGGCCTGAAAGAGAAATAAGCTCTACTGGACTACATAAAGCTCAAAAATTCAATTTTGGTATATTGCTAGTTGCATTTCAAATCGTTGTTTATGTACCACTTGACAATCTATTTTGAACAAAAAGGCAGTGAAGTTGTGAATTCTGAAGCATGCGAACTGCATATTAGTGAGTAAAAAGTTCATGGATGTGTTAAGAATAGGAAATGCAGTAGTTGGAGTCGCAGATAGATGAAGCTGGTAGTTCTAGTAATCAAGTGCAAAAATACATTCCATTGGTGATGTTTGTTAGCAATCTCATCTGCAACAGGTGTTGCTAATTCATTGTTGCTTTCGTGAGCAGTGATAGGAGTGTGAAATACATATTGTTGGTATGATGATCAAAACTTTGCATATAGGTGTTCTGTTTGAGTCTAAGAGTACTATCTCATATTGTGGCTGGACAATACCAGAGCTTCCAGTGAAGTTGCATGCCATCGTTCGTTTGAATGTTTATAAACAACAATGAACAAAGCACACTCCCACTGTACAAGCCTCCCAAGACCCAAATTACCTGTTCTATAATACTATAACAGGCCCTGAGAACCTGCTTTCAACATTCTTTCAAGCAACTGGCCTAGTTGCCTGTTGTGCTGATGATGCAAGACAATTTATTTCCCTGCCCTATACCTGTCTGCCTTCTTTGTACAGGGGCAGTAGGCTGCTGGATACATCTCTTTTGGGGCCATGAAACTTTCCAAAAATACCTTGCTTGATGTTATTACCCTAGTTTGGTTTCAGGATGATGCTGAGCTTTTTTTTTCCTAAAAAAAATCATATCATTTATCATTTTGTTCAACCTTATATAGTTTTAGATGCTTTTTGGTCGTTACTAGTTTCTTTTGTAGTTTCTCTTCTAATATATATTTTTTACAATCTTTGCATAGAATTCAGTTCAGTAGAAGGATGCAACTTTGAGATCCAACCAAGCAAGACAGAAAATTAACCGCCATATTTAAGGCTTGTACTCACCTAACCAAAATCGCAGTCAAGATAATTATCTATATCTGGCACTTTGACGTTATGGTGAGAAATATATAACATTTCAGAAATTGTGCCATTGTGATTGATTGATTGCTATTGTGGGGGAACTTTATTATACTAAATTAACACTTGGTGCTGCATCTAAACCTCTGTGCCCTGTAGAGGTCAAATTGGATCAGTGTTGGTTTCTTTTTTTTTTGTCGTTTTCCCTACTAATATGACATATTGTTCTAGGTAATACTGTGACAACCTGAAAGGTCTCTACATTTCAAGTTTATGCTTTAGATAGTGGAAAATGAATCCAAAATGTGCATTTAGGAACAAGAGTTCGAATGGAAACCTACAGCAATGCCGCATAATGACATGCACACTTTAAAAACAACTGCCAGCAGTTCATTTTTCTGCTTAGTACTCACTCAAGCAATTAATATAGATTAGTACCAGTACTTATACTGAACAAATTAGAGGACAATACATTCAGACTGCCATTTTGGTGGATTCCAGTTGATTGCCATCCAAGCTGCTACTAGAACAATACTTAGGTCATTGTTGTGGTGGGTTGTGATCTATTGTGAACCAAAAAAATACTTAAGTAGTACTGGAGGTTTGCATCAAAACTATCTATATATATGACCGGTTCTTATTGGTTCTTATGATGATGTATGCTATTTTTTCCCTAAAAAAACTGCCAGGTTATTGAAAAGGTTGGATTTTCCCGAGATGAAATTCAGTTTGTATTTTCTTGGTTATGAGGTAAGAATTTCTATTGATTGGCAGTACAATAGATCACCTGAACATAAGAGTTTACACAAATCAGCTAACACTTCGAATTCTGTACATTGACCCTGCTTATAGGATTTGGCCTCAGCCCCTGCTGATCCTGTCAAGCGGACTGTTTGGACTTTTGGGCAAAAGGCTACCATCGAGCTCACCCAGTATGTTTTGGTATTCTTTAATCTTCTCCTTATCTGAGTGAAGATATCCTTCATTTTTTCTCATAAGCACAAATGGCCACTAACATATTTATAAACTCTTGGTAAACTGTAGCAACTGGGGCACAGAAAATGATCCTGAATTCAAAGGGTACCATAATGGGAACTCAGACCCTCGTGGTTTCGGTATGTGCAATGAGAATTCATACGTAATTGATACGAGTGCTGCTTTTTCTGACATTATATAACAAGATTTTGTTTTTCTCATAATAACTGTGAATATCTTAGCTGCTGTAACATTTGTATTTTCTTTGTTCTTTCAGGCCATATAGGGGTAACTGTGGATGATGTCTATAAGGCGTGTGATCGCTTTGAACGTCTAGGGGTAGAGTTTGTGAAAAAACCAGATGATGGTAAATTAATCCACTTAAGTCTTTTTACTTGTCATCAGTATTATGTGTTGTTGCATGTACAGCCTTGATACTGAAGTGCTAATTCAAATCAAATTATGGTCCATGCTAAGCAAAGAGAATATCAAAACATGAGCAAAAATGTTTTTCTTTTTCCTTAACCTAAACAAAGAAAACGCGTAGTTAAAAGCCTTATTTTCATAAGATTGTAAATTTGGTATGGCAATGAACTAATGATAAACTAAGCATAGGAATGATGTAAACTGTGCTATTATTCAAGTTCTAGCTTTACTCTGGCAATATTCGAACTTTATATTTTCTGGAATGGCGATGTAACATTTTTCTTCCCTGCCCACCTTTACGCATCGCTATCCTCTAGTGTAATCCTGAGCTATTGATTGATTACGAATTTCTGTGGAGCTGTAGAGCTTTTCCCCCCTTCCAATTTTAATGGTAGCCAATTCAACGTTACATGTTTCCTACTATCTCTTGTATTTTGTGAATTGCCATATGCAGCTTTTGTTAACCTGTTAGCTTCTTATGCTGGCCTGGGATAATGCATGTGGTATTTGCATTGTTAATCCATTGCTGGAAACAGGTAGATGAGCTTCTGTACTTTATTTGTGGTACTGCAGGTACAAAAAATTGTATCTTGATTCTTGAAATGTCTATGCTATAGTACAAGACAATTGGACAGATCCTTTTAAGATCTATCATCTACTCCACGCGATTACTTATTTGTCTATATATTCAGCCGACAATTTGTATCATCCTCATGTTAATTTCTTGTTAGGAGTGGAATGAATATGTGCTGCTAGATGCATTTGGCAAGTTGATATATCTAGAGATATACATTGAAATTCTGTGAACTTAGTTTAATTTTTCTCTCGTATTATTTGCACTTTGCAGTTCAATATATGCATGCAAAAGCAGAATGGATGCATAAAAATCATTTGCTGATGACTACATTAAAAACTTTGCTCTTAAAATCTCAATCTCGAAGAATGAAGATGGTCGAGATGCTCTAATTTACTCTTAATAGTATTATTAGCTGCCTATTGTTCTTTAGCTAATCATGAACTGTTAGTGGAGTGTTGCTTTATCTCAGATGATCATTTTCCTCCACACTCCATATAATAGACAGTATTTGGTTGCAGGGAAAATGAAAGGCATCGCATTCATCAAAGATCCTGATGGCTACTGGATTGAAATATTTGACCTGAACAAGATTGGGGAGGTGGCTGCCACAGCGTCATGAAGGCTTTGCGCATTCAAAATGCTATAAACCCTTGTTATGCAGTTATTGTTATTTCCTTGTAATGACGTGCATTATGATAGAACTCTGTCCTCTCTTGGGAGTATATCAGCATACTTTACCGTTTAGCAAAAAGATTTACATTAAGATGTCTTTCTTTGGAGATCAATGCTTGTACTTAGATTTTGGGCTGTATCTGCTCAGTAATAAGATGTAGGTTTGGTAACTTGGCATCAAAATTTATATAGTAGAATTGAATGTTGGTTTTAGTTAGAATTATCTATTAGCTGATTGGATCTGCTGGCTTACTTAGAAGAAGTATAAACTGTGAACTAAATTGAAGAAATAGCAGAGATCTGAGAAAATAAGTTACCATAAAAAATTCCTTTTCTTTACATACTTCGGAAAATTTTGTGTCAAAAAGATATAAGACCTTGAATTGAAAAACGCAGGAATAGAAAAACCACTCGAATTGGGCCGGGCTGTCATGCCCTTGGATTCTACAAGAACAGAAAACCTGGAAGTGTGTCGTTTGGCTTCATGAAACAGGATACCAACGCATGGCCTTTAACGTCTTGGCAGAAGGTTGGGCACCAACGGATAGTTTTCTTGTGTGGTGCATGTCCGGTTGGTCATATAGAATATAGCTGGTTTAAAGCTTGTCTACCACGCTACTCTGACCAGCTTTCATGCACGTCCACAAAATCTTGGATTCAATCGCAAGACATCCACATGTATGCAAGGAGATTCTAGGACTGTCGGATATCTGGTGTTTTTGATAAGTTTATCTCATTTTCTTTATTTTGAAAATGATGGGGGGGATTGTTGGATATTTTCAAAAACAAAATCTTGGATTCAATCGCAAGACATCGACATGTATGCAAGGACATTCTAGAACTGTCGGATATCTGGTGTTTTTGATAAGTTTATCTCATTTTCTTTATTTTGAAAATGATGGGGGGGGGGGGGATTGTTGGATATTTTCAAAATAAAGTACTTATTTTGGGTAATACTTTAAGCATTTGTTTTCTTGCGTTGATTAGTGGAAGAGAGATGAAATTAATGGTCAGTAATACCTACTAGAAAGATATTGCGCGTGTTGCCGCGCCGCTGATTTTCGATTGTTATGAGAACTTTCTTGTTTTCTGAAATCAATATATTATTTTTTTGGGCACGACTACGATTAGGTAGCTTATATGTTGGGTTCAAACATGTTATATGATCAGTAGTAAGTGCAATGTAATATCTTGAAGTGAAAGATAACATGAGGCTCTTTTAAAATGTTGTGCGCATGCAGGAGAACATGCGTGGTTAGGTAGATAGCGTGTAAGCAGACGGTGTTATACACATATAGGTTTCATAAACGGAAAAGTACATACGTATTACAAAGGTACTATTTCCATTGTTGAACTAGGGTATACTTAAAAAAATAAGTGTGATATGCGTTATATGAACACTGCGAGTTAGTTTGAGCAAAACACGAGTGTATATAGCTAACCAAAGATCCTAGTGGCAGAAAATATATTGCAAATATGAGCTAGTGTGTATGTTCAGCTTGTCTGATCAAAAGCTGTACAACGCACCGTGATGACAGCGGGCTAGGGCAGAGTAGTTGTGATCTGCAAAGAAAGAAAAAGGATAGAAAGTTGTTAAGGTTTAGTGGTTAATACAGTAAGGTATGTGTGTGTGTGTGTGTGTGTGTGGGTGCATATCTCATGCACATAGTGCATTTGGTGCACATATGCACACACTCTTTGTTTGGGTATCAAACAAGCATAAAAAATTCTGAAAAAAATTCTAGATGTAGTTGATGGTGTTTTGTTCCACCATTTAAAATTTCAAGTTCAAACTCAATGTATGTTAGAAGAAACAAAAAAGAGAAATTCACTGTGAATAGTAACATTTCTGTTTTCTCTTTCTGTTTTCTCTTTCCATACTATTCACAGTGAATTTCTCTTTTTGTTTCTTCTAACATACATTGAGTTTGAACTTGAAATTTTAAAGGTGGAACAACACACTATCAACTACATCTAGAATTTTTTCAGAATTTTTATGCTTGTTTGATACCCAAACAAAGAGTGTGTGCATATGCACTAAATGCACTATGTGCATAGGATATGCCCCTGTGTGTGTGTGTATATATATATATATATATATATATATATATATATATATATATATATATATATATAGAGAGAGAGAGAGAGAGAGAGAGAGAGAGAGTTTTGGTTGTAGTAGATGTGTAAACTAAAACTTCTATGTTTGTTTTGAGCCGAAAATTCAGCTTTAGATTATTACAGTGTTATACCTGATCCTGTCATATATTTCTACTACCAATGTTTTATATAGTTTGTAGCAGAATTGTAGTGGATAAGGGCCTTTTGTAGCTTGTAGGTATATTTTTGTATAACGATGATTTAGCAATGCGACACAAACTATTTTTGCATCGCCTAATTTAATTAAAGCTCTTTGTAACATTGCAGTCACAACAATGTTATCCTACGTCATAAGCTTAGAAATCCTGTTTGTTTAACAATTATGTTGAATTATGATATGTAACTGGAAATGAATGTCTTTGAGTGATCATTTTAAAACAAAATTTGCAGGCAACATCATTTTGTTCCTCAGGCCCATTTCTCTTGCATAGTACTGGAGCAAATAGAATGAAGACAATCAGAAGAAGGTTGGACCTTTTAGCAAAAGATTTTGCCATTTTCAGTTTGACACAGCACTCAATAGTTGATCTTGATCAATCCGGTAATCAAGGAGACTTTGAAAGTGCTGCAATTGTTGGAAGAGAAAATGACAAAGCAAAAATAAAGGACTTGCTCCTGCAAAATGATGCAGAAACGTTGTCTATCATTCCCATAGTTAGTCTTGTGGGTTTGGGGAAAACAACTCTTGCCAGATTAATTTTCATGACCAGGGTGAAGGGTGGAATTTTGATCTTTGTATTTGGGTCGACTTAAATAGGAAATTGGACCTTAAAAAGATTGCTATTGATATAATCTCACAAGCTAACGAAACAAAAGAAGAAACACCCTCAGAAGTTAATACCAATAATGAGATTCATGAAAATATCCGGTTGCTAAAGAATCGTTTGCAAGAGGTGCTTCATGACAAAAGTTGTGTAACTGTCTTAGATGGCCTTTGTAGCACAGATAAAAGCCGGTTGAATGAATTGAAGGAGATGCTGAGGGGTACAAATAAGTTCATCAAGATTTTAGTGACCACTTCCAGTGAAATAACTGCAGAGATAATGCACACTGTTGCACCATACAAGTTGCTTCCATTATCTGAAGATGATTGTTGGACAATATTTTCTTGAAGGGCTTTTGGGGATGGAGATGATGTGAATGCATGGCTAAAGGAAACTGGAAAGCAAATTGGGAAAAGATGTGAAGGACTACCGGTATTAGCTCATTCTCTTGGTTCAATAGTGCATAATCAAGCCATGATGAAGAAATATGGAAATTAGAGAGAAGATTTTCCATTGAAGCTGAAGTGTTTTCATCATTCAAACAAATATACTATGACATGCCCTCGGCATTAAAACTATGCTTTTTATGTACTCAACAAATTCACAGTAGGATTTGGAAGTCAGTTCACAACAAGAAAACTTGCATAAGACTACATACGATTTGAATTAGCAGAGAGTTTTATCGAGGTGATGTAATGCAATGATATACTAATATATTAACAAACAAACATGCTCGTTTTTTTTCTTCTGAAATTTGTGATGTGCATCCACAATTACTTCAATCCTAGATGTCTCAAATAATTAAAGACAGAAGGAGAGTGACACACACAGTGGTTCTATGATTAGCATGAATCTAAGAATTTTGTGACGTGTGTACCTGAAACCCAGGGGAATAAGAATAAAGGTAGGGAAATTGCATGGTCCACTTTAAGATCATCTTGAATACATGTGAGTAGCACCACCGAAGGTCCACAGACAAACACTAAAATCCAGGGAAAAAATGTAGCGATGCTTGTCGTTTGGCATGACGGGTATTTTTTAGGAAAAAATGGAAGCACTGCAACAGCAAAATAATAGAATGGAGTGATTAGTGTCTAATGAATGCAGCACATATTATAGTAACTAAAATGATAACATCATTTACCTGTCTACCAATACCCTTGGCTTGAAAGGCTCCTTCAATTATACCAGACAGATCAAGAGGCTTGTTTCTGGTATCATTGTAATGGATAATACCAGGAATGCAAGCGAGGGTTTTGAACCCATATGATGCAACTGTAGAACGTGTCCCAGTTAACATAGTTAAAAGAAATGGCTTTCCAATAGTGCAATGCGAATTGTTAAAAAAACGATTCCTATTGACGTAATAAATGTGATCGAACAAATACATTGAGCACCGTATGTTCTGGAATACAAACAAGAAAGAAATTTTCAGTTCAAGCTAACCTATTACAAAAGGATCATGCATTTCAATAGTTCAACTCAAGTGGCATAAACCGTGACTTTGGATATATTCCAATTAACTACTTCTCAAACAAGGCCGACAACAGATGGAGGGATTTGTTACCACCAAAAGGAAGGGGATGGACAGACAGGGGGAAACAGTGTTCAAGAAGTATGAAATACTGATAATCGATTAAGCAATACAAAGAGGCATCGGTATCAAAAAGTTAAAAGCAACAGGAACACAGGATCATGTCAAATTGTTAATGCTTTCCATCATAAATAACAATAACATTACAATGCATTCATTCAGCAGTTTAAGGTGCAGACTGAATAACCAAGTGTTGTGGGGACCGTCATATTGTCAACATATGTTTGTAATTCAATATGTAAAATTACGCACACACGAGTAGGCCCAGAGTTTGTGTCCACATATACCAATTAGACACATTCACGAGCTATTTCGGCCCGCAGCCCGATCATGTCGGTAGGGCTTGGGACTGCAAGTCATACTGAAGGAAGCAGGCGGCCCAAATTTTCGAAAAAACCAATTAAATAAATGGAAAACTATTATTTTAATCCTGACAATGAATTAAACAATACTTTTTTATTTCGAAAAAGATTAAAATAATACATTTTAATAGGAAAATCAACATTTGGTAGACTCGGGCCTATATCTGATTTAATAGGAAAATCAACATTTTGGGGGTAGAACTTCGAACTCATGAAATTCGATCGGGCTTTTCAAGCCTTACCAACATTTGAGCGACTCTAATACCAATCCAGTAGAACCAAAGCAAATTACAAAATTTAAGTTTGAATGCCTCGAAATTACCTTTTTGGATATTGCAGGAGGATGTGCTGATGTATGCAAGAAAGTTCTTAAAACTAACATCCAAATACCTAACTAATCATCGCAAAGAGCGTCAGTAGAATACAACAAGCGCATGAAAAGTGATGTAATCAACATAAAATTAAATGGATGATAACATAGGCCATAATACCTGACTGACACATATACGTTGAAAAGGACCACTATCTACACTAAATTGCAAAAAGGGATAAAAAAACGGACAGAAATTGAACCAATATAAGAGTTAGCACTAACATAAATATAATTTTTGACTGGAAAGTAAGCACTGTCTAGAACTTTGGAAGATATGTCATATTTCCAGAGTTTTCTATGACGACACTACAAGCAAAGTGATGTACTCAACATAAAACTAAATGGCTGATAACATAAGTTGTAATACCTGTTTGACAAATATACATTGAAAAGGACAGTGATGTAATCAACATAAAATTAAATAGATGATAGCATAAGTCGTAATAACTGACCGACAAATATACGTTGAAAAGGACCTCTATTCTCACTCATCTGCAAAAAGGGATAAAACAACTTACAGAAATTGAACCAATATAGGAGTTAGCACTAATATAAATATAACTTTTGAATCGAAAGTAAGCATTGTGTAGAACTTTCGAAGATATTGCATATTTACAAAGTTTTCTACGCTGACAATACATGCAAAGTGACGTAATCAACATGAATTTAAATGGATGATAACGTAGGTCGTAATACCTGTTTGACAAATATACGCTGTAAAGGACCGCTATCCTCATCCAATTGCAAAACAGGATTAAAAAACCGATAGGAATCGAACCAATATAGGAGTTAGCACTAACATAAATATAACTTTTGAATCAAAAGTAAACACTGTTTAGAACTTTTGAAGATATGTCATATTTGCAAAGTTTTATATGACGACACTATAACTATAAAGTCCAAAATAAAGTCTCTTTCATCATATTTTAGTCCTCTCGTTACCTAAAGAGAACAAAATAATGACTATGTATCAACAAATCAAAACAAAATTATTGGAGAAGAAATCACAAAAACCATGTACAGACACTTTTTACATACGTATGCATGTAGTGTATTCTATAAACGAAAGACTATGATACAATTCTGCATAGAGTTAGTAAATATTAAACAGCCAAATAGGTTGATTCTTACAAAAAATGCTTCTTTCACTTTAGTCCTTAAAAAATAGACATTGGAGCAACCTGAAATAAATCTACAGCGGATTGAGTTTTAATCATAGTAGAGCGAAGCAAAAGTCTTTGCAAAATTGCTTCGAGAAAAGATGAGGTTGTGCAAATCATGGCGCACTATTATACCTCGATTATTTCGCCATGCTTGTGAGCTCGAGAGATGTGGGAGCCGACATTGGGTTTCACACGAATGATTAACTTTGAAAGCTATTTAAGAAAAAACAAACATAACCACTGTCTGAAAGTGTCAGTGAATACAAATGGACATGCAAGCGTTTAAGTCTCTCCTATACATGCTGCTCAGTTAGACAGCGTCAGTGAATGCAAATGGACATGCAAGCATTTAAGTCTCTCTTATACATGTTGCTCAGTTAGACACATGAACTAATGTTAAAGAATGAGATCATAGGCCAGTTGTTTACTCGTTTAACCTGTTGCTCACATGAAAAACAAATACAATGGGTACCTGCATATCAATAGAAGTTCCTGCAGTTACAAAGAACAATCCAAGTAGCAAGTCTCTGAATGGTCTTAGGTCAACTTCAATCTGTGTACGAAAATTTGTTTCTGGAAGAATGGCCCTAGCCAGAAATGCACCTAGCTACATAGGACACAATGTTTACCAATCAGCACATAAGAAAGACTAAAAGAGCATAAGCTGGATTGAACTTCACCGTTTTTACATATTTAGATTGCTTACCGTATCACTGAAGCTCAACATTTGGGCGAGAAGTGAGGTTCCTGAAATGGAAGTTACAAAATAAATTTCGCTGAAACGAAAGATTAAAACTTTTTGCAAGAAGTGACTGGGCGATTCAATAGATGCTCAATCGGATCAAACCATAGTTGGGTAGTGGTACCGAACAGAAGCACATTGTTAGGTAGAACAGATAAGATCAGCAACATAGAGCCGAACAAATTATCCAATCGTAGCCTCTGAGCGACATTGAGTACATTAAACAAGCTGCATCCAAAATAAAATTCGCTGAAACGAAAGATCGAAACTCTTTGCAAGAATCTGGTACCTCACCGATTTATGGCTCCGGGTTCACCGGGGTTGCCTATAGGGGGATGGAAGGGCGGTATTGGCGCGGCGAGCGACGCACAAGGAGGAGGGCGGTGGGTGCGGCAGCGACATCCCAAGCGGCGAGGTAGGTAGGGCGGCGACATCCCAAATGGTGACTTAGGTAGGTCGGCAAGAGATGGTGCCTACCGGCAGATCTGAAGGCGAGGAAGCGTCGGATACGGGGGCGAAGGTGGGAGGTGGCGGTAGAGGAGGTGGTGTGGGTGCAGCATGGAAGAATGGCGGTGGATCTGAAGGTGGGGAGGCATCGAAGAAGGAGGCGAAGGTAGGAGACAGCGGTGGAGGAGGTGGTGTGGGGGCAGCATGGAAGAAGAGGTGGGAGACACCGGCGCAAGCATCGGGGGAGCAGGCGTTCGGCGGGGGCGCCACGGGCGAAGGGGAAGATTGCGGTGGGGCAGGGGAAGAGCGGTGGAGAGGAGGATGAAGTGGAGCGAGGGGAAGGGTGGAGGTGGTGGTGCGGGGGCAGCATAGAAGAAGAGGTGGGAGGAGCCGTGCAGAGGAGGCAAAGCAGACGGGCTTATCATGAAGGAATGGGTGTGGCGAAGGGAAGTGACGTCATGAGGGAGGCCAAGGGAGGAGGGGCATAGCGGCGGGGGGATGGATGGCAGTGGCAGGCGGGAGGAGGGGTGGGTGGCGGCCAAGCGAAGGGGAGGAGGAGAGCGGCGCGTGCGATGGGCCGAAGGGGAAGATGGGGCGGGGAGGCGGCGTCGGAATGAGGGGAGGATCTGGGCGTGTAAAGCGACGCTGGCTTCATGAACACCCGGCCGAAGTCGAACGGGCTGCGTGGCGCGATCTGGCCGATCGGGCGGCTCACGCACATGCGAGGCGGAGGAGCGCTCGGCGAAATCCAACAGCCCGGAGCCGACCATGGCGGGATCGGACGGACGAAGTGTTTTGGATGACATGGCCAGGCTGAGAGGGCAGCGATTGTACGGGCTTTAATAGAAGTAGATATGTGTATGCATGTAGTAGTGCACGGGACATGAGAGAGACACCATTCAGTTGGTGTTATTGGCTTTTGCGTCCGTGGGTAAATTTGGATTTTTTTAAAATATTTTTTTAAAAGATAATTACAAAAATAAATAGTCACCCCAGAAAATTACAAAAATGTGTCCCTGTCGCCACCCTCTGTCGCCGGTCCAGGTACCTGTTGCCAATTGTACTGGCAACATGAACCTATCGCCAGTTGAAATGGCGATAGGTACCTGAAACCTTAATCTGATTTGTCTACTTGTGATTTTCATAGGTTTTGAACGGTATGAAATCTGTTAGACTTGCAATAGTATTTTGTGATCTTCGTATGTTGTTCTAGTGCGGTGAATTTCCGAAGAATTTTTCGAGGACGATTGAGGTATCAATGATTCGTAAGTAGGAAGGTAAGTGATATTGTGATGAGCTAGAGAATTCACACACGGTGCACAATATTGGAGAAAGACACAATGATAACAACACGATAGTTGATTCGACAAGAGTGGTTACATGGTATGCAGGTTAACGAACCAAGAACGGTACACACATGCCTTTAGGGAATTAGAAATACATGAGACATATGGACGAAGAGGGTCAGACTACTATGTGGATCGGAGCTATTTGCCCTTCCTTGCGAGCTCAACGTTGTACTCCTCGTCGGCCGCCTTGGCCTCGACAGCTATTTCCCTCTTTTTCTCGCGCTCCCGGCGCCTACATGCCTCGAGATGGGCCTGCGTCTCCCGCCGGACACGCTGGTTGTGCTCTTCGGTGCAGCACTCCTCCTCCCTCCTCTCGCGATCTCTGTTGGCATTCCACTCCTCGCAGTCAAGAGTCCACTGGCCGTGTGGTTGAATCTCTAGGTCAATCCACTTGCGGTAGCCACATAGCGGATCTAGGGACTATGGGTGGATGGGAGAGGTTGTTAGTGCGGACTATGAAAAAGAAATGGTAGGGGAACATACTGTTACCTATCCTTACCAGCTGCCGATAGCATCTTGTGTCCCAACGGCGGTCGGGATAGTCGATGAAGTAGTTCGTGCAACCCAAGTAACGCATGCCCGGGTTTAGGCGGTGCTTGGACTTAAGAACTTGCATCTGTCCCTGCACCAACAGAGGGACGACGTCTCCCCCTCGGGCAGGTGTTGCGGTGAACGCTCGGTTGGGATGTTCTGGTAGGGGTTGCTGCTATGGGGGGGCGGCATTGCAGGGAGGTGGCCTCTGCACGCTCCTGTGACGACTCCAACTCTAGGGCACCCGAGAGGTCCTCCAAGACCTTCTGGAAAGTCCATCGGGACCTCCCGGGAGGTCCTGAAAGGAGCTCTCGGACATCCACTAAGACCTCCCGGGAGGTCAGCGAGACCTCTGGAAGTCCAGAGAACAAGCAGGAGGTCTTAGGAGCCGAGGAGCACCCCAATGATCTCCCACGGCGGACCAGGGGAAGGCGTGGAGGCTTGAGGTCATCTCAGGACCCTCCTACGACCCACCAGAGAAGGTCGTGGAGAACTGAGACCACCCTAGAACCACACATGCACAAACCTAAGGGTGGTCGGGGAGGACTGGGAGCTCTCCAAGGTCCTCTATGTGAACTGAGCTAGTCCCAAGGATCATGGCTAGCTCTTCACAGCAACACCAGTGGTAACATAGCAACAACACAAGCTTTATTAATAACCAAAGGAGTTGTTTACAAGAGAGCTTACAAGCCAGTAAGCAAAACATAGAAAAATAAACACATGGGCCACCCGATACACCACAGGCAACCGGTTGGAGGGCGCAATCCTAGTCGAACAGGACCACTAGGTCCACCGCAGATATCACCTGAAGTTCTCCTTCTGCTAAAACTGACATCAAGCAAGAGTGAGCACAACAACCGTGCTGCAAGTTACACAGATTAGATAACAAAATGACATGCATAAATGGATATCACAATGGAAGGCTTAATATGGTTAATTTGCGTAAAGCCAAGTTTCTTTCAAATACAATTACTAAGTTTCAAAGGGGTTCTTAATAGATAAAATTCATTTTCTAAACTTGATTTTCAGTTGGATATTCATTCATCACAAGTGGTGAAGGATACCTCCGTCACAAGGCTCCTGCCCAACCCATGGGATAGCAATCCCAAAAGCAGTTTTAGTAAACATTTACGAAAAACCCAAAACCAACATCTAACTCGAGTAGCCTTTGCCAAAGACGTCCATGATCGCGGACACGGCTATTGAATAGATTTAACTCTGCAGAGGTTGTGCACTTTACCCACATGACATGAGTACTCTAGTTTGTTTGGCATACGCGAGTACCACCTCTCACCTTAGAAGGTAAGAGGTCTAGAGTTCATGACAAGGCCTTTACAATGCATTGCTCCACCACGACCTTTCCTTGCTAAGGTTTCACCCCTATGGATGCAATCCGTGAAGCCCCTCTTGCACCAGTGGGAACAGTAGGTTATAAAAGACCATTGGCCATATAAGACCTCCCACACCTCCAATGGAGCAGCCTATGGTGGAGTTTTGCAAATTACTCAGCCAGATCCCACGCCCCACTCTGGAGACATGTGGTTGCACGATTGTGGCATAGCCCATTATAGGCATGGCATTGGTCGCTCAAAGACCGGTCCTCAAATGACTAGGGCGACTTCCACAAACCCAAGGGCATCGATCTACCATAAAGGCACGATCCCGTGCATAAACTTGCACCAACCAAGCCAACCAATTCGCCCCAGTCTAAATCCATCTCCATTTTCATTTTCTTTGCTTCCCCAGCAATATTTTCATCCTTCCATGACACCCCAATGTCATGGTGAAAACATTTAAAAACAGTGTTTGGTCATGATGGTAAAGATTTCCCCAAATCAATACTTTTGGTCTAAGCATGACTAAGCATATGTTTTTCAAATGGTCTTGGCTCACACTATTGCATGACCCAAGTTTGATCTAGTGGTGACAACATGCTCAGTTCAAGTCAACAGTGGCCATACAAAGGAAGTAGGCATAGCTATAAATTTAAAACAGGTATTGAAATACTTGGTAGAAATAGGCATGCATTATACATTAAAACAGGACATAATTAATTTGAATTACTGGGTGCAATATGATCAAGAGCGTAACTTGTCTCTTGCTTGACAGCTTAAGGATCTACTCTCTCTCACAGCTCTGGCTCTCTAGAAACGTCAAGATCTATACGGTCAAAAGAACATATTCAGACCAAGCTCCAAACAAAGAACCAACAGAGACTCAAGTAAAGAACCAAAAGAACTCTAAAGGAACCTCAAAACCCAATTAACAGAAGAGTACTGTACTTAGAACAGGTTCTTTTGGAGGAGGTCTAAGCTTACCAGGAGGAGGGTGGTCTTTAGCAAAAGACCCCAAAGAAGTGATTTAAGCAACAGAACAGAGAGGTCCTGAGAAATGGTTCTTGCGCAAAGTCCAGAGAGGAGGTCCTCAAATAAAGGCCATAGAACCCAGAAGGTGTCCACCAGGGGAGGTCCTGAGAAGGACACGACCAGCTCAGTGCAGTGGCAAAAACAAGAGTGGAGGAGATCGCCAAGGGACTCACCAGGGACAAGAAGGAACAACGGATGGAGGGGAGGTCGTGGACAGCAAGGTCTTCCCTGGAGAGGCACTGATCGTGAGCTAAGATAACAGAGTGTGTAGAAAGGTGATGTGGTAGAATTTCTTGGTCTGATTGTAGTCAAGGTGGTGAAGAAAACTAGAAATATACGTGTCAAGGATAAGTATAGAAATGGGTCAAAGGTAGGTGAGTGGCAGGGCAGGTGTCACTACCACCCTGGGTAAAAGGTACGAAGAAGGACAACGTACGTTGCTATGGGAAGGAACAAAGAAGGATGTCAGAGTACGGCTAAGTGACCAAATTCAAAGTAAACACCACGTATATGGATGCATTTAATGTGACAAGACATGCATTAAATGCCTAAGATATTAACGTGACGGAGGAAATGAGAATGACTAAGACTGGCAGGTGGGGCCAGTCAACTTAGAAACAGTCAGGTCAAGAGGGGAGGTCTTGCCTCGCAGGGGAGATCCTTGAGGAGGTCCGAGAGGCTTAGGAGGTCCTAGGTCCGAAGGACAGGGAGGTCTAAAGGTTGAGGACGTCTGGACATGGGGAGGTCCTGACGGTCAGGATCATTAACAGGAGGTCCTGATGGTTAGGATCTCTTCAAGGGAGGTCAGGCGGTTGGATCTCCGAGAGGGAGGTCCAACAGACAAGATCAAACGTGGAGGGGGAGGTCTGGGCCTTTGGATTGGAAGTGAGGAGAGGTCCAGACCGTTGGATTCAACAAAAGGGAGGTCCAGGCGGAGGGGTTCCAGAGGGATTCCACAGAGGAGTCCCACCCGAGGGAGGTCCTTTCGGCCAAGAGTAAAAGTGAAGATGGTTCAAATGAACTCAAGAGGTTCAAAGACACATAAGAGGTCCGAATAAAAAGAGGTCTGGGCATAAGAAAGTGCCCAGGCAACAAGGGGTCTAAACTTAAGAGAAGTCTGAACAGAAAAGAGGTCTGATCCAAAGAGATTCAAACCAACAATGAGATCCAAGGTGATCAAACTCAAAGGGAAAGGCCTGGACATGTAATATGTCCAAGTGTAAAAAGGTCTGAGCCCCAAGGGAGTCTAACCTTAAGAACCCCAGGGGAGGTCTAGGCCACAGAGAAGGTATAAACCTATACAGCCCAAAAGAGATAGGCTAAAGGAAGGTCTACGGAGCATACCAAAAGGAGGTATCAACAACTCAAACCTCTCCAACCGAACCAAACTTTGAATTCTCATCAAAACAAAATAGTTTTAATTTGTTTTACACATTTTAAAAAGGATTTAGAAACTAGGATGTTACAGTCTGAACCTAAAAGAGGTCCAACACAAAAGAAGGTTTAAACACAAAGGGGGTCTAAACCTCAAAGGTTTAAATACAGAAGAGAACTAGACCCCACAGGAGGTCCAAACTATAAAGGATCTAGACCTCAAAAGGAGATCTAAACTACCAACGGGTCTGAACCTCCAGGGAGGTCTAAACCATGAAGAGTGAGAGCATCCAAAGAGGTCCTGACGCTCAGATCTCGAAATGAGATCCTGGACGGTCAAGAACTCAAAGGGGAGGAAAGTCCAAGCACAGGACCGGTGGTCCTGACCACAAGGTGGCTTCAAACTGTAAGGAAGATCCTTGCAAAGAGACTGGGAGGAGGTCTTATGGGCAGGAGGTCCAAAAGACCTGCTCATGGAAGGTCCGAATGATCACACACAGAGGATCCAAGGAAAGTTCATTGGAGCTTGAAGGGCTCAAGGGAGCACCAAGGGCTTTGAAATGAACCCGAGGAGGTTCAAATGAACAGAGAGGAAAAGAAAAGTCTGAACCATAAAGGTATTCAGGCCAACAAAGAAGAGGCCTAAGTACCAAGGCAGTCTAGATACCAAAGAGGTCTAGACTCACAAAAGAGCTCCAGACATAGAGGGGATATGGCTTCCAGGAAATAGCTAGACAAGAGGGAAGGTCTGGGCACAGAAGATTGTCCAAATAGGATAGAGGAAAGGAAATCTCATCAAGAGAAAGGAAGGTAGCTCAAGAGAGCTAGAGCAACACCAAAAGAACTAGGTTTTGGATTAATTGAAATTTAGTTTAGTCATTTTAAACTCTTCAAATTCTGAAATTCTCTAGTTAAGCTTTGAATTACTATCAAAACCAAATGGTTCTTGTTATTTTAAAAACTTTCAAAAAGGCTCTGAAAATCAAGGTGTTACACTCCCTTTGTTCCTCCTGGGCCACATACTTCATTTGCATTTTGCGGATCTCCTCCCAGTGCTTGTCCATTTGAGTGAGTTTGTGTTGAAGTCTGGATGCAAGAGAACCCGGCGTGGAAGGGGTAGTACTTATATACTAAGCTGGCGCTGCGTACGCGACTGGATTGTAATTCAGTTGAAGGAAATTCACGTCCGTGAGGCAGCGGCCCTGAAAAGCTGGCTCATCGGGTCACATCATCCTAAAAAGCTGGCTCATCGGGTCATATCGTCCTGGAAAGCTGACTCATTGGGTCACGTCGTCCTTAAAAGCTGACTTGCCGGGTCACGTCACTCCACAAAGTCGACTCGTCGGGTCACGTCGCTGCACAAAGTAGGGGGCTAAAGGTGTAGAAAGTGGGCAGTGTGGGGTGTCCCGATGCAGAATCGTACACGCGGTCGCAGTTTTCAAGCAAAAAAGGGATCGAAACACGAGAATAGTATAGTAATAGTTGTACAGAAATTAATATTTACATGGCATGACTGATATTTGGAGGAACAAATATCTACCGACGGCCCCTCTTGGGGCGCACCCCACGTGTCGCCCCTGGCCTCGCCCGACAATGGTTCGAGTACGTCAGAGGATCAGGCTGCCACTACCCGACCGGTGCAAGTAGCCTGAGGTGGTGTCGCGAGGGGGGTGTCTTGTGTCGGTTGGGTCGGTCCCGGCGCACCATGCAGCTGAGAAGCCTCCAAGGAGAACGGGGTATCACACGGGTCCATAAAGAAGTCCTCGAGGGGTGCCGATAGGTGTGCCTCGTTGTGCGACAATGAATCATCATCCCAAACCGTTCCTGTGAAGAATTACGTTACAAACCACAAAAATGAACGTTACACAAGCAAGAAAGGTGGTCATACCTGCTGGCCCGAAGACGTGCCCCGACGACTCCGCGTACTCATTCCCTGCGTACGGGTGGAGCTCAGGACCTGCAAGAGAAGATTGCTGTTAGTAACTAGTGGGGTTCGGAATAAAGAAACATTACGTTACACACGTAATCATGGTAAAAACCACAAAAAAGGACGTTACACAAGCAAGCAGGGTGGTCATACCTGGTGGCGCGAAGCCGTATCCCGATGACTCTGCGTGCTCCAGCCCCGCGTGCTGGTGAAGCACAGGACCTGCAAGAGAAGATGGCCGTTAGTAACTTGTGCGGTTCGAAATAAAGAAGCGGTAGTGAATGTCTTATGCTCACATCCAAAATGTCCCGCGGTGCTCCCACCATGGTGCCACGATGACACACTCGCCACGTCTGGGGTAGGAGCCCGTGGCCGTGAACCACCTCGGCTGACCCCTTGTCCTCGCACTGGTCGGTTCATCGGGTCCCTCGGCGTGCGATAAGTCACGATCTGGATGCCTCATCTTGAGGCCTCCATGATCCGCTGTAGGACCCCTCTGGTGTCCCCCAGTGTCATGTGCTGAGCGGAGGCTGCCAACTTGAGAACCTCCCGGTGTAGATCCGTCTGCACAAGTAATGAACAAGATGGAAACATATATCTGGCAAATTAAATATGAATCAAGGACCGTTCAATACGTACGAAAGCGGTGGAAAGCTGTGACGAACCACCCTGTGATATACCGCAAAGGTCCGGGAGGACCATTGTTTTTTTTTTTGAGCTACGGTACTTCCCGAGGGAGGTCTACCAGGACCTCCCAAGAGGTCTGCAAGACCTCCTGGAGGTCTTGGCCAACCACCAGCGAGGTCCACCAGGACCTCCCAGGAGGTCTTCAAGACCTCCTGGAGGTCTTGGCCAACCACCAGTCGGTAGCACCTCTTGGTATATCACAGAGAGGTCCGACAGGACCTCCCAGGCTAAGTCCCGTAGGACCTCCTGGAGGTCCTGCCCCTGTGCACCGAGCTAGTCCCAGGAATAGATTGGCTAGCTCGCACAGATCTAGCACAAGTGTAATCAAATCCATACACAAGCTAAGAGGAGCAAGAGGCAAAACAATAAATATAAATATATTAAAGACCAAACCGGCCAAGCTTCTTACAGGAGTTGCCTCAAGGGCTACAACAGAAGAACAGAAGCAATGAAAGCAATACTTGACGATAGGTCCAGCCGTCACCCCAGCTATCGAGTGGAGGGCGCCCCTAGGTCACAAGGTCTCCAAAGACCTCTTCTTTCTTGAGCTTTGAGCTCCTGGAACTTCTGCAGCTGCTGATAAAAACAGAGGGCAAAAGCCATGAGTACATTTAATGTACTCAGCAAGCCGTGAGGAATGTATGCAATAGATAACTATGCAAGGCTTGCCAAAAGAGAGCTGTAAGGTTAGTTGCACAAAGCAGTATTTGGCAATAAGTAATAAGTAGATTGAAAAGCTTAAGTTAAAACATTAGTACATACATACATTTGATTTAAAAAGAGGCTGTGAGCACCCACTCACATCCCAGGCCATCCTGGAGCCTTTTTGAAAATTTTCAAAATAAAAAGAACCATTTGGTTTTGATGAGAATTCAAAGCTTAAACCTGAGAATTTCGGAATTTGAAGAGTTTAAAATGACTAAGCTAAACTTCAACTAATCCAAAGCTTAGTTCTTTTGGTGTTGCTCTAGCTCTCTAGAGCTATCTCTCCTCTTTTCCTTTCCTCTATCCTATATTTGGACATTCTTATATGTCCAGACCGTCCCTCTTGTGAACCTCTCGGTGATCACTTGGACTCCTTTTCGCCCTGATCCTTGTAACCTTTTCTTTGGAAAAGTCCTCCTAGTGCAATCCGGTAGTACCGCCCCAACTCTCGGTATTACCGTTTTCTAGGACCTCCTTCTCATTTATCAGGACCTTCTATCCTTTAGACCTTCCGGTCTGCAGGACCTCTTAGTCCTTTGGAGATCCTAGCCGAACAAGACCTCCTTCTTGTCCGTTTGGACCTCCCTCGTGTACATCCAAGCCTTCCGTTCGGTTCGGACCTCATCTTTGTTAGATCTAACTTGGCTCTGACCTCATCCTCGTTAGATCTAAGGGTCCAGACCTCCCTAGCATTTGGACCCTCGCTGCCCCCCTGTGGTCAGGCCGCTCGGGTTTGACTTTCCTAGCTTGGGATCGCTCGATTTGTCTTTGAACAGTCCGATCTTGTGGGTACGTTCGGATGGTCCAGACGTCGATTGCCTCCCTCCGTTCGATCAAGAACGGATGGCACCAGCTCCTCCCGCATATCCTTACTTACGCGAACCTCCTTTCTTGCCAATCGTGACCGTT
This sequence comes from Phyllostachys edulis, assembly GCA_036346405.1. NCBI lineage: Eukaryota > Viridiplantae > Streptophyta > Magnoliopsida > Poales > Poaceae > Phyllostachys > Phyllostachys edulis. The sequence goes on from CM070552.1 coordinate 15,178,003, forward strand.
GGGATCTCCTGTGAGGTCCTAGCCATCAGATTTCCACCTTTCTATTTGAGCTTGACCTTGGACCTCCCGTGAGTAGGTCGTTGGACATCTGCCCAGAGGACCTCCTCCGGTTGTGTCTGCTAGACCTCCCCGTCCTTTGACCTCATCCTAACCGCCTAGACCTCCTCGGGCGTGTCTAGACCGTTAAGATGTTTCTTGATCGATCTCGAGCCATCGAGACCTCTTTCAGAGGTGATCTAAACCGCTCCGACCTCGTTTGATCATCATCTCGAGCCGCCAGATCTCCCTTGATTATTTTCTTGATCGTCGGGATCTCTCGACTTTTGATCTTGACCGCCGACCTCCTCCTTATGAGATCGACCGTCATGACCGACCTTCAGGGTCTGTCCTCGGGACCATCTGTGGTGTCTTCGGACCTTACGTCCATGAGCCTCCCCTTGTGTGTCCTTTGGACCTCCCTTGCCTTGATCTTAATCGTTAAAGCTCTCTTGATTTCATCCCAGCCGTTGAGACCTCCCCTGAGTTGATCTCACTCGCTAAGGACCTCCTAGACCAAATCTTGGCCGCAATTTCATTTCAATCCTTTGAACCTCTTTTGTCCTTCAGGACCTCCTTGAGTCCTTTGGGACCTCTTCCTTGTTTAGTTGAATCTTTCCATGTCCTTCAGGACCTCTTCGTGTTCTCTAGGACCTCCCCTTTGTCTGGATCCCAACCGTCCAGACCTCCCTTGCAGAGATCTCAACACTCGGGACCTCCCCATGTTCGGACCTCCCTGTTGAGTTTTGGACCTCCTTTAAGTTCCAACTTCCCTATGGTGCCCAGACCCTTATGGTCTGGACCTCCCTTTTGTGTTTAGGCCTTTGTGGTTTAGACCTCTATTGTCTATTGCACCTCATGTCCTTAGACCTCCTTGTGGCCCTTAGGACCTTTTGTCCTCAAAGACCTCCCTGTCTGTCTTCAGGACCTCCTCCGTGGACCTCTTCTGTGGATCTCCTCGCAGGACCTCCTCCTTGGACCGTCCCCTTTGACCAAGCTGTTCACCCTTTTGACTGGTTTCCCTTGACTCTTAAGTGCATTTGATGTGGGATGAGTCATATTAAATGCTGCCATCTACTCTTGTCCTCTTTTCTACTTTTTGTCACATCCCTTGCTTTCCTTACCCTTTTTCGTACCTTGGGGGTGTGCCTTTGTACCAATACACTGAATTCGGTCACCTTCTTTCTATGATGCTTCTATTCTTTTTCCTCCTTTAAATAGAGCACCGGGGGCACCCAACGCCTCCCATTCTTCATTTCGACCTCTGCTCTCAGCTCTCTGTTTTTGAGGAGCTCTCCAAGCCCCTCTGGTTCGGACCCCCCTGGAGCCCGAGCCCTTCACCAATCAGACCTCCTCCCAAGAATCCTCTTGGGTTTTTCTTTAGTATCATCTTCATTGTTTACTTCTTGCTCAGTTCATTTGGATTTCATTTGGATCTTTATTTGCTTTGCTTTGTACCCGTAGATCTTGGCATTCCCAGAGAGCCGTGTGAGGAAGGATAGATTCTTAAGCAATCGAGCAAGAGGCAAGTTACACTCTTGACCATATTGCACCCAAAGATCTTAAATTACTTATGTTCTGTTTCAAAGTATACTGCATGCTTATTTCTATCAAGCTATTTCACTACCGCCTTCAAATCCATAGTTATGCCTATCTCTTTCATATGGTCGACTTTGATGTTGTACCCAACTTATTGTCACCATTAGGCAAAATCTGGTTGATACAATAATGTGAACCAGAGCAATTGTAAACCAAATGCTTAGACTTACTTAGACCAAAAATGCTTGATTTGGGAAATCTTTACCTTCATGACCAACTATTGTTTAAAATGTTTTAACCATGACATTGGGGTGTCATGGGCGATGGAAATATTGGGGAAGCAAAGAAAAGGAAAAAGGAAAATGGATTTGGACTTGGGCGAAAAGGTTGGCTTATTTGGTGCAAGGTTTGTGCACCGGACTCTATCTGAAAAAGGTGGAGGTCCAGGGTATGTGTTTGTCGCCCAAGTCGGGTTGAGGATCGGTCTTTGAGCCGCCAATGCTAGGCCTATAATGGGCTATGCCAAAATCGTGCAACCACGTGTCTCGGTATGGGGTGTGAGACCTAGCTAAGTAAATTACGTAACTTCCACCGCAGATTGATCCAATTGGAGGAGTGGGAGGTCTTCTATGGCCAAAATGGTCCTTATGACCTATGTTCCCTTGGTGCAAGAGGGGCCCAGATCTCATGAGCTAAATCCAAAGGAGGCGTAAACCTTAGCAAGGAGAGGTGTGGTGGGACAATGCATTTTAAAGGCTTTGTCATGAACTCTAGACCTCTTACCTTTGGTAGTGAGAGGTGGCACTCATGCAGCCAAACAAACTAGAGGAATCATGTCATGTGGGTAAAGTGTACAACCTCTGCAGAGTTAAATCTATTCGAATAGCTGTGTCCACGGTTATGGACGTGCTGGCAGCGGCCACTCAGAGTTAGAAATTGGTTTTGGGTTTCCAAAAGTGCTTAATAAACTGTTTTGGGATTGCTATCCCATGGGTTGTGGGCGGGGAGCCTTGTGACAGGAGGGTATCCTTCACCATCTTATGATGAATGTTATCCAATTGAAAAACTGATTTGATAAAATGAATTTTAATTATTGTATTACAGCCTTGGAACTTAATACATGTATTTGAAAGAAACTTGGTTTTATGCAAATCAATCATATTAAGCCTTCCATTGAGATATCCATTTATGCATGTCATTTTGTTATCCAACGGGTGTAACTTGCGAGCACGGTTGTTGTGCTCACTCTTGCTTGCTGCTGTCTTTAGCAGGAATTGGAAGCTTTGGGATAACCTTGCTGTGGACCTGGTGGTCCTGGAACGACTAGGATGCGCCCTCCAGCCGATTGCCTGTGGTGTATCGGGTGGCTTAAGTGTTTTACCTTCTGCTGTATTTTGCTTGTTAGATTGTAAGCTCTCTTGTAAACAACCTCCTTGATATTAATAAAGTTGGTGTTGTTGCAATGCTATCACTATTGTTCTTTGTGGAAAGAGCTAGCCATGATCCTTGGGACTAGCTCAAGATGCACTGAGGAACCTTGGAGCAAGCCCAGTCCTCCACGACCACCCTCAGGTCTGAACGTGTGTGGTTCTGGGGTGGTCTCAGTCCTCCCCGACCTCCTCTGGTGGGTCGCGGGTGGCTCTTGGGATGACCTCAGACCTCCACGACCTCCCCTGGTCTGGCCGTGGCAGGTCTACGGGGTGCTCCATGGCTCCACGACCTCCTCGGGTCTGTCCTCCTGGACTTCCAGGTGGTCCTGCTGGACCTCCTGGGAGGTCTTGGTGGACTGTCCGAGAGGTCCTTTTTGGACCTCTTGGGAGGTCCTGATGGACTTTCCAGGAGCTCTTGGAGGACCTCTCGGGTGCCCTAGGGTTTGGTCGCTACATAAACATATAGCATACGGTCCCAATGTTGGCAATAACAAGGAATACCAACTAAAATACCCATCCTAAGGTGTCCAAAGAGTTCATGTCAACATGTCCAGTTTAAGTATACAAAGGAGGCATAATGTCAAGTAGGAGGATAGCTACTGCCCAAAACATGTCTATAAAGATAGCCATGCAAGTTTAATAAATCAAAATAGCTTTGCAAAAAGGGATCAAGATGATCAAGGACCACGACTTGCCTCTGTTGGAGAAAGAAAGAGCTTCAGCTGATGGAGCCTGATTCACGAGCTTTTTCAACAATTCAACCGAAATCTACACGTTCGCAAAAGAAACCAAATAAGCAAAAGAAACTCCAAGAAAACAAAAGAACTTACTTGAAATCAAAAGAGAAGAGGAGGTCCACGGGGAGGTGGAGGTCCACCGAGAAAGGGAGGTCCGAGAGGAGATTCCAAGAGAGCTCCAAAGCGAGAGGAGGTCGGACCCAAAGGGGTCTCGAGCAGAGGAGCTCGGAGGGGTTCAACAGTCGGGAAGAAACCGAGGAGGAAGTTGAAATGAGGAGCAGGGAGGCAGCGGTGCCCTCTGGTGCTCTATTTAAAGAGCAAGGGGAACAGAGCACCAACACAAAGAAACAACTAGGTTCAAGGTATTAGGACAAGGGCACACTGCCACAAGGTACGAAAAGAAATAAAGAAAGCAAGAGATGTGACACAAAGTAGAAAAAGAGTACAAAGGTAGGTGGCAGCATTTAATGTGACTCAACCCACATCAAATGCGCTTGAGACTGCCAAAGGGCGATCAAAAGGTGCGTGAGACTACCAAAGGACATGGTCATGGTCCAAAGAGGAGGTCCAAGGAGGAGGTCCAAGAAGGAGGTCCTAGGACAAACAGGGAGGTCTAGACCTCAAAGGTCTAAACACAAAAAGGGAAGTCTGAACCTAAAGGGGGTCCAAACACAACAGGGAGGTCTGAACCTAAGGAGGTCCAAAACACAACAGGAAGGTCTGAACCACAAAGGTCTAAACACACAGAGAAGGAGGTCTAGACCACAAGGGTCTAAATACACAAAGAAGGAGGTCTAGACCACAAGGGTCTAAACACAAAGAGGTCCTAAGGATATGAGGTCCAAAAGACACAGCAAGGAGGTCCTCTGGACAGGATGTCCGAAAGACAAAAGATAGTTGGACCTCGAAGGGAGATCCAACCCTCAAACAGATCTAGACCCCAAGGAGGTCTAAATCACGAGAGAACCAGACCTCAAAAGAGGTCCCAAGCACAAGGGGTAAGGCGCTCGAGGAGGCCCTGAGAGCAAGGAGGTCCTGACGGTCAAAATCTCTAAAAGGGAAAATCCGACGATCAAGATCTCAAAAGGAGAGGACCTGAACGGTCAAGATCTCAAAAAGGTAACGAGGAGGTCCTGACACTCGGATCTCCAAAGGGGAGGTCCGATAGTCAAGATTTTCCAACAAAGGGAGGTCCTGACGGTTAGATTTCCAAAAGGGAGATCCAACGGTCAAGATCTCAAACCAAGGAGGTCGCGGAGACAAGGATGCTTGAGGAGGAGCAGAGCCGTTAGATCTTGATCGGACGGAGCAGGCAAATGGGCCGTTCGGACCAAGCTTAACGAGCCAACTTAACCAAGCCGTCTGATGTAGATCGAAGGGCACAAAGAGAAAGGGATGTTCAGACCAAGCGACCGAGTCCTCAGGATCGGGCCATCCAAATAGCATCGAACGGTCCTAAGGCATGAAAGGCAAAACTCACAAAGACGACACGGCAAGAAGGCGCGGTGAGTCCAACGCTAGAGAGGCCTAGGCCTAAAGAGGTCTGGACCCTTGGATCCAACAGAGGAAGGATCTGGGCGGCTAAGATCTCCAAAAGGGAGGTCCTAACGGTCAGATCTAACAAGGGGGAGGTCTGAGCGGTTAAGATCTCCAGAAAGGAGGTCCTAACGGCCAGATCTCAACAAGGGGAGGTCTGAGCGGTTAAGATCTCAGAGAGGAGGTCCTAACGGCGAGATCTCGACAAGGGGAGGTCTGAGCGGTTAAGATCTCAGAGAGGAGGTCCTAACGGCCAGATCTCGACAAGGAGGTCTCTGTGCGGTTAAGATCTCAGAGAGGAGGTCCTAATGGCGAGATCTCGACAAGGGAGGTCTGCAGTGCGGTTAAGATCTCCAGAGAGGAGGTCCTAACGGCCGATCTCGACAAGGGAGGTCTCATGCGGTTAAGATCTCCAGAGAGGTGGTACTAACGGCCAGATCTCGACAAGGGGAGGTCCGAGCGGTTAAGATCTCCAGAGAGGAGGTCCTAACGGCCAGATCTCAAACATGGGGAGGTCTGAAAGGGCTTGAAGGGAGTTTGAGGAGGGTTCCAAAAGGGCACAGGGAGGTCCAGAGGAACTCTGGGACGCCCGAATGACCTCAGAGGTTGCAAGAGAACATTAAGAGGTCCACAGGGAGGTCCAAACAAAGAAAGAGGTTTAGATCAAGGGGAGATCCCGTCAAAGATGAAAGCTTAGACCCAAGGGGAGGTCTAAGCACAAAGAGATTCAAGCCAACAAAGGGAAGGTCTGGACTTAAGGAAAGTCCAAATAGGAGATTACAAAGAGAGGTCCAGAGAATGAAAGGATTGAACTTATAAAGAGGTCCTAGTGAGAGGAGGTGCAGGTGAAAGGAAAACCCAAGGAGGTTATCTCCAAAAGGAGGAGATCGAGGTAGGAGATACACAAAGGAGGAACTCGGGGAGGTCCAGAGAGAAGAGGAAAAGAAGAGAAGGTCAAAAGGATGGGATGGATCAGGGCATCGGGATGTCCAACAAAGGAGGATCTGGGCATCGAGAGATGTCAAATGAGAGGAAAGACCAGAGATAGAGGCCTAGAGGCGGAGAGACTAGCCTGGAGGGCAAGCAAGGCCAACAAAGAAAAAGAGGCTAAAAAGCCAAAGAACAGCAATAACTCCAGATCAACCAAAAAGGGAATTAATTGAAGTTTGATTAGTTCAAGTTAAACCTCCAATTTCTGAAATCTTCAAATTAAGCTTTGAACTCTCAACAAAAGCGAATGGTTATTATTTTAAAAAGCTTTTCAAAACTCTGGAAAAACGGGACGTTACAAAAGCAGAGTCCGGTTGGGTGGGGTACGTGTTGGACGTTGCAGCCTCATGTCGTGGTGGGTCGACCATGACCCAGACGCAGCGAAGCCTCGTCCGACTAGCGTACCACTCCATGTACTCCCCGTACGTCTCGGGGTCGTAGGGATCATCGCCACACTAGATGGGGTCCTCGTGCGTGCCACTCCAAGCCTCAACCCAAGGCCTCATCCTATCCAACCAGGACATCGTGCCACGTACTCCCTTCCTAGTGTACCTGTGGACGGTAAGACAATTATTTGGTCGGCACGTAACGCACATTGTACAAAAGAAGTAAAGGGTGAACTTATGTGTGGACGTGCGCTGGCACCCGCGTCCCCCCCAAGGGGCTGGGACCTCCTATAGCAGGACCCGCTGCACCTGGTACTCCTCCACGAAGACATCATGCACCAAGGCCCTCCGCGTGTACCAGTACACGCAGTCTCGCGTGCACAGGATTGACAGTCCTTCGGGCACGCGCACGTTCACCCTCTCCTCAGTGTACGGTGTTCAGATGACGCGGTCATCGGTCAGCTGATCGAACATCGCAACGTACTCCGGGTAGGACCCCTGCGAAGTGATCGGCGTGTAGATGATCTGTGCAATAGAACACCGCAAACATAGCACACGAAATTATGATTACGATACAAAAAACAATAAATGATCATGAAACTAACCTGTCGGCGGCACCACACCGTGCCCATGGTCGCCGTTTCCACGCCGCCGCCTGGCGTACATAAGTGACCACGACGCGCTCCCAAATCTAGCTGTGGTCGCCCAATCATGAAGCGCCGAAGGACCACAACCGTGCGAAAGCGAGCATCCGGAGAGGATGGAGCTGTCCTGGGCACGGTGGCAAGCGTTGCCTGCAGTCTTGCGCGATATGTCGTGCAAGACGGCGGCGAGACCGAGCGTGGGAGGATCTCTCCACCAAACAAGTCCGCCACATGTATGCGTCTGGGACGTAGTGTTTATCGACACTGTCGCCGTGGGACCCTAGGAACATGACCCACCCGAACAGCCACAACAGGTAAGCCTCGAAGTGCCTCCTAACAATGACGTCCCCTGCGTTCTGCACCATACGCTCGGGCTGCAAGAAGACATGTACACGTCAGCAATGTTCACATATGAATTGATACGATATGACAATAGTTACAAATACTTACGTAGAATTGGTAGATCCACCTCAACGTCGGCCAGTGTAGGCTGCTGAACTCTGTGTATCCGCTGCCCGGCGGCAGCACATCATGGAACCTCGCTAGGAGGTCCGTGCGTCACGTGGCCGAGATGTCGTACGCTACCATGGGGGAGCCTGTGTAGGGCAACCTGGTCAGAAAACTCACGTCCTGGAGTGTCAGCGCCATCTCCCCGCATGGAAGGTGGAACGTGTGCATCTCTGGCCTCCAGTGATCAACCAGCACTATCAGCAGGGCCCGGTCGTATGGAAAACACCTGACGTACGACCAGCACCACGGTCCTGGTCGTCCTCCCACGTCGCCTCCACCATCCTCGCTAGTGGAAGGAGGCTTGCCGCTCTCAACCTACGTCGAAACGATTAAGAACAAACGTGACTGCACGCAAAGTAGTCAGACCGCGATTGAGTGCATTAAGGTCAGAACTATACGTACCTCGGATCCCAGACTGGGTGTAGCCTCCATGCCCTGATGGGTGTGTGCAGCCACAACGCGCCAAGCTCAATCGGCGCCTCGGCCTCGGGGAGCACAGATCTTGGCTGACTCTGACGCCAGCGTCAATCAAGGTCAAGCAACTCGTAGTAACTGCGTCGCCATACCTATAAATTAAGTGCATGCATTGTAAAGACTACGAAACATGTACAAAAACCAAAATTCCTACTTTAAAAATAATTTTCGGCGTTAACAGAATAATTATCACACAAAAATGTAAACCTAATTCTGGCTACTCAGCAATTTAAACAGATTTGTAATAGGGTTTTCCAATTTGGAGGATATTTTTAAATATTTTTCAAGTGCAAATATAAACAATAAACAAAGTTCTTCCTATTTTCCTAGTTTCGTAGTTTAAAATTAATTTTCGACATTAACAATATAATTACCACGTACAAATGGGAAGCTAAATAAAGCTGAGATTATTATTTTTACATATTTCTAATAGATGTCTTCCTATTTTTGTTGATTTATCCTAAATCGTTCGACTGCTGTAACGTTCATAGCATGTGTACGACGAACTACACTATACACATCTCAAATAATGTAGTACATAATTTGACTACAATTATCTAATCTACTTAATTCTATGTTGCTATTCTACTTAATTCTACTTGCTATTCTACTCGCTACAGCTCAAATGATGTACTTAATTCTACATAATTTGACATAATGTACAAGGTTGCAAAAAAACTACCTGCAAGATGGCCGGCCCACCAGATCTGATGCTCTGTCAATCTCTCTCCTTCGCGATGAACTAGCAGAGCTTCGCTACATTTCTTCTCTACCTCTCCTCATCTCTTTTGTTTTTTTTTTCTGGAATTAAAATGAGTCTTGGAGGAATTTTGTGGGGCTTTTATAGATGGCATCGCAATAGGAAGCTATCGCCAGTTCAACTGGCGACAGGAAGACTGTTCAGTTCCTATCGCCAGTTCACCGGTAGTTGGACCAGCGTCAGGAGGGGAAGAGAGTCCCTGTTGCCAGTTAAACTGACGATAGAGACCTATTTTTATAATTTTTTGGGATGGCTATTTATTTTTGTAAATATCTTTTTTAAAAATATTATTTAAAAAAAATTGGTAAATTTGCATGGTTGTTAGCGCTTCTTGATTTCCCTTGTGCTGCACATGTGAGAACAAGGCAGCAGTTTTGATCGGTTAATTAAACCGATGCAACCGTAAGCACCACTTTGGTGCAGGTTCTTTTGGGAATTTTTTTTAAAAATCTAGTTTTTATTTTGGAATACAGTAGTAATACTATTTTTTTTATTTTACAGGAATAATTATCTGTCGCTCAATCGTTGGGTAACTAGTCCAAGTTGCTCAACCGTTGAGCGACTTGGACACTTGTCGTTTAACGGTTGGTTCTAATATACAGGTCGCTCAGCTAGCAGGGTATGCATGTACACCGTTGGGCGATAAGTGTCAAGTCACTTAACCGTTAGGCGACTAGGGCTAGTCGCCCAACAGTTGAGTGACAGATGATTATTTCTGTAAAATAAAAAAAAAAGTAGTATTATTATTGTATGTTAGAATAAAAAGTAGATTATTTATAATAAAAAAAATTCTGTCTTTTGCTAGCACTGCTTCAAAGCTATAAATTCCATGCACCCTTCGATTCTTTTGTCGATGTATTAGTAGACCGGCATCAAGAGGCCGTGTAGTTCTCCCATTCCACGTTGATCTCGCTAGGGCGTTGTTCACGTGCACATGACACTTCATTCTGGCAGCCGACAGTCTGGTTAAATCCGAAGAGTATCTATGAGACTATGACCGTCTTCACAAGTGCACGCGCAGGCAATGGGTTTCATTATAACTTGAGAGGCTATTTGTTGGTAATCTGGTGTGGTGTATGTTGAGTAACCGTCGCTGGTCAGTCCAGTTCGAACGATTATCTTGCAGATAAGCGTAGAATCGTTTAGAACAAATCAAGAACATAAGAACAGAATAAGAGATTGAACACAGAGATATGAGGGGACTTCGGGCTTCTCTTCATTGCTCTTCAATCATGATCGATTACAATGAGGGGTCCCCTCTCCTTTATATAGACTACTGGAAAACATGAGGTGTCCAATTGGGCCAGGACTCCTGGTCATGTGCCCGGTTTCCTAACACTCTCCCTTGGACACTCATCCGACATGTTCATGTCTCATCAAAACTCTATAAAAACCCAGTGGGAAAAATTTGGATAAAGAGTACATGTCATGCGTTACGTTGTGTTGCATGAATTGCCTCATCAAAAACCTTACCCGATAAACTTCAGGAAAACTCGTCAAGGGAAAAAGAGTACAATCCACCCAATTACATTTAATCTCCAGGATTTATTCTTTGGGTACTCGATCTTCGTGATCAAGCTTTAACAAAGAGTTTGTGAAGGTTCTCCCCCTGAATTCTGCACTTCTCTAAGTCTCATCATTCCAATTCCACGTATGCATCTTTCAAAACTAGATGCTGGCAGTGACTTAGTGAATACATCTGCTAGATTTTCACATGACTTAGTATGCAGTACTTTAATTTTGTCCATCTTTTGCAATTCATGAGCATAGAAGAACTTGGGGTTGATATGCTTAGTGAGATGACTCTTCACATAACCCATCTACACTTGTGCAACACAAGCTGCATTATCTTTATAGATAATAGTAGGGGTTTACGCGGTATTCAATCTACATGTCTGCTGGATGTGGTGAATCATCCGCCGAAGCCAAGCACATTCTCGCGAGGCCTCATACAGTGCTATTATTTCCGAGTGGTTCGTCGAAGTCGATACAAGACTCTGCTCGGACGATTTCCATGGAATTGCAGTTCCACCACACAGGAATACATAGACTGTTTGCGACTTGGTTGTATGCGGGTTCTACAGGTACCCGGCATCTGCATAGCCATTCATACTCAGGTCTTTGTTCTTTCTATAGAACAGACCAAGTTCTTTTCTTCTTTGGAGGTATCGAAAGATGTCCTTCATTCCCTACTAATGCCTTTGGTAGGTTCTGCACTGTACCTTGCTAATAGGTTAATGGCAAATGCAATGGCCGATCTAGTACAATTTGCTAAATACATGAGTGCTCCTATCGCACTTAAGTATAGGAATTCCGGTCCTAGGACTTCCTCCCCCTCTTCTTTAGGTTTGTACAGGTCTTTGTCTTGCTGCAAAGATCTCCCGACCATTGGCAATTTCAAAGGGTATGCCTTTCAAAATCAAACATTTCTAACACCTTCTAAGTGTAGGTTGACTGATGCTCTAAAATCCCTTTAGGGGCTTGCTTAAGCTGCAAGCCTAGGCGGTATTTGGTTTTACCCAAATCTTTCATTTCGAACTCTGACTTTAAGTAAGAGCTTGCTTTCTTAATACCTTTCAGGGTTCCAATAATATTCAGATCATCTTCATACACTGAGATTATACAAAAACCATCCTGGGATCATCCTATCAATACACAAGGATTATTCTCATTGTTCGTGTAGCCTTTCTTGCATAGAAAGTCGCTTCAAGTGATTATACTACATCCTGCCTGATTGCTTACGTCTGTACAGTGACTTTCTGAGTTTTACACTATACAGATTTCTATTTGCTCTGTCTTGGTTCAGGACAGGGATACATTCAGGTATCTTCATATAAATGTCCGAATCCAATATTCCATTAAGGTATACTGTTACCACATCCACCAATTTCATTTTTAACTTCAAGTTTCTCGCCATTGAGATTAAATATCTAAAGGGTGGTTTAAGCCCATGATAGGGAATAGGTTTCTTCATAAACAACTCGGATGTTGAGTGAAACCTTGTGCAACAAGCCTTTCTTTACTTTATTATTTTCATTTCTCTTTCGAACAAATACTCACTTATGCCCTATGAGGTGCATATGAGGAGGCGAATGGCTTACAGGCCCAAACACCTTTCTTTTATTCAGAGATAATAATTCTGCTTCTATTGCCTTCTTTCAATCTTTCCAATCGATCTTTTCTTTCATTATTGAGCGTCTGAGCTCTGGATCAAGATCGATGATTGTAGCAATTTTCTTTGCAAAATCAATGTCGACATTGGCTGTTGTCTTATTCATAGATTCTCCCGAGGTCACAAAGTTTATAGCTATTTCTTCAAGGGGCGATTCTTCTAATGCTTCTACTTGCTCACCGCTGCTTTCAATTACGGGGCAAGTCCTTTAGTGTTTCAACTCCGATGTGTGCGCACACATCCATCTTGATGTCTCCTTCATGGGGATGTTCAATTTTAGTATGCCTTTTCGAAAGTTCCATCTTGGTGCAGTCTCAATGGCTCCCCTTACAGTTACAGGGAACTTCGGTGATCGGTGTGTCAAGTCCTTCTTATCCTTTTTAGCAGGCGTCCCGGTTACTTGGGATTCGAGGGGCGGAGTTCTCGTCCTTCGGAGGCCTTAGGGCGGGATTAGGGATACCTTCATTGGTATTTCAACCCTCTCGGTGCATTGCGTCTGAGCAAATGCGACTTGGTCACGCTCTTCAAATCACTAAAGTGGTTAGGCGGTTGATTCGCTAATACTTGCAAATCAATTATCTTCTAGACTTCATTTGTCTTCTAGACTTCAATTATCTTCGGACTTCTCTATTTGCTTTACTAGTCTTGGTCATGTGCATGGATTTCAATTATCTTCTGGATTGCAATTATCTTCTGGACTTCTCTATTTCCGGACATTTTCATCAAGGGGTTGATTTCCTCCCCCTAATGACAGGAAAACTAGCCTCATCTACTATCCTATCAGCGAATCGGGCAGTATGCAAATCTCTCATCATAGGTTCCAAATACCTGATTATGGATGTTGTCACATAACCAGCATATATCCTAGACTTTTGGAGAAGGCCCTTTGCAGTTCGCTGTAGTGGTGGTATAGGTATATAAACCTTCCAACCAAACCTTCAAAGATGAGAAATTTTCTGTGCTGACCCTTGCGCTAGTTGCATAGGTGAATGGATGTTATATACCGGTGGTTTAAAATTGATGAGAGTTGCTGCGAGCAGGACTGCGTGTCCCCAACATGCAGTTGGTAAATCACAATTCTTCAAAGGTGTGGACATGCGGTACAGAATGCTCAACTTTAATTCCCATTGCCATACTAGAATCATCAAATGCCTTTGAAGTAAATTCTCCAGCGTTGTCTATTCTGGTGGACTTCACATGATGATCAGAGAAATTATTCTTCAATTTTAATTATCTACGAGACTAGCTCTGCAAAAGCGTAGTTTCTCGTAGACAATAAACATACATGCGACCATTTCGAGGAAGCATCGATGAGCACTATAAAATACCTAAATGCCCTTACAGGGGCTATATAGGACCGCAAAAAGTCTCCTTGGATACGGTCCAGGAATATAGGGACTTCATCCTTCGCTTTCAGAGCATAAGGTTTAGTAATTAAATTCCCGGTGGCACATGCGGGGCACACAAAATCTTCCTGATTCGAGAAATTATTTACATTATCCATGTGAATTGTTAATTATATTTCTCATCATCATGAGACCTAGGCGGCATAATCTATCATGCCAGAGATAGAAAAGGTTTAGAGCTTCTAAATACGGTTTTCAGGGCAGTATAGGCTGCAGATGCCTTAATATTAGTGTAGTATAGCCCAGTTTCAAATGAAGGAAGTCGTTCTGATACCATTTTTCTACTTTCTTCACGCTTTATAATGAGCAGGTATTTCTTACCATACTCTTCTTCAGTATCTACATGGAAACCGTTTGCATGAATATCCTTGAGAGTTCTAGTCGATTCTGGGTACAACAAGGCTTCTTCAATGACCAAAGTTGTGCCCATTAGAGGTATAATTGAGGCCCTTCCTGAGCCTATTATACAAGTATCGCTGCCTACGATTGTCGTAAGACCACCAGCATTCTTGCTGATCGACCGAAAGATTTTCGTCTCTCTCAAGATGGTATTTATTGTGCTGCTACCAGCTAAGCACACTTCCCCAATAGGGCGCTACACGCGTTCTAATATAATGTACTTTATTAATATGTAGCAGAAAGCAAGCAACACATAAATAAAATACTTCAGATATCAGAACATAACTTGTTATTATAAATACGGGAATAAGTCTTGCAGGACTTGTTATAAGAATTTAATACTTTGCTCTACGAGAGCTTACAACCATTATTCAAAAATAATTCAATGTTCTGCTTCAATTATGAACTACAAGTTACTATAAAAGATCCAAGTGCAATGCGTGCACTAGATCGAATCAGCGAAGTATTCAGAAACTTCTGCCTCAATTTGCTCCATGGAGATCTTCTCCTTTTGGGCAACTACGCCTGCAGCTGTTGCGATGTCCAAAGGAGGGATAATGGGGGCTGCTACTAGGTTGTCCACATCCATGAGTGCAACTAACGGATATGGATCTCCGTGCCTGCAATGGCGAGGTGTGCCTCATGCTGTCCTATGCCCTTCTTCTTAGACTGGTAAGCATCAATAACATGCGACTCACGACCTTACCCTTCTTGCCCCTCTCCTTCGTGAGAGGCTTTATCACCTTGTAGCTGCTAGCATTGGCTTCATGACCAACATTGCTACTAGGTGGCTGTGAGATGTAGTTCTTTCTTAGAACATTATCTTAAGCTTCTGCAACTTGCATGTTGTCAATTAATGCGGCATACTCCGTGTAGCCTATCTTGACGATAGTTGCGTGCGGATTGCACCGCATTTTGGTGAAAGGTGGAGAGAGTCTTCTCAATCTTCTGCTTATCCGTGATTACATTATCACAGAGTTGAACACTTGTACAAATTCTGGCCATGCTGGGTCAGTTCTTTGAACTCCTGGTTCGTAATGCCAGTCATCTTCATATTCATGCAAATAGTTCATAAGATTACTGCTAGTAATTTACATAAAATGGTTGCAAAATTCTTATAATGCTCTTCGAACTCCCGGTTCGTGATCCCATATTTTTCTATGCATTTTTCATGATTTACTGCTATTTTCACTAATGAAAAGCAATATAACAATCACAGATAATCAAAATAGTAAATACAATACATAAATTGCATAGAAATAATAATAACAAAGTTAAACATGCTTCAAATGCAAAATTAATTCAAAATTTGAATTCCCGAGGCCCTTTTCTACTAGAAAAAGGACTTCAGGGGTTAAAACGCAAAAATTTCAGTTTAGATAAACTTTTCGCGTACATTTCAGCTTTCCGGAGGGCCTTTTTGCAAAAACAGGGTTTTCTTTTGCTTTTCCCGTTTTTTTTCTTTTCCATATAGCAAGTCGTTTAAAGCCCAAACAAGCGTCACTGACCCATTAGGCCCATCAAATTGGCACAAAATGCAGGGTAGGGTTTCCCCTACCCTCGCTCTAAGCGGCGGCGGCGCCTTGCACGCCTTGGTAGCGTCGGCGGCAGCAGCGGCGGCCGCCGCTGCGAGGCGGGCGGAAGGCGGCGGGCGGTTCAAGCGGCTCTGGCCGCGGCGTGCAAGCGCGCCATGAAGCGCCGTGGCGGCGGACAGGTGGCTACTTGGCGCGGCTTTGCCTTTCCATGGCGCGGTGGTGTCGTCGGCTGCGGACGTGGCGACAGCGCCGGCTGCGGTAAAGCGAAGGCGGCGTGGCGGCCGCATGGCGGTCGACCGGAGGTGGCGCATAACCGTTCGGGCAACGTGGCGGCGTCAGCGGCGGCGGCGGCTCGGTCAGCGAATCGAGTGTGCGTCGCGGCGCAAGCGGCGGCGGCGGCAACATGGTGGCGACCGCTTCAGCGGCGGCGTTGGACGCGGCGGCCGCTTCGCGGCGGCGCCAAAGCGGCTTCTGGTCGGTGGCTCTGCAGCGGAGGCGGCCCCATAGTTGCCGTCTTGCGTCGGCCTTCTTGGCGCATCTGACGAGATGCTATCTTGCGACGCTTCGGCGTGATTTCTCTATATGCAATTACTATTTCTGCGATGTAATGTGATGCGATACAATACATTGCAATCATTATCGGTTCTTGCATGCAATCTACCCATCGACATTGTGTCGGCGACTTCAAGTCGGCTCACGGTAGGTTAGAATGGATTTGCAACTTCTACAGTACAATCGACATCCAATCTTTCGTGCAATCTACCCATCGACATTGTGTTGGCGACTTCAAGTCGACTCACGGTAGATTAGAAAGGATTTGCACCAGTGAAAAACAATCTAAGCGAATTTGCGAAATTGAAAGCGATCTAGAAAGAAGGCGATTCAATCTCCGAAAGTGTCGTTCATTGTGATTACCTTCGATCCGAATAAAGTAGGCCTAGAAGTAGGCCGGAGTCGATCGTGCTGATAACGTGTTGAGTAACCGTCGCTGGCCAGTCCAGTCCGAACGATTACCTCGCAGACAAGCGTAGAATCACTTAGAACAAATCAATAACACAAGAACAGAATAAGAGATTGAACACAGAGATATGAGGGGACTTCGGGCTTCTCTTCATTGCTCTTCAATCATGATCGATTACAATGAGGGGTCCCCTCTCCTTTATATAGACTACTGGAAAACATGAGGTGTCCAATTGGGCCAGGACTCCTGGTCATGGGCCCGGTTTCCTAACAGTGTACACCTTTTGGTGGGGACAAATAAGTATTAAGAAAAGCGACACCTAAGACGATCCTCCGGCACTCCTGCACCAACATAACCGGGCTCGTCAACAAGGCCACTGTCCGCGGGCTGCCCGCCTTCACCGCCGTGTTTGCGGTGGTCGTTGTAACGTCCCTAAATTTTGGGGACGTTAAACTCTTCACAACCGTTTAGGATGTACAGTTGCGAAGTAAGCAGTATCTCAAGTAAACTTTCGATTACAACAAAAGCCAACATTTTATTACATAAGATTATGGCTTAACAGCCAGTTTTGACACTAACACGAGCATCCAAGCCCCAAAGTTAATATAATACAAGACAAAAGAACTTCAAACCATAGGCACACTTGGCGCTTGGTGAGACCTAAAAGCGAGAGTCGCCGCCATCCGTGGGTCCACAAAATCTGTTCAACGGATCCTCTGTATTTTCCCTGGTTTCTTCTGTAGATTGTTTGCAGATTATGCAAGAATGAGTACTACTACCGTACTCAAACAAGCCACATGGAAAAGCTAAATAATTACATGCAATGAGTTCAATAGATGGTTATGGTTTTACCTTAACAGGCATATGTGGATGCATTTTGTAGTTAAAGCAGTTTACATTTAAAACAGTAAAACAATAATATATAATAACATAAGTGGTTTCTCAACAAACCACAATTACCAACTTACCATCTCAAAAACTCTACTTATGCCTCATGTACTGGAATCACCCATTAACACAGCTTCATTAACCGGAAGCACGGCGTATTCGAATATCTTTTTATACACTCTGTAGAGTTGCCCAACTTTACCCACAAGATATCTCATGTTGTACTGTCATGCAATATACACGCAACACTTTAGCGTGAGACTGAGCTGAGATAACAAAGCATTTTCACTGCTCAACCTTTTTAGCCTCTACCCGGTAGGTTTTACCCCATACAGCCCTCGGGAGACTCTACCGGCCGCCGCTATGGATCTTGCACCCCGATGCTGACGGGACCATACCATTGTTTAGACTACCGAGTGTCCACTTCCGGCCCACTCCTGTCCTACCCCAGTTCTGCAACTAGTCACAAGAGCAGTTACATTTCCTTGTAGATATTCAATCGGATGAGCAGTGTACTATGTTAGGGAGTAATGACCATGCTTGTGGTTAAGCGATTTTCTGTGTCTGTTACTTGGCACAAGGTTCTTGTCCTTACTTGTCATCTAGTGAGGTAATGGTCCAACACCAACTCGTGGCTATCCACCTCTAGATCTCACCGATGACTCACTTTTAACCCAAGTCTATTGGGTTGTCCAACTTCTTGGACACAACCCTCAACTTTCCACCAAAATCATTGGCAAACTGCCAATACTGCTTTTGATTGATAGCACAATTGTGTGACAAAGCTACTTATATAGATAATATTTTATGTGAACTTGTTAAGGTGAATATGGCCTACAAGTGCTGGGTAGGTTTGTATGTGGGGTAATAGGATTTATCTAATTATCATGGCATTCAAAATGTTCAAGGAATGCAACTTGCATTCTTGCACAAATTCTAGTTGATACTGGTCTTGTCCGGCGTCTTTTGGAGTCTGGTCGTCAAGATCGTGACCTAACGAGAAGCAAAGCAATAAAAAGAAACCAAGTAAAAACTAGCTCGACAAGGAATGAGCTGGGAACAACAAGCAAGTAAATAAAACCAAAAAGATACTTAAAGGAAGGTGGTGTGGGTTGGTGGGATTTATCTGGTGGTTATTTGGACTGGATGGAGTTTGAGAGATTCGGATCCAAGTACAACAAAAATATTGTAAAGGATTAAAGAAATTTATAGGAAGGTGGAAAGATTTATTGGGAGTTTGGCATAGCTGAACGGAGTTGAGAACTGTAACTGGGGTTTACTGTTTTGATAAATGAATAGTAATTACTATAAATAGTAATGACTATGAGCGATGGCTAAATGCTTGTGCCAAGAACGATGAGTGGGGTTTCGATACGAGCGAAGAAAAGAATTACTGTGCAAACGAATAGTATTTGGCTGAATTGAATGAACAGTGAAGAGGTCGGCCCGTTACTGTGCGGCCTGCGGCCCAAAACGGCCGGGCCAAATAGGCCTCACGCCCTGGCGGCTTTGAGCATGTGACCATTGGCCAACAAGGCTCGACCGGCGCTCGTGCTCGGACGGCGGCGGCGGCGATGGATGGCGCAGGGAGCATCACGGAGTGATGGGGATCCCGTTTTGGGGATTTGGAGGGGCCGGGGAGGTGTAGAGAGGGGGTGGTGGCGGCCATGGCGCACGGCCGAGGTGAGGCGACGGTGCAGCGGCACTCCGGCCACGCTCCGGCCAATTGAAGGGGTGAGGGAGCATTAGTGGAGGTAGGGGAGCAGGAGGGTGGTGGTGTGGGTGGTCGGGGAGGTCTGAAGCGGCGTGGCGGCATGAGCCGTGAAGGAGGTGGTGGGAGGAGCGGTGCCGGCGAGGCTCCGGTGGGAATGGGTGATGGGGGAGGTGGGGAGAAGGAGCGGAGCAGCAAGGCAGTGCCTACTGTGACCTCAATTCAGAGCTTGGGTGGACGGAGGCGGCGAATTGAGCGTCGGCTCGTCGAGGAAGAAGCATAGTGGCGTCGGTGTTTCTAAAAAATCCGTCGGCTCTAGGAACGGAGGGGTGAAAGGGAGGTGCGGAAGTGAGGGGTGAAGAAGAATGCGAGCTCCAGGCGGCCTTTTATAGGGCGAGGAAGGCGGTGGGAGTAGGGCGCGGCGTGGCCAGCGGCATGGGTGGCGGCAATGGGGGCGACGACGTGGTTGGCTCTGCGTAGTTGGGCGGCCGCGAGAGAGGGGGCGGCGGCATGGGCGAGGCGAGGTGGCGCTCGGGTCAAGCGCCGCACTGAAGAGGGAGGGGAGAGGTGGCGCGGTGGTGGCGGTGCCCTCACCGAGCAGGCGGGAGGTGGCGATGGCGGTCACGGGGTTCGGCTGCACATGGCGGCGGCGTGGGCGATGGCTTGGGGCGCGCGCGCATTGAAGAGGGGGGCGAGGTGGCGTGGTGACGAAGGGAGGCGGTGGCGGGTGACGAAGGCGCGGTGACGCTCGGCCGTGACGTCCCGGGGAAGGAGAAGGAGAAGGAGAAGACGGCGAGGAAGAAAGCCGTTTTCGGCTGGGGAAAGCGGGTTTTCCGGAAAGGGAAAGCGGAAATGGAAGGAGGATTTCCGGAAAAGGAAAGAAATTCAAAATCAAACAAAAGATTTCAAAATTTTTGTAAATTCTGGTTTTTGGGGTTATTTCAGTCGTCAACGCCATGCTCTCGAGCGTCGGCCAACTCCTCCTTGTCCGCGTCGTGCGCCGCCTCAGGTGTGCCTACGACAACAACGACACGCCCCAGCTGGTGGCTGCGGCCAGGTTCGTCGCCTGGTGAACCAGGGCGTGGTGCACAAATTGCTAGCGCTGGAGCTTGTCGCGCTCCTGCTCGGCAAGCCAACAGACGACAGCGTTGTGGTGGCCCTGGGGTTCATCACGGAATGCGGTTCCACGCTGTGCGAGGTGTGCCCCTGGGAGCTCGACGCCGTGTTCGACAGCCTCCGGAGCATCCTCCACGACGGCGACATCTACATGCGCGTCCAGTTCATGATCGAGGGTCGCTTTGCCGTCCGGAAAGCTCAGTTTCTGGGGCACCCCAGTCCTGGCAGATCTGGACCTCGTCGAGCAGGAGGATCAATTCACCCATCAGGTTGAGATCTCCCTTGCAGACAGCCATTGCCATCAGCTCGACCCTAAGACACATCTCGACGTGTTCAAGCCAAGCCCCACCTTCCTGCAGGACAAGGCGGCCTACGAGGACCTCAAAAGAAGCATGCTTGGAGACGATGACGAGGAGGGGCACTCTTCTTATGATGAATCTCAGGGCAGCGATGACGAGTCCGACGACGGGGTCGACATGCAGACGATCAGGAACGAGACCACGACCGATCTGATCGGCCTCCAGCGGACGATATACCTGACAATCATGTAGAGCGTGGACTTCGAGGAAGCTGGGCACAAGCTCCTATCCGCCGTGAGGCCCGGCCAGGAGATGGAGCTCTGCGTCATGCTTATCGAGTGCTGCAGGCAGGAGAGGATGTGCACCTGTTACCAGGGATTTAAATATCGGCCTGCCCCCCCAGCCAATCAAACCGGTTCCGAATTTTGTAGCCACCGCAGTGAGGAGGAGGTTGCTGCTAACCAGCCTTAGGTCAAGGGACAGGATGGAACCCATGCCTTGTTGAGAGAGCTTGTGGGAGATATTCGTGCACTTCGTTAGCAGATGCTGGTATGCCGATAGCCTTCGTTGTTGCGGCATCTGTTGCTGGCCATGTTGTTCCTCCAGCCGCACATGAGGTGCAAATGAGTCTTCACGAGGATGGCGTTGAGGTTGGATTCATTCAACGGATCTGGCACGCCGGTCCAAGCGTTGGACTGGCTACACTACATGGATAGGCAGTTTGGAGCTCTGGAGTTGACCTTACACTAGAAGACCCACTTTGTAGCCTTTGAACTAAAGGGTCGGGCAGATGTCTGGTGGGATAGGGTTCTGACGTCTAGGACCGCTGCTCAGGCTCCTGTCTCTTAGGAGATCTTCGTCGACCAGTTCAGGGCAAGTTACCCAGATTCTTTCATTGACAGGATGGAGATTACAATGTCTACTTTCATTCAGGGGAAGATGACTGTGGCTGAGTATGAGGCAGTGTTCAATAAGTTGGTCCGCTTCGTACCACCAGTGGCAAATGATGATCTTTTGAAGGCTAAGAGGTTCTGTCGGAACCTCAATCCTAAGTACCAGCATGTTATGGGAGCCACACCACTCCACAACTTCAGCTCTGCTGTTGATAAATCTAGGGATATGGAGTTGGAGATGCAGCTCACTAAGGGGTGGTAGAGTGTAACACCCTGGCTATGCGAAAACCAAAATATTACCTAAAAGACTAACATACAACAACAATACGGAATAATTTCAACCATCTTTCAAACAATAACATAAAAAGATCAATATCTAGTAAAATGAATATAAGAATTGAATCAGAATTCGTCAACAAATCAATCTGAAACATCCAACCAGATGAGCCAATTATGATAACACTATCAAGAGGCTATATGAAGATCACTAATCCATTACTAATCCAACCATAGCATGAAGGATGATAATATCAACCATCAATCAAATGTTCATTCATGAATGATGTAATGCTAATAATCAACGCTATCACAGTTTATCATTTCTCAATAAAAGTACATGATTTATCAATTGAGCACAAATCAACCTATGAAGTCTTCTCTCTAACAACTAACTTAAAGTAGTCCAACATTACTAAGCTCAAGAGGATAATGATCAACAAGCAACATCTAAAGCATCACTGACCAATCAAGCAGCGAGGATGATAAAATAATCGAAATCAAACCGTCTAATCCATCGAATGAACTTAAATGGCGAAGAATTAAGAACTTAGATGGATAGTCCATGCTCACAGACAAAATCATCCACCACGAAGGATGGCCACAAAATTGAATCTAAAGTAATTATCAAGAATATGAATTGTGGATAAGTGGACTAATTTATTTATTGTGGTTGGTGTTTATGTGACGTGCACCATGTCTACCCTTTTCCATGCATGTCGCTGCCTCGATAGGTACCTAAAAAGCACAACACAGCAAGAGTGAGTCCACGACTCAGCAAAGTGCAATAGTAAATCAAACATAGCATCACAAGCAGTCAAAGGGAATAAACAATCCCATCATGAATAACAACATTAGATACCACAAGTCCGTCTCTTATGATAGCATCATAAGTAGTCAAAAGGAATAGACAACCCCATCATGAACAACAACATTATATACTAAACAAACAAATCCATATCTTATGCAGAAATGCAATGAACATGTCATGAATGCACCTTCTTCACTTCTTTGCAATTACCGGTAATGCCGAGTAGTGTATCTGTCGATACATACTCAAGGCTTGTGCCCTCTAGGCACAGGGATCCAAAGCCCACACTCCACGAGTGTGGGGACCAGGCCCGTCCAAGACATGACGGGGGATCCAATACATACTCAAGGCATGTGCCCTCTAGGCATAGGGATCCAATGAAACAATCCATGGCTACCACGTAGTCCAAGGTTCAGAAATGAATATAGTGATGCAAATTGAACGCACAATAACAACACATCATGAAGAATGTAAATGCTCATCAACATTACCAAGCAGTAAGCATCATCAATAACTATGGCATTTAGGCTCATCAACATTGCCAAGCAGTAAGCATCCTCAATCAACTATGGCACTTATGCTCATCAGCATTACCAAGCAGCAGTCATCATTAAACCGAGGCATTCATCAAGTAGGAAGTATAACAATTCATTAATACTACTTGCACTTGCCTCAACCGTGAGATGGAAGACAAAAGGCAGAACGTTCTAACACCGGAGTTCACCACCACCTGGCAACCAAGAATGATAGTAGGCATCAATCAACCAAGCAAAACAAGTCCCTAATCGCAGCACTCTACAACGTTTTCCCATAACCCAAGTTTAAATACTTGATCTACTCAACTAGACAACATGCTAAATAGAAATCTATTTGGGACAGCAGTAAAAAAAAACAATCATAACTTTTGATTGGATTAGCCAAAATCCAAGTTTCTTGTCATTCTGGAAAGCTAAGAACATAAGCTTCAAAAGTCTAGTTGGCAAGATGTTCAAATTTTGCTTTTAACAAAATGTGGCACGCGAGTCAAATTTACTATCAGAAATCGACATACAATCTGGACAGTCAAATTGAAACATACATAACTTTTGTTCTACAGATCCAAAAAGGGTGTTCTTTAACAATCTGGAAATCTAAGATAAAATTCTACAATACTCGTTTTGGTGGACATCCCTAAATCGGCCCTGAACAGTTTGAAATCTAACAGTTAATATTTCTGCTATGTTTTCACAAATTCCTGGACAGCAGCAACAAAAAGACCATAACTTTTAAACCGTAAATCAGAATTTAGTGATCTTTGATTCTACAGAAAGCTAAGAATGAAACCCACATAACTATAGGAGGATAAATCCCCAAATTCGGAATATATCTACATCAAACCTGGCGCACAAGAATGGACAGAAAACATATCTTAACCCAGCAGGCTGAAAAACCCTAATCAAAACAAAACTATGCAACTAAATCAATCTAACTAGCAAGGAAAATCACTTGTTACCCCTTGAAGATCCACAAGAACTTGCTGATTTCCCCCGCAACTCTTCTCCTCCTTTCTCCTCTCTTCCTCCTTTCTTGTTCCTTGCTGGATCCTCTCCTCCGTGCTGGACAGCAGCAGCAACACCAAGCAAAGGGGCGGCACTGGAGGGGCTCGGCAGGGGGGGCGCAGGGAGTAGTGGCTGCAAGGGGAGGGGTTGTAGGTGGAGGCGGCTGGTAGGGGGAGGGGCGACTGCTTGGGGAGGAGAAGTGAGGGCGCCAATGAAGGAGATGGCGGGGAGGGTCATGCTAAAGAAGGGAGATGGGGGGAAAATTCAGCCAAGGGAGGATGGGAAAGGGGGAGGGGCGGCTAGGGTTAGGAGGAGGCGCCTCCCCCCATTGGCCCACTAGATTTCGGCCCAACAAGGCCCCTTTGGCTTGGGCTGGAAGCCTATGACCCCAAAATTTCTCCAAAAACTGCATTTTAATGAAATTCCCTTTCCAAATAATATTCTCTCTAATCGAGTTTCGGGGTATTACATTCTACCCACCTTAAACAGGATTCGACCCCGAATCCTCACACAGCTCTACGCGAAATAATAGCCACAACTGAGAACTAACAACAGTAACCACATACTCGTGGTGAACAAATCCGGATAACGCTTATGCTTGCGAAACTCCAACTCCCAAGTGGCCTCTCTCTCGGACGGAAGGGACCCCAGCACAATGACGTAAAACGACGTCTGTCCTAACACTCAACATGACACTAGAATATACCAAATGTTATGTACACCACGTATGGACCTGAGACGGTCCTAGCGATACGCCAACTTTCGAATCCCCGCAACTGACGAAAACAAACTAATGTACCTCGGGCCAACCTTCCCTTTGGTACTAAAGCACAAACATGCACAACACACATAGAACTCTTGTCCCACTTCTCAATCGGTTTCTTCATCTTAACCAGGAGCACCTCCTTTAACCAGGAACACACAACTGAATTCGCTTTAAACAACTCTTTGCTAACTAGAACCAAAATGAAAATAACAGATTCTCATCGCAACTATGAAACGACAACTTTACACCAAAAAGGTTCAAACTCAAAGGCGAAGATTCATCATGAAATCCCTTCCGCTTTCTAAGTAGACAGTTTACAAATAAACACCACATAGGCCGAAAGAGCAACCGCTCAAACACCAAATCAAATACTTCTTTTCCTCTTTCTGAACTGATAAGGACCACATAGGCCCACAATAAGCCACACTCAAATTGCAAAAGACACCTGTCAACATCACAAAGCACAAACGAGAATAAAGAAAACTCTTTACTACCCGAGGAAATATTTTTTTTCTCAGTTTCTCTTTTGGGAATAAAATTCCTCTCAAACCTTGGAATTCGAATTCATCACGTACCCCACGAGCTCAAAACCTCTTAATTTAACATCCTCAAATTATGCTCAAACCAAGATACATCATCCACACCTTTGTGGAGAGGCTCTACTGATCCCATCGAATACTTTAGGCAACTCCTTCTACTGACAAAATTAATTTGACAGAAGGCACCCAAAGCACCTCAAAATAGATCCCACGCAATCCCATCACCTCCAACTTTCAAGAATAACGACTCAGAATCCTCAGTACACACGCTCATGTACTACATCAGAAGGGTTCTATCAAGGATCATTCCATTGCTTAGGAAACACCATATTCTATTTTCTCTACACACAGTCATTGGGCGACCAAAGGTCTAGCATAAAAAATACAAAGCCCAAATTTAACCTCCAAGATCTCTAAAACGAACTTCTCTTACGATAGATAGAGAAATCATCAGGTTAAATCTCTAACATCCCCACAATTCCAACATACTCACTCATTGACATCAACAGAAATCACCCACACAATCTCGCAATACTATCCAATTGCGTTACTCTATAAAAAATGATCAAGGTTTCCGTACCTTCGATAATCCCCAACATATCAACATGAACTAAGGTTCCGGTATTACACTATACCATAAGTTCTACTTAGTCGTAACACTATTCAGTTTTTCTTTGAAGCCATACATCCCATTTGAATCAAATTTCCTCCAAGAGATACAGATCAAAACCAATTTATTTTCTACTATTCCTCCAATAGCTTGGTAGCAAAATCTCACCACTACCCTTACTTAACCACTACCAAACAGTTGCCAATTTACGCTTTGTAAAACTTTGCAACACAAAAAGGTTGATCCTTTCTCAAAAGAAAGAGGCGAACAAGGACAAGTTTCGTCACACAGAAAAACATTGCTCCTCACAGCGAGCACAAAACCAAAAGAAATAATCTGATAACGATGATCTTGGAAAACGAAAGTTGAGTTCACAGTGAGGGCACACATCCCTCAAAAAGGAATAGCAAAAACAACCAATAAGAAAATAACATTGCGATTGAAACTCGACAACTCTTGTGCGGAAAGAGCAAAAAGTTTAGGCACGATTCAAATAATCACAAGTTACAAAACTTGACTCAAATTCTCAAATACTCCTATTGCACTCTTTCATTTAACACTGAAATTAATCCTTTATCTACAACAATACCTTGCCAACTCGATCAAGATAAGATCCTAAGAGTAAACCACAAGAGCCACTTAAGAACCAATAAAATTCTTCGACACGTCATTTTGCTCGGAATAGTTCAACTTCCACATAAATCATGAGATCCAAATAATCTCAGCTGCAAAACTCGAAACATTTTCATTTATGGGAAATCAGGAAAAGCAAGCGGATTATTTTCCTCTTAAAGGAATCAACAAAAATAATTTCAGCTACCACATAATTCATGAGCTCCCAAAAGATCGCGAAAGCAAAACTTGAAATATTCTCATTTAAGCAATATCATCATAGGTGATCAAATTACTATAAGTGTTAACATCAATTTCATTTTTTGACAATTTAATAACATCGACAACATTCATTAGTACCATGAATTATCAAACTTTACTACCCCATTCTAAAGCTTTCCCGAAAGAAGCAC
This sequence comes from Phyllostachys edulis, assembly GCA_036346405.1. NCBI lineage: Eukaryota > Viridiplantae > Streptophyta > Magnoliopsida > Poales > Poaceae > Phyllostachys > Phyllostachys edulis. Next base: position 15,204,990 of record CM070552.1, read on the forward strand.
AAGCTACAAGGTTGAAACAAATTTATTTTATTTTATTTTATTTTAACCAGGTCATACTATGCAATTGCAATTTCACCAAGCATGCTATTAAAGACCACTTACGAAATTCGTCTACTCAACAGTTGGTGTACTCAACACCAACTTCAGCCCTCATTGTCAATTGACCATTGTATTAATCATGTGTATGAATATGATGCTAATTCCGCATTGATCTTCTCCCTGGTACTTCCAAAGAGGAGTTGAAGAAGTAATTGAATGGTTTGTTATCCCAAGATCTTATCCAACGTAGTGTGTCACCTTGGGGAGCTCCTGTGTTGACGCATGTGTGTTGATTATCGTGCTCTCAACCTGGTGACAATAATAAACAAATTTCCTTTGCCCCACATTGAGAACTTGTTTGACAAGTTGAATGGAGCTCAGGCCAAGATCAATCTTCAATTTGAGTATAATCAAATTCGTGTGCGGAAATAAGATACTGAGAAGACCGCTTTCTCCACTAGGTATGGGCATTATGAGTATAAAGTTATATCTTTTGGACTAACGAATACTCCCACCATTTTCATGGAGACGATGAATAGCTTGCTGTACAAGTACTTGGATGACTCTATGGTGGTGTTCATTGATGATATTCTTATATATTCCAAGACTAAAGAGGATCATGAATGACATCTGAGACTTGTGCTAGAAACTTTGAGAGAGCACAAGTTCTATGCCAAATTAAAGAAGTGCGAGTTCTAGATCAGAGTGGGCTTTCTGGGTCATGTGATTAATCCTCTTGGTATTGCTGTTGATCCCGGCAAGGTTTGTATAGAGGTGGATTGAAATAGACCATCTAATGTCAAGGAAGTAAGGAGTTTTCTGGGCTTAGCTAGTTATTACCAGCATTTTGTGCAAGATTTGTCTATCATTGCCAAGCTAATGTCTCAACTCACGCAGAAATGCATGAAGTTCTAGTGGACTGATGACTGTGAGCGCAATTTCTGCACATTGAGGATTTGTTTGGATGTATTATGATCCGACTTAATCCCTTCGAATTGACTAGGAATTTAAACTAAAATATCATCCAATATGAAGGGATTGGTTCTAATTCATCCCTATCCAAACAAGCCCTGAAGGAGAAGTTAGTAACTTCCCCTGTTCTCACCCTCCCTGAGCCTCGGAAGCGCTACACAGTTTATTCAGATGCTTCTCGAGTGGGTCTTGGTTGTGTTCTCATGCAAGATGGCAAAATAATTGCTTATGAGTCAAGGTAGTTGAAGAAACATGAATAGAATTACCCCACGCATGATTTAGAGTTGACTGCCGTTGTCTTTGCCCTTAAGATTTGGAGGTACTATCTGATCTTTATGACTTAGAATCTTGGATACACGTAGCACGATGATAACTAAAGAACAATAATGCAATATGAAATTGGGACAATCTTGCGTCAAGCACAAAACCTCCTCAATGGCAATCACACCACAACTCTCACGATGATCCAATATAAAACTTACAAAAATGCCACTATAGATGGCTCTTTACAAAAATTTTAGAACCTAACTATGTCCTGAAAATAATGTGAAATATTAAGTCATTAACCCCTCCTACCTTCATTTGGTGTTGATTTGATTGGGCATTATGGAGGTCTAATTATACATAAAGACCAAGGGTAGTATAACCTGAAAAATAAACCTTAGGTGTTAGTAAAATATTGAAGAGGATGAATAAAAATTTGTTGCTACATCCTTCTCTTTTCCTGGCCTTACGTTGAAAACCTTGTGTTGTCCCTATTGCTTTCTTTCTCGTTTATTTCAAGTTGGTTCTTATGTTTTAAAACCCTCTCTCTACCCTTTTTGATCCTTTTCGTGTCCTTAACCAATCTTTGTACATGTTTTGTTCCTCTCATCTGCTTCAAGAGAAGACTGTCATCGCTACAATGAGGAAGGAACAATGCGACAAGCAATGCACCTAGGAAGACCGCAACTACAACAACCAAGCTTTCAAGCTATTGGGAATCTCGCAATGACAGGAGCCGATGAAGCAACAATAAGCTCGTCAGCATTTCACGCTACTTCATCGGTCCTCCCCGTCCCGTCTCCTTTCCTTCCGTTCTACCGAAATCTCGGGGACGAGATTCTTTTTAAGGGGGGTAGCTCTGTAACATCCCAAAATTTGAGCTCATTTTCAAATGTTTGAAAATGTGAAATCTAAAAACTTTTTGATGCATTTTATCGACATTCGTTTTTCTGGATTTTTATGCAAGACTTTTTGCCTAATTGAGAAATTTAGGAATCAAATTTTGGAAATACAAACCTAATTGAGAATTAAAATAAATTGAAACAAAATATGTTAATTAAAAATCCAAATTTGGTGTATTTGTACTATTAATAAAATGGGGAAATATTTTTATCATGTTTTGAAACTTTCCTCAAATCAAATAATACAAATGCATGCAAACAGAAGCTTAAAAGAATTTTAGAGAACAATACAGAGCACATAAAATTCTAGAACAATTATATAATAATCTGCACTTGTCAGGAGCCTCTCCAAAAAAACTTATAATTTTTGTAGCTCGATATCTATATTTAAAAATCCCCTCAAACCCTCAACCTTTCCCAGGCATCCTGGAATTAACTTCCTTCCCCTTCTCTCACTGACTAGCTGGTCCCACCCGTCAGGGTTCTTCCATGCGCTTCTCTACCCAGAGTCCGCCATCTCGCCCATGTTTGTGCCAAAGTATTGTCTCGCCTCGGCTTTGGATCACAGACACGGTTTCACCAGTCATGCCCTTGCCTTGCTCTAGTCGCGCGCCCATGCCCTACTCTGCGATGTGCCCATGACCGTACGTCATCACCAGTAGCAAGCCATCGGCTTCTCGTGAGCTTCTTCATCCTTCTCCCCTTACAAGCCATGCACCAAGTTCGCGCCATCGCTCTCTATTTTCTCCACCTCCATTCGACATCTCTTCCTTCCATGAGCTCAATTCGAGCTCAGAGCCGAATGCCACGCGCCCGCCATGGACGCCACCACCGCCAAGCCTCTTGGCTGCATAGACAATTTACGGCCTACTTCTTCTTGTCCTTATAGACCTCCTCGACATCCTATTTCCATTCCTCACCACCTTCCTCTCTCTTTGCAGACGAAGCTTTGGAAACACACTCCTTCTTCCTCTAGAAACACTTGGTTCACGGCCATCGCCTCCACTTGCTGTTCTGGCCAACCCGGTGAGACTCCTTCCCTAATGGACCACGTCACTATGTGTTCTAGCCCCCAAGGGTCATTTCCCCTCACCCATTTTGGTCCTTCGTCCACAGGAGCACCGCACCATCTCCATCTTCCCCAAAACCGACAGAAACTGTCGCCACCATCGCCGTTTCTTCTCGGGTGAGCTTCATGCCAGTTCCTTCTGCCCAAAGCATCTACACTTATCTCCCTTCCTTCCCCTACCATTGATTTGAGTTGCTATTTGCCCCAGGTCACATCCACCATGGAACCCCCTTCGCCGCCCACAACTCACACTACTGACCTGCCTCAGTCGCTCCCCACCTTCATTGAATGGACCGATGAGATCCCCTTGCCCTCCTCATGCTCATGCTCCCCCTAGTTTAGCCCCCCTCCCATCCGAGTGCCGCTGACCTTGTTTCTTCTTCACGACCGGTCGCCGCGCGCCTTGGCCACACCACCACAGAGCCGCTCGAGCCGCGACACCACATCCCTTAGCTTCCTCAGCCTGCTAGCAACTCATTTTGGGGGTCGCTCCCTTGCCGGCGATGAGCGCAGCCCGAGCCATTACCCTGCCACCTCTGTTCTGCTCCCTCTTTGTTGCCCTCTCTATGCTTTCACTCTCCCTTTCCAGTAGGTCAATGATAGTGGGCCCGAGCACTGTTCCTGACCCCCCACATTTCATTGGCCACTCAAAGTGATTAACTACCTAAAAGTTGATTAGGAGAAGGTTTAGTTAAAACAACATTTTAATTAAGCAATTTCTTATAGAATGTATGAACGGAGAGGAAATTTAGAAGGCAACTAGAAAAGGGACAGTGAGCTAATGCCATATCAAATACAAGGGAAAATTGATTAGGAATTTTGTACATTTATTTAGCCAAGAGTAATTAAGCTCAAAGAGCAATTCAACTTAACATCAAGGTGTGAGAGCCGCCAGGAGATTTAACTTGTAATGCTTAATCCTCCAATTGATCCTAGCACCACAAATTAAATTTCACCGCTCTCGGTGTATTATGTACCTCCCAGGAGCGGTACACATACACCCTCACAAACAGTATCGAACCATACACAGGATATCATAATATCGCAAAATAAAATATCAAGTACACAGCGGAAATCAGTAAATGAACTTAAATAAAAATATAAATTAACCAGAACTGGAGTCCCAATGGCTTGCCATAACCCGCAGGGCAACCGATTGGAGTTCAAACCTTAGCAAATCGACATTCCTGCGCAAACTTTCTTACCCGATTCGACCTCAATACCTACTGTCCAGATTAGTAAACAAAAGCAAACAGTGAGTACACAAATATACTCTGCAAGACTTTACCAAGCCTATGCATAGCTACATGCAAGCTCTACTCAATGGAGAAGGCAACAAGGTTTATTTTTAGTGCAAAGCAATATTTGAATTTGAATACACTGTAATAGATTTAAATGGCAAGTGAGCAAACAATTTTAATACTTGAAATAACAACGAGTAATTAACATTAGACAACAACTAATCCTCAACAAGTGGCTGCCCCTGCAGCACACAATAGTAGCATGAGAAACCCTTCTCAATACCACCTATCAAGTTTTAAGTTTAAAATCCAAAATGTTGAGTCTAACCCTCGAAAGACCTCCCCAAGCGTGTTCATAACTAAGGACTTGGCTATTTGAATAGATTAAACCCTGTAGGGGTGTATAACTTTACCCACATGTCAGACCGCTCCTTTTCTAGGCCATGAAGCACACTTCCGTAGGTATGCCGGCAGAGCTCAGTCCTACGAGACGCTTTCCAATGAAATAAGTTAATTAAGAGTCGCACGTATGGGGGATAACCCTCTGCGAACCGCTCTACCTGGACTCCCACGGAGGACCCATACGTTGTGTCGGACACATCGGCCCAGCCGTAGCAACTGTCGATGATCCTCGGGTGAGGGAACCTACCCAGAACCCACCCTGCACTTGCCCAAAAACAACATAACATATTTCTTTTATTCTCCTATACCTACCACCGGCGACTCATTAATTAACACGTCCCAAAGTACTAAGTCAAGAGGGGTCCCATATGTCCCTCATGTGGATGCACGCAATAATGCTTAGTTCAGTGTAACAAGATATTCGGTCCTTGTTGACTCGGGCACCAAGCACACACTCAACAGCACACTATCCAACCAACGTGCCCAAGTCTAAAACATTTTATTTTTATTTTTAGTTTTCCAAATAGCACAGGGTGCTAGATATATCATAATAATAATAATATTGATTTATGTGATCAAGGTTATCGACTAAGTCGACAACTGCCCAATCTACCGAAAACTAAGCATTGCTAAGCATGTCGCCGAAATAAACATAAATAGACCATATAACATCCACCGGTCTCTAATTCACCAGCAGGATTAATAACTTAGACTAGTGGCAGGGGATGAACAATTTTAGGAAATTCATGCAATAGGATTAACTACCACTAATGGACAAAATTAACTTGACAAATTAAAGCATGCATACATACAGTTACAAACAAGATAATAGTTTTTGAAAGTAATAGGATCAACATACATCAACGGAATGGGTGCTTGCATTTGTTTGCTGGAACTCTGGACATTCTCACGAACTTCTCAATTGCACTCTGAATCATCATCATCTAACGGTAAGAACTGACAATTCAAAAGCATCGAATAAACACCAAAATCCCAAAAAGTCTTTAAAAAATAAGAAATTAATATAGAAGAAACATAATGATTTTAGATGCATTTAGGTGAAAATTTTAGTTTAATGGAGTTCATAGGAATTTCTTGTGAATTTTCAATGCTTAATCAATTTCATGTTGTCAACAATTTATTGTGGATTTTTAACTAAGAGCATGATCTTAAGATTTTTATGCTATAATCTTATGATTTCATACTAAGTACATACTAATGATTTTGAATCTTTAACTTGCTTTACCAACATGTATAATCTATTTCAATGACCTAGCTTAACTGAACCAAAAACCCTTCCAATTACTTGTATTTAGTAAATATCATTAACCCATCATAACTATAGGTATTCTCAGATCATCTTCTCTGTTCAACATCTTAAACTGAATATGTTTTCAGAAATGATTGACTGCTAACTAAACTTCCTCTACATTTCATACTCCAATCTGTTAAAACACTTGAGTCATTTCCCCTCACCCATTTTGGTCCTTCGTCCACAGGAGCACCGCACTATCTCCATCTTCCCCAAAACCGACCGAAACCGCCGCCACCACCGCTGTTTCTTCTCGGGTGAGCTTCATGCCAATTCCTTCCGCCCAAAGCATTTACACTTATCTCCCTTCCTTCCCTTACCATTGATTTGAGTTGCTATTCGTCCCAGGTCACCTCCACCATGGAACCCCCTTCGCCACCCACAATTCACACTACCGGCCTGCCTCGGTCGCTCCCCACCTTCATTGAACGGACTGATGAGATCTCCTTGCCCTCCTCATGCTCATGCTCCCCCTAGTTTGGCCCCCTCCCATCCGAGCGCTGCTGACATTGTTTCTTCCTCACGACTGGTTGCCGCGCGCCTTGGCCGCACCACCACAGAGCCGCTCAAGCTGCGACACCACATCCAGGGCCGTTCCTGGCATTTCGGAGGCCCTAGGGCGAGACAAAATGGGAGGCTCTTTATTCTAACATAAACAAATAGTGCTACTTTTATATCAACTGTAAAGCTATTCAATACATTAAAAAGATACAAACTATTCATAGAAAGCAATTTCTTCTAACATTTCTAGATGTAAAGTCATTGATGATAGTATCCACGTCAATGTGATCTAACATATCCTTTTCAATGCATAAAGTGGCCAGACCATTCAACATTTCTTGTGATATTGATGACCTCAAATAGTTTTTCAATAACTTCAACTTTGAAAAGCTTCTTTCAGTTGATGCTACAATCACAGGTACAGTAAGTAAGATTCGATAAGCAATTGAAATATTTTGATAACAATCTACATCTCTAACAAACTAAAAACTCTCAATAGCAGACATTGTCACATGGCAAAGTCATTTGCAACACTCTTAATTCAGAGAAAAGAGATGTATCAGGATACCCATCCCTACACTCTTAACCTCAATCTAGTTAGTAATTATACAACTCTGCAGAGCAATAGAGCATATATAGGATATACAATTATACATATATGTATATGTAGTATGATGTATCAGGATCGGGGGCCCTTGACTCTGGTGGGCCTGGTGTCGCTTACCGCCCTCCTCAGAACGGCCTGCTAGTATGCCAATCTTAAGACAAAGACTGTGGTTTGGGAAATTATTGATTACAATGGAATGAAGAAACTCAGGCGGATAGAGAACATCCAAATTGGCTGGTTGGTCCAATGGATCTGAAATAGTGTCGTAGCTTAAATATTCTTTTTCAATTGCTGGTACATTGGAAAAAATCATATCATTGATTTCATCAACAACGACATTAATCGGATGCAATGGCACGGCTTGCTAAATATGGAATAGAGTCATAATTATTAGGGAAATCATCATAGATAGCATGTACTATCCCAAGGATATTATCACTTGCAAAGTTGAACCAAGAAATCCTCTCGAATCTTTATCCATGTTGCCTTTGATTAGAAGGTCGATCTGTCTTTGTACACGTGCTTCTCCAATATCAAGTACCCATTTGCGAAGGATGCAAGGACATGTTGTTGTTGAGCTGATATGCCGGGTGTAAGGAGGCGCATGTTAATAGTAAGACGTAGTATCTGAACATGGTTCCAGAGACTGGACTTCAGTAACGAAGCGCCAATTATTTCATTACGTCCACCACCCTGAACCACTGGTAAAACCTGTCTAAAATCTCCACCAAGCACAATGGGTTTGCCACCAAATGGTTTGTTTGCATTAGCAGCATTCTCAGCAAATAGAATATCACGCATAGTTCTATCTAGTGACTCGAAACATCTTCTATGTGCCATAGGAGCTTCATCCTAAAGGATCAATGAGCACTTTTTAATGAGTTCTACTAACATGCTACCACGATGCACAGCACAAAGGCTTTGGTCATCGATATCAATTGGAATACGAAACCGAGAATGAGCAGTACGACCACCAGGTAACAGTAATGTAGCTACATCTGATGAGGCAACTGCGAGAACAATCTGTCCTCGTGATCTTAACTCGGTTATGATTGCATTCCATAGATATGTTTTTTCCAGTACCGCCGTGGCCGGAGACAAAATAGAAGCATGGTTTGTTGTATAAGACAGCATCAATGATTGTATCATAGATGATCCTTCGCTCAAGATTTAGGCTAGGCACTAGAGACAATAATTGTGAAGAAAGTTGATGAGTATCATATTCTAACTCTTCGACAATTAATCTATTGGTAAGAGCAATCTGAGACATGTTTGGCGGAACAGGCAAATTGTATGATTCCAATGAAAAGCCATTTTTGGCAAAAAGTGTGGACGATTGATGTAGTAGCCGAGTCTCAGAGCAAGTCGCCGATAATGCACATGATCAAGAGTTGATGAGCGACGATGCTATATGCGATGTCATCGGCAAGGTACTTCCAGTAGTTGTTAAATAGCATTCTAACATCACCAACATGACAAAACAAGACAACTGTCATGAACATGTTTCTCAATTGACTTGGAGATGCCCACATAATAGCCTCATCAAAAAGATTGGACCACTCAGCATCATCACCAATAAGACCACGAGCCTGGCATGCCTCACGAAAAGTTGCATATGTTGTGCCTTGATGAGACATTAGATCTTCATAGCACAAGGCACCACGTACAACCATTAGCAACATACGTAGGTAGTAAGGCTCGCCACTGTTAGGATGAATATGAATCATTCTACCAAGTTTGGTGCCTCTCTTACGTTTAGTCCAAATTTTTTTGTCAGCATGCCATGTCCATTGGGTTGGAATTCACAGTATGTAAGATTCCTTGCAGAAATGTGTCGTTGATTTGCAACGAACCACTCTATCAACATACTTTTTTGAATATCTAGCTCATGAAGAACATCTTCGAGAATAGACTCATCAGTAAAAGTGACATTGTTCATGCCAGGCAAATGAACAGGCAGCTGCTCTACCTATGGATTTCTCACATGCAATTCAAAGCCAAAGAGGCGCCACGATGCTTCGCAAGCGGATAGATATCTGGATCGTTTGTATTCAGAAATCTAATCACTACCATGCTGTGTACTGGTACTACTGGTTGTGGCATCTGTGTTTGGATTTGTGAAGGACATGGCAGTGTAATCATGGTCTTTTGTAATATATTTGAAAAGGTATTTCACAAGATGTGTTTTGTTGCACCATTCGACATTGATATGAGCCTGGTATTTCTTAAGTAACATTAGGGTATGAGGAACAACCCATCTATTATCGAGATGGATGCCATTTTTCATAACAAAACTGCCATTGTCACGTCTTCGATAAACTTGGAAACTATCCTCACTGATAGTTGTTTCTGCACAGAATTTTTTGGGATAAAACTTTGAACATTTGCCATTTTTCATGCAAGGACATCTTGGATTAAGGTCTCTACAAGGTCCATAGATAAGAAATTCTTCAACAAGGGAATATCCTAGAGGGTCAACTGATGGATCAGATAACTCAGCCGAAATAAGGTTATCAATGAATGATGGTGAAGGGTCACCTCCACGTGTTGCAAGCCAGGCAAGCATGTGAATGTGAGGTAGTCCCCTTTTTTGGAACTCCATGCTGTAGATAACTATGATTAAACACAGTGTAAGCAATCGATCTGACCCTTTTAGTACATAGGGTAAAGGAAAAAGGTAGATGCAGAAAGAAACAAAGGTACCGGCACGTATGGCACCAAAAGACGTACCATCCTTAACATCAATGTAAAATTCTTGTAGTTTCATATGGTAGACCTGACTAACAATGTCGGCTCTATCACAGGAACGTTGACCAGGCTCCATCCTAAGTGCATCTGTAATCTTGGGCCATTTTGGATTACAAGTGAATGTGATGAACAAATCTGGAGCACCATAGACACGACAGAGCGCCATAGCATCATGGTAATTCTTTGTCATAACGTCTGCCACCAGTGAAGCTAGCAGGCAATATCTTTTTTATACCAATATCCCTGCCTGTATCAATGCCCCCAGCAACTGCATCATCTATTCTTTGATAGGAGTTCAAGCGCAGCTTGTCATGATTAAACAAAAAGAAATCCAAACGGCTTGCCTCCACACAAGAGAAAGAATTTACTAATAATTGATCAGATAGTTTTCCAAAGCATGTGTATGGATTTGGTATGTCTTTGCGATAATGGCATTGGTAACAATGATATTCAAGCATGGAAACATTCTGCCGGATCCCAGGAGATGTTGTATCAATCTCCACATATTTGATACCAGTGTGGAAGCCTTTCTCACCGTATGGAAACAATAGAGGATATTGGAGGGCCATAAGAGCTGATGTATTGGAGAAATGTTTTTTAGATCTCCAGCATTGGTTTGGACAATAACATCAAACCTTGAAGATTGCATGGTGAGGTCGCCGACGATAATAGTTGCTAGCTCTGAACAATTGTTATCTGATCCAAGAAGTCTGATAGATATTTCAGGATAATTGGGAGAAAACAATCGACCACGAGCCATTCTGAATTGCCTGACCAACGGATTATGCTCATCAAGCATTGCTATGAGAGCAGAAACAATTGAAGGATCAGGTTGTTCACGATGCCTCTCGACATTTTGAAAGATATCTAGTCTATTCTGTAACTCATTTGATGTGTCATATATATATAGCTGTGCATACTGAGGTTGTTTTCCATATGCTGGTAACAATGAGCCAATTCGATGGTGCACGACACCATTAATCCTGAAGACATATGGACCGTCACTAGTGTTGATGCTTCTATTGACATCGACACCAAGGGAGGTAAATGAAAAGAGAGAGTTGTACTCTCTGATAAGGCGCATGAAATGTTTAGAGCGCAGGGTACCATTAGGTCGCATCAAAGCATTTAACAGTGAAGGCACCGGTCTATAGGTGGTCAAGGAAATTCGGCCACCACGGCAGCACAAATGGTAAGCAACCCGGTTCTGTGTGAATGCGCTCTGTGTACGTATCCTTTCTTCGTACCAGAATATAGCAGAGCACTGAGAACAAACATAGTCTGGGCCACCGTAATAGGACCGGCCTGGATATGCAGCTGTGTTGAAAACATTGGAGTTAAGATGTGAAACACCTCAAACATGTGATGAATTAATATGAAGTTCAGGGTTGAATGGTAATATACTGGATACATGTGGGCCACAGGTTGGTACATTTGCTGATTTGTAGAGAATGACCAAAAAAAGGAAAATAGAATGAGCACGCTATGTTAGAACTGGTGTATAAATAATGAACTGGACGGAACAACATAGGAAACGTTGTTAGATGATAGAAGATAGCGAAGGCAACCTTGTGCAACCAACAAACGTTGTCTGTTTGCAAAAAGACGTCGACGACGATTTTCACTGGCAACATTACGTTGGACAATAGGGCAAAAATGGTCTCCTATGATAGTGAAAAGAAAAAGCAGCAATGAATAAAGAGAGTCCATGTTGTAGAAGCTATAACAATCAGATGGAAGAATTCCCAAGGAACTGGGTAGGACGCGTAACTGATCATTTGGCGTCCAGGAAAAGCTGAAGCACCAGGCTATGCTGTTGATGTCATGAAAACAGGAGTCGGGGATCAGAAAAATTTGTAGAAAGAAAGGAATATATTTTCTTCTGTGTGAAGCGCTGAATGTATGGAGCAATACATGGAAGCATAGGGCCGAAAAGGGTAGTCATTTTGTGCTGGTGATAGCAACAGCTGGAAAGTCAGGGACAACATATGATTGAATAGGTAATTCAGAATGCATGGTATATGCATGGCACAGAAACATACCAAGTGGCACTATAGATAGTCCATGTACATCCCCCGTGTCATCTACAGGAGAAGTTTCTGTCGAGAGGGAACACAAAGAACAAAGACAGAAAGAAAGATAAGACGACCATAGAACGAACCGGTCTAGCAAGCATCTAAAGAATGAACCTAAAATATACTGCTAACCAGAGGTAGAGAGATGAGATGGTGTTCTCGGCATCTTGCCTGATGGATCTAAATATATAATCCAATCAGTACACACAGAAGTAGAAAAAAAATCAGGATATACCTACATCCTGACACAAGATATAGCAATACAGATATCCATAAAGTTGACAAACAAATTAGGATGTATACATCCAAACAAGCAGGGAAATATTAGGAAACGCATATCACATAATAGAAGATGAAAGGGTACTAAATCAAATGCATATCATGTAATAAAATCTGAAAGGGTACGAAATACCGTACAAATATGTGAACAAAAGAGGTAACTAAAATGAACACATAGTATTATGAGGTAGCACGAATAGAGACAACCACATGACAGGATGCGAACAAATATTCGGATAATACCACTAATAGCACTATAGGAATTTTTTTTGGATCTGTCATTACTAAGTTGGATGAATTTTTTAAGCTGAAGAAATATTTTTTTACCACTAAATCTGTATACAGCTCGGTGTGGCATGTGATTTGATGTTGATCTAATGGCGAAAAAATTATAACCTACGATTAAAAAAGATCTAGTCACAAAAGGATCTTAATCATATAAAGGTACCTTGTATGTGGTCTTCTGATAATAGGCACGTTGAAATCACATATATGTGATGGGAAATATTGGTGAAGGCAGTGGGACATGCAAGCTGGACAAACAGTTGGCAGAGACAATTCTCCTACAGCAGCATAACAAAATATAAAGATTTTGTACACGAGCAAGAATATAGCCATGAAAAAATAACTGTTCACGCACCAGTAGCTAAAGCTAAAAGCAGACGCACCTCTGGCAGTGATAGACCTAACAGAAGATGATAACTATTAAAATATTGTGCAGCTCAATGCGAACATAGAAGGCAAAGCACAACCGAACCATGATGGAGCACAAATTAGATGACCAACATAGAGGGGAAAAACTAAATTACTAATAGACAGTCGAAAACAAAACCTCTTTAACAATGTTTCAGACACTGTGCGCGTTGAAATCACAGAAAGGAAGCGGATTTTGCTGACGAATACTGGGCTCCTACAGCAGCAGAACAGAACTAAGGCACATAGGCATGAACAACATGCGTACCATCACAAACACAGTAACACCATAAAACCTATGCATGCACAATAATAAATGCAGTAAATGAAATGCGGGGGTCTCAGACAGCACATCCTAAAAAAGATCCCAGGTTGGTGTCAACCAGTACATACTAAAAAAAATCGATCCCAGGCTGGTGTAAACATCACTAAAAAATGAATCAAGGTCTGCACACAATCCCGCCGCTGCACACGCACCACTTGAATCAAAAACACATCAGAAAACTAATTGTGAACCAAAATTTGAGAAGGAAAGGAGTGGAAGAGGGCTCGGGCTAGGCACCCGGATGGTGGCATAAGCAGACGGCCGGGCAAGCCGAGCGCGCCGACCACGTAAGAAGAAAGCCGAGAGGTGTCGGCGACGACGGATCGACGGTCGAGCACGGTGAAAGCAAAGATCGAGGCGGCATTGGCATGAGCAAAGAAGCGAGGATCCGAGATCGGCGAGGAACCTCACTAAAAAACAAATCGACTCTCGCACAAGATAATCCCGTTCTTTGCACATGCATCAACAAAATAAAAAACACATCAGAGAAAAAACTACGAACCCAAGATACTACAAAAATGAAATCTCAGTAAGGGAAGGGGGGAGGGGGGAAGAAGGAGCTCCAGTCAGGCACGCAAACCGCCGGCCTGAGCAAGCCGAGGGGAGCTGTTGGCACAGGGGACCGGCGATCGGGCATTGCGAGCAGCGCCGGAGGTGAGGCTGGCGGAGAAGGCGGCAAGCAACCAATTAGGGAGCCGGTGGCGGCGGGACTGCGCCATGGCGCTATGTGTGGTTTTCCTGGCCGGAGCAGCAAGCCACAGGTGGTGGCGGAGGAGGTGGCAAGCAGGGATCCGGCGGCGGCAGTGCTGGGCCATGGCGCTATGTTTTTTTTGGCTGGGCGGAGCAGCAAGGTCCAGGAGCAAAATGAGGAAAGCAGTGAAGAGGAGAGAGGAGGTGGGGAAAAAATGAGGAAGAAGAAATCTAAAGGCATCGGTTCTGGCATAAATACCTAATAGAAAAATCTGCCATGACCCCAAAAGCCACAGTACATTCCAAAAAGAAGAAGACACCAAAAAAGCAAAGGTAAACACGCAACCAGGCGGCAATCCTTATTGTCTGTAAGCATGGAATGAGACGTCTGGAGACTGCGAACCCGAAGAGCAGTGGCGGCGCTTCCGGCGTAACCAGCCCGGCGCGGCGTCCGCGGAAAGTAGGAGAGAAAGGGCTGAAGAATGCGCAGCGAATCGGTGGGACGCCAAAACGGAGCAAGAAATGTGCCGCGCCGATGGAGACGATGCAAGGCGCATCCCTTCAATCGAGGCAAGCGTCTACGTGTTGCCTCGCGAAGAGCGTCGTCAACAAACGAACGCCACGAGTCCAAAGTAAAACAGAGCGACGGGGTCGATGTAAAAGGCGCGACGCAGATGGCACAAGGAACCGACATACGGGTCCGTGCCGACTGAAAACGAGGCGAAATGTTTGTATGAACGCAGGAGAGCGCTTCAAATAAGATAGAAGCCATATTCCCCATGTTCATCCTGCTGCTGCAGTCAACCGTTCAAACAGGGACACGCCAAGAGAGAGACCGGGAGGAAACCAGCAAAACCCTATCCACCTGGCCGCATCCGCGCCGTCCACGCCCCCATCCGATCCCCCAGCTGGAGCTAATCGCGGCCGTCCATCCGGCCCAACCCCTCACCGTCACGTGCCCACCCGCGGGGCGGAGTCCCCGATGATGCCGATGCGGCCGAAGTTTCATATTTTAGGCCGCACACCCCCCATCCCTCGTCACCCTTCGGGATATCCGCCCGCCGGCCGCTCCACTCCCCCTCTCCCCTCCGCCTCCGCCCCGCCGCCGCAAGATCCAACCCCGCGCTGTCACCCTCGAAGCCACGGCCGCGTCGTCATCTCCGCCTCCATACCGAGGTACTCTCTCCTGGCTATTTACGCCCTCTCCCGGCCCCTCCATTCCTCTGTTGCGCTCCAGATCCGCCGCCGACCTGCCTCCGCTCGGGCTGGTGAGACCTAGCGCCACTGCCGCTGCTGCCGCTGGTGTCTCGTGTTGCTTTGCCTGTGCGGGTTGGGTTGGGAGTGATGCTGTTTGCGGGCGTCCGTCCGCGCGGTTGGTTGGTCGGGAGGGGTGAGGGTTTAAGGGTGCGCGGGATTCGTTTACTGTAGCTGGGGTTTGAAGTGCTTGGTAAGGTGAGGCGTCTTTCGTGATGATTAAATTCTCTGGATGTAGGATAATACTGCATGGGTGAAATGTGGGTTTCGTACTGTAGGTACGGAAGTAGTGTTTTCGTTTTTCGGTAGTGGCTGGTCGAAATTGCTAGATGAAGACGCTGTATTGTCGATCTTTGGTTTTCTTAGATTGGGTTTATGTGCTTTCGTGGAACATATCCGTGCTAAGTGCAAGCCGCAGCGATGTTGCACCACGACGGGACGATAGACAGGAAAAAAGGGGTTTACCTGTACCGCTGGAAAAAATGCATTTTTTTTCTCTATTTTATTCCAAAATCCTCTTGCCTTTTTTGAGCGTCTTGAAGCGTGTCAAAAAGTTTTGTTTCTTCTTCAGAAGGAATATTTCAAGCTGGAAAATTCTCGAGTACCAAAATCCTTCATTTTGTTCTAAGAGTAGCTTCGTGGCACAGAATTTTTTTTGTTGCCATTTGGTGAGCTCGTGGAGTCATTGCTATTTCTCCTGTTTTGACCTCATGCTATTAGGGATCCCTGCCTACAATAGCTAAGGTCAATCCTTCTTTTTCTATTTTCCCCTTTTGCTTTCATTGCAAAGTAGGCCAACCAATTACATACTAAATTTGTGCTTTGAAATGACAATGGACATGAAGAATTCGGGTTAGTGCCTTAGTGGTAGCGGTGGTCTGGTAAGTAAAGATTTTATAAATCTTGAACAGGTTCTTCTAATCTTCAACAAAGTTATACTAGAAAGGTGCCTTTTCAGTTTTGGATATTCAAACTTACTGAGAGTGGTGCACGAATTAGTTGATAAAGTTCTTGTAGCATGTCTATATGATATAATGATTCCTGTTCATTTGCATCTCTCAGCTTTCCAAACCTGGGGGTTTACACTCTCTTTATATGGCACTGTGCCTTTGAGAAACTCTGCAACTGTGCTGTCTGGCCAACGTGACGGCAATGGGATCCACACATTTGCCAATTGTCGGATTTAATGCCTCAACAACGTCATCACTATCTACTATTCGCCAGATAAATTCAGCTGGCGCTGCATTCCAATCATCTGCCCCATCAAGAACCTCCAAGAAGAAAAGTCGTCGTATTCAGTCAATAAGGGACGAAGGTGATGGAGCCGTGTCAGATGCCAAAGCGAATAACCAGTCTATTCGCCAAGGTAAACCAGAGAATCATTTTTTTTTGAGAAACTACATTTTGTAGTCTAGCTCAGACATGCATACATTCTTTTCTTGGCTGATAGAATGTTCCTTGTAACATAAGAAATCTCAATATAAATCACAAAATAGTAGATACTGAATTTGTTCACATACAAAAGGACCGCAGCAATGTTTACATATTATCTTTGTTTTGATCTACCAGTATTTTTTTGTATAATGAAGAATGCCTAATTTTTCTTGATTAAATGTTTTTAGTGGGCTGAATGTTAAATATTCAATATGATGCTTTCTTAAGGGAAAAGGAAAGGATAATACAAGATTATGCATATGTCGCATTGCCAAGTATGTGTGACTGAATTCATTTCATTATTATATACTAATTCTCCTAAAAAACGAATGTCTAGTTAGTATGAAGAAATTTAATTTCGAAAAATTGGCAAATAATTTCTTCTTCTTAGCTATTGTGTTGGCTTCCTCGGTTTCAAATGCGTATCTGGATGTAGGTCTTGCTGGCATCATCGACCTCCCAAAGGAGGCCACGTCAGCTGCAGAAGTCGATATTTCATAGTAAGTACTATCATTTTACAATTATAGTACATGTTTGTTTTGCAAAGAAGAAAAAATAGACCGTGGAGCTTATTATACTTATTTCTAGATTTTTCTTGTCTTATTATTGGTATATGCTGAAATCTTGAAGTGGTACATTTTTAAATTCCCTAGATTTATACTTCAATACAGCATATTTATACACTGCACCTGTTGTTAGCGTCGGAAAATAAACCATTCATGCATATGGTGCGCTGTGTTCCTTCTTGTTTTATTTTTTGATATATTATAGTGATACATTATGTACTACCTTTGTTCTTCCATGTTGTTATGTACTCCCTATTTTCTTCTACAAGTAATGCTATATGATGAAGTTAATTTTCCTATATAAGTCATGTTCAATGTTTTTAAGAGAAATATTTTCTGAAATATGTTCCGCATACTGGCAGGTTGTAATATGGCAAAGGATATGCTTTACTTTTAATTTCTTCACCCGATATTATTCTGTTTTAATGCTAGGATAAATCAAAGCCACATGTACATGTGATCACATGCACTATCTCCACCACTGAAGAGCTCCAAGATTCATGCTACGTTTTTGCAAAAATCCCCTTCCCTTTCTTTCCCTTTCCCTCTCTCCTTCCTCTCTCACCATGCCGGCCACTGCGCTGCTCACCCTGAGCTGTGCTGCTACCGTAGCTGGAAACCCCGCACCCACTGGAAATCTCGTCTCGCCGGAAACCCCGCCGCCGATCACCGGAAACCCCGAGGTTTGGTGAGGTTTCCGACGGGGCACGGGGTACCACATTCTTTATTGCTATCAAGAACTGCTATGGCTATGTTTACTTTTCCTTAGTGGTTACTCTCAGGCATATTACCGCTGTGGTGCTGCACTACATGGAATATTGTTGGACACTTATGAAAACATGTCTCTGGAAATCCTTTTGCATATAAATTTTGTTCAAATGTAAATACTCACTTAAACTGGTATTATCTGCTAACTGAAGATGTACCCATACGATGGATGAAAAGCTCATTTGAAGTTTGCTGATTTATATTAGGCATGAATATGTTCAGTATGTATCGTGGACACCACAGTAATGACTTTGTGTTTTTCTTTTCTAGTGGATCTGAAGACCCCAGGGGTTCCTACCAAACGAACGGGATATTGAATGAAGCACACAATGGGAGGCATGCTTCAGTGTCTAAGGTTGTTGAATTTTGTATGGCATTGGGTGGCAAAGCACCAATTCACAATGTATTAGTTGCCAATAATGGAATGGCAGCAGCTAAGTTCATGCGGAGTGTTCGAACATGGGCTAATGATACCTTTGGATCAGAGAAAGCGGTTCAGTTGATAGCTATGGCAACTCCAGAAGACTTGAGGATAAATGCAGAGCACATTAGAATTGCTGATCAATTTGTTGAGGTACCTGGTGGAACAAACAATAACAACTATGCAAATGTCCAACTCATAGTGGAGGTTAGTGCTGTTCATCACTCATTGTGTAATTGATGCACTAGCTCCTCGTTGTTTTCTTCTAGCATGTTAAGTTAACATGGTAACTTTGCTATCGCAGATAGCAGAGAGAACAGGTGTTTCTGCTGTTTGGCCTGGTTGGGGTCATGCATCTGAGAATCCTGAACTTCCAGATGCACTAACTGCAAAAGGAATTGTTTTTCTTGGGCCACCAGCATCATCAATGCATGCACTAGGTGACAAGGTTGGTTCAGCTCTCATTGCTCAAGCAGCAGGGGTGCCGACTCTTCCTTGGAGTGGATCACATGTGAGCCTCACATTCTCTTTGTTAACTTGTCTGCTGATTTTTGTGGTGCATGCATTTTATGACCTAATGGTACCATATTATAGGTGGAAGTTCCATTAGAATGTTGCTTGGACTCGATACCTGAGGAGATGTATAGAAAAGCTTGTGTTACTACCACAGAGGAAGCAGTTGCAAGTTGTCAGGTGGTTGGTTATCCTGCCATGATTAAGGCATCCTGGGGTGGTGGTGGTAAAGGAATAAGAAAGGTACATTATTCATGTGGTGTGGCTATCTTCAAGAGATTGTGTGCACTGTGATGTTTGGCGCCCAGAGTTAACTCCAACCATTTTAACAGATTAACTCAATTTTCTCTTGCAGGTTCATAATGATGATGAGGTTAGAGCATTGTTTAAGCAAGTGCAAGGTGAAGTACCTGGCTCCCCAATATTTATCATGAGGCTTGCATCTCAGGTTAGAATTTTTCTATAATTTTTTCAATTCATGTTGTTTCAAAGTTTATCATTATATGTTCTGGAAGCTTCATTTATACATTATTGACAAATTTGCCAACGACCGTTGGTTCTTCAGATCCATCATGTTAATTGATATTACTTATTAGTATCGTGGGCTCTTCAGTCAGGGTACCTCAATGCATAGTGTATTTAGACACTATTGATAAAAGAAATTATTAACTTATTCTATCTTTCTTATGTAACTTCTCTTTTTATGTAAGACATTGCACATGCTATGTAAGACTTATTATTCTAACAGTTGGACCAAGCTTATCTTCATTAGCTTCGTTCATCACATATGCGATATACATGAACGTTTGTGATCTTGATCTTTCATTGGAATGAAACATGATAATTCACGGTCAGTATCGTTGAATGATTAAAGATTATAGCTGCTGAGTTTATAGGAGATGGCAACAAAACATCTGATTTGCCAAAACTAGTTTTGTGGCAAAGATATTTAACCTTTTTTCCCTCTCAGTTGTTCGATTATTGCTAGAATTGTTTTCTCGAACTACTGTAGGAATACCCTGTATGTACTTGCATTAAGTTGGCCAGAGTTTCATTTAACATTGTACAGTACTTTGTCAAGAAATCAGAAATTATGCAGCTCTTACTGGCTGGAAATGTTTTCTGTAATCTGCACTCATATGGTATATTTCATTTTAAACCCTATTTAAGAGCTCCCGACTTTTTTCCTTTTGTAGAGTCGACATCTTGAAGTTCAGTTGCTTTGTGATCAATATGGCAACGTAGCAGCACTTCACAGTCGTGATTGCAGTGTGCAACGACGACACCAAAAGGTGTGTTGTCCCAGATCTAAAGCCATCCCTTGTATTAAAGGATCTACTTTTTACCTGTAGATCAAAGGATTTATGTTTTTTTGTTTGCAACAGATAATTGAGGAAGGACCAGTTACTGTTGCTCCTCGTGAGACAGTGAAAGAGCTTGAGCAGGCAGCGAGGAGGCTTGCTAAGGCTGTGGGTTATGTTGGTGCTGCTACTGTTGAATATCTTTACAGCATGGAGACTGGCGAATACTATTTTCTGGAGCTTAATCCACGGTTGCAGGTTTGTTGTTTTGAACATTCTTCAGGATTAGATTTTGTTGGCATTCGTTTACATTGTTAAGTGGCCTCCACTCAGGTCGAGCATCCAGTTACTGAGTGGATAGCTGAAGTAAATTTGCCTGCTGCTCAAGTTGCAGTTGGAATGGGTATACCCCTTTGGCAGATTCCAGGTAATTAGTACTATACGAAGTTATTTAGTTACTGTTCCTTGTTATTTCCATATCTAAACTGTCTCATTATACAGAGATCAGACGCTTCTATGGAATGGACCATGGAGGTGGCTATGACATTTGGAGGAAAACAGCATCTCTTGCTACTCCGTTTAATTTTGATGAAGTAGATTCTGAATGGCCAAAGGGCCATTGTGTAGCAGTTAGAGTAACTAGTGAGGATCCCGATGATGGATTCAAGCCTACTGGTGGAAAAGTAAAGGTGAGATTTACTGATGTCAGATGTATGGTTTAAATGCATTAGGGCTAGTAAAATGACTGGATCTTGATTTTCTCATTTTTCAGGAGATAAGTTTTAAAAGCAAGCCAAATGTTTGGGCCTACTTCTCAGTAAAGGTAAGTTGTTCATGACTTTGTTGCACTGTCACATTATTTTGAGTTGTGCAGAAAATTGGGCTGCAGCTGTCTGTTTTTGAACTATTTGTTCTCATTTGGCCAAGTATTAACCGAATCAACACTCACTTTCTTACCCCTTTTATCTTCTTTCAGTCTGGTGGAGGCATTCATGAATTTGCTGATTCTCAGTTTGGTATGTAAAATTTATCTGAGTGAATATTCTGTGATATTTATATTGGTCCTCACTTTTGAAAGATTGGTCCTTTCATCACAGGGCATGTTTTTGCATATGGAGTGTCTAGATCAGCAGCAATAACCAACATGGCCCTTGCATTAAAAGAAGTTCAAATTCGTGGCGAAATTCATTCAAACGTTGATTACACAGTTGATCTTTTGAATGTAAGAATTAATAACTGCTTGTTCAATCCTGCTTTTGTTGCAATACAATTCTTTTTACATTTGACTTTCCCTTGAAATAATCCTATGCCGCAATTTCCCTTTTCTTTAATCCAGGCCTCAGACTTCAGAGAAAATAAGATTCACACTGGTTGGCTGGATACCAGAATAGCCATGCGTGTTCAAGCTGAGAGGCCTCCCTGGTATATTTCAGTGGTTGGAGGAGCTTTATATGTAAGATAAAGAAACTACACAACTCACTACCACTTTTGTGTCAAGCAAATGTGGAAAACATAATCAGTGTATCGTCTAATTTAAATCATTGTTTTTGTGCTACAGAAAACAGTAACCACCAACGCAGCCACTGTTTCTGATTATGTTAGCTATCTCACCAAGGGTCAGATTCCACCAAAGGTATTGTTTGTTTATTAAACTCTCGATATTGCTTGAAGGTGGAAATGTTTGACCAATAATTCTTTTGTGCAGCATATATCCCTTGTCTACTCAACTGTTACTTTGAATATAGAGGGGAGAAAATATACAGTAAGTGTGACATTCCTTAAAAAGAAAACTTTTCAGTTGTTATAATGAAATAGTAGCCATCGTTAAGTCTTATCTACATTGTGTCATAGATTGAGACTGTGAGGACCGGACATGGTAGTTACAGATTGCGAATGAATGAATCAGTGATTGAAGCAAATGTACAAACATTATGTGATGGTGGCCTCTTGATGCAGGTAATATGCTCTTGCTTTTATACTTTAGTAATAAATATGATGTAAGGTTGTGAAGTTGATGAAAGA
The DNA here is from genome assembly GCA_036346405.1 of Phyllostachys edulis. Taxonomy (NCBI): domain Eukaryota; kingdom Viridiplantae; phylum Streptophyta; class Magnoliopsida; order Poales; family Poaceae; genus Phyllostachys; species Phyllostachys edulis. The sequence continues at coordinate 15,227,388 of CM070552.1, forward strand.
GTTCTTTGTTTGCAATGTCTTCAGCTGGATGGAAACAGCCATGTAATTTATGCTGAAGAAGAGGCGGGTGGTACACGACTTCTTATTGATGGAAAGACGTGCATGTTACAGGTAAGAATAGCCTATTTGTTCCTTTTATTTGTATTCTTGGTGTTTGATTTGGAAAACTTTTCCAGTTTTATTTGTGATTCTTTACTGCATTCACTTTTTGGTCTTTAGTACTTCATTTTAAAAGATGGATTATGACGTTTCCTTGTAGATTTGTCATAAGAAAATTGTAATCGAATCCTTGTTATGGATTATAGGATGGTAGAACATGCTATTGTTTGATATTTATCCTATGTGAAACGGTACATATGGCTGCCCAATACAGCTGGTGATAATAAACATTGTCAGCCTTAGGTCTTGTGATGTATAAAGACAAGTTACAGACTTACAGTGCTGTAATATAACTACGAGGGATCCAGTACTGTTATATTGATACTTTTGTTCGTCGATTTTGGTAAAATTCAACCACAATACTTGGTGTTTTTAAGAATTAACATAATCAATGGTGCACAGAAAAGGTAGAGGATGTCTTTGAACACTACGCCATCATGCATTCTAGAATGCTTCTATACCATGTTGCAAACAAGCCATACGCTGTTAGTGGTAGGAAAAAAATATAGATTCTATAATTCTTGGTCATACTACATTTTATCCTTAAGTAGATAAGTAGATAAATGACACTGCGTTCTTGCAGAATGACCATGATCCGTCAAAGTTATTAGCTGAGACACCCTGCAAGCTGCTTCGTTTCTTGGTTGCCAATGGCGATCATGTCGATGCTGATGTACCATATGCGGAAGTCGAGGTTATGAAGATGTGCATGCCCCTCTTGTCGCCTGCTTCTGGTGTCATTCATGTTATGATGTCTGAGGGTCAGGCAATGCAGGTTAGATTCCTACATTTCTATTCCTTGTGCTGTGCATGCTGCACATAACGATTGTATGTAAAGTATCCAAACTTAAATTTTGTTCTAGGCTGGTGATCTTATAGCAAGGCTGGACCTTGATGATCCTTCTGCTGTGAAGAGAGCTGAGCCGTTTGGTGGTATTTTTCCAAAAATGGGCCTTCCTATTGCTGCTTCTAGCCAAGTTCATAAAAGATGTGCTGCAAGTTTGAATGCTGCTCGAATGGTCCTTGCAGGATATGAGCATACTATCAACGAAGTAAACACCAAGATCTGTACTGTGATATTATTTCTGTTTTTTTAAAATCTTGTATTTCCTGGTTTTTTGAAATATCATTTTGTATATGTTTATATGAGTTCTGGATTATGCTTAGTTCCTCATTGGGTTTTGTTACCTTTTGCTTTTGAATGGTGTATAATTAGTGGATTTTTTCGATAATCTTATTGGTAAATCTAGATTCGAATGCTCTTTCACGTATATGTTGATCATGCTCACACTAGTGTGCAAATTGGAAAGTTGCCTACTATATACATTTGTATTTGTGCTTGTGCTATTTTGCTTTCTTTCAGCAATTTATGTTTTAGTTTGATAAATTTCCAATCATACTTTTTAAATTTATTATTGCAATTCATAGTCTATCTCCTTAGCATTTGATTATTCTTCTAATTGTGCTCTTCTTCCTTTGCAGGTTGTACAAGATTTGGTATGCTGTCTAGATACTCCTGAGCTACCTTTTCTACAGTGGGAGGAGCTTATGTCTGTTTTAGCAACTAGACTTCCAAGGCAACTTGATAGTGAGGTATGTGACAATTGACATGATTTCTTGAGTCTGGCTTAAAGGAACATTGATCCATTTTACAAGATAGATTTTGTTTAATTTTCCATGTGGGCTTCTAGTTTATGATATTAAAAGATTGAAACAGTGGACTAAACATTATGGTGCTTTATGTCGTTAGTTTGTGCTGTAGATTGTTCAACTGGCTTGGTTATTTGTTGTAGTTTATTGTGTAAAAAATTAAAACTACTTTATTCTGCTAAATTGGTCAAAACTCAAAATATTTCACTTTAGCAATTGACTTGATAGACTAGCTGATTCTTTCAAGAACTGATTTGTTTTTTTTTAACTCCAGTTCTTCTGGTTTATTGTTCTTATATAACTTTTTTGTGTTCTAGTTCAAATGTTTCTAATTTGTATGATTCAGTTGGAGGGTAAATACAATGAATACAAGTTAAATTTTGACCACGGGAAGAACAAGGATTTCCCTTCCAAGATGCTAAGAGGGATAATCGAGGTGAGTTTTAGGTTTCTTTTATGCTATCCCTGTCTGAACCGTTTGCTATTTTTTTTTAACAAGAGTTCTTGTAGGCAAATATCGCATATGGTTCTGAGAAGGAAAAGGCTACAAATGAAAGGCTTGTTGAGCCTCTTATGAGCTTACTGAAGTCATATGAGGGTGGGAGAGAAACCCATGCTCATTTTGTTGTCAAGTCCCTTTTCGAGGAGTATCTCTCTGTTGAAGAAATATTCAGTGATGTCATTCAGGTATCTTACATATCAAAACTGAACAGATCAGCTAGATTAAAAAAATGTTGATCCTTTTCCTTCTTTTAGATATGTGAAACATATATCAGATGATGATATGCACATATTATAGTTTGCTTCAGAATCTTATGGGGAGTTGGGTAGCAAATAATTTGTACAAGGCTTAAGATGGAATTCGTTAGAAACATTTTGACTCATTATTTTACTACAATTGTGCCATTTTGCAGTCTGATGTGATTGAACGCCTGCGCCTTCAACATAGTAAAGACCTACAGAAGGTTGTAGACATTGTGTTGTCTCACCAGGTAAATTTCTTTATTGTCTGATGATTCTGTTGCAAGTGATTAGCGAAGCAATCTTTTTTACTGATAGTTTGATTTTGTTCGTAGGGTGTGAGAAACAAAACTAAGCTGATACTAAAACTCATGGAGAATCTGGTCTATCCAAATCCTGCTGCCTACAGGGATCAGTTGATTCGCTTTGCTTCTCTCAATCATAAGAGTTATTATAAGGTGACAATGACGTTCTGAAATAACAGAAGCATTTGAATTTTTTTCTTCTGATTTCTTAGTCTAATTAATTACATTCATCTTAATAAACACAGTTGGCACTTAAAGCTAGCGAACTTCTTGAACAAACCAAACTTAGTGAACTCCGCACAATCATTGCAAGGAACCTTTCAGAGCTGGAGATGTTTACTGAGGAAAAGGAGGGTCTCTCTATGCATGAGAGAATGGAAGATTTAGTCACTGCTCCACTTCCAGTTGAAGATGCACTTCTTTCTTTGTTTGATTATGGTGATCAAACTGTTCAGCAGAGAGTGATCGAGACATACATATCTCGATTATACCAGGTATTACACGATCCATTTTTTGAATTTTTTTATACTCTCCCTCAGCACATCTGGAAAGTGTACACTATAAACATCCTAACAAAACGAGATGGTCATCATTAAAAAAAACTTACAGAAACTAGGTGTGGAAAGATGTGATTTTAGAACTTCTTGTCTAGGATGTACGGACACGGACACGCGTCAGACACGACACATATCAGACATGGGATTCACCATTTTCTAAAAAATGGCGACACTGGGACACGGCTGTGTGTGTATATAATAATAATAATAATAATAATAATATATGCATATGTATTATTGAATGCTTTTCTACGTGTTTGTCAAACGGAAAGTGTAAAATAGGAATACCGAATATGTACCTCAAAGATGATCCTCGGCTCCTGGTCTTTTTAGTTTTTCATAAAGCATAAGTTCATATTAATACCAGAAATTCAGAATTCCTTTAACTTGTGAATAGAAAAACTTCATTAGTAAATGCAAGTAACAATGTAACATGGGATGCAACAAAATTCAGTACTTTGCTAACCTGTGAATAGAAAAAACTTGATTAATACCAGAAATTCAGTACTTTGCTGCTCAGCACTTGAACCAGCTGGTTACATCTCCTAAGTCCTAATCATGTTCAAGCAAAAGTGCAAAACTAGTTACCATGACAGCATGAGTGGCGAAATACTGATGCATGACATACTGATACTACGCACAAGCTGCGGCTTTACACTTCAACAATAGCCAAATAACAAATTTTCAGTTTGCTCAACTACTCATTTATCACCGAATGGAGTTTCTGGTACTATGCACAAGCAACAATTGTCAACAATACTTGCATGAGTTTCTGGAGAATGGAGAACAAACAAGTAAACAACTCATCGAAGCAAGTCCTTCGCACAGAAGCTCCTGGGCGGCATCGGGAGCAGCAGCAGCAGGGAGCAAATGTTGAGCACGTCGAAGGCGACAACCCGGAGAAGCAGGGGGCCAGGGGTGTTGTTGGGGACGGGGACTCGGGGCTGCAACCTGGAAGCAGGGACCACGTTGAAGGGGAGTCACTCCCGGGGAGTAGCAGAGGCGTCGGCGTCGAACGAGATCGGGAGAAGGCCAGGCGTCGTCGGGACGGGACTCGGGTGGAACACGAAGCGAGGATGGCGTTGAAGGAGTCGCTCCGGGAGGAAGAGAGGCGTCGGCGGCAGTGAGCGGCAAGCGGCGGTCGGTGCAAACGAAGAAGGGAATTGGAGCTGAAGCGAGGGCAGGCGTTATCGACGTGGTTTGGAGAAGGGAAGAAAGCGGCGTCGGGCGACAAGCGGCGGCCGGCAAGCGACGGAAAAGGGAATCGGGGCTGGAAGCAGGGGGCAGGGGCGGCGTCGAATGGGGTCAGGAGAAGGGAGAAGGGGCGCCAGGGTTAAGTTGGCTACTTGGGCTGGGCTACCAGCTTAGCTGGGCCGAATGGAATGGGCCCAAGTGTCCGATACATGTCTTATACGTGTCAGATTTTATTTCTATTTTTTTTTCGCGACACTAATTTCAAACACGCCTCCAATACGTGTCCGAGCTGTGTCGGAGCTGTGTCCGTGTTCGACATGGACTCGCTGGCTTCCAGGCGTGTCCGTGCTTCCGAGCTTCTTGTAGTACGCGTTATTGCTTGGTATGCTGGCTAACTTGTGAATAATATTTTTCAGCCTCATCTTGTGAAGGATAGTATCCAGATAAAACAGAAGGAATCTGGTGTTATTGCTTTATGGGAATTCCCTGAAGGGCATGGTGATATCAGAAATGGACAAGGGGACACTCTTGGTGAGAAGAGATGGGGTGCTATGGTCATTCTGAAGTCGCTTGAATCTGCGGCAACAGCCATTGGAGCTGCTCTAATGGATACATCAGACTATGCGAGCTCTGAGGGCAACATGATGCACATTGCTTTGTTAGGTGCTGATAATCAAATGAATAAAACTGAAGACAGGTCTGTTCATGGGCAATATTAGTGTCAAGGAGTTATATCTGTAGTTAGTAATTGCTGGAATTCCTTAATTAATTTGACCCATTTTTTCAGTGGTGATAATGATCAAGCTGACAGGATAGACAAGCTTTCCATGACACTGAAGGAGAATAGTGTCACAAGTGATCTCCATGCTGCTGGTGTGAAGGTTATAAGTTGCATTATTCAAAGAGATGGAGCACGCATGCCAATGCGCCATACCTTCCTCTGGTCAGATGAAAGGCTTTGTTATGAGGAAGAGATGATTCTCCGGCATGTGGAGCCTCCTCATTCTGCACTTCTTGAGTTGGTCTGTAACTGTTTTTATATACTTTATTGTTATGCTTTGATTATTTTATTTGCTATTTGTATTTATTTTGCCTATTGTGGATACAGGATAAGTTGAAAGTGAAAGGATACAATGAAATGAAGTATACCCCATCACGAGATCGTCAGTGGCATATATACACACACTTAGAAATACTGAAAATCCCAAAATGTTGCATAGGGTATTTTTCCGAACTCTAGTCAGGCAACCCAGTGCAGGCAACAAGTTTACATCAGGCCATGTTGGTAATGTTGAAGTAGGAAGTGCTGTGGAATCTGTGTCATTTACATCGAGCAGCATATTAAGATCGCTGATCACTGCTATAGAAGAATTGGAGCTTCATGCGATTAGGACAGGTCATTCTCACATGTATTTGTGCATATTGAAAGAACAAAAGCTTCTTGATTTCGTTCCTGTTTCAGGGTAAGTATACACATAATTCTTTTTTGGGAACATATGTCTTCTGAGGACGGCCTTCTAAATGAGCTTCAAATCTTACTCAGGAGCACAGTTGTGGATGTTGGCCAAGATGAAGCTACTACATGCTCGCTATTGAAAGAAATGGCTCTGAAGATACATGAACTTGTTGGTGCAAGGATGCATCATCTGTCTGTATGCCAATGGGAGGTGAAACTTAAGTTGGACTGCGATGGGCCTGCCAGTGGTACCTGGAGAGTTGTAACAACCAATGTTACTAGTCACACCTGCACTGTCGATGTAAGTTCCCCATACTGTCTTCTTTTTCTGTATGGCATATGAAAATCAAAGTGCACATATGGCCCTTATTACCAAGAACTAGTGATCTTCATTTAGGGAATTAATGCTTGAATGTCATTTACTCATTTCAACTTATTATGTTCTGAAGCACATATGCTTTTAACGGTTTTAGATATACCGGGAGGTGGAAGATACAGAATCACAGAAATTAGTATACCATTCTGCCACGTCGTCAACTGGTCCTTTGCATGGTGTGGCACTGAATAATCCATATCAGCCTTTGAGTGTTATTGATCTAAAACGTTGCTCTGCTAGGAACAGCAGAACGACATACTGCTATGATTTCCCACTGGTGAGTTGACCATTATCTTTTTCTCTCTCTGCATTGTGTTAACTGATAAGAACTCAAAAACTGTAGGCATTTGAAACTGCACTGAGGAACTCATGGTACTCTAACACCTCTGGTGTTTCTAAAGATGGTAAAAATAGCCAATTTTATGTGAAAGCAACGGAGCTGGTGTTTGCTGACAAGCATGGGTCATGGGGCACTCCTTTAATTCCCATGGAGCGTCCTGCTGGGCTCAATGACATTGGTATGGTAGCTTGGATATTGGAGATGTCCACTCCTGAATTTCCCAGTGGCAGGCAGATTATTGTTGTTGCCAATGATATTACTTTTAGAGCTGGATCATTTGGCCCAAGGGAAGATGCATTTTTTGAAGCTGTTACCAACCTAGCCTGTGAGAGGAAACTTCCTCTTATCTACTTGGCAGCAAACTCTGGTGCTCGGATTGGCATAGCAGATGAAGTGAAATCTTGCTTCCGTGTAGGGTGGTCTGATGATGGCAGCCCTGAACGTGGGTTTCAGTACATTTATCTGACTGAAGAAGACTATGCTCGTATTGGCTCTTCTGTTATAGCTCACAAGCTGCAGCTGGATAGTGGTGAAATTAGGTGGGTTATTGATTCTGTTGTGGGCAAGGAGGATGGACTTGGTGTGGAGAATATACATGGAAGTGCTGCTATCGCCAGTGCTTATTCTAGGGCATACAAGGAGACATTTACACTTACATTTGTGACTGGACGGACTGTTGGAATAGGAGCCTATCTTGCTAGACTTGGCATACGGTGCATACAGCGTCTAGACCAGCCTATTATTTTAACAGGGTTTTCTGCCCTGAACAAGCTTCTTGGGCGGGAAGTGTACAGTTCCCACATGCAGTTGGGTGGTCCCAAAATCATGGCGACAAATGGTGTTGTCCATCTGACTGTTTCAGATGACCTTGAAGGTGTTTCTAATATATTGAGGTGGCTCAGCTATGTTCCTGCTTACATTGGTGGACCTCTTCCTATTACAAAACCTTTGGACCCACCCGACAGACCTGTTGCATACATCCCTGAGAACACATGCGATCCTCGTGCAGCCATCCGTGGTGTTGATGACAGCCAAGGGAATTGGTTGGGTGGTATGTTTGACAAAGACAGCTTTGTGGAGACATTTGAAGGATGGGCGAAATCAGTGGTTACTGGCCGAGCAAAGCTTGGAGGGATTCCTGTGGGTGTCATAGCTGTGGAAACACAGACCATGATGCAGCTCATCCCTGCTGACCCGGGTCAGATTGATTCCCATGAGCGATCTGTTCCTCGTGCTGGGCAAGTGTGGTTTCCAGATTCTGCAACTAAGACAGCTCAGGCATTGCTGGACTTCAACCGGGAAGGATTACCTCTGTTCATCCTTGCTAACTGGAGAGGCTTCTCTGGTGGGCAAAGAGATCTTTTTGAAGGAATTCTTCAGGCTGGGTCCACAATTGTTGAGAACCTTAGGACATACAATCAGCCTGCCTTTGTATATATTCCCATGGCTGGAGAGCTACGTGGTGGGGCTTGGGTTGTGGTTGATAGCAAGATAAATCCAGACCGTATTGAGTGTTACGCCGAGAGAACTGCAAAAGGCAATGTTCTCGAACCTCAAGGGTTAATTGAAATCAAGTTCAGGTCAGAGGAACTCCAAGACTGCATGGGTAGGCTTGACCCAGAGTTGATAAATCTGAAAGCAAAACTACAAGCAGCAAAGCTTGGAAATGGAAGTCTATCTGACATAGAATCCCTTCAGAAGAGTATAGAGGCTCGTACGAAACAGTTGATGCCTTTATACACCCAGATCGCGATACGTTTTGCTGAGTTGCACGACACAGCCCTCAGAATGGCTGCTAAAGGTGTGATTAGGAAAGTTGTAGACTGGGAAGAATCACGGTTTTTCTTCTATAAGAGATTATGGAGGAGGATTTCAGAGGATGTTCTCGCAAAAGAAATTAGATGTGTGGCAGGCGAGCAGTTTTCTCACCAATCAGCAATCGAGCTGGTCAAGAAATGGTACTTGGCTTCTCAGGCAGCTGAAGCAGGAAGCACTGAATGGGATAATGACGATGCTTTCCTTGCTTGGAAGGACAACCCTGAAAACTATAAGGAGTACATCAAAGGTCTAAGGGCTCAAAGGGTATCACAATTGCTCTCAGATGTTGCAGACTCCAGTTCAGACTTACAAGCATTGCCGCAGGGTCTTGCCATGCTACTAGATAAGGTAAGCATGCGTAGAGTTTTTACTGCTTTTTGTTTTAATCAACTTGCTGAGGGTGGGTAAAATGGTGCTATGCGCTGCCTTAACTACCAAGTACTTTTGTATGAATTCGTATTTTTGTTTCACATTGCTAGATACTTTTCTTTGTGTGATTTTAAAACATATCCTTTTTGTTTTACTATACCATCTTCTGACTTGTGACACGTTCTTCTTTGGATACCTGTGCAGATGGATCCCTCTAGGAGAGTACAGTTTGTTGAGGAAGTCAGGAAGGTCCTTGGTTGATCAAATGGTACTAACACATCCAACACAATGTGCATGCTATCTGTTTTTCTTAAAGTACATATATAGAACCAGGAAGCCATGCAATTGATCGTATGCTATCTGTTTTTCTTAAAGTACATATATAGAACCAGGAAGCCATGCAATTGATCGTAGCTGATCTGAGTCCATCATTATCGTAGCTGATCTGAGTCCATCATTATTCATAAAACTTGTTCTCGCGGTCTTCTCTATTATTTGAGGCATCAATTGCTTTTGGACCCCATCCGATGGTTGATGAGTGTTGATTGGATGTGTTAAATTCTTGCTGCCACGAGTTCGAGAAGCATACTGCAGGGGTTACAATTGGCAATACCACTGGTGAACCCGTGTTTTTGTTTTAAAGTGGTCCAGTATGGCCATCCTTGTTTTGCTGAAGCTCTGTGATGTATTATCACCGGTTCGACGCTGTAATTTTAGGGAGACTGCGAATTGTAGTATACGATTGAGCTGTTCATTAAATTTTGAAGTTGAATAATATGTTTTGTAGGCATATATGTATCCGCTACGTGAAATAAATGTATGTTGAGTTAGAATTCAACAAGAAAGAATGTTCGTACTGTAATGTTGGAGCATGGCAGCTATTGGTCTTTGTGTTTTTTTTTTTGGGGGGGTGGCGGGGAATCTTTGAACACCTCGAAAGTTACCTGTCTTTTCAAATTTGCCTTATGTATCTCATTTTCGTTTAATTGTCCTCTATAAGTTAAATTGGCTTGTAAATAGGGATGGAAATGGATCGGATAGATTCGGATAAAAACGAATTTGGATTTTTCTCGGATGATTCTTGCATTAGAAATAAATACGGATTTTTTTTTTGTCGGAAACAAATACGAATACAGTAGCTTTAGTATCTGGCAAATATTGATACAAATCAGGATTATGCCAGGTCGGATATTCAAAATTCAGCCCAAAACTAGGAATTCTTTTGTCGGACCCTTAGGCAAATTTTCCCTTATATAATTTTTTTAGAAGTTTACCCTTTGTGTGATTTTCTCTAAAATTTTTATAAGTTTATGTTTTTATATAATTGTATTTGTTATTATCAATAGCAATTCATATAAGTTGTTTAGTTAATTTTTCTCCCATTTAATCCAACGATGACTCTAGGTGAGGGACTAAGGCCTATCAACGACATTCTCGACCTGCAGCTCAAAATAATTTTCTCAACTATTTTTTATTTTGTTTTAACTCAATTTCTTTTAAGTGCATGTTTGTTTGTATTTCAGCATTTGTTTTTAAATAAAAGTTCAAATTTCAAACATAGGTAGATTTTCATATGCAAAATGATCAAAGTGATTTTCCTAATGTATTTCTATTATGTATTCCTAAATTGGATTTTGGGATGTTACCTTCAGCCCATTTCTTCTCTTCCTCTGTCTCTTTCTTTCTTCCTTCCTTCCTTCTATCTCTAGAGTTCTCCCTTTATCTCTCTACTTACCCTGGCTCCTCTCTTCCCTTCCTCTGGTTGGCCAAGCTGGCCGGATTCGGCCACCATCGTTGGGCGCCGGGCACCACCGTTGCTCAGAGCTCTACATGACTCATGGCTGTCTTTGTCGGGAGCTGTCGCATCGCTTCCATGTTGCCGGTTGTGCCACACCTCGTCCTCTCTACGCTCAGCGCCGCACAGAGTTGCTTCCTTGACACCGTCGTGTTCTCGGCCACCGTGCATGCCACTGCCACTTTGGCGTCCCTACGCCTCGGTCGTATGGAGCCACTGCGCCTTCTTTCCTTCTTCAAGCATGCCATATGGAGCTGCTGTGCCTTGGTCGCATAGAGCAGCCGCATGGAGCTGCTGCGCCTCCTCCCCCAGCAATTGCCACTGCGCCTTCTTTCCTTCTTCTTCCGAAACGTCCGAATCATCTCGCATGCGCGAACCGATTGTGAAAATGGAACGTTCGTGCGATGACCATCGAAATGGTATATCATGCATAAGAGGATTTGTGATTTTTGGTAGAGATTGGAAGAAGAGAAGTGGTGATGAGCTAGCTCATGTTTTTGGGAAATTCTGTTGGGGGAGAAAAATGACAGTGGAAGGTAGAAGAAAATGGCAGTGGGGATTGGGGAGGATGGGTTTGGCTAGGATAAATGAGGATGGCTAGGGAGTAAAAAGGGTGAGAGAGGTTTTTACTAATGGGAGAGATGACAGGGAAAAGAATGGACACGCAGGCGTTTCGTTATATGTGGCTACTGAAAATATGAACAATTCATGAATGTTTGGATCAAATAAACTAGTTATATGTTTATGTTAATTTCTGACGTACAATTTAAGGGGTTATTATATTTCAAAAAATATTCGTGACCGTATTCGTTTCGATTCATATTCGCTCCATATTTGTATTCGACATAATTCGTATTCATATATGAGATATTTGTATCCGAGAAAAAACTATGAAAACAAATATGACAGAGCCATTATCCATCCGTATTCGATCTGTTTACACCCCTACTTGTAAATGCCCTCTAGATTGCATGCACGCACTATTTTTTTTGTGGTTTTAATTCTCCTTGGCACTTGCTTTCATGATTTTTGTACTTATTTAATTGATTTCAATACTTGTTTCAATTATTGAGTTATTTTACTACTTGTAATACATGATTGTAGCATTGAAAACATTAGCAATGAATGGTGTATTATAACTACAAAAATAATCCAAGTAATTAAAATAAGTATTAGTATTAGTGAAACAAGTATTAACATCACTGAAACAACAGCCAAACATAATGAATGCTAACATAAACCTTACAGGTATTTGCAGGCCAACATGACTTATGAGGGGCAAAGTAAATGATAATCAGATATGTGGGCAAGTTAAAAAAAGTAGGTAGCTTATGGGGTGTTTCTTGCTGTTTTTCTTCTTTTTTTACATTGTATTCGTACGATTCCCCAGTTGTTGGCTAGCTTGTAGGAGCTTGCTTCCCAAAAATTACCTCGGTGGATTAGAGAAGTTACGTAGCAAACGGAGTAAAAAATAGCTCTATCTAGGCCCCAATTTTGAGTTTTTATGGTTAATGGCAATTGGATTATTGGGACTAATTTATCTTCATCGGATGGTCAAGTATAGATCCTGGTGTTTAAAGTTGATGGCTTTCGACATGCCCAAGTGAGGATTTCTCTAGGCAAAGGTACAAACGAAGATCGATGATCTTTTCTAGCTTACACTGGTCCAAGAAGCTGAGGATGGATCGGTTTTTAGTCTAGGTCTTGTGTTTACCTTTGGTCGTACTATTAGTGACCAGATGTGATGCACTTGTAGGATCATTGCTCCTCATGTGAAGGTAGGACCATTCGCCCATTCGGGTTGGACAATTTCCCAAAGGTGGTGCAAATGAGTTAACCTAGTTGGATGGTCCGGTCCAAACGGACTATTTGGGTCGGACTATCTTCCAAAGAAGGTCTTCTCAATTTCAACTCCTAGTCATCCAGTCTAGACGAAAACGGACCATTGGGCTAGACTATCTTCCAGAGAAGGTGTTCTCAAATTCAACTCCCAGTCGAAAACATACCATTTAGACTATTTTCCAGAGAAGGCGTCCTTTGGGTGAAAAGCTAGTCGGATGGTTTGGATGAACTTTGGAGTTTGGACTGTCCGATCGGCACATAACGGCTATATTTTTTATAGGAAAAATTAAGGATTTGCCACTACTAAAAGGTGATATCTAGGATTTGCCACTCCTTGTGAGGATGACATCCTCACATGAGTGGCAAATCCTAAATTTCACATGAAAGTACAATGTCAAATCCTCAATTCTCCCTTTTTTTTTACTGTTGGGACTATGAAGGTTGGACAGTCCGATCAGTGCTTTTTCGGGAGGAAGTGGTTGGTAACGGCTTGTTTTGGAGTGGAGGTTATAGACCTGTTTGGTTTATGATCTTAGATGGCTATACCAAAATTTTGGTAATGCCAAAACCTAGGTAATGCCAAAATCTGGGTAAAAAAATGTTGTTTGTATCGTAGCCGTACCAATTCACGGCAATGCTGAAATTGATGTGTTTAGATTGTAACCATGCTAAATTTTACTAAAAATGTGAGTATGATACGTGGGTCCCGCATGACATTCTTTTTTTGCCTCAAAATATGCCAACAGTGATCTTGTTTTGTTGATAAAATAACAAGGAACACAACGGTTCAAAGGATCATAAATCAGATACTCGGTTTAGGAAATATGATAATTTGAAACTTACTAAACAAACTTATCTTGCAATTAATGCATCATTCAAATCCAATCAAACACTGCCACGTGTCCCTGTGCTCACTGTGCTGCCAAGCCAATTCTTTGGTGCCGGATTTTGGAACCAAAATTTTGCCAACGAAATGGCTTAGCAAAGCCTGGCAAGCCAAATTTTTTGGGGCAAAGCCAAATTTTGGTATTAAACCAAATTGTGGCCAAATTGTCAAGGTAATGTCAAAATTTTGGTATGGTTATGTGGGGTACTGAACCAAACAGCCCCTATATATAGTTGCCTTGGATGACCTTGTGAGCTCTCTTGGATACCCATTTGATTGTCTTACAACTATGAGATCCCGAGGAGCTCAAAGTTCAACATTTTGGAGACTTGGGAGTGTTACCTTAGATTAGTGCATCACTCTTAGTTGTTTGACCTTGCTAGGTTCAAGCAAACACCTTAGGTTTGTTACCCTTAAAGATCAGTGTCTCCTAGATGGTTTGGAGGCATGGTTCTCAGCGATCTTCTATTGGAGGCGTTTGTGGAAGACCCAAGACCACTACGAAGGTTTGAACCCACCTATCCAGAGCGGAGGGCTCACACGAGTGAAGTGCTTGGATCCTTGCACGGATTCAACTAGGAGCGATACTGTTGAGAGAGTGCTCCAACACAGAGTAGGAGAGACCGTCGAGTCTCTGAGACCTTGGTAAAAAATCTTGTGTCAAGTATTTCTCTAGTTGTACATGCATTTCCACATGTACTTTCATGTCTTTACATTTCTAGATCACTAGACTTGTTTAGGTTTGGATATAGGTCGCAAAACTTTACTAGACTTGTGTAGGAGTTGCTTGATCACACTAGTAAACCCTAGTCACTCTAGGTTGGGTTATAGAATAGGCTTTTATTTACTTGATTGCAAACACCAGCTTTAGCCGAAAATCCAAAAAATTCTCAATTAACACCTCCGCTCTTGGGCATTCGATCCACTTCATCTGCATAGTGCGCGCGCTATATGGTGGATGTGCACCTATCAAGGGAGTGCATGGTTTCTAAAAATAAGGGCACACTGACATCGGTAAAAGCCTAGAACTAGAAGGATATGATCCTTAATTTTGATGTTATTCATTCCTTCTCGAGGGATGTGGATCACGCACATGGATGTAGTTTTTCCAACTTTCACCTTTCTAGGGATCTCTTTCCAATTTGTGCTCACCTTTCGTAGTTTGGTGTGGTTCATTCCCTCTTGAGGGATCTCGACCAGGCACATTGATGTCATTTTTCCAACTTTCTCGTTTCTCATGATCGCCTTTTCTATTTATGCTCAATGAAATAGTTAGTCCAATTAATGCAGTTGTCATTAATCACCAAAACATTGGATGAGGGTTTAGATGCTAGACATTCCCAATAGCAATACGACAATAAGGAGAAATAAACATCAAATAGCAATATTAAGTGGATGTGAAACAAATACAATCCAAAGTTTGATTGTAAATAATTGATAACATAGAAAAGTAAAACACGATCAAATACTTCGTAGAGACCAAAGAAGCACAAGCAAGAACAAGAGAGATAAACTCATAATATTATGCATATAAAGAGCATGACAAAAGAAATGAAGGCACATAAAACATGGAAAAATGAGCAGAGTTTCCCTATATTATCGATCTGTGGGACAAAAGACATGATTATAATAAAAGATATAACAATATAACAAAGCATATCAACAGTTAATAACATGTATCAAAGACACAATATCTCATGTAACAGATCCACGAGTTCATAATCACAAAGTAGTCATTATTTCTCCCCCATTTGTCATCAAGCACAAAAAACAAGAGTAACTAGCAGTAGACAATCAAGAATAAAACAATATAAGCACATGAATAAGTCTAGAATAGCACAAATCCATATAAATGAGATGTCCAAACAACCATATTTAATGTTGTTCATTATTCAACTGAATTAACCCTTTCACCCTTTGGTATTAAGCACAAATGGGTAGGTCACAGACTATCCAACAAAGCAGTGTGCCGCAAGTACAGTAGCTGCCAAAGAGTACATCAGATGGTGTTAAAAATATATATCAACTGATGATTTACCAAGTATGGGTCATTAGATTGTGTGAGGAGCTAGATACGGAAGCAAATGAACTCCAAAATCAGTGAGCTGCTAGTTGTTTGAGATGTACAGAACGCTTGCTGCTACACTTCGCCCATTGTTATGTTTGATCAAGCTCTCTTTGGCTGGTATGTTACAAGAGGAGCGTCGTCTCAATATGTGTTTTTCTGTCCATCAACTTGAGAAAAGGTGGATGTCTGGCGGCGAGACTTAGGAGAATCCAGCCAAGAGTCCACAACATCAAGCTTCCCTTCTTGTAGCGATCCTCTCCCTCTCCCCTCCCTCCCCTCCCCCCTCGCTGCAGCGTGGCGTCTGCCAACTTGACCTCCATCACTGGCGCTTCACCCAGATGCGCACACCGCCAAATTTACTTCTACTTCATCGTTGTTACCACTTCTTCCTCATCGCTGGCTCTCATCAATGTGCTAGCATGCTAGCTGTCTGGATCTAGCTCCACCACAACTTTTTCCTCATTGGCTTTTGATTACGGTTTTAATTTTTTACCAGGGGTCACCGGTAGAACCGGTTTAACTTTCTCCGTTTTAATTCTAAAAATTGGTGCAGTTTTGAGGGTTCAAACCCAAGACCTACCTTCTTCTAGGCTATGAACATTACCACTAGGCCACATGCAGTCATGTGCTTAGATATGGTTACAAATTCCTTTTATATTAGGCAAAAATCATCCAAAACTGATTTTTTTTGCCATTTTTGAATTTTACCGGGGTACCCGGTAAAACCGATTTTACCAATTTTCGGTTGGCTTTTGGCCGGTTACCTGTCACGTTATTGGCATCGCGCAAGAGAATTGAGACAATCTATCGAGAGTTGGGATGGAAACTGGGAAGAATGAGGAGAACAGGAGAGGAAATAGGTTGGGGAATTTTCATGTTGTTCTTCGATACCCCTCTTTGCCTCAGCCAAGTTCCTTTTTACAAGCCGAAAAGCTAACCCTGTAGCTAATACGACAAACTCAAGACCCATCCTCACACAATCAACCCAACAACTCAACCAGCCCAGTTGGCCCACTTACCCTATCTCGATTTTACAATTCATAACAAGACTGATGCACTCCTGTTGTCTCTTGTTCTGTGATATTCCTCCCCTCTTGAGTTCTAGCTTTTCCCCAAGCAAGTGCTGATGGAAAGCGCTGATGCAGGTCTTGAAGGTTTTCCAAAGTCGACCATTGTGGCGGTGAGTGAGACCACTAAACCAACCCTTGAGAAATAACTTTATGCCCAACGCGACGCAGCCGTGTTGTAACTATGGTCACAGGACAAAGCAGTTTCTTAGAGTAAATGATATTGAGAGAATGGTCAGGACTCACAGTTTCAGATGGCTTGATGGCTTTCTTCAATTGTGAGACATGAATCACTGGGTGAATGAGGCTTCCTGCAGGCAATTCCAGCTTATATGCCATGTTTCCCACCCTCTGAATAATCTTGTAAGGCCCAAAGTATTTGAAGCACAGTTTCTGGGATGATCGTCGTACTACAGACAGCTGAGCATAAGGTTGGAGTTTGAGATATACCAAATCTCCTACTTGAAAGACACACTTAGACATCTTTTTGTTGGCTTGGTTCTTCATTTTCTATTGGGCTCTCATCAGATGCTGCTGGATCAGTTTGGTCATCAAAGCACGGTCTTGCAACCATTATTCTAATTCTGGGGCAGAACTGCTGTCTCCACTAGTGATCCCAAAGTGGCGCGATGGATGACCATATAGACGTCAAAAGGTGTTTTTCCTAATGTTGAATGGTAAGTAGTGTTATACCAAAACTCAACTTGAGATAACCATTGAGACCACTTGGTAGGGCAAGCTTGTACCATACAGCGGAGGTAGGTCTCTAAACACTGATTCAAGCGCTCTGTTTGACCGTCGGTTTGAGGGTGGTACGCCGAGCTCATATTTAACTTTGTGTCGGTCAATTTGAACAATTCCTGCCACAATGTACTTGTGAACACCTTATCCCTGTCAGATATGATCACTTGTGGCAGTCCATGCAATTTGTAAACATTGGAGATGAACAATTGTGCCATTGTCGATGCAGTAAAAGGGTGTGATAAAGGCAAAAAATGGTCGTACTTGGAAAACTTATCAGTAACCACTAGTATGGTATCAAAATTCTTTGATTTAGGCAACCCCTCAATAAAGTCCAAACTGATGATGTTCCAAGCTTGTGTAGTAACTGGTAAGGGATCCAGTAAACCAGGTGTTTTGGTATGCTCCGATTTGGCCTGTTGGCAAATAGGATAGGCTGACACAAACTGATGGATGTCTTTTCTCATGCTAGGCCAAGCAAAGAGTGACTTGATTTTATGATAAGTGGCAGTGATTCCACTATGTCCTCCCAGACCACTGTCATGTAGTGCTAGCAATACAGCCCGATGTGCTTCAGTGTGTTTGCCCAAGTAAATCCTACCCTTGTATTTGATGACACCATCTTGTAAACGAAATCCCTCTAAATTGGATCCAGTCAAGGCTAGTTCTTCCAACAGATTTTTGGTTGCAGTATCCGTCTGATAACCTTCTATCACAATTTCCAGCCACCTTGGTCTGCTAGTAGATATTGCTGAAATCTCTGCTTCTTGCTCTTTCCTAGATAAGGCATCGACGACCTTATTATCCAGTCCTTTTTTAAACACAATTTTATACAGCAAACCAAGCAATTTCAAGAAAGCCTTGTGCTGCATGCCCTGAGTTAATCTCTGTTCTCCGAAATGAAGAAGACTCTTGTGATCCGTGGCTATGGTGAATTCTCCATGTTGTATATAGGACTTCCATTTGTTAACAACCATAAGTATTGCGAGACACTCTTTTTCATAGGTACAAAGTCCCTTGGCTTTTGACCCTAAAGCTTTGCTTAAGTATGCAATAGGGTGACCTTATTGCATGAGAACTGCTCCAATTCCCAAATCACTAGCATCGGTTTCCAACACAAACCCCTTCGTGAAATCTGGAAGTGCTAGAACTGGAGCCTGAACCAGTGCCTGTTTGATTGCCTCAAAGGCCTCCTGTTCTCTTGCTGTCCAGAGGTAGGTGGTGTTTTTCTTTAACAATTCAGTCAAGGTCTTGTTGATAATACCATAGTTTCGGATAAATTTTCTGCAATATCCAGACAGACCTAGAAACCCTCGAAGTTGTTTGACATTATGAGAAGGCCAATTATGTACCGCTTGTATCTTGGAGGGGTCTGTCGCCACACCTTCAACACTAATAATATGACCCAAGTATTCAAGTTGAGGCTGTGCAAAGGAGCACTTAGACTGCTTGATCAATAGTTGATTGTCAGAGAGCACCTTGAATACTTGTTGTAAGTGTTGTAAATGATCTTCTAATGACTTGCTGTATATCAATATATCATCAACAAACACCAAAACAAACTTCCTGATCACTTGAGCAAAAATTGTATTCATCAGTTCCTGATCAGCTGAGCAAAAATTGTATTCATCACTGCTTGAAATGTAGCAGGTGCATTTGTAAGGCCAAAGGGCATGACCATAAATTCCCAATGTCTATGGTGTGTCTTTAATTCCGTTTTGTATTCATCCTCTTCCACTAGTCGGATTTGATGATACCCGACCCGCAAATCTAATTTAGTAAACCATCTAGCTCCATGCAATTCATTTAACAATTCATCGATTACTGGTAATGGATACTTGTTTTTAACAGTAGCTGCATTGAGCTGTATGTAATCCACACAAAAACACCAAGTCCCATCTTTTTTCTTCACTAGAATCACTGGAGAAGCAAATAGACTTGAGCAGGGTTGAATGACACCCTGTTGAAGCATCTCCTTGATTTGTTTTTCAATCTCATCTTTTTTTTTGGAGCATACCTGTAAGGTCTAATATTGATGGGTTTAGCTCCTGGTAGCAGTGGAATTGAATGATCAAAAGATCTGTGAGGAGGTAGTTCTTTTAGCTCTTGGAAGAGAGGAGCATGTTCCTGCAGCATAGCTTGTACAGCTGGTGGTACTACCTCTGGTCTCTCTTCACATTTTACTGTCATCAACTGCACCATTTGAGCTAAGCCTCTAGTTCTGACTAAACCTTGCAGCTTTTTGGCTGAGATACCTTGACACTTGGTGGTAATATCCTTCATGCCATTGAGTGTGATTCTCATGCTATTGTGGACAAACTGCAACTTCTTCTGACACCAATGTATCCACATAGGACCTTGTTTCTCCAACCATTCCATGCCCAAAATCATATCATAGCATCCTAGCTTGAGCAATCTGACATCAGTTACAAATGTGTATCCCTGAGTCCACCATGTGAGCCCTTTAATTTGTTGCTTGCTGCAAAACCTTTTCCCATCAGCAAGAGCTACTTGTACTAGAGCTGCCTGTTGTGTAGGATGTTGCAGTCTCTGCACCAGTGCTTCACTAATGAAGTTGCCCGAGCTACCTGAGTCAATCAATACTAATATCTCTTGATTATGAACCGATCTTGCAGCCCGATGGTTCTCTTCCCTTGGATTCCCATTGCAGCATCATGAGAAATGCTCATCAATACCTCTTCTTCACTGTCCTTACTGTCCCCATCACCATTTTTAGAGCCTTCTCCTTCCAGGTTCATTACCTCCAATAGTTCTTCCAGGACATGCAGTTACACAGTTTTTGGACATTTGTGTCCAGTTCCCCACTTTTCTCCACATTTCATACATAGGCCTTGAGCCCCACGTAGTGTCCTCAAATTCTTATACTTCTCTTCCACCTTGGTTTTGTTCTCAAATTTTACCTCGGTAGGAGTAACCCCTAAAATGCCCTTACCACTGAAGGTTGGTGGTTTGTGGTTGAACTTGGTATAATCTCTATGCTCTTGTCACCCATGATATTTTCTTGCTGAGAAAATTAATTCCTCCTCCTACAATAGAGCCAATGACAATGCAACATCCACAGTTTGGGGTTTATGCAACACTATAGCTGTCCTAATTTCTCCTTTCAATCCTTCCACGAATTTACTGACAAAAAACACATCATCATAATTCCTTTTATGGGCTAACACCTTATGCATAGCATTCTGAAACTGCTCATAGTATTCCTGCACTCCTCCTAATTGTTTAATGTTCAATAAGGCCTTCATATAGTTATGATATAAGTCCTTCCCGAACTTAGCATCTATAGCCACACATAATTCTACCCAATCATCCACCGTATGTTGAGCCTCAAATGTTTGCAACCACAGGGTTGCATTGCCATGGAAATGCAATGTGGCATACTGAGCCCAAAATTGGACAGGAACATTGAACATATGAAAATACTTTTCACACTTATCCTTCCACACCCTAGGATGCACTCCATCGAATTTTGGAAATTCAGCCTTAGGCATATGAAACTCCCTCTGTTGGTAGTGGAAATTTCTTGGGGTTCCACACCTTCTGTTGCTACAATTTCCTCCCAACTCATAAGCAGTATGGAAGTTGTGATAAGGAAACTCACCCTTTATTAAGGCTTGGCCTGGGGTAGCGAATCCTCCCTGAGCCTCTCCCCGGTAGTACTTCTCTTCCTGGTGCCCTTCAACCTTCGGCGTCACTGTGTAGGGAAGGCCTTGTGGAATTCCTTCCAAACAAGAGACTCATACCTTGAGGTCCTCTGTTACTTGCCACAGCCCTGGCAAAGTAAGATCGATAGTCAGTCTCCATGCTTCTGCTTGTTTCATCCGATCATCCATTCCCATTACCATAACCAGGATTGCTTTGACATTGTCATCAAGAGAAGCGACCTTCCCCTCTGCCGCCTCCATTCTCACGGTTAGTGTGGGCTGCGCTCCTTTTCCCTTCACCACGGTTGCTTGAATCGAAGCGCTCTGATACCAATTTGTCACGTTCTCGGTGTTGCGCCAGAGAATCGAGATGATCTATCGAGAGTTGGGATGGAAATTGGGAAGAATGAGGAGAACAGGAGAGGAAATAGGTTGGAGAATTTTCATATTGTTCTTCGATACCCCTCTTTGCCGCAACCAAGTTCCTTTTTACAAGCTGAAAAGCTAACCCTATAGCTAACACGACAAATTCAAGAACCATCCTCACACAATCAACCCAACAACTCAACCAGCCCAGTTGGCCCACTTACCCTATCTTGATTTTAGAATTCCTAACAAGACTGATGCACTCCTGTTGTCTCTTGTTCTGTGACATTACCCAAACCCTGGCATCCAGATCTAGATCCACCATAGCTTCTTCCTCGTTTCTATTGCCATGATCGCTTCTTTCACGTTGCTGTCGGTGGTGCTGAAACATGTGAACAATGGCATCGTGGTGGAAAAGGGTGTTGGTGAAGGGTGAGCGTGGAGCCTTTATGCTAAGGGATAAAGAGGCACTCTCCAGCATCACCAGTTGGCTATAATAACGGTGAAGAGAAAGAGCGCCAATAAGTCAACCGCACGCCCAGGGAGAGGAGGCACATGCCAGTGGCGGCGCGGTAGCGCTTGGCTTCATGGAGTGGAGGTTGTGCTCTTGAGTCACGTGATTCTAGCTCGAAAAATTATTTGTCATAAAAAAACCTAGAATTGTCTCCCCTTACAATTTCTTTGTTAATTAGACATGAAAATAAATAATACAGTTCAGTTCCAATTCCAACAGAAATGGAATTGGGGCTCCGATTCAACAAGTCAATTCCAATTCGGAGATCCAAATGGATCCTAAGTTTATAAGATATTGAGAAAAACCAAGAAAATCTATCTTAATCAATTTAAGGGCACAAAACAACCCAACATGTTTTTCACTTTTGTGGTTGTGTGACCTCGGCATTACCCTGTTACAGTCACCCGTCATGTAGAATTTTTTGAAATAAAACTGGCGTCTCAATGTTGCCAACAATTTAAGAGATAGGGAACTACATTATACCACATACTAGATTTTTTTTAATAATCCTTTTTTTAATCTGAAATACAGTGATATACCTCCGTTTTTTTATTTTGTAGAAATAATCATCTGTCGCTTCACCGTTGGACGACTTGTATAAAGTTGCCTAATGGTTGAGCGACTTTATCCAAGTCTCCCAACAGCTGCGTGACAAGTGGAGTAGTCACTCAACAGTATAGCGAGTAGTTCTTGTCGCTCAACGGTTGAGCAACTTAGCCCTAGTCGCCCAACCGTTGGACGACTTGGCAGCTGCCAAGTCGTCCAATGGTTGGGCGACTAGACAGTTGTATAGAAAGATGCACCCAGCCTCCTCACGGTCTCTTTCGTCATTTCTCTGGGGGATAGAATGAGAAGAGCTCGGGAGAGGAGAAAAGGAGAGAGAGAGAGAAGGAGATGGGAAGTAAAGAGGGGGAGAAGGTCGGGAGAGGGGTAGAAGGAGAAGAGAGAACGACAGGGGGAAGCAGAGGAGCACGGGAGAGGGAGAGAATGAGAGGAGAGGAGCTCGGGAGAGGGAGAGTAGAGGAGCTCAGGAGAGGGAGAGAAGGAGAGCAGATGAGCTCAGGAGAGGGAGAGAAGGAGAGCAGAGGAGCTCGAGAGAGCGAGAGAAGAGAGAAAGAAGAAGAAAGCTCATTGATTAGGAGAGAAGGTTTTCGTATGAAGGTAATAGTCTTATATGTTCTTGTTCTAATCCGAATGTAGGCAAGTTGTCGCTATTTGTTGGTTTAGCATATATTTCGTGAATGTATGTTGACAAATGGGTAGTTGCATTGTTTGAATTATTTGAAGTGATAAATCGGTCATGTCAGAGCCCACAAGATTAAAAGTGCATTACGGTGTTGGTACGATTCATAAAGGTCCATACGGTGTTGACCTGAGTGGTTTCCCGTAAGTTAGTATGGTACATCCAGATGCAGAGAATGCTCGAATCGGAGATGTCTTGCACTGGCTCACCTGTAGCTTCTCCTTGGATCTTGAGGTGCGCAGTGTCGTCCTACATGGGCTTTGGAGTCGGTCTGTAACACACATTCAGTGGGAGTTGAGCAGGCTGATGCGCATGGTTGCATGGAAGGGCTTTGTGGAAGACCGTCAGTGCCATGGATACGAGTGTGTGCTACTCATGCAACTATGTTCGAAGGGAGTCGCAGGAGGCCCTACGGAGGCAGAAGAGGAATATCGCACACCACAGCACGTGGTTCATGAAGAGGACACAATGGTCGATGTTACGGAGGCAGAAGAGGAAGATCGCACACCGCAGCACGTGGTTCATGATGAGGACACGGTGGTCGATGTTGCAGAGGCAGAAGAGGAAGATTATACACCGCATGCTGAGCCCACTGGACATGCCGATGCAGGGGAGCATGTCGACAACATAGTGCGTCAGATGGAGATCGATGACTTGACAGCCCGGGCTGAGGAGGAAGCTTTAGAAGAGGATGGCGATGACTCTTCCGATGAGGACGAAGGACTCATCCCGTAGGAATGGAATATGATGGACATTGAGGGTCTTGCTGTGCACGATGAGCACGAATCACTGTGGGAGTACCATGGTACGGAGGTTCGACTTCATGCAATGTTTTCTGACAAGGGATCACTGCAGGATGCCATTAAGCTGTGGGCCTTATCCATGCAGCGGACATTTTGGGTCCTCAAATCCAGCCAGGAGTAGTACACCGTGGTCTGCGAGGAGGCTAGGTGTCCTTGGCATGTGCACGCACGTAGACCCAAGTACGAGACTCACTGGATTGTCTCCAAGGTGGAGGCACACTCCTGTGTGCTTAGTAGTGTTTTGCTGAAGCATCACAACCTAACGTCCACCTTCATAGCCAATCTCATGTACGAAGAGATAGTGAAGAAGAGGAGCCTAGAGGCCAAGCACATCATGGTGGCTATCGAGCAGAATTTCAAGTACAATATTAGCTTCACGAAGACGTGGTGTGCGAAGCAGAAGGCTTTGGAAAGGAGGTTCAGTTCTTTCGAGGCGGCTTACGACAACCTTCCTTGTATGCTCCAAGTGCTGCAGGATAGGAATCCGAGCGCATACATTACTGTGAAGGACAAGCCATCCAGAAGACCGTGAGGTTTCACGGTATTATAAAGGGCCTTCTTAGCCTTCAGTGCCTACATCGATGCTTTCTGGCACATGTTGCCTATGATCTCAGTCGACGGGACATTTCGAACTGTGAAATACAAGGGCGAGATCCTGATAGCAATTGGCGTTGATGACAACAATCAGATTCTGCCCTTGGCCATCGCATTCATCGAAAGTGAGAATTTCGACAGCTGGTTGTGGTTCCTTCAACATCTGAAGGAGGGAGTAGTTGGGGCACATCCTGATGTATGCATAATCCATGATCACCACCCCGGGATGATGAAGGCCATCAGAAAACCGCAGATAGACCCTGAGGAGCCGTTCCCTTGGCCAGACATGAGGAACAAATGGTGCATTCGCCATGTGGGGGCCAACTTCTTCAAGCAGTTCCTGCAACAACCTTTGATGAAGCTGTTCAAGAGGCTGGCTATACAGAACCAGCAGCGTAAATTTGATACGTTATAGGAGATGTTGGAGGAGCACACCACGAAGCACGTCGTCGAGAGGAACAAGTATCCGCCCATTCCTGGGGCGGCGCAACTCGATCACCTCACACCACTGCCGAAGATTGACCCTTCCCATGTGATGCGGAGGACCTCAGGGAACATCAAGTGCTTCTCCCATTGGATTGAGGCCGAGCGATTGGAGAAGTAGTCCTTGCTGCATGACATGGATGGTGCAAGGTATGGCATAATGACCACTAACCTTGCTGAGGTGTACAACTGGGTTCTTAGGGGCCTCTGTTCTTAGCCCCTTGTCGCCATCGTGGAAGGTGTTCCACAAGGTACAATCGGATATTTCAGGGAAAGGCATGCAAATACGACACTTCATGTAGCCAATCCACATACACTGTATTGCTTGAAGATTACGGCGTACATGCAGGCCAAGATCGAGAAGGGTCAGTCGCACACGGTCTTTGTGATGGGCAATACAGAGCATCGTTTTGACGTGCTCCTTCGAGACAAAGCCGGATTTAGGATGGCTCACTCTCTTGTTACCCACGAGGTGTGCCTCGGAGATCATGTAAATGAACCTAGCTGCATATGCAACAAGCCAAAGCTCCTTCACAAACCATGCTCTCATATGCTTGCCGCATGCGAGACTAGCTATCAACATGGACCCATTGAACTTCATGTCGGAGTACTTCATAATGGAGAGGGTGTTGCAGGCGTGGTGTGGTGAGCTAAGAGGCTTCAGGGTTGTGGGCAACTTTGCCATGTTGGATATTGCACAGAAGACTTGGATTCTGGATCTTAACCTGTTGAATGGTGGGAAGGGCCATCGGTACAGTCATCGCATTAGGAACGATATGGATGAAGGGGAAGCTGGATCGGCGGGTAGACGTTGCGGCTGCTGCTGCCAGGAAGGCCACACTATGAGATGTTGCAAGGCGCTTGCCAACACATAGGAACACCAGCATGAAGTGCAACACCGCTTCTTGTTGTGTGTGTAGTGGTAGTAAGATTAGAAATGCTAGCATGTTGTAACTTGTACTTCAGTTAGTACTTTGCTTGTTGTACGCACTATGGAACTAATTTTGTCGTAATTGCAAATTATAACTTCATTTGAAGTGTCAATATATCATCGTGACCTATCTCTGCAAATCACGATGTGACCTCGCTCTGCAAAGTAGGACGTGACCACTCTGTGCAAAGCAGGACATGACTTCTCTGCAAAGCAGGATGTGACCACTCTCTACAAAGCAGCAGGACATGACCACTCTCTGCAAAGCAGGACGTGACCTCGCTCTGCAAAGCATGAAGAGACCACTAGACTGCCACAAGCTTCCTCCTCGAAGGGTGCAGCGCATGGATGTGAAACACATATGTGCCTTATCGCAATGGAGCCGCTACAGCTGCGTCCGCTCCTGCTATAAATATAGCGCTACTCGGCCAGGAACTCCACACCAACAACACTACCTAGATAACATGGACAAGGAGAAGGAATGAGAGCATATCTGCGAGCTTTTGAAGGACTGGGAGGTTCCGCAGGAAACTGTTGCTCGCCACAGGGCATTTAGTCAGCGGCCTTACACACACCATCCCAAGCTCGTCAATCTAAGGAGGCTGCCTCATAGTATGCCCAACGATTCCGGGTCGAGCCGCGCCCCCTCCTATGCCCACTGAACGCCCTCCGGAAGGGCCCCCGACAGGGGTGGAGCCACCCCTTTGCTAGTGTCGGGACGCCTACAAGTGCGTCAAATCAATAGACGAGTGGACCATTAGGCAGCGCTATTGGTGCTGCCCAAACTACTGTGTCAACTACCCCGACCGCAGGTTTGACACGCTAAGCCACATGCAACCGGTAATGAAATCGCATGCAAGTGCACACCACTTTTTTGCTTCTCATTACACCGTAACCACATCTCTCTTCCCATCGCAGTCTCCACCACACCTATGCAACTTTAGCTAGTGGATAGATGATAAGATCCACCCCTACGACATGTGGATGCTGCTGACACGGAAGAGCTGGGCCAAGGAGGACTGCGAGGGCCATGAAAGGCGCCTCGAAGAGCCGCAAGCTGAGATGGAGGAGAAGAAGAGGCTGGAGAGGTTGCACGAGGAGTAGGAGCGCGAGCATGCCAGGCGACGCGAGGCCGAGAGGATGCGGAAGAGGGCCATCGCGGTGAAAGCTAAGGCACAAGGCGAGGAGTACAACATCGAGCTGGGCCGCAAGGGCAAATGGCCACGTTCCACGCAGTAGTTTGACCCTGTTCGTCTGTATGTCCTATGTATTTCTAATTCCCTAAAGGCTTGTGTGTACCATCCTTGTTTCGTTAGGCTGCGTGCCATGTAACCCCTTAGTCAGATCAACTGTCATGTTGTTATCGTTGCACCATTTCTTCAAAGTTCTCCACCGTGTACGAATTTCCTAGCGCATTGTAATATTACTTACCTTCCTACTTATGAATCATTGCTATCTCAAACGTCCTTACAAAATTCTTCAGAAATTTACTGCACTACAACAATATACGACGATCACAAAATGTTATTATGAGTCTAACAGATTTCGTACCCTTGAGAAATTACGAAAAGCACAAACGGACCAACCAACCATGTCACTACCCTTTTTTTCCAAAAAAATAAACAACCTGCAAACAAGATTTGCTAAATATATTACCTACAAAATTTGTCATTTATTCCCCCACAATTATTTCCATTGGATTAATAAAATATTATTATTATTATCTTAAATTGCCCAACCGGTTGTCGACTTGTCCATGTGTCACTCAACCGTTGAGCGACTAGTACAAGTCGCTCAACCGACGGGCGACTTGTAAACTTGTCGCCCAACCATTAGCCTACTTGTATACTGGTCGCTCAACCGTTAGGTGACTATCTAAGTCGCCCAACAGTGGAGCGATAGAGGATTATTTCTGTAAAATAAAAAAGCAGGTATATTACTGTATTTTGGAATAAAAATAGATTATTAAAAAAAATTCCCACCTACTATCACCTCCAATAGTCCACGTAGGTCATCTCTTTGGGGTTGTCGTATCAATTCTGAGGGGGGGGGGGAGAATGAGCTTGAAAGGCCGAGCTACGACGACCCCTTCACCTGAACCAAGGCACAAAGAGTTGGTTATTCTACCATTGGAGCAAAGGTAGGAAACCAAGGCACAATTGGTGGGTTAATGCATTTGTGACATGTGGTCTGATTGTAAATAAAATATTATACAAAATAGAAATGTAGATGTGTGGATCTAATTGTTAGAGGTGATTGATTAGAGATGGTATCTCTAAGGTTATCTCTAGATCATGTGGAGGGTTTTAGAGACGGCCGGTGTTTTGGGTTATCAGGTCGAAAATCGGATATATCAAATTTTCTTGAATTTGATCTTTTTAAATTTAAAATCCAAAAATTCAAATTTTGATTTGAAAATTTCGGCCAAAATTGGCTGAAATTTTATGATTTTCAGCGAAACCAGCCCTACCATATAACATTCCAAAAATCCAAATTGGGATATTTGTACCGAGGATAACTGCAGGAATAAATTTTCCGTAAATCAAAATATTGAATTTGCATACAAACATTAGCTTGAAAGAATTTTTGAGAAAAATATAGAACACATAAAATTCTATAAAAACACACACAATAAACTACACTATGTTAGGAGCCTCCACAACAATTTTCATAATTTTTAGAGCCCATTTGCTATGTTTAAAAATTTGGCAAATTCTTAGTTTTTCTGGAAAATTTCAAACCCAATTTGATTTTCCCAATCGCCCTTTGGGCTGAATCCACTGCGGCCCATTTCGTCGACTCCCACTCCAGCCCACACCAGTGCCCCCACTCTCCTATCACTAACATGCTGGACCCGCGTGTCAAGCGCCTTCAAATCCACCTCATGCTGCTGGCACGCTAGCGTGCCGCACAGACGCACTCGCTCCCGATTCGTGGCCAGGACTGCAGACACCATTTCATGCTCCAACTGTCCTCGTCGCCTTCGCCTGCGCCTGCACCGTACGTCACCGCGCCCATGCCTCCCCCCGCCTTTTCCCACGCTGGCGGAGACGCGAGAGCGCATCCACGAGATCTCGCGCAACCACCATTTTCTCGCCGCCATTATCATGCTAATCTCAGTCGTACTTAAGCTTCTAATCACATCACAAACTTTCTAGCTCGCTATTCTTGCCGTCCACCAAGAACCAGAGCATCTCGCTCCTTGGTTCGTCGGGAATGAGAGTGTTGTTCTCGACGTCGGTGAGCAAGCCCTACGCTGTCATTTCCTCTAGTGAGCTTACTTGCCTTTGCCACCTGTGTCACCATGCGCCCCTCACCTCACTCATACTTTTTTCTGCTTGATGTAGCCCAGGGAGCTCCGTAGCATGATCACATCTTCATCTTCTTCATCTTCGGCGCGCATCCTAATCCAGACCTTCATGTTCCTGGCGCTCTGGTGAGCTTGAACCTCACCCAACCACGTCATAACATGTTCCATACTCTACTAACGCTGCTCCCTTGCTTGATGTTGACCCATACGCAATGTATCACCAGAATCGAGCTTCTTCCCCAAATTCGACAGCCACAGACCCTTTCTCAGTTCGACGCCACCCTGGTGAGTCCCCGGCAAATTCCTTCTACCTTAACCTTCCTTAGCATGCTCGTGAGAGCATAGCTCCTTTTCAGCAATCCTTCACTGAGGATTCGTGTCACCATGAAGCTACTACCGTCGCCACTGCCAGTCGCTACTCAAGCCCTCTGGCCATTCCCCGACGCCATCAATGCCCTTGATGAGCTTCTAGTAGTCTCCTAGAGCTATTGTGCGTGTTAGATTGGACGATTAGCTAGTGTAGTGTAGAGTTCATCGTAGCTGATCATGGCACCACCGCGGGAAACGTTGTTGCTGCTGCTCCAGTGAGCATTGGTCTCCGTGCTGCCACTGGTAGCATCGTAGTAGTCTTTTGCAGCTAATGTGCACCATCTTTCGCCGCAAATATGCTCCATTTGCAAAAGCCACCGCAGACCCAAGAACCTCCGCCGCTTCTCATCAGGGTAGCACCACCTCCGTTCATCTCTCCGGCCACTGCCACCACCCGGTAGGATCACCGTCGAACTATGAGTCCATTTTGCCCATTCCCGAGCCAAGCCATTGCGCCGTTCACTCTCATTCGCTGACAGTGGGCCCCAAATGATTAGAAGTTAATTAGTGCCAAATGAAAGATGTTAAATTTACTAAGTCACTGACATGTAGTAATTTAAAACATGTTTAGTAAATGAGTAAATGACATGTGGGACCCACGTACTATTTTTGGTTTTAAAACACGTTTTAAAACCGACAGGCTGACAATTGGACCCCACATGTCAGATAATTAAAATAAAAATTAGGTTTAATCACTTAGTTAATATTTAATGAGTCTATGACATGTGGGGCCATTACTGTTTTCATAAAAAAATCAAAAATAAAAAACCCAAGAGACTGACATGTAGGGCCTACATGTAAAAAATGATTTTCATAAAAAATGGAAAAAATGGAAAATCCATCTTCAGTATAAGTGAAATACACTTTCTCTGTTGGAAGGTGTAAATTTCAGAAAATACGCTTTCGACGTTACTCTTTTTATTATTTCAGGATTTTTTAAACTGAGCAAAATTGAAATGCTAATAATTTTTGCATATGAAATCCAAAGTGAACGAATGTTTTTTTTTGAATTAATCTAAAATCATGCTCTATCTAAATATGCAAAAATATTTGGATTTTGTCTCTGTTAAAGTTATTTTACTATTTGTGATTTGTTATCGGCTCTTTCGAATGGACGTTGGCAACGTGAACAAACCCCTCGACGACCCACCGTCCTCATACTCAGAGATACCAAAGCAAGTCAAACACCTCCTTTGATCATGTTGATCCTATTATTTCAATTATTGTACTTTATTTCGCAAAATCTATTATGCATGCGTGTATGTTTGGCTAAAATTGCTATATTTGGGGATAGCAGTAGTTAAATTCCTGTTGTATGCATGATCCTCCTTGAAATATTGACATCCTTACTGTTGTAGTCCTTAGGATATGGTTTTGGCAATAAATGATGTCAATTTGGGTATTTCGATTAGGTATGTCGAATAATGCTAGCTGGGTTCTAGTTTCGCTAAAATTGAATACTTAATGAAAATGTGAGTATGGACTTGGGAGATTTTGACATGTTGGACTAGAGGGGTTTTCCTCTGTTAATTTGTATAAAAATGAAAATAGAAAACTTAGTGTTTGACGCGAGCGAGTTATATTATAAACTGAGAAATGTGAGAGGTGTATCTCACAAGTAGGTAGGGGGAGATGCTCGCCTAGGTTGATTAAGGACCAAAAGCCGGTGTATCTAATCTAAGACTAAGCATACAACCATATGTGCCAGTGTGGGACGGCCTTAGCTAATTAAGTCATTTGGGGCTAGCCTTGCATATTAGTAGGCCGTAGTAATGCGAGCATATCCGGGTAGGTTTGCTCGAAGGCACTCCCTTCACCAAGGTGTCGGGGACGAAGCTTGCCGACACAACAGTGAATGCCTCACTGAGACGGGGTTGTACCCAGGTGAAGTGAGGGTTTTCATTCATTGGACTAGTGCAAGATTAGGTCTAGGTGATGTAAAGGCTTCGTTATGAACTCTAGATTGCATACTATCATGTTGTGTGTGGTGGTATCAACAGATGCTGGTGGTATCGACAGATGCTGGACAAACTAGAGATCACATATATTGTGGGTAAAGTTATACACCTCTGTAGAGTGTAAATCTATTTAAATAGGCGTGCTCGCGGTCATGAGTGTGCTAAGTGTGGTCACACCGGGTATAGTCTTATTATTATTATTTTTTTTTTGCAAAAAAATGGTTTGTTGGAAAATGTTGGGATGGTTGGTTTGTGTGAGTCCATGTCTATGGCTAAGAATAAAATGTTGATTGCAGTCGAGGAGGGTTGTGATTTTTCTATTATTGAGTTACATACTTGTTATTTCAATATCTATCAACTGCTCTTTAAAAATTTCCGTTGCAAATTATTACATATTGGTATTACAAATAAAACTTGCTTAATGCTGAAAATAACTTGTAGAATAGAGACTCATTCTTTTTTTAATTGTCTGGGATTAACCCCATCCGGCCCACATTAAAGAAGAAGAAGCACCCTATCTCTGAAGGAGCCCACGGGAGCAGCGCTAGAACCGTGGCGGGCTAAGAGCCTAAAGCTCCCCTGTGCCACTGTGCCCCTACACAGTCCTCCACCTTGAGCCCCAGCTCAAACCACACAAATAACCCCGGGTGAGATACCAGGCCGAGCCCCCAGGCTTCGATCCTTGGTCAGCTGGGTGGACCACGCCTCCCCTAGCCAATGAGCCCCAGCTCGTTCCTCAGAGCCTCATTCTTTGTTAGCCTTGTATTTATAATTATGTTTTGATACACTACAAGTCTTGCTGGGTACAAAATGCACTTAATCTTGCTTAAATTGTTGATCAGAGTATGAGGATAAGCCTATGCCGGATGACGCGTTCTTTGCACTCGGTACCGGTGGGTTCGGTGATGGATATTGCTAGGCCTTATCGTTGTCGGTTGCCTGAGGGTATGGATGGGCACACCGCTAGACATTTTGGGTTTATTTGCTATGCTTCCGTTGTTTAACTTGCTACTTATGTTTTAATTTGGCCGGTCGGCTGTGCAATAAATATTTGTCATGTAAACGCTTAAGTTTATGTCCCATATTTGTTTCATATTGTATGTATAATGTATGAATGTGATTATCGATGTTGTGAATGTGTATACTAGCCATTGATCATGGGACTAGTACCATACATATACGAGGACTTTGGGTATTCGACACCCGGGATCCGACATACCGGCCCCTGGTAAAAATCCCAAACCGGTTACCCAAACCTTGCTTTAGAGACAACTTTTTGGATTCCCTAATGCCACCGAACAACTAGGTAGGGTGTTAGGAGCTCTCCTGATAATGCACTATCAACTGATGATCAACGCGCCAAGTCGGGTTAGAGTCCATTCAAGTATTACATGAAGGCAAATAATACAGTAAATACTACCAGAAGGTGTAACCCCATGATGGTAAAGGAATTCTTGGTGTTAACCCAGGCGAGGTGAAACTGAAGATAAGCCAAAATGGTTAGAAAAATATGACAGTGAAGGCCATGAGGAAGTCTCAGGGACGTTGCAAGTGTGGAGAATAGTTTGCTCCAGGACACAAGTGCCCCAAAACAATATCCATGCATGTACTACGTGAATTATTTTACATACTGCAATTGCAAGAGGAATGTGATGATTGTGAGAGTAAGGATAGTGAAGAAGAATTGTTGATGACACCATCTTACTGTGCTACTGCTAGTGTAAGTGGGAGGAAAACCATCAGACTGCAAGGGTTGATAAAAGAATTCAAAGATATTGGTACCGGTAGATTCTTGAAGCTCAGGTAACTTTATTAGTGAAGTTCTGGCGCAGAAACTGAATTGCAAATTACGGCCAATTGAGCCAGTGTAGGTGACCATTACTGATGGGGGAAACTGAAAATGAACACATGGTTACTGGACTCAAGTTGTGGGTGCAAGGGCCGAGGTTAAAAAAACTGGCTGAAAACCGACCTATTTTTGCAAAACTCGGTTCTATTGCCCCCCTCCCCGGTGAAAAACCAAACCATGTTTAAATTAATTGCCCAATTTGGAACGAAACCCGGCCCAAACAACCCATTTTCCTCCCGTCTTTTGCCCTAGGTGACGGACTGACCGCATCGATCGAGTCTCTTTCTCCCCTCTAGCGGTGGATCCTCTGTCTTCCCTCTTGCTCAATCCAATCTCCCCTCCAATCACCCAAATCCGGCGGCACATGGAGGTGGATGGCAATGTCCCAGGGTAGTGGCGAGTGGCGACCCATCCCAAGCTCCTCCTCGGTCCCCAAGCTCCGTCGCTCCTCTCCTCCTTCTCAGTCCCCAAGCTTCGTCGCTCCTCCTTGGTCCCCAAGATCCCGACTCCAGTCCCAAGCTCCTCCTTGGTCATCGGCTCCTCGCCTTGTCAGCTCCACTCTGAGTCCTCACAATGGCGCATGGAGGGCGGTGGAGGCGGAGTGGTGGGGAACGACGGCGGGGGATGAGAGTAGAGCATGGAGCATGCTGATGGCATGGGCGGCAATGGTAATGGCTACAAGAGGAACAACATTAGCTTCAGTGACTGGAGGTATGGAAGCTGACCTCGATCTCTTTGTATTGATCAACTACTGGGCATCTAATTTTGGGTGATGCCGATTTATAGTTCATGAACTTGTCTCTGCATCTAAGTATTCATCATGTGTCTATCAGAACTCAGAGCTTTGTTGGTGAAGTTTGTTATTTACTATCATTATGTGTTAATGAGTGGACTTTGTTGATAAAGTCTGTCAGCTCGTGTGTTTTATTGGTCATCGTCTTAGACCGGTCATGGATTTTGTTGATGAAGTTTGTTCTTTGCATTTTGTTGTCACCAATTATTCAGTCGATATTTGTCCGATATTTTCAACCAATTTTTGGCATAATTTTTTAAAATTTCAAAATTTGGTTTGAAATTTTCGACCGAAATCATCCGAAAAATTTCGAAAATGGGGATAATCAGTTCTATCGGTGACTCCTAGTAAAAAAAAAATAACCGGTTACCAAAACTGTGGCGAGGGCACACCTTCTCCACAACCATGAGAGTGCTGCAACTAGGGTGCTACGATATTATTTTAGGCATGGAGTGGCTAGAGAACCACATCCCCATGTGGGTTTCCTGGAAAAGAAAGAAGATGATATTTGCACATCAAGGCACTAGGAATTTATGGTAAGAAATTAAATGTGTTAATCAGGAAAAGAGGCCTCAATCAACTGGTGCATATTAATGCAGCAACATCAGAGGCAACTGAAGATTAAATACCCTCAAAAGTGCAACAGTTGGTGCAGAAAAACTAACTTTTTTTTTCAAGAACCAAGGGTTCTGCCTCCTTATAGAACATTTGACCACAAGATACCCCTATTGCCTGGAGAAAAACCCATCAACATCAGACCATACGTGTATGTAGGGATAAAATACCGATACGACTTATCCGTATTCTTCGACTATCGTATTTGATAGGATACAAATAGGGTATAGATTTTTTTCCATTTGATCAACAATTTATCTCCTATTCGTATTCGTATTCTAATTCACATAAAAAAAATATGGAAGCGAATATGGTATATAATTTTCCCATCCGAATTGTTATTTTATCCAAACTATTTGTATTCGAATTCGATGAAGCAATATAATTATTTTATTATTGTATGCCTAATTAGTTGGATGATTTTTTTTCTAATTTAATGTGAATTCATGTTCCTTTAGGTGAAATAAATATATTAGAACGGTTAAGTATGACTGTACAAGGATAAAGCGTCACTAATATCTTCATATTATATAAGTTATGAGGATATCTAGATTCGACCGAATTGACTAGATATTCGATTCGCATTCGTTTTCCTTTAAAAAATATGAATACAAATATGGTTTCACCTGTAACACCCTGACCCAATACGGAGTCCAGAATGCCACTAAACTAACCTAGCTATTAATTTTAACAACAATTAACACTAAATTACAGCAAGCATATCAAAAATAAAACCCGTCCACGGGTCACAATATCACAAGGATAACAATAAAGAAATCATGGATAGTTAATTCATAGGAAGCATGCCAACATAATAAACCAAGATCAACGTAAAACCAACCCAATCAAGTCTATATAATGAATAATCAACTAAGGCTAAGAAAAAAAATATCCATTCCTAATTATAACTTATCACACTAATAAACTGTGTCATGATCAATAGTTCTTGTAATTGAGTGAATGACATAATTCCAAGTGTGTGCTAGCCCTTCCCATGAACAACGTCGTCAACGGTCACCTAAAAATAATAATAGAGCAAGGGTAAGTCCACGACTCAGTAAGCACAATAATAAATAATGAGCAATGCTTAATCCACGGTAAACAATATCATCATCAACATCAATTATTTCTCTTTTATTTATTCTCATACTCAATCATTCAATTATATTTTCATTCAATGCATCCCTACGCTACATGTCCACATGCACTTCTTTCGCGTATATCGATATAGCGTGAGTGAACACTCGCGACAATGTTCACTCTCATGCCCGTCCTCCTTAAGGATCGAGGATCTCCTCCACTCCCGTAGAGTTGTGATCACCATGATCACCTTCTCATATGCAACGATGTTTATGAATGTACAATTATTCATAGATTCATCATTATTAACATTATCCAACATTCTTATGTCCATGAATACGAATAAAATCATGACCATTCACATTGCTTTCAATTGGATAAATTAAAAGCACAAACAATATAATGGTACTGATTGGTAAAGAATACAGTGATCAACCAATGAATACTGTCTACCATACACTTGCCACTTTATCCCTGTGAAGTTGGATAGCGAAGCGGTGGCAAAGCACAAGAGACCACACTTCCTGGACAAACAATTCAAAACACATATCAAAATCATAACATCACGGCGCCGACACTTTATTCTAACCGTCAACGCATTTCTACGCCAAACCGACCCATTTAACCCAAAACTACCGGATGCATTACCCGCTGTCCCAGTAGTGAAACGGCTCTAACGTATTCATCCGAACTTCAAATTCAACCATCCAAGACTTTTTGGAATCCCCACAAAAAAACCTACAATTTCCTAGTTATGACGAACCTCTGATTCTATCGTTTTCTACCACATTTCTTTACCCGAAGACCATTCCAGAATCTGTTAGAACCGTTCATTTCACAATTTTATATATTTAATTCTTAAACCTGAAAATATATGAAATACACCAGTTATGGAAACTACACAAAATTTTCTACATTATTTAAGTTGTCACCATAATTAATTTTTACCATCTACTATATGAAACTGACCCTTCTTCGCGACGTCTGCCAGCAACGTGCAAAATCTAGATAGCGACCTTTTCAAGACCGTATCTTTTCACTCGCTACTCCGATTCTAATGTTCTAGACCTTCCTAGAAAGCTAACGATATTATCTAACTTTTATCTAATTAGACCGTCCTCCGAATCTGATTCTAAATATCTCTAATCACCCTACAAGGTTCTGCACATAACCTTGATGAACTAGAGCAGATTGAAAACTAACTTTCCCCTAATCAAAAGACCTACAAAATTAATAGTGACTAAACCAAGGAAAATACTGTAACGTCCCGTTTTCGGACGAGTAATAGTATTTACTATTCTGGTTTTTGTTTTTCGTTCGTATTTCAAATTAGTAACTATTTTCAAAATCTTCTAACTTTTTTAAGCTCGGGTTTGTGTTTCAAATATCTTTGACTTCCAAAATTCAAATTCAAGTTTGAATTTTCTCTCTTTTGAATTCCGGGCCTTTTTCTCAAGTGGGCCTTCCTCTCTTTGGGCTCAGCCTTGTTTTTCTTTGGGTCGGCCTCTTTCTTTCTTGGCCTACCGAGCCCTTGGCCTTTTTCCTTCGGCCCTCTCGGCCCACCTGCACCCCCAGCCTTTTCTTCTCCCACCGGCCCCCTTTGGTCTCCTTCTTCTCCAACCGAGTGCCCCGCCGCTCCCCTCTTCCTTCTCTCTCGTGACATCATCGCCACGAGGCCGCCTACCACCACCCCTGGTAACGCCCACGAGCTCCTCTGCCACCTTGTGCGCTCCTGCCGCCACCCACTCCACTGCCATTCGCGACTTCGGTGACCCCAATTCACCTCGTCTGGTTGCCATGACCGGAGTCGCCCGACCTGAGCCGCGCGTCTGCGTCATCCACCTACGCCACCGCGTCATCTTGGTGCCCAAAGTCTTGCCCCCTCCCTGCCGTGCTCACCGGCCCCCGCCCTGTCACCTCCACGCGCAGAACTGCCCACGCTTCATTGGGACCGTGCGACCATGGGAGCACCTCCCCAACGGCTCTCCTCCTCCTCTCTTGGCCTATAAAGAGGGCCCCTGTGCTCCCCTCATCTCCCTACGCCGCCCCTTGAAGCTGGTAAGCTCCACCGAAGGAAAACCCGAGCTGCCCTTGTCCCACCATCGCGCCTCGCCGAGGAACCCATCACTCCAGTGGGCTTTCCCCCTTTCTACCCACGTCTCATGGTGTTCTAGTGCCCCTTGAGTATTTCCCCCACCTCAATTTCTTGGTTGAACCACAGGAGCACCCAGGTTTCGCCTTTCTTCATCCTCTGACCCCCACGGTCCAGTCGCCACCGCCTGGAGCACCACACTGGCACCCCGAAGCTACCCCAAGTGCCGCCGAGCTCCATCTTCCTCTCCGGCGAGCCCTCCACGTTGCCTACCTCGCCGCCGCCATGGTCGACGTCGCCAGCTCAACTCAAGCATCCCCAAGCCACACCGTCGCTTCTGGTGAGCTCTACGGACCTCCAGGATGCTCATGCCCCTCTTCCTCAGCTCAAAGCGCCACCGGGTCGCCCTCGTCGCCGTGGCCGTGCCCTCACTGTCGCTCCGTGCCGCCGCTCGGTGAGCCGCCGACCGCGCCACCAACACCATCCTCTTCGCCTCGGTGTGGGCATCCCGTTTTGGTCACTCCCCGCCGCCGCCGCACACTCCTCTGCTGGCGATGAGCCCTGCTCCCCTCGGTGCCCTAGCGCTCCCTGCTGTTCGAAGTGCCGATCGGCACTGTAGCCACGTTAATGGCCCTAATCACTGTGGAGTTTAGTGCAAAACAATGATTAGCGGGTTTTTAATGTGCCTTATCCTCCGCTGGGTTCCACTACCGTGTGGGCCTGAGTGCACAGTAAAGGTCGGCTTTCATTTTGGTTTGCCTCCGGTGGTTGACAAGTGGGCCCTCCCCTTTACTGTTCCCATGGGCCGGCGCCTCATGCACGCGAACTTGGTCCATGCACTATGCAGTGCACCAATTCCCTCTCTCTCTTCCGATTTAATTCCCATTCAATCTTAGGAAACTCCGTTCTCCTCCGTTATAGCTCCAAAAATTATGAAATTTGTTTCTAAAATTTTGTGAATTCAAGATCTTGCTAATGGCATAGGTCTTGTTTAATTTGAAGTTCATTTGTTATTCTTTTTGTATTTATTTGCTCTCTTTACCTGTTTGTGCCTTTTTCCGGTACGTTCGTCCGAATAGGATTTGAAGACGTGGGGGATCTCCACTTCAATCAAGCACAAGATTGTCAAGATTCTCTTACCTATAATCCAGGTGAGTCAATACTTTGATCATATTGATCCTAAATTTTATGTAAATTATATTCATTTAAATTACCAAAATTGCATGCTTTAATTCTTTAATGAAATGTATGTTAAAGCTTAAGGTAGTTAAATACCCATTTGATGATTAATTAATTATAATACCATCATTTGACAATTGAATCCCTTATTCCATGTCACCCTAGTAACTATATGGTAAATACTAGTTATAGGTTGTATTTAAGCGACATGCTAATCTTGCTTAAGTACCGGGGTATTAAATACTCCAATCATCATCCTTTAAACATAAAAATGGTTTTGGGCAGTCATTGTGGGTAAATGACTGAGATGGTTGAGTTGATGTATTTTACTCCTCAAAAACCCTATAACTTGCTGTTACTATCTGGGCGGATGATATGATTAATGGTGTATTAGTGGGTACTAATGTAGCCCAAGGAATGTTGGTTGTGAATGGTGTGTGGAATAAACCGCCCAGATAACCCCTAAGGACTTAATCTTGTCATGACCTCCCGTGTAAAACAAATACAACCACAAGTCTGCAAACTGCAACTTGGCTTAGTAAATTTATTAAACCCTGAAAGTCATCTCACGGGTGGAGAAGTAAAAATGTGCAAGCACGTGATGGTTCCGGCTTGAATGAGATATCGAGGCGTGGTAAAGTAAGCCAGTCACCGTGGTGTAGTCCAACTATGTCAGTCGCTGAGGCAAATATCCCGCACAACGCATGGGCGTAACCCCATATGGTTGAAATGACGAACGGGGCGAGATCCTTTGAAAGTTTACTGTGACGGTTGCTCAACTACATGACTAAGGAATCGTGTAGGGTAACGAGTATGACTATCTCTTATGGGTACAGTGTACAACCTCTGCAGAGTCTAAACTATTTAAACAGCTGCGCCTACGGTCAAAGACAGATATGGGAACTTTACTTGAGTTAGTTCTATTTCAAAAAAACCTTTGTGGGTGGTATGACTATCAGGATGAGCTCACCTAGCCCTGAAATTGGATTTTACCTGAGCCTTCGAGCTCAGCGGTGTTAATAAGTGGAGGTAGCTCCAATCAAAAGAAGCATACGGTATAGGTTCCGACGGAGGGGACCTCTACTGAAATAAATGTTGCACAATTACTCTCTTTACTAAAATGCAATTTGGTTAAGATGCTAAGTGATAGGAATTTGTAATTATGATAATTGAAAACATTGCTTTAGCAAATAAAAGAACCCGAGCTATCCTTGTTAAGCCTTGCATGTATTATTATTGTATCTTGTGTGTTGGCTCGCGAGCACGGAAGTTGTGCTCATTCTCGCTCTTTCCCCCAAAACCCTTAGAAGTAGGAAATCCTGAGGATTACGACTACTACAAGGATCCAGAAGTTGGAGGCCCAGGAGATGATGAAGAGTAGATTAGTTCTTTTAGTCTAGATCTCGCCCCAGTCTAGTTAATTCCGTTGGTGCCTACGTGCATCCTATATTGCCTGAGTTTTCGGGTAATATCAGACATACACGGGTTTTTTCCCCAGTCGCTTGCCTGCGGAGAGATGTGCTCTCACCCTTTTGTTTCCGTTGTCGCTTCCGCTACTTTTGTAATGTAATCAGTTTGGCTTATTAGGCCCTTATTGTAAAACTTGACCCGATGCGGTCTATGTAAACTCTGGTGTGTTAAATTAATGAATGGTATGGTTTCATTTATGCCATGTATGAAATGATTCAGAAATGTGTCTGTGAGTGCTATCTACTAATCCAGAGAATAGCACAGTGTTTTTCACAGAGGATTTGGATTCTAGGAAATCCGGGTCCGACAAATACTAGGGATTATCAGGCATTACCCTTGAAGATCACGACGGATCACGGAAACCTGCCGAAAAACCCTTCTCTTCTTCCCTCTCCTTCCTCCCTCTTCCCTCTTCCTGCTGGTTCTCGCTTGCTGGTTCTTGCTTTGTGCCATGCCTCCATCTTGGTGTTCCTTGGCCACGCAGTAACACATGCAAGCAACAAGCAGCGGCAGCCCTAATGCAATTCCTATATGCAATGCAAGAAGGCAGAACATGCAAGTGCTAGCTAGTAGCAATACATGCACATGCACACGCAGCAGCTAGCAGCAATCAGAAGCTAGCAGCAGGGGCTAGGCAGGCACTGCAGCATGCATATATGCATGCGTGTGGCAGGAAGCACACACACGAAGGGTTTAATGTAGAAGCATGCAGCGGCAGGGAGAGATGGCTGGGCAGCATGGCAGGGGCTGGCGGCTGCAAGGGGGAGGGCAGGGGGCGGCTAGGGTTTGAGGGAAGCGAGTCCCTCTAGTCTCTCTTATGGCCGGCTCCTTCCTTGGGCCCAAAAGCCATGGGCTGAAGACACAAGGTACAATTCTCTCATAAATTCTGAATTTCCTTTTTTAATTCTTGTAATTCCCTCTCTAATTTAATTGCACTCTTTAATGATAATCAGGATATTACATCACCACTATTCGAATAGTATTTCATCTGTTTTCACCACAACATGTATATACGCTCCCAGCCAAAAATGTGAGATAGAAAAACAAGTCGAAGAAATTGTGCAGAATGGGGTAATTCAACCAAGTATCAATCCTTTTGCTTCCCTGCTAGTCTTATCAGTAAAAAAATGATGGAACCTGATGCTTCTGTGTAAACAATAGGCACTTGAATGCAGTCACAGTAAAAAATAAATACCCCATGCCTGTGGATGATGAGTTGTTAGTTGAACTATGTGGAGCAAAAATGGTTCACAAAATTGTACCTCAGGGCAGGATATCATCATATAAGATTATTGGAAGAAGATGGGTACAAGTCTTCTCTTAAAACACACCATGGCCATTGGGAATTCAAAGTAATGCCCTTTGGATTACAACTGCTCTAGCAACATTTCAGGGAGTTATGAATGCTATTTTTGTCTTAGTATTTGTTGATGATATCCTAATATATAGTAAAACATTGGAGGAGCATCTCCATCACTTGCAAGCAGTATTTGACATATTGAAACAACATCAATTGGTGATTAAGAAGTCCAAATGCTCCTTTGCCAAACCTAAGCTTGTATACTTGGGAACATCATAAGTGAGGCTGGTGTAGCTACAGACAACTCCAAGATCAAGGCCGTTCAAGATTGGCCTGTGCCTAAATCTAATAAAGATTTTGATATGTTAATGTAGTAATTACAGATGTTGAAACCCCCCTCTCTTATTATTATTATGCTTTTACTGTTTCTAAAGTCAAACTGATTTACCTCAAAGAATGCATCCACACCCATACCATGGTAACACCTCAACAATCAATTGAAATCCTGCCAAGTAGTTAAATAGTTTTCCCATGTGGCTTGATGCGTACGTTGTATACTCATGCTTGCTTAATTTTCATCAGAAGGTGTATCAGAGGAATGAAGGACACATTGGAGAACATTTTAAGATTATGACCGCACTCAAGCTTCCATATCGAAGCTCTTTAGCTCTTCTGAATGTAAGCTAAAGTTTTGGATTTGAATTGCCCACTAAGTTGTTGCAAAATAGCCATTGGGCCATAATTTAATCAAATTAATGCCTTTTTAAATGCTCGTGCGCAGGTATGATACCGTTCCAGACCACAACTGAAATCCTAGACGGTTGCAGAAACCGGAGTGGATCTGTTTGAAAAATAGGATCGTTTCACCAACCCGGGCTAGAGTCCATTCAAGTTTTGGCCCTGTTGGACCGTATGGGGGCTGGTAGCTTGTAAGCCCAAGACCGTGCAAAAGATTGCAATTGGGCTACAGTGGCAAGGGCCCTGTGTTCAGTGTCTTGCGTGAATTGGTCTATATGTAATCGCGAGATGGGAGACAAACACAGCGAAGAAAATTCAAATTATTCCCAACTACCATGTTCTTCTATTTATGTTCTATCCAATTCCTCTGAGATCTCGATTTCGTGATCCAATTTCACTAGTGTGTCGCTAGTAGATCTAGGATCAAGCCATAGGGCTTTTGTCCTGTGTTTCTGAACCACCAGGCAGGGCAAAAGTCTGAATTTGTTGGCTCTCAATTTGAACTTACTCCTCTCCTCTTCCTCGAGGGGTGTTAGCTGGTGGCAAAGCTACCCTCCTAATTTTTAATACATGAACGAGTCATCTTTTTCATGCTCTTAAAGATTGTAAAATATGGATCATAATTGACGAGAGCATGTCATTGACTTGTGGTGGATTCTCTTCCACGGCAGCTGGACTAGTATAATAATAAAAACCATTGGAAAGGCTAGGTTTTCTTCAGTATTTCTTTTGCATGCATTGCAGTCTTCCTATTAAGTCACTTGGTTGTTGCACTGTCTAGTTGTAGCGCTCTTAGTTATGTTCATGAAATAACGAAAGTAAGATACAGTAGTATCACGCGTTGCACACTGTTTGACTCCACAAACCATGCATAACTTAAGTGTATTATATCTCGTAAAGTTGAAAAACAATCAACTAAGAGAACTTTGACAAGATTTTCCGTACCCACATTATTTTCTACAACCCAGTTACTCCCTTAGAATTTAGAAAGTACTCCCTTTTTTCCATTCTTATGTAAATGACACCATCCA
The DNA here is from genome assembly GCA_036346405.1 of Phyllostachys edulis. Lineage (NCBI taxonomy): Eukaryota > Viridiplantae > Streptophyta > Magnoliopsida > Poales > Poaceae > Phyllostachys > Phyllostachys edulis. The sequence continues at coordinate 15,271,135 of CM070552.1, forward strand.
CATTTTACGGTCTTCATGATAAATCTTGATAACTACATTAAATTAACTTGAAAAATAATTTTGACAATAGATTGACGATACTGTTTTTGTATGACTAAATAATTGAAATTGTCACCGACTTTTCACATCATTCGAGTAAACTTTTGACAATTTTTTTATCGATTTTTTTTTACAACAGATTTGACAATAATATTCTATTATAAATTACGAAAACTCTAATACTACGAGAATATTTTTAACATAGGTATTGTTTTCATATGCCCAGTTATAAAAAAATTGATTTTTTCTATGACATTACACTATTACTAGCTACTAGCTAGAGGTCAAATTTGAAAAGTTTTGACCGCATATAATAAAATATCACTTGCAAGAAAAGAGAGAGTGAAGAAATTGGAGTCAGTATAGTACTGTAAAGGCCCCTGTACCGTAATATGTATCAATCATTGGAGCCACATGTTGTGGAACCTATTATCCAATGTCCCCTGCTACTAATCGTCAGTGGAAATATATAATGCTCATCCGGTACATACATTAATAACATTACATAATACAATCATACATGATCCATGGCCATGTTAGGTGTGCTCTTCGACAGTTGTAGTTGGACCTTTGCCTCTTGTCAGTAGTACAGCTCTTGCATGACACACGGTGGTCGTATCGCGGATCAAATCGATCAAAGAAATATTGTGACATCGACGGTGGCTGTCTCGGAGATAAACAAGTGGGCATGTGACTTCAAAGGAAAGATTCGAAATGGAAAGCCAGAGAATAATACTCACGGGGTCAACGTACGTACGCGACATATAAGCATACGTAACGCAATTATTGTTACTAGTATTAGTAATTAATTGCTGCAGTAGGTACTAAAAACAGGGCACATAATCTACAACATATTTGTCAATACCATTTCGGAGCCTATTCCAGTTTGCCTCTTGGAATGGATCGTGCCGGTGCCGACTCATTCCGGTGCACCGTTCAAGAGTTTAATATATTGTATATTTATAATCATAGATCGGCAAATACAATTTTTTTAAATAAACTATTTTATATCATTTTACGCAAATAAACCGGGACTTTTTTTTTTTACAGAAATAACCTTCAGTCGCTGGCCAACTAGGCGACTATACCCAATCGCACGGTGGACTAGCGATTTGAGCCCAGCCGGCCCACAATCGCGGATACGTCGCGCAACTGAGGCTTGTCGACACTCAGTCATGTGACAAGTAGACAACGTTGAGCCACATCGCCCATTCACGCTGAGGCTTGTCGATACTCAGTCGTGCGATGAGTGGATGACGTTGAGCCACGTCACCCATTCACGCCTCTGTCGTGCGACTAGCAGGCGCCTGACACTAGTCGCGCCACACTGTCGTGACTGAGGGCCAATATGAATCTACTTGTGCGACAGAAAGAGGGGAAGGGAGGAGATCACCCGTGACAGAGAAGAAGAAAGGGGACGAGAGGAAAGGAGAGGAGAGGAGAGGAGAGGATGCCCTTGGTTCGGTGCGCCTTCATGTATTCGTCCTTTTGTGGTGAGTTCGTTGTGCTCTTGTAATTTGTTGGCCACTTTGATAAAAACATGTTAGGTTAGCAACAATAAATATAGTTTTGTGGTAGAACTAGGGTTTGTAGTTGTAGATTTGCTATTTTAGGGTTAATGCCACATATAGTGTTATGATGTAGGGTATTTATGTACTTATCATAGCGTAAAAACATTAGGGTACCTCCATTATTAGTAGAACAATTATTGGAAGACCTAGGCTACTTAGGTTTAGATCTATAAGACCTAGGGATACTGATTTTAGGTTATTTTTTTAATTACTTAAACATTTGTAGTCGCATTTTTATAATTTTATTTAATTGAAATAGAGAGTATTTTGATATGCACGGTACGATTTGATTTTTGTTAGACTCGACGTAACATGTCTAATTAGCATCTGTTCTAAATATCTCGAGTTGTGTGATAGGTATGTCAGGTCAACATTTTTTAGAGTGTTTTACGAGCAGAGAGAAGTTCGTTAGGGCCCATGTGAGGTTGATTTGAGCAGTTTTTCGTAGACCACACTCTATTACCCGGATCTAAATAATCTTAAAATATGGGAGGTGTTGCATTGGCTGACATGCAACTTCTCGCTGGAACCGGCACTATATGGTGTCACCATTAAATGCTTGTGGAGTCGTTTGCCGGAAGTGGTCCATTGAGAGTTGAGGCCCTTGGAGCTAACGAAGTCATGGCAGACCTGGTTGGAAGCGTGCAGGAATCGTGGCTATGAATGGATGTTGTTGGTGCAGACCTGTCCGAGTACACTTGGTAGTGCCCATGAAGTGGGGGCACTACTACAGAAAAGATCTTCACCGACGGTTCAAAAACATCATCACAAATGGTTTCGTGAGCCGTCTGACTTTATGGGTCAGTGATGATATGAGGTAATCATAGACGGTCCGTCTGTGAAAAAACTATCTGACGGTTCGAACAAGAACCGCGTGATAATCTATCCTGAGCGGTTCTCGTTCGAACAAATCGTGAAAATAGACTATCGCGCAGCGGTTACGAACAAGAACCGTCCGTGATAGTTTTTTCTATTGGAAAAAAAATCGGATTTTGAGCCAAACCAATCAATTACTTGACAGTAGTTTCCATATGCAACCTCTAGCAAGACAACTAAAATCCAATTAAAATTCTGATGGCAAACACATTATAGGAAAGGGAAACCAAAAGGTTTCACAACGTCCCCTCTGAATGGGAAAAAAGAATAAAGTTACAAAGTTAAACTAGTTAGAAACCATCTATGCCTCCAAGCTCCTGAAGAACTCATCGACTTCTTGGATTGGTGTTGTGAGCTCCTCTCTGTACCTCACCAGCATATCACAAGATGTTCTTGCATGTCGTCGAGTTCGACTCAAGCTCGTCGGCAAGGAGAGACGACTGAAAACCTTCGGCGGCCTTAGGTAACACAAAATTAAGATAATTTTCTTTACAACAAACATCCAAGAAATTGTGTATGTTTTGGGGATGTACACGTACCTTCCGGCAGTCTACCTCCTGCGGTAGACAAGGAGCTCCTCCGCATCCCTTCTCGTCATCATCGGTTGTGTCTCCTCGCTGAACCGTGACAGGGAATCGAGGGTGGTCGCCGAAGCTCGGTGTGGGGAGGGGAGAGGGAGAGACTGATGGAAGATAAGGTTGGAGTGGCTATAATATATAAGGACAACACCAAAATATTTTGCCTCCCGCGCACGTGTTCAAAATTTTTGAACTCCCACGCTGCGAATCACAGATGGTTTCATACAAAAACCATCTGTGACGACATATCACAGACGATTTTTAATACGAACTGTCTGTGATAAGATACTTATCATAGATGGTTCGTATTAAAAACCGTCTGTGATATGTATCTTACCATATACGGTTTGTATTAAAAACCACCAGTGGCTTGGAATTTTTCTTACTCTCTGATTTTACCATGGCTTGAATTTTCCTTACTCTGCAATTTTACCATGGCTTGGAATTTTTCTTACTTTTGGATTTTACCATGGTAGAGGATTGGTTGCCACGACAGGGACACGGCAGAGGATTGCGATTTCAAGTCATGGTAAAATTGCATAGTAAGGAAAATTCAAGTCATGGTAAAATCACAGAGTAAGAAAAATTCCAAGCCATGGTAAAATTGTAGAGTAAGAAAAATTCCAAGCTATGGTAAAATTGCCATGGTAAAATCCGAGAGTAAGAAAAATTTCAAGCCATGGTAAAATCAGATTGTAAGAAAAATTCCAAGTCACAGACGGTTTTTAGTACAAATCGTCTGTGAAAAGACACATATCACAGACGGTTTTTAATACAAACTGTTTGTGATGAGGATAGGAATCACAGATGGTTCATGTTGAAAACCGTCTGTGAAGTATCGCAGACGATTCTTAACAAGAATCGTCTATGATATTTAGTAGTATCATAGACGGTTTTCAACATGAACCGTCTGTGATATTACTTCTTCACAGATGGTTTTTAGCGCAGCCAGTAATACAGACGGTCACTAAACCAAATCCATCTGTGATTGTATTTAATACAAACGGTTTTGGTCAACTGTTTGTGATGAGGCGTCCAGTATTAGCCTTTTTGTAGTAGTGGGGGAGAGTAGTACGGGTGTGCAGGTGAAACTTGAGGATGGTGGGACAGAGGATTGTGATGCAGATGTAGTTGTAGTGGCAGATAGGCATGTCGATCCCAGTGGATAGACGGACGAAGGGGAAGACATTGAATCCATAGTGGATGTCTTTGAGTGGGGAGAGTGGAGGGCCAGGGCCGAAGAACAAGCATTGGAAGAGGACGAGGAGGATGATGTCTATTTGGATGACGATGATGTCCCCAATACACCGATGTCTGATGCTTGGAATAGGCATGACCCAGGGGGCATGGTTGTGAGTGATGGACACAATTCTTGGTGGGTGTATGGGCAAAATATGGTGCATGTTAATGTCATATTTTCATATAAGTCAGCTCTGTAAGATATTATCAAAGTATGGGTGTTGTCAATGCAGAGGCAATTTAAGGTTGTCAAATCAAACAAAGAAAAATACATTGTAAAGTGTGGGAAAGATGAGTGTCCTTGGCGAGTTCACGCCTACAAGCAGAAGTGTGAAATGCACTAGATTGTGTCAAAGGTGGAGGACCACTTATGTATTCTAAGCAATGTACTACCAATGCACCACAACCACACTTCTTCTTTCATTACAAATGTCATGTACAGCGAGATTGTGGAGAAGGACATGGAAGCGCAACACATCATGATGGCCATTGAGGAGAGGTACAAGTACAAGATCAGCTATGCGAAGGCATGGAGGGCGAGGCACAAGGCAATTGAGAGAAGGTTCGACATGCTTGAGTCGGCCTACGACAATCTCCCTCGACTACTTGAGGTGCTAAGGGACAGAAACCCCAAAACATACATCTCTGTGAAGGATTAGGTTTCAAAAAAACTGGAGGGGTACATGGTAATGCAACATGCTTTCCTTGCATTTGGTGTCTACCTTCCATCACTGCCGCCCACTCATGTGCGTGCATGGAACATTCTTGACCGGGAAGTACAAGGGGCAGATCTTGATAGCAATCGGCATGGATGATAACAATCATATCCTTCCCATGGTTGCTGCATTTAGAGAGAGTTAGAACTTCGATATTTGGTTGTGGTTCTTTTGCCACCTCAAGGTTGGGTCGTTGGTGAACGCCTAGGTGTTTGCATAATACATGATCGACATGCCGTATTGATTAAGGCCATCAAAAAGTTGTAAGAAGATCCAGATGAGCCATTTCCATGGTGTGACCTGTGAAACCGTTCATGCATGGGGCACATAGTGGCCAATTTTTTCAAGCAGTTCAAGAGTAAGAGGTTGATGAACCTGTTCAAGAGGTTGTTCAAGCAGAACCGACAAAGGAAGTTCAATGCACTCTGGGAGAAGCTTGATGAGTTCACCAAGAACATCAAAGAGAGGAATAAGCAACCTGCTAGAAACCCAGCCGATGTACCGGAATGATTTGCACCATTACCTGTGTTTGTCCTACCCAACTTGAGAAGGAGGACAGCGAGGAACACCAAATGTTTCTCACATTGGATCGAGGTTGAGCCAGTGGAGAAGTCGGACCTAGATGGTGACCAACAGGGGCTTGTTCACCCAAGCGGGGCTGGTGACAGGGACAGGGTTAGGGGCGTGGATAGGGAGAGGGGGATGGACAGGTAGACCATTAGTATTGTGCATGGTATGTCTTTTATTTCACACCTTAGTATCGATGCAGATGACGGGATTGTTGTACTATTGTATGCTTTAAAATTCTGCATATTATGCCATTTCTTGTGGTGCTTAGGCCCCCTAGCACCGCGACGATGGGACATGCAATGTAATTCTCGGTCCTACCTGCTCCAGCTAGCATCGCGGCAAAGGGGCATGGTACTCAATTCTAGCTTCTTCCCCCATAGTCAGCACTTCGACATAAGGGTCTTGCTACATGAATCTCGCTATTACTACTAGACATCCTCCCCTATTTAGTGAGAATTTACAAAAACATGCCGCCTCCATTTCATGCTGAATAGACAACACTCTGACCCACACTTTTTAGACCGAAGTGATAACACTTTGTCATTTGCCTTTTAGAATGAAATGGCCAAACCCTGGTCCCAACTTTTCCCTATGAATGGACAACCTACTGAGCTATCCTGTACCCAAAGACTCCTTCTGGCGGATGCAAGTCACTTCCACTCACCAAAATTTACTCCCTCAACGCTGCACCCTAACCGCCTATAAAATCAGGGCATACTCCACCACTACAGGCAAGACTCCATTCGAGCTAGTTTCAAAAACAAGGAGAGGGGAGCGATAAGAGACATAGAGGAAAAGAGAAGTATAGGAGGTCACTCCGCCAAGTTTGGGGAGATGCTCCGGAAGTGGAAACGGACTGCCAAGAAGGCATGGACGTACCGTGATAGTTCTTGCAAGGATGATCCTATGCCACTAGAGTTTCCATACTCACAGTGCGTGTAACAGCCCAAAATTTCAAATTTGGTTAAAGTTTAAAACTTATTTGAATTTGGTGAATTTTCTGAATTTTTAAAAGCTTTTCTTTAAATTGTTCAAGGCTAAAACAATTTTAAATTCAAAATCTATTATCAACTTTAGACTGGAATCATTTTATTTAAGTTTAGAACAATGCTAGGGGTTTATGTGAATTTTTCTAGGATTTTTGGAATTTAATTACTATATTCTAAAGCTTATTTTAATTAATCAGCTTATTTAAATTAGGAAAACAATTTAAAATCCTATAATACCTTTTGGGCTGCTGCAGCATGCAGTCGGCCCATCTCCTCTTGAAGCCCACCATGGCCCGCCAGGCCACCCGCCCGCTCTCACCTCTCTCCACCATCGGATGCCCATCCGACGGCCCGCATCGCTCCACGCCACCCCCTCTTCTCCGCACCATCGAAACAAGATCCAACGGCCCCGCATCATCGTCTTCGTCGCGTTCTTCTCCGCACAGCCACCGCGCCCAACCGCCATTGACGCGCGGGCGTGAAGCTCCGCAACGGCTCCCCAACCGCCCCCGCCTTCTCCGCGAGGTCGCGCACGACTCGCACCAACCTCTGCCACGTTCCCATCTCCTCTCCCCCGTCTCCGCGGCGGTTCGCCCACGAGCCGTAACCGCCGCCCACGACCTCCACGTCACCACGCCGCCTCGGTCCACCCCGGGCCCTATAAAAGGCACCCCCGGGTAGCCCTCCTCTCACCGCTCCCGCGCGCCCTCACCCTCTCTTTCTCGCACATGCTCGCCGGAATTGGGAATTCTCGCCGTCCCGGCTTGAAGCTTGATTACGCCGCCGCGAGCCGCTCCACCACCGTCGACCACACCATCGTCTTCTCGCGTCGCTGCGAACCCAGAGCACACCTCCTCCTCGCCGGAGCGCCACCGGAACGTCTCGTCGCCGTCGGGCCCGTCTGCACCGCCGCTCTTCACCACGTCGCCGGCTATCACCGCCACCTCGGTGACCAATCTGTGTGCATTGTGATCCTCGCAATCCCTCTTCCTCCTCGTGCCCTCATGGGAGCCAACTTCGCCGCTGTTCGCGGTTCCTAGGGTCCGTCGCCGCCCGTCGACGACCGAAGCGTGGCCATGCCTTGAGCGCCAACGCGGCGCCACCTCGACCGAGGACCAACGTGGCGACCTACGTGGCGACCACGTCACACACACGCCACCTCACTCGTGAGCCAAGCCGTGGACCAAGTCCATGTGGACCTAGTCAGCGACACAAGGCCCCTTGCGTCGAATTTTTTTAATCGAGAGAATTCGTGCGCTGATGTCGACATTAGCAATAATTAGTTTTTCTTTAGAAAAATAAATCGAGAAAATGGATTAAATTGCGATTTAGGTTTTAAGTTTATAAAATTCATATCTTTTGATTTTTAACTCCAAATTAGGTGATTCCAATTTCTAAAATTTTATAAAATTAATATCTAGCCAAATACAATATAAAAATTTGAATTGGAGTAGGTTTAAACTGTCTATTTGAATTTGAACTAATTTAAACTACTAATTTAGGAATTAAATGGTAGAATTCATAACTTTTGAACCATAATTCTAAATTGGATGATTCCAATGGCTAAATTCTTAGAAAATTATGATCTAACTAAATAAAATATAATTATTCAATTTGGAGTTCATTTTAGTTCTGTTTTAGAATTTAGAAATTCATTTAAAATCCAAATTTAGATTTAAATTTGTAAAATTCATATCATCGATTTCGACTCCAAATTTATTGAATTAAATTTCTAAGATTTTGTAAAAAGATTATATAGTTTAATAAATTAAAATTTGCTTATTTGGAATTAGTTTAAATTGTCTCTTTTAAGTTAAAACTATTTAAATTGCAAATTTAGAATTTAAACTTGTAAAATTCATATCTTTTATTTCCTAATTCCAAATTTAGTGTTTCAGACTTATAAAGTCTTCTAAAATTATTATCTAGCCAAATAAAATATAATTATTTTATTTGGAGTTTGTTTAAAATATTGTCTTGTTTTTATTGGAATTTCAATTGATTGTCGTATTTTCACGTTTAGATTACGACGATTCCGGGGAATTTGATTCTTCCGAAGATTTAGATTTCCAAGACTTAAGTGAAGGCAAGTTACACTTTGACCATGTTGCACCTACTATTTTAAAGTTATTTAATTCAGTTTTTAGAATTATTATTGCATGCATATTTTTAGTCAATTATTTTAATACCTTGTTTAAATGCTTAGTTATTCCATTTGTTGTTGTATGGCCAACTTTGAATATTGAAATGTCATCCCTTGTCACCATAGATAAATTGTTTGGAAATGCTTAGCAAATGCTCAAACCATGATTTTGATTTTGGGAGGATTTAGCCAAGCCAAATCATTACAAATTTGTTTAAACTTGAACCTATGGTATTGTTTTACCATAGTGTTATTGTAAAGGTGGTTTTACTAAATAAAACAAAGATGGTTTGGACTTGGGCGTAACGGATGAAAGGTGGGTGCGAGGTTTATGCGGGTTTAATCTGGTTAGGATTAAAGCCCGTGGTTTAATTGGAAAGACGCCCAAGTCAATTAAGGACCGGCCTTTGAGCGTTCCTTTGCTATGCCAAAACGTACCACCACATGTCTGTATGGGAAGGACTGGCTTAATAATTTGGGATACCTCATAGATATTCATGCCATGTTGTATGAGTGGGTGTTGGTTAGCAGTAGTCCCACATGGCGCAAGAGGGGCTCCGGAGGATGGTTAGTCCAATGGAAGCGAAACCTTAGCGGGCATGAGTATTGTGAGGTAGATCATTATAACGACCTTGTGATATTTGCTCTGTCACATGCCTTAGGAAGCGTGGATTGGCCGACACAAAGGGTATAATATCTCGTGTGGGTAAAGCTGTACAAACTCTGCAGAGTAGAAAACTATTCGAATAGCCGCGTCCGTGGTCATGGACATGCTAGCAAAGCCACTTTGAGTTAGACTTGCTTTTGGTTTTAAAATGGTTTCAACAAATGTTTTCAGGATGGTTAGTCCTGGTGGGAAATTTGGGCGGTTAGCCATTGTGATTGGAGGATATCCATCACCTTTCTTGGAGGTCATCCACATTATTCCATTGTCATTTAAAATATGATTTTAATTATTTGTATGAAAATGGCCTTGCAATCTATTATGATTATTTAAATTAAAACCATTGCTTACATAAAATAACCCCGCCATTGTCCTTTGTTTATCTTATGCATGCATTACAATTCCATATTAGGTGTAACTTGCGAGCACAGTAGTTGTGCTCATGCTTGCTTTATGCAACAAAATTTCAGGAGAAGACTACTATCAGGACGGTGAGGACACCGACGCCTAGGCTACACCCCCAGACGATTGCCTGTGGCGGATCGTTCTGGCTTACTACTATCTTTTTTTATTTCCGCTGTGTTATTTACTCCTTTATTTGGCTTCATGCCCAATTGTATCAAACTCTGATTTACTATTAATGCAATGCGAGACTTGGTTATGTTATCATTTTTGTAATTGTGTACACCGGAAATCCTGGACTGGTGTATGAACACAGAGGGTTCGGGATCTTTCGTTCTCGGGTCCGACAGTGCGACTGCGGTAACCCGGCATGGATAATTCGATCTACACATCCTAGTACCGCCGCACGTGCTTACTACATGTGCGGGGATTGCTGCGTAATTGAATGCCATACATCGATATTTCACATTGCATGTTGCATTTTAAATGTCGTTGAATTTATCCATGCATGACAGCCGTCGGAGCGCTGCTACTTCTTACAATAGATTAATGGCCCGGAGAAGTAAGACAAGGCATTCATTCAACATAAAATACATGCTGAACTACGCAGTTGCACTCGAGGCCTTTACCCGTTGGAAACCTTACTCAACTGGGAGCGGGAAGACAAGGGAAAGGCACCGATGTCCCTATTGCACCAAAGATTATTCTGGATGAGGACAAACCCGAAAAAGACCTTTGGGCTGAGTACTAAGAGGCCCGCGTGAAGGCCCGCACCCACAAGGGAGACTAGGATTTATGTCCGCAAGCCTGAGTTGATTTCCATCCGTCAAGTATTTTCCTTTCCAAAAGGCCATGTTTGTATCGTAGTTGTAGTTAGGGTCAAATGTTCATGCATGTAGCCATTCGTACCGTAGGAATAGATAGACAAACATATGCACTTAACCAGAAACATATGCACTTAACCAAACCCTATGCGTCATGTAATTCAGACCTTCATGGTCAAGTGTTATGCCGGGGTTGCAATCACATCTTCGTTGGTCCATTCTCGTCTCGGTCAAACCGAAGCTTACAAAATATTTTGTCAAATTTTAGGTTATTTGTGTAAAAACTTAAAAAGGTGAACATCTACATAAAATGATTAAAACATGATTTATTTACAAACAATTGCAGTCAACAACTCCAAAATTTTTGCCACTAACAATTATTCACAAACAGCTATTCCAACCATTTAATTTTGTAAAACTAAAGCTATGTTTATTTAAATTATTTATTAAAAAAATAGCCTACTGTCGTCGGGTGAGAACGTGACCAAGCTTAGTCGTTGGCTTGATCTGCGACTGGTTTCAGTAGCAATCTGGCCTAACGAATTTGCCTGGCACTAGCTTTAGTTGCGCCACCAGATGGCGATTGAGACGTGTGGCCCCAGTTGCATTTCAGTCGTGTAACTAGGCCTCTCACGTTAACTAATCGCTGGGCCACAAAGCGATTGGACACAGTCGTGTGGTGGCCCAGCAATTGTGGGTTATTTTTGTAAAAATATTGAAATGTGGTTTATTTGTGAATTTTTTAACAGATGATTTATTTTGGAAAAAAATTCTTGCAAATATATCACCTATACTTGTGCATGTAGTGTGTGACTTGTCATGCGAAGAAAGCCAACAAGCAATCTAAATTAACAATGTTACAAGGCCACAAGCACAAGCATTAAAGTTGTGGGCCCTACCAAATAACAAGCAATTCATACCCAACCCCTTCCGGCCCATCCTATCTCCCATTCTCTCTCTGACTTTTCCCTCCGCACACTCTCCGTCTTCTTCCTCTCAATCCCCCAAATTCACTTTGTCCATATTGCTTGGCTGCAAGTCTCTGCAGACTACGACACCAATCAACTCCTAGAATGACGCATTCCAGCCCCCTAGTGGTGCGAGCTGACCTCCGGGCGGCGCAACGGTGGTGGCCTAGCATCGTGCATAGGTTTGAAGTGGCCAACCTATGCAACCCATGCGAGGAGTGTGTAGCGTCATGGAGGTCAACTCCTTCCAAATAGCTCGCAGTGGCGGGACCCAAAAATGCCATTCTGGACCTTCTATGTATAATGTACTAGTCTAGGATCAAGCTAGTACACACAGTGTCAACATAGATGAATATCATTCCACACAAGATGAATATAAGGATAAATGACTAATTTCATTAAATAAAAAGCAGTTTTGACCTTATGGTTGAGTTTACAATTATTAAGCTACGCAGGGCTGACACTAAATAAAGAAACAACAGCGGAACGAAAGCAACTCCAGCGGATACCCATTGACTCGCTAGAGGCAACCGACTGAGATCAAAACCTAACGATCACCATCCTCGTAAAGCTCCTCCTCAAAGGCAGGCGACAATTCTTCCACTTCAACTGAATGATTGCAGCAAGAATGAGTACTCCGAGTACTCAACAAGTTGTACCACATAATGTAATTATAGATGATGGCTTATTCCAAAGGAAATGGCTTCTGTGGCTATTTTGCAATAAAGCAGCATTTGCAATTGAATACAAATAATAGATTGAAAGCGTAATTCAAAACAAATAAATAATAATAATTTTTAACAATTGTTTTCACAAAGACACTAAGCCTAATCAGTGTCTTTTACAGAGCTGCACAAGTTATCTCACACAGTTATCCCTTCCCAATTGTCTTTAGGAAAAATCTAACCCTTGTGTGAAATCCCCGAGCATGTTCATGACCCCGAACGCGGCTATTCAAATAGATTGATTAACACTCTATAGAGGTAGTACACTTTACCCACACGATATAATCAACTGGATCCGAGCTGATCACAACAAAACCTTTTTGAAACTTCATCTTAATAATTGACACTCCCATTGTGCTTACTACCAGCACCAACCCCCACACAGGTGGTTAGCCTGTCGCACACCGTTGGACCGAAAGATAGCGGACCGCCCATAAATATGAATCACCATACAGACAGAAACACACCTCCACCCTAGCATACAACTTAAACTATCTGCTAGAGTAGTTAATATCAAGACTCCATAGCTTACTAGGTTAGGCCCGTCCCATCAGGCATGTGGTTGTACAGTTGTGGCTCAGTGCAATGGCGCACAAAGTTAAGTCCTTAATTGATCAAGGCGAGACTGCCAATTACTACCAACTATCACATCATATTTTCCCAAGCACACAGCTCCACCATAATACATTTCCATCCACTCGCCTTAGTCTAAATCTTTTTCTACCCTGTTGGTTAAGTACAATACATGCCATCAACAAGTAACAGCATACTGCACACAGTTTTACACAAATTCCATAATCACTTCGTCAAGTTTATATTTGCAACTCAAATAATATAAATGACTCGTTGCATGGCTAAGCAAACTATTTGTAACTAACCAACCCATGTTGATGTTATGATATTACCAACTAGTAGTTAACCAAGCTAGGGTGACAAAAGATCATGATAATACAATAGGCAAGGTGGATATAAACAATGGTGTATAGCTAATCCCAGAACATTTAAATAAATACTTAAAGTAGAATCTAATAATTGAATTAAGATAGTTTTGGAAAATTGGGTTCAACATGGTCAAAGGTACAACTTGCCTTGGAACAAGTCTTAGTATTGGTCTTGAGCTTGATCAACTTCTCCTCCTTCGAAAACTCCCGAAGTATCAACATCTACTCCCAAACGAAAGCAAATAACCAAATAAATACAAAGCAGAGAGATAACAAACTCTAGAAATTAAATAAAAAATTTCTGGAAGGTAGAGCTTGAATTTAGATGAATTTAGAAATTTGAATGGGCTCAATCGGAGTTCATATGAGGAAGAACGAGTTTTTGGAAGATCTAAGCCTAAGAAAAAGATAAAGGAAATACTATTTCGAATTTCTCGGATTATCTTTCTAGTGGAAATTCTGAATTATTGTACCATAATTTTGGAATTAAAAGAAAATCCAAAAAATCCTAAACTGTGGCCGACAGGTGGGGCCTTTGGTCTATAGACCAAGTCCATGGATCTGGTTCACGAGTCTATGACTCATGGGCCTACGACACTGTAGATCTGACATGTGGGACCCATATAGAAGAGACTAGGCTCATAGTGGATTAGGTCTATGCAAGATTGGATCTGGGTTTTGGTACGGGAGGGCTGACTCAGCGTTGACGTGGATGCCACGTGACGCTGACTAGACGACATGCAAGTAGAGGGCTGAGGTGGCAGGTGACATGGACGATGACGTGGCTGACGGTGAGGTGGTGGCGCTCGGGTTCCGAGGGTTGGCGGCGATCGCGGCCTCAGCGGTGGACACGGAGGTGCGCATCTGGTAGCTGAGCTCACGATGAACTCGACGGTGCACTCACTGGTGCAAGGAGATGATGGAGTTGACCGGCGGTGAGGTTGAAGCAGAGGCTAGGGTTCGGTCTCAATGGGATCTGGGCTCTGGTGACGATGTTATGAAGTGAAGGCGACGACGAGGTAGCTCTTGGCCTAGTGAACTCAACGGAGGCGATGGCGAAGGTCGAGGTTCAATGACCGTGGAGAAAAAGCTCGTCGTAGTTCTCGGCGGCGACTTTGCTTCTTTGACGATTTCCGTTAGCTATGGTTTAGCTCCTGAGCAGCGGTGGCGCGGTCTGGGGTGCGGGAGCCGAGGGCTACCTCCCCTTTTATACGTGGGTTGCCGGGAGAGTTCGGGGTGCTCACGTTGAGGAAGCCCACGCAGCGGAGAAGTTCGAGCTGTCCCTGACTCAGAGAAGATAAACAGTAATAGTTGGGGTCCACTAGTCAGCGACAGTGGCTCGGGCACAACCGCGTTAGACATGACGATCTTTGAGGCCAGCGGTGGGACTAGGCGACTGCAGGGGGGAGAGAAGGGTTGTACGGGATTGGGCCGGAATGAACAAGAGATGGGCTGAGGAAATGGGTTTTGGCCCAAATGAATTTCTAAGATTTTCATTAGGTTTAGCATTTTACAAATACCATTAAATCCAAATAGCAAACTAAAAAATAGCAATTGAACTCAAAAAAATTGCAGAAAAATCTAGAAAATATTTCCAAGTACAAAGAACTCAAATAAAATAGTTTTAAAATTAATTGATGTTCAGAATAGTTATGTTAAATTGTTTTGACATTTGAAAGTTCCTTTAAGCTTGATTAAATTCAAATAAAATTTGGTGAATTTTTCCCAAGGAATAAACTACACAAAAGAGTTTTGAAACTTAGAAAATTGAAATGTTACAAACCTCCCCCCTTAAAGGAATCTCAACCCCGAGATTCAGGCTAGCTAGAGAAATGGCTAGAAAACTCGGCCTTCAGCTCTTCTTTACATTCCCACGTTGCTTTTCTTTCCAAGTGATTACTCCACTGAACTTTGCAAAAATGAGCGGTCTTACTTCTGGTCAGACGCTACACCACATCCAAAATCTTGACTGGTTGTTTTTTGTAAGTAAGATCATCTTTCAACTCAATTGAATCCATGGGGGTTTGTTCTATTGGCACACGAAGACACTTTTTCAACTGCGAAACATGGAAGACATCATGTACTCCTACTAACGACTAAGGCTGTTCAAGCTAGTAAGCAACCTCTCCTCGATGATTCACAATCCTGAAAGGACCGATATACCTAGGGGCAAGCTTCCCTTTGGTTCAAAGCTGAGATCACAACGATGATTATCTGCATAACTCTTTTGTCTCAACTGAGCAACTACTAATCTTTATATGATCATAGACACTTAGTCTTCTGCTTTCTGAATAATGTCTGGCCCGAATACCAAACGTTTGGCTGTTTCTGTCCAATTCAGAAGGGTTCTGCATGCACGACCATATAAAGCTTCAAATGGTGATATTTGCAGATTGGCTTGATAAATATAGTTGTATGAGAATTCTGCACAAGGAAAACTCTTATCCCAACTAGTAGCATGAACCAGAGCACACGCTCTCAATAGGTCCTCCAATACTTGATTTACTGTTTCAGTCTGCCCATCTGTTTGGGGTGATAAGCAGTACTAAAGTTTAGATGAGTCCCCAAAGCTTCATACAAACTTTGCCAAAAACAAGAGGTGAACTGGGATCCTCGATATGACACTATCTTCTTAGGTACACCATGCAAACTAACAATTCTTGACATATACAATTCTGCAAGGCGATCTCCTAAAGTAAGTGGTTTTGACTGGCAAGAAATGGGCAACTTTCATCAAATGATCCACTATTACCCAAATAGAATCATAACCCAATTGAGTCCTAGGAAAACCGGTGATAAAATCCATTACAATCTCTTCCCATTTCCATTTTGGAATTTTCAAGGACTGTAACAGACCTGTTGGTCTTTGATGTTCTGCTTTTACTTTCTGACACATGTTACATAGAGTGACAAATTCTACGACTTCTCGCTTTAGATTTGGCCACCAAACTTTATTCTTAACATCCTGATTCATCTTAGTGCTTCCAGGGTGAATATAATACTTCGAATCATGAGCCTCCTTTCAAATTAGCTGTCTCAAACCATCAACATCTGGCACACAGATACACCCATTGATCCAAAGCGTATCCTGATCATCCTTGGTGAAATCTTTGAATTTTCCTTCTCCTATTTTGAGCTTAATGTCTGTAATCACAAGATCATTTGGTTGGGCAGCACGAATCTGCTTTTCTAAAGTAGACTGCACTTCCAAACTAGCCATGAATCCTTCAGCTACAACTTCTAACTTTAACTTCTAAAATTCCTCATGAAGTTCAGAGCAATTCTCTTTTAATTCCAACACATTACAATAACTCTTATGGCTTAAAGCATCTACAACAACATTGGCTTTGCCGGGATGGTAGTGCATTGTAAGATTATAATTCTTTGTTAACTCCAACCATCTTCTCTGCCTCATGTTCAGGTCAGGCTGAGTGAAAATGTACTTCAACTCTTGTGATCTGTGTATATCTCACAACGATTATCAATAAGATAACGACGCCAAATTTTTAGGGTATGCACAACGACAGCTAATTCCAAATCATGAGTGGGGTAATTCTCCTCATGAGGTCTCAATTGTCTCGATGCATAGGCAACAACTCTTCCTTCTTGCATCAGAACACAACCTAATCCTTGATGCGATGCATCACAATAGATATCGAAATTCTTTCGAATATCGATAGAACTGGCACTGTGGTTGATGTCAAACGTTTCTTCAACGCCTGAAAACTTTCCTCATAAGCTGGAATCCAAGCGAACTTTTTCCCCTTCTTCAACAAGTGCGTAAGAGGCTTAGCAATTGTCAAAAATACTTCAATGAAATGATAGTAATATCCTACTATTCCTAAGAAACTGTGAATTTTGGTAATTGTCTTGGGTGGCTCCCAATGTAACACAACTTTAACCGTACTGGGGTCAACTGCGATTCCTTTAGCTGTCATCACATCACCAAGGAAATTAACTTCTTGTTTCCAAAAATCACACTTACTGAATAGACCAAAATATTACTCTCTAAGTTTCTCCAGTATTGTTCTCGAGTGCTCGGCATGTTCTTATTTCGTCTTGGAATAGACCAAAACATCATCAATAAACAATACCACAAACTATTTCATTAAATAAATAGCAGTTTTGACCTTATGGTCGAGTTTACAATTATTAAGCCACATATGGCTGACACTAAATAAAGAAACGGCAGCGAAACGAAAGAAACTCTAGCGGATACCCATCGACTCGCCATAGGCAACCGATTGGGATTAAGACCTAATGATCACCATCCTTGTAAAGATCCTCCTCAAAGACATGCGACTATTCCACCAGTTCAGCTGAATGATTACAGCAAGAATGAGTACTCTGAGTACCCAACAAGTTGTACCATAGAATGCAATTATAGATGATGGCTTATTTCAAAGGAAATAGCTTATGTGGCTATTTTGCAATGAAGCAACATTTGCAATTGAATACAAATAATAGATTGAAAGCGTAATTCAAAACAAATAAATAATAATTTTTAATAATTGTTTTCACAAAGACACTAAGCCTAATCAGTTTCTTTCACAGGGCTGCACAAGTTATCTCACACAACTGTCCCTTCCTAATTGTCTTTAGGAAAATCTATTCCTCATGTGAAATCCCCGAGCATGTCTATGACCGCGGACGTGGCTATTTGAATAGATTGATTAATACTCTGCAGAGGTAGTACACTTTACCCACAGGATATAATCAACTAGATCAGAGCTGATCGCAGCAAAACCTTTCCAAAACTTTATCTCAATAATTGATACTCCCATTGTGCTTATTGCGGGCACCAACCCCCACACAGGTGATTAGCCCATCGCACACCTTTGGATCGGAAGACGGCGAACCGCTCATAAATGTGAATCGCCACACACACAGAAACACACCTCCACCTTGACACCCAGCTTAAACTATCTGCCAGAGTAATCAATATCAAGACTCCATAGCTTACTAGGTTAGGCCCGTCCCATCAGGCATGTGGTTGTATAGTTGTGGCTCAGTTTAATGGCGTACAAAGTTAAGTCCTTAATTGACCAATGCGAGATAGCCAATTACTACCAACTATCACATTCATATTTTTCCAAGCACACAGCTCCACTACAACACATTTGCATCCACTCGCCTTAGTCGAAATCTTTTCCCACCCTGTTGGTTAAGTGCAACACATGCCATCAACAAGAGTATACTGCACATAGTTTTACACAAATCCATAATCACTTAGTCAAGTTATATTTGCAACAAAAATTATATAAATGACTCGTTGCATGGCTAAGCAAACTATTCGTAACTAACCAACCCACGTTGGTGCTATGATATTACCAACTAATGATTAACCTAGCTAGGGTGACAAAAGATCATGATAATATAATATACAAGGTGGATATAAAAAAATGGTGTATAGCTAACCCCAAACATTTAAATAAATACTTAAAGTAGAATGCAATAATTGAAGCAAGATAATTTTGGAAAGTTGGGTTCAACATGGTCAAAGGTACAACTTGCCTTTGAACAATTCTTGGTACTGGTCTTGAGCTTGATCAACTTCTCCTCCTTTGAAAACTCCCGAAGTATCAACGTCTACTCGCAAACGAAAGCAAATAGCCAAATAAATACAAAATAGAGAGATAACAAACTCCAAAAATTAAATAAAAAATCTTAGGAAGGTAGAGCTTGAATTTAGAAATTTAAATGGGCTTAATCGGAGTTCATATGATAAAGAACGAGCTTTTGGAAGATCAAACCCTAAGAAAAAGATAAAGGAAATAATATTTCAAATGTCCCAAATTATCTTTCTACTGGAAAGTCTGAATTATTGTGTTATCCTAACATCAGCCATAATTTCAGAATTAAAAGAAAATCCAAAAAATCCTAAAGAGTGGCTGACAGGTAGGGCCTTTGATCAACATGGTCAAAGGGGGTGCTTGCCTTGCTCTGGTTGCTCTAAATATGAGGATGGAATATCATCGTAAAAATTGTCCGAACAATCGATGTCTAATTAAAAGAGCCAGAAACAAATTCAATATAACAAAATAATTTCAACAGAAACAAAATCCAAATATTTTTGCACATTCAGGTATAGCATCAGTTTAGCTGAATTTATAAAAAAGATTCATCTCATTTGGAGTTCGTATGCAAAAGTTATTAATGTTTTAATTTGCTTCGGTTTGAAAATTCTAGAAAATAGAAAAGGTGATGTCAAAAGCGTATTTTTCCGAAGTTTACGCTTTCCAGCAGAGAAAGCGTATTCTTCTCTACGTCCTACTGAGGTTTACGCTTTATAATAGAGAAAGCGTATTTTCCTCAGAACTAAATGCGGCTTTCTCATTTTTCCGGACTTTTATTAACTTACACGTGGGACCCACTTGTTAGTGACTCATTTACTTATAACGTTTGAAATTAGATTTCCCTTAACCCTTTTGGCTTGGTCCCACATGTCATAGACCATTAACATTTAAACTCAGACAATTAGCACTAATTAGCATTTTAATCCCTCCAGCCTACTAGGAGTGAGAGAGGGAGCTGCGCTCATGGCCGAGCTCCAAGGTGAGCTTGTCGCTGGCGATCGGAGCGACAACCAAGCTCGGGAAGGAAAAAAAAATGGATTCCTCTCTGGTTGGTGGTGGAGGCCGAAGAGATGACCGGAGGTAGTGCTACGCCGATGAAAAGTAGCAGAGCTCCTCGGGTCCGAAATCATTTTCACGATTAAAGCTAATCAGCTGTGAAAGGTGGTGTGCACTGGCTACAAGGGTTACTGCGATGCTATTGGTAGTGGCTCAGGGACCAATGGTCACTGGAGCGGTGGCAACCAGACTTCCTGTAGTGGCGCATGATCGGCTACCGTGAAATCTGACATACACCAAATAATCCTTCGATCTAATGCGCACAAAAGCTCTAAGGGACTACTAGAAACTCACAAAAGTCCTTGACAGCGTCAGGGGATGACCAAAGTGACTTGGTGACGTTGAGTAGCGACGGAGCAAAGGAAGCTCTCGGTGACAGCGTGTTGTAGGGATGGAGATGTTACAAGGAGGTGCGTATTAGCTTGCATGCACACTGAGGATGGTAGGGATAGAAGGAATCGACCGGAGACTCACCGAGGTGGCTGAAGAATCTAGACCCGCCATTATGAGTTAATGGAGTATTTTGGTGATTAATGAAAAATCAAAATATGAGACTAACTCATTTGTTAACTATGATATTATTTAGTCTCATTTGGATGAAAAGGTGAAAATCATGGAGGTATGCATTCGACATCATATTCTTATATCTTGTTGCATTCATTGGATCCAAAATATAGGTTGAACTCCATTAAAAATTTAACTTGAATATGTGCACATATTTTTATTACACATTCGTGTATGCACACATTTAGGGGGAGTGCACTCTATGTTTTGTTGTTTCATTAGTATTGATCCATATTCTTTATCCACTTATATTGAGGATCTCTACTTTGAAACATATCCCTTGAGTATATAAAACTTGTGTAGTTCATATATACTCATATTGCTTTATATCCAATTATTTGCAATTGTGTTATGGGACTAATGTGTACGCTGAGATGTTTTAAAGGCTTAGTCCCGGATTATGGATGACAATATGGAAATAGCAATGCAAAGATAATAGAGGAATCATGGCTAGTGGCTTGAAGTTTATTTTGTGCCATTTTTGTTATGCATGGCATTTGTTTTGCTTCTAGAAAACCGTTCAGAAAAATTGGTATGACCGCAGGTGATAAATGGTATTACCGCAAGTCGGTAGTACCGAAATCTAGTTGGCGGTATGTATTTTCTAGAGTGCATGTTTTTGGAAGTTTTTCTTGAATTCCGAAATGGTATGATCGCAATTCTTGAGCGGTACTACCGGAATGCAGTAGTACCGAGTTTTGCATGGCGGTACGACATTTTCAGAAAGGGTGTTTTCTTGAGTTTTTCAATCCTCTAGAAATCGGTAATACCGATCTAGCCGAGCGGTATTGCTTTGTCTTGATAATACCGATTTCTAGTTGGCGGTAATCTTGCACTGGCATAGAATAACTATATTTTGGTAATTACTGATAATCGTATTGTGGGACTAACATTTTCCATGAGTTGGATGAATAGGTTATGTTCCATGGTAATGGAGACTTTGGATGGCATCATAAGTTGATCAGCATCAAGTCAAGGTTCAAGAAGAGGATGCATCATGTGTTGATGCATATCAAGATCTCGAAGAGAAAATGATCATGAGTTGATCATCAAGTCAAGAGAAGACACATCATGTGTTGATGGAGGGCACATGAAGGATGCATCATGGGTTGATGCATATCAAGACAATGACCTAGATTTGAAGTGAAGATGTGCATCATCAAACTTCAAGAAGATGCTCAAGGCAAAGGTATGTCTAGCTAGGGCTAAGTATGTGTTCTTAGTCTTTTACCGCTCTTGGTGTTTGTTTGAAAGACCGGATTGCTAGTATATGATTGCCCATACTATTAAGAGGGGTCTTGTCTAGTAGCTTGAATATCATCATGTGTTGATAGCTCAATCTCGCTTGCTCTAGCTCACTGTGGCATGATGCTATTATTTGCGAATGTATTTTGCAAATAGCTGACGCTCATGCATTTAATCCTTGTAGCATGTGACTATACTTTGCAAATGTGTTTTGTAAATGGTTGAAGTCCATGTACCTACAATTTGTGTCATGATCTAAGTTTGCAAATGTGTTTTGTAAATTATTGGGACTCATGCATTTTCTCTTGGCATGGTCTATGATTGCTTGTTGCTATTTTCTTGGACTAAGACTATGGTGTTGGCTCTTTGGAGTTGTGCCTTTTAATTTGATAAAATGTATTTGAGATCAATCAAATAGGTGGTCTGTGTATCCCTCTGAATAAGCTTTCCATAGAGTCCAACATCACTCAATTCTGATATTGGAGTCAAAAGTTATGACCTTTTTTTCGAGTATCGTTTGTGCTGAAAATTGGCCTGCAGTAATACTGCATGAGATGAGTGGTATTACCGCTGAGCGGTAATTCCGGGTTTGTACAGCTGTACCACCGCACCAAAACCAAAAATGCTAGTTTTTGAGCATTTAATGCACCCTTCGACCATTAAACAAAGACTAGTGGTAGTGGGGTTTCTCTGATGGTATTACTGTAAATCTGATTTTGGGGATTTCTGCTCTCAACGTCTAGTTTTTGTGGTGGGGGCTATAAATACCCCCTTGGCCGGTTGAGAGACAATCTTGGCATCCCTTTTCATTCTCTTGAGCTAGTGTGAGCTTCTCCTCTTAATTGTGCATGTGTTGCACCTTGTGAGCAAGGAGAGAGGCCTCTAGCTGTATGTGTTGCATCTAGAGGTACATTTCATATCCACTTGAGCTTGTGCATTCGCTGCACGTGGTGAGAGTCAAGCAAGGGGCTTGGCTTATTACTCTGGGTGTTTGCTGACACCTAGATGGCGTGGAGGTGTCGTGGTTCGGTGATCTTCTCAAGAAGCTTGTGAGAAGACCCGACGTGTTGTGAAGGTTGGAGTTCACCTATCCGAAGTGAGAAAGAGTTACCTCTAGTGTAATTGAAGTGTTTGGCTTAATTCGTGGAGCTGGTCCAATTCGGTTGAGCTTACCTCAATGTGGATTAGGGGAGACCAGCAAGTCTCCGAACACCATAGTAAAAGTACTTGTGCCATTGTGGTTTGCTCACTTGTGATTTACTTTATGCAATTTACATTTCTAGAATTAAATTGCTTACATGTCTTTGTATGTTTGCTATCATTATAAATAGTCTTATATTATTGGTGCACTTAGTCAAAACTAGTTGATTTAGGTTTCAATTGAGCAAAACCGAATTGATTTATAATTTCGTATAAAACTCGGTTTTAGCCAAATGAATTTTAAAACCGCCTATTCACCCCATCTAGTTCTCCTCCTCGATCTTACAGTGGCGGCTAACTGGAAAATGGTTGCCGCGGCCAGAAAGGAGGAAGAATGTTGATTTCGAGGAATTCTCTGCGTTTGAATTCTCATCAACCGAGGGAAAAGCATTAGTAGGGTATAAGACACGAAGTGACGCGGTCAAGTGAGGTCCAAGCTCACCAGAGTGTCGGGAACAACGATGTCCAGAAAGGGGTGTGTGCCGGTAATGAAGAAGATGACCGCTGGTCTGAGCTACGGGGTTCCCGAAGCTACATCAAGCATTGAAGAAGAATCAGTGAGGCAGGAGGCGCATGGTGACGCGGGTGGCGAGGGCAAGGAAGCTCACCAGAGAAAATGACGTGGAGGAGCTCGCTCACCGGTGTCAAGAAAGTGCGAGGGAATGAGGGGCGAGCTGAAGAGACGATGACGCGCTTGGGGGCTTAAGTAGCAGTGAGTAGAGCGCAAGAAGATGGATGAGAAAAACGGCCGTGGCGAGAACTCGTGCTCCCGCCTTCGGCGTCTCCGCTAGAGCAGGTGTTGGGCATTATTAAGGAGGTAGATGGCATGGGCGGAGCCATGAGAAGGTGATGGAGGCAGGTGAAGCGCAAATCTGTGGGCGGCGAACACTACTACAGAAAAGGTATTCCTGAGCGGTTCAAAATGTCATCACAGACGGTTTAAGTGGTATGCGAGTTTATGGGTCGATGATGACATGAGGTCATCACTGAGCGGTTTTGAACCGCTCGTGATGCATACTTTCACTGAGCGGTTTGTGGCTGAAACCGTGCGTGATAAGTATATCACGAGCGGTTTCACCACAAACCGTGCGTGATATGTACTATCCTGAGCGGTTTGTGGCTGAAACCGTCTGTGATATTTCTCTATAAAGCCCCAGCGGTGTTTGCTTGTGCCATTAAATCGACATCATATATATATTGTTAGTAGTCTCTCGGCCACTTTGGGGATTGTCCTTGACATGAGAAGGATGAGGCGGTAGCCACGAACAGCGTCATTGAGCCCTTGCAAGTATAAAAAGTATGGATGCAAGGAGATAGTCGGGACATCAATTACGGATTGGGCGTCGCTATGTTGAAAGTGTAGTTGATCTTGGTACTCCGTGGGAAGTGGCATCATGTATTTAGCAACTAACCATTCTTGAGCATGTAATTGTCTTTAAACCCAACAAGAATACCAAGCAACCATTCTCATATTTCAAAAGAATTCTCAAGCTGTTGTAGTGTTCTTGTTAACTAAAACAATTACATCTCAAAAGAAACAATTACATATATATAGATATATATATGATGGGTTTAATGGCACAAGCACCATGATGTGGTTGGATGGACTTTATAGAGAAGAGATTATGAATGGAATGGTAGGGCGTGCTTGTGCGCAAGAGGTAGGAGAACTTGACCGGCATGAACAAGGGGACTATTAATATGAACTAATTATCAATTCAATTTCAGCATAAGACTATTGACATCATTACATCACGAGCAAGGGACTATTAATATGAACTAATTATCAATTCAATTTCAGCATAAGACTATTAACATCATTACATCACGAGCGAGGGACTATTAATATGAACTAATTATCACTTCAATTTCAGCATAAGACTATTAACATCATTACATCATAGAGCAAGGGACTATTAATATGAACTAATTATCAATTCAATTTCAGCATAAGACTATTAACATCATTGAAGCGGTTCAACAAACAAGGCAAACAAGACCAAGGGTGTCCAAACCCGCCACCACACCGATAGTAGCCCTCGGCATCCATCATGAGCACTAGCCATTTTCATCATAGAGCAAGGGGTAGAGAGCAGAGAGGGAGTAAGGTAGAGTGATACCTCAGTACAGCGCAACCACGGCGGCGACCCCACCACCAGCACAATCCTCATCCATCTCCTTCACGTTGCATAAATCACACTCAACACAACTTAAGGCTCAAGCATAAAAATCAAACTCAACACAAGACATTAAGCTAACAGATCTAGAGGAGAATAGAGGGAGGATGGGGAAAGCAAAGACCGGCTAGGGCCCGAGTGCGAGGCCGAAGCAGAGAACCAAGCCATGGCGCAAGAGCGACACGTGAGGCCAAGCCCGGTGGCTTGGGTGGCGGCGTCATCGTGGTTGTGGCACGACCACGACACGCGAAGACACTACCATCGTCACGAGTGTCTTCTGCGGTCTGAAATGGTGTCACAACCCGTGGCGACAGCGATGGGGTTGGGCGGCGGCGGTGGGTCGGCGGTGGCGTCGAGTGGGGAGGAGCGGAGTAAATCTGTTTGGCGTGTGAGTTAGGGCGGCGCAAACCCTAAGCGGGCTGGGGAGTGACGAGAGTTAGGGTGGCGCAAACCCTAGCGATCGAGCTCGTACTAATAAAGAGACTTATCACGACGGTTCTATTATGGAACCGTTAAGTGATATGGGCATATCATAAGCGGTTCCATTATGGGCTGTCCATGATATATCCCATATCCTGACAGCTCCATTATGGAACCGTCGGTGATATGGTTTTTCTCAAGTATATTTATCTTGTATATACACTTACATGACATGAAGAAATTACATGTTTATATGTCAATTTTGTCATTTAAATCTTCTTGAAAATTTGCTTTTATATATATATATATATATATATATATATATAATTAATTAATTAATTTGTTCCACTAAACCCTCTCGATATAATTAATATTAATTGTAACTTCACCTCCAAACTAGATTTTGTTTTTCCACAAAACCGCTCTCTATATATATATATATATATATATATATATATATATATATATATATATATATATATATATATATATATATATATATATATATATATATATATATATATATATATATATAATAATTCAACATATAATTAATATAGTAACTTCACCTCCAAACTTTTTTTTATTTTGAAATTTTCATATATATGACCAAGCAGTGTGGCGTTAAACACAAAAGATAAAAAAGTAGAAACCTATAAATAAACAAAGTTTTTCTAGTAGCGGAGGTAGGTGCTATCTCCGTCTTCAATACTTCATAGGCGGCAGCGTCGGCATCAGACGGATTCCTAATCATCGTGAATGAAGCTCGAAATCGTCCACCACGGCGTGCTCGTTCAAGTGTTTCTCGAAGACCCTCGGACTGTTGAACCAAGAAGAATTGAGCCCATAGGCTCTCTTCCCTTGCTTGAGGGGTCTCGGCCTGGTCGACTCGGTCGTCTGCCGCCTCGATTATGCAGTTCAAGTGACGGCAAGCCTCCTGGAGACGTGCAACGTTGTTTTGGAGGACTACGTCGATGACGTGATAAACTTCGCCGAAAGTAGGAGATCACCGGAAGACACGGCGGAGGAGGATGTCAAGGCGGTGGAAGGTGGCGTCACTGCTCGGCAAATTCTCCACCGGCAGAGGAGTGAAGACTTGTTGATCAAGCAGTGTTCTTCATGACGCAGTTCAACGTACATCGAGAGGTGCTTATGCAGTGCGGCAGAAGGCCATCAATGCGGCGACAAGGAAGAGGCACCATTTACTTTTTTTTATAAATATGTGGGGATGATCATCTTAGATGGCGGATGATCCTTTTATAAAACAAGGAATAAATTCGGGCGTGAGGCGAAGAGCGCATCGAGGCCGAAGCGGATCGATCGACGAAGAGCGCGATCGAGGCCGAAGCGGATGGCGGCGAAACGACGACGGCGGCGAAGAAACTCACCGTGGAGCAGTGATATTATCACGAGCGGTTATAACAAAAACCATCGTAATATGTGGTAATATCACGAGCGGTTATTGTTAAGAACCAAATGTGATGTTTCCTGAGCGGTTCTTTGTTGTAACCATCGTGATATGTAGTATTATCACGAGCGGTTATTAACAAGAACCGTCTGCGTGATGTTTCATAAACGATTTTAGCTATGAACCATCGTGATATTACCTCTTCACGAGCGGTTTTAAGCGACTAATATACGAGCGGTCTCTAAACCAAAACCGTCTGTGATTGCATATATCTGACGGTTTTGGTCAACCGTCTGTGATGAGGCGTCCAGTATTAGGCTTTTTGTAGTAGTGGAAGGAATTCCACGGGTGAGCGGGCGATGCGAGCGAGGGAGAGGGCAGAGCGAGGTGGATGAATGTCTCTAACGTGTGGGTCCCACACGTCGGCCGAAACGATGTGTGTGTATTGGGCTTGACAACCTTGGCGAGTGCATTTGGGCAGGCTCAGTTTTGGCCCAAAGGCGAGAGGGAAATTTAAAAATAGTTTTTGAATTTCTAATTTTTGGCTAAGTATTTGCTGAATTTTTGTACTGAGCAAACGGAGTCCAAAATTTACAAATTTTTTTGTGTGGGCTCGACCCAGTGTAGTTGCTTCTGTAAAAAAAATTCACGATTTTACATGCTCTATGATTTTCCCGAAAATTCTTAAAAGCTGCTGCTTGTATTAAATCCATTATTCATTTTATGTAAATGGTTCAAAAATCATGCATGCAGAATTTTCTATTTGGAACAAGCTCAAAATTATTTTCCCATTGATTTTCACTACGTTCCCCTAAAAATGAGAATTTTGGGAAGTTACAATTTTGGCAATGCCAAAGCACGGACAATGTCAAAACCCAAGCAAACAAATGGTATTTGGATTGTAACCATACCAATTCGTAGGTAATACCAAAATTATGACACAAATTGATGTGTTTGGATTGTGCGCATACCCAAATGCTTCTCTTCGAGGGACTCTCACATGTGGGGTCACATGTCATCTATTATTTCACAACATCAAAACATAGTCAATATGGGCCTTATTTTGTTGATCTCGTGACAACGAACACAATGGTTTAAATGGATTGCAAATCTGATACCAGGTTTAGGAGATATAATCATTTGAAGTTGCATCATCAAACAAAAAAACTCATTAATGCTGCCCAACAACCCATGCCACGTCATAGCCTGAGGGGCCGCTCCGCAAGCCAAAATCAGGGCGAGCTAGTATGGGTTTTATCAAATTTTGTCAGGCAATGCCAAATTTTAATGCTATATCAAACTATAGCCAAATTTCAGAGATAGTGCCAAATTTTGGTTTGGCTCATCGGGTTAGACCCTGAGTCTCCGTCAGAAGCGCCTGCCCTAGCTAGACAGCTAGTAGCCCCTGATGCCTGTCCTCAGATAGGGCCTTCACGTTGTAGCTTTTGTATAGTACGACGTAAGCCTGTGTAAATGCAGATTACACGCGACAAACACACGAACCTGTCTAGCTATCTCTTTCAGTACTGAACCTCCAGCTACATGCTGTTGAGAGTTGTCATACATGCGTGAATGTACGCGTGAGAGCGACAGGAATAACCATTTGTCTACCGTTTAATTGCTGGGTTTATTCAGCCGTCCATGGAGGAAAAACATACACGAGGGCCAGGGATTTCAAAGCTTTGCTACCTACCTGCCCACTAATACCGGCCAGATCCTGTTGATTACCAGGCCGGATAGAATTTTAGCACGGATCTTTTTAAACATGAAATTAAATTAGTTGAAAATTCAATGGAATCGACCGATTTCCAGCGAAAACTGCCATAAGCACCAATATAATGAGTTTCTATCAAGTCCCTTTTTTTCAGTTTTCCTACAAAACTAATGTGTTTTTTATTTTTTGCATGAAAAAATGATGTGTTTTCATTGAATCAATATGGCATAATTGCTATAACTTGCTGAGAATTAGCGGCATTTGGAATAATTAAGGGCAACTTAATCGGCATATATAAGACAACTCACTGAAGTTGCACTGGTAAGGATCCACACATCATTGTGCTTTAATTCTACTCTCTCCATCCCGCACTATAAGTCCATTTTCTTGGGAAGTGTCGTGCCATAATATAAGTTCATTGTAGAGATGAAAGAAGTTGTTGCAATTTTTTGACTCTATTTCCTGCTTTAATGCTAAAAAAGTGGATAAGTAGTTGTACTATATATGCCATTGAATTGAGGTATGTATGATCCATTGACAGTAACTTTTTTAGATTTATTGATCAGGGTTTAGGGTTTAATGATGTTATCCTAGTGATTTCTTGGTCTATGCATATGGTGGGCTTGGACTTATATTGCGAGATGAAGGGAGTGGTTAACTTACAATTTTTATATTTAATTAATAGATACAATTTCCTTAATATTTATGTTTTAATTTAAGTAACGTCCAGTAGTAACTACACGGCAATCCGCGGACACTTTATCTGGTTTTGTCAATCTCACTGGAAAATATGGAAACAGTTTCTTGCTAACCAGTCTCCTCGCGTTGTTTTACTCGTAATTTCATGTGTTTCTATAGTTCTATTATTAAGTGTAGAAATCAGGCAGCTAAAAATATATTGCATACTAGAAAAGTAAGAGCAAAATCGTTCACAGGAAAAATGTGAAATCTCATCCATCTTAACACAGTAATTTTTAATTAGACAGTTCGACATAAAATACATGATCTTGTGTTCAGGATTTCCTGTCAAAGGGCAAGTGATGAGAAAAATAATAATTAAAACCAAACAGTTATGATAATTATGCAATAAGTCATATCTATTTACCTACTAGTCTCCTCTGAAACAAATGTGAACTTTTTTCACGAGGAACACTACTGGTGTGTTTCGTTGCCTGCATAGGGTTGGCTTGTATAAGTATATACAAGTTTTTGGATGTTTAGTTGTCTGGTTGGATGTGTGAGTCTGGCTGAGTGAATATAAGATTTCCTCTCGGGTCATGCCCAAGAGAAACGTTCGATTCAAGTTTCCCTCCTCGGCCGAGTGGCGCATCTGGTGGCGGCGTTAAATGAGTCCGTTCACTTTCTCCTGCGCTAGATACAGGCAACCAAACAATATCTCAACACAGCTTGGTCCAACAGAAACAGACAACCAAACAACTCATCGTTGCATTCACTCAGCCTGGCTAAGGTTGATAATACATACGAGCCAGGCTAAGAATATGCAGGCAACCAAACACATCCTACATTTTTCCGCGGTACTTACTGATTTACTCTGTGCGTGACTACCTGCAAACAAACACGCACGATTCTACGTGCAAGTGTACTTTGTTTATGGAAAGAGAGAGGGGTGGGTAGTGCTACTGCAGCCTATGAACCTTTTTTTCTCTGGTGCTGAGATTTGAAGGGGCCAACCAGCAAGCTGGAGGTGATTGAAACCAAACAAACACAAGGCTCCACTTTGACTTCTTAGTTCTTACATCTCTCAGCCTATCTCTCTCGTCAGTCTTATATATTTTTCTGTGCTCTCCCCTTCTCTCCTTCCTTTCTGTGCCCCAATATATCTCCTGAAAGGCAGTGTTTCTCTGTCCTCTAGCTAGCACAGAGCAAGCTGCCTGCCCAGCAGCTAGAATTTAACAAAAGGGTTAGGAGCAGTGAGATTTGGTAGCTAGTTGTTGCTTTTAGCTTCGTTTCTACACATCCTTTTGTTGTGACATCATGGGAAGGGCTCCATGTTGTGATAAGAACACCGTGAAGAAGGGGCCTTGGTCTCCTGAGGAGGATGCCAAGCTCAAGGAGTTCATAGAGAAGCAAGGCACCGGTGGAAATTGGATTGCTCTCCCTCAAAAAGCAGGTGTGAACTTTTAAAGATCTATGTTATTTTGGGATTTATGTTGATACGAGTCTGTCTAAACGCTCTACCTTCTTTGCAGCTAGTCTTCTCTTTTATTTGCAATTTTTTGTTTTCTTCCTTTTTCGCTTTGGGGGATCACTTTGATTAGCATCATAAATTCTTTTATGCGTTAGTTAAGCCTGTAGTTACTCTCTGTGTGTGTGTGTGTCTCTCTCTCTCTCTCTGTCTATATCTCTCTCTGGGGTGATTTGGATAGAGATGAGTAGTCTTTCATGCTGTATCTTCTTTGGTGGTAACTTATTCTTGTTCAATTTATTTTATTTATCAATTTTCTCTTTAATTTGGAGTACTTTAGCTAGGGTCATAACTTCTTTCTTGCTTTTAGAACAAATGATGTCTCTAGTTCAGCTTGTAATAGAGAGAGAGAGAGAGAGAGAGAGAGAGAGAGAGTTTCTTGGGATAGATTTTCGCATGCAGTTAGGTTTGATTCAACTATAGGACTCTTACTTGTAATGCCATGTCAAGTTCATAGGTTTCTCACTGAATCTTCTTTCTTACAGCCTTTTCACTCGTTTAATTGTACGTTGGTCCGAATATGGATTTAATTGCATGCTAGTTACTGTTTTTCTTTCCCATTTAACAATGAGTTTCTAGTTGGACTATATTTCTAACGGCCTTATGTTGTGATTATAGGGTTAAGGAGATGTGGTAAGAGCTGTAGGCTTAGATGGCTGAACTACCTGAGGCCTAACATTAAGCATGGGGAGTTCACCGAGCACGAAGACAGGGTCATCTGCGGCATGTATGCCAATATTGGAAGCAGGTAAACACTCATAGCGTTATCTGGAGTTCTGGACCAACACCCTTTCCTTTTCCCCTTCTGCTTTCCCAAAATAACTCAAAACACATGCATGATCTTTTCTGCCTGCTAGAAGAATCTCTCAATTAAGAAAGATATTTACCAGTACCTTGTTCAGAATTTAAGATTGAACTGTCAAGGATCTTGTTAGAAACATACTACTGACCATGTAAAGATATAATTAAGCTCTAGTCTAATATATCCTCTCTAGATTTTTAGAGATGTAGCTAGGTACCCAGTTCTCATATAGAACTATATATCTCCAACATGAGAAACCTCATAAACAAGAAAAATAAAAAGGAAAGCATGCATGCGACTCATGCACTAGCTGTATGTTTAATATGCATTTTAGGTGGTCGATCATCGCGTCGCAGCTCCCCGGCCGGACCGACAACGACATCAAGAACTACTGGAACACCAAGCTGAAGAGGAAGCTCCTGGGCTCCACTGCCGGCCCTCTGCCGCGCCCGCCGCGGCAGCACCATCGGCCGGTCCTTCTCCCACACTCGCCCTCCCTACCCCATCATCCCAGTCCCAGCTACAATGGCTTCTTCACCGGCGCCTGTTCCCCCCAGGAACCCCTCATCGCTACATTCACCCTACCAACAACCCAAGACTATATGTTAAGCTCTGGCTCCCTTACCATGACAAATGCTTCTGCACTTCTACATGCACAAGGTGCAGCACATCAGCTTCAGGTGAAGGAGGAGAGCAGCAGCATGATTGTGTTTGGAAGTGACCAGCAGAGCTGCAGCTCTTCAGATGGGACACAGAGCCAATTTGGCCGCCATGGAAAGGAGCTGAGCTTTGATGGCTATAGCTACGGTTACAATGGCATTATTGAGCAAGATCACAAATTGTTTCAACAGGAGCAGGCACAGCTTGATTACAACTACGAGGAGATCAAACAGCTGCTCATGACTACGAGTGCTGCAGGTTTGCATGATCAGGAAGCCATGGAAGGGTTGATCGGTTCACAGCACGGGAAGGTAACGATGATGTAAATTAAGAGACACAACAAAGGTGAAGGTGTCTTTTACTGGTTTTTAATTTGATTCTACCGTATTGGCATTTGAGTACGTAGTATCCTGTGTCACGGTTGCATACACGTGCCAGCGTTACATTACAGCCTATGTGTATGTAACTGTGACATGGGATCGAGACTCTCTCTCCTCCTCCTGCTGTTGTACTTCTCTCTCTTTTTCACCAGAGGTATAGTGTTATGAACTACTGTGGAAACTGACTGTGTGTGGCACTGGGCACAGGCTAGACCTTCACTTGGGTCAGTACTCCCTTGGACTGGAATGCTGGATAGTTTGTTTCTTGTGACCATTTCTTCCCTCTGTCCTTCGATGTGATGTATCTGATCTTGCCTACCTCTCTCTTTTCCTTGAACTCTGGGTATGTGCCGCGAATCTGCTCTCTGCATGTGCCGCGAGAAACGTGTCTTGTCAGTCAGGCACCGCAATATTTTTAGCACAGACGTTGGCACATATGCAACGCGACGTAAGAGAGATCGATGAAAGATTCCTAGAGAGATCAGAGAGAGAGAGATTCCCGGTTCGTTGCTAGTAAATTAGTGCGTGTATGGACAGACATTGTCGAACAGTGCGAGGGACATCCGCCTCTTTGTCGTGGTTGCTTGTGTATAAAACGTGTACTCTCTCCGACAGGAAGACGCATGAAAAATGTTAATTCTTTATTTATCATTAGAAGTTGATCGGCTCTCTAAAATATCATCATTAAATTGCTCATCCTTTTTACCACTTGTTCTCAAGTTCTCCATTTTTTGCCACCTCCGTCAGTTGGCCGTGAACTTAGCCATTAACTTGGCCGCGAAAAGATAATTTTGCTCCTAAGTGAAGTTAGTAATGCTCAGATCTTTAGGGAATTATTTGACATAGCAATGCTGAGATCTTTAGGGAATTATTTGACATAGTAACATAGCAATGCTGAAATTCTTTTTTTAGATAAAAACAAGTTGCAAATAAAACCCTATAAAATTACACAATAATATATATTATGTCAGGAACTTCCCCTAAAAATTTCATAATTTTTGGAACTATATTACTATGTCAAATAATTCCCTAAAGATCTCAGCATTGCTAACTTCACTTAGGGACAAAATCGTCTGTTCGCGGCCAAGTTCACAACCAACTGACGAGAGTGGCAAAAAAGGGATGAGCAATTTGGCGATAGCATTTTAGGGAGCCGGTCAACTTCCAATGGCAAATACGGAATTAACCCCATGAAAAAAGGAATTAACTTCCAATGGCTCACAGTGCCTTCTCTTGCTCTCAAAACGCTTAAATGCAATATACTTCCTCTGTTCAAGAATATACGATGTTTTGGATATTAACGTGGTCTTCGACATGCAACTTTGACCATTACTTTTTATATGAACACGTTCATAAAATAATATAAAACTATTATATTATGAAAATATTTTTTTAGAAAAAAGTCTATTTTATAACCTTGAACTCTTCGAAAAGTCTGTATTTCAACTCTAAACTACAAAACCGAACATCCTACACCTCTAGCTATCAAAACCATTCATTTTACACCCCTAAACCCAAACAGAGGCGGTTTTGGGTGACATAGCGCTGACGTGTCAATGGGGCCCACATGTTAGGCATGTCGTCCTCTCATTCCTTTCTTCTTCCTCTCATTCTCACTCATCTCTATCTTCACTCTTCTACCCCCTCGCTGCCAATCCCTCCCCTCTAGAGCTCCTGGTTCACTGCCAATCCCTCCACTCCTCACATCGGCCGTCCCACCCCCCGTGGCTAGCCCCAAGCGCCCACACCTCACCGCTTCCTTCGCCCTCGACACCGCCTCAGATCCAGTCGGGTCTCCCCCTCCTTGGCACCAACGCCACCTATCGTCGTCCATCGCAGGAGGTGGAAGCGGAGGCGGAGGGCGGAACCGAAGATGGTGCCGGTAGGCGGTAGGTTGAGGCGGCAACGCGGGTGGTGGCCAAGGGAGACCGGCTCAGGCTAGAAAAGCAGAGGCGTGCGGGAAGGAGATAAGAAGAAGGAAAAAAGCAGAGGCGTGCGGCCATGGCACGAAGTGTGAGCACCCGGATTTATTAGGCTCATAATACTTAGTCATCCAATTGACCCTAGTATTATCAACCAAATAACCCCGGTCTCGAGAGATGTATACTCCCCAGAATGCAGTATACATACCTCACAACAAAAGAATGTATCAATTCCATACAACACATAGTACATAAGCAACAAACCGAAGTTAATATTAATATGGAATAGCTATTACAAAGAGGGGCCCTTAGGCCAAATAGCAACAATTCTAAAAAGATAACAATGAAGCAAAAGTGCCATAAAGATGGCTATAACACAAAGCCAATCGGTGTGCCTTAACCCTAGGCATCTCGTGGGACCGCCAAGCTAGCCGTCAAGAAGCTACAACACGAGGACAAAAGTGAGGCTCTAGGATCTCACCTCTCCTCTGCAACAAAAGCCACAAAATGCCACAACCACGCGGATGAGTACATAAAGTACTCCGCAAGACTTACGTGTAAGATAACAGCCTATAACATATGCTACATGCCAGCTTTATGTAAGTGGAGGTTGTATGTCTCATTTAGCATAAAGCAACATTTATTTGCAATAACATAATAGATTGAAGGCAATTTGGCAAAGCATTTTTAATTGTTGAAATAACAACGAGATAATACATAATAACAACAACATGAACAACCTAGAAGTGACTAACCCATTAGTCACCACAACAATAACATGAACTTCCCGTTCATACCAACCAAGTCAAGTTTTAATTAAATGTTGTAGTCTAGTTCTCACGGGCGATCCGAGCGTGTCCATAACCTAGGGCGAGGCTATTGAATAGTTTTATCCCCTGCAGGTGTACCACTGTACCCACGTCGCCGACCGCCTTTCCTTTACGCACACTACCAAAGGTGAGCCGGCACGGCTAAGTCCTACGAGACATTTCCAATGGACAATGCTAATTCGAGTCGCACAACCCACGGGAGAAGGAGACATTAGGCGACCTACCCGAAGCTAATGCTCCTCCCACACCACACACACACATTTTATCTTTAAAACCACCAACCGAGCGACCCCAATTAACACCCTCCAAAGTACTTAGTCAAGAGGGTCCCATTTCCTCGTGTGGTTAGTCATAATATGCTCAAGACGGAGGCGCAAGTAACTCGGTCCTTAGGGACTTAGGCATACTTCCACAATCCAAAACCACACCATTCATCCAATATGCCCAAGTCTAAACAATCTTTTATTTTCAGATTTTTACTTTACAAATTAACAAAGCACAAGTGCTGGACATAAAGGAGTAATATTTAGATTTGTGTGATCAAGACCATCGACTAAGCCGATGATCGCCCATTTCTACCGTTATCTAAGCATTGCTAAGCATTTGAAATCACAACTACTAAGTGATAGGAGTTCATCCACGAACTCCAATCACAGCAAATAACCTAGGCTCCTGGTAGTAAAGACATGGTATTCCTACAGATTATGCAACTATAGGATCCACTAACCATAATTAAAACAAAGTAGCAATGCATACATAGAGTTTAAACAACATAATAGACTTGCAATTATAGGATGAATCATGGTCAAACTGCTTGCCTGGCTGTTGAGGGTCACTTTGTTGCGGAGGATCGTTCTCGGGATTACCACAAATGTCGAACCCTAACGAAAAGGCGATAAAGAGTCGATAAGAATAAAGAAAAGCAAAAAGACCCAACAGCAAAAGTTCTCCGAATGATTTGAAATTTTATAGCAGCAAGGTATTGATTTAACATGAATATAGAAACAAGAATCAATCGATTTGGACTCTTGATGCAAATGATATGATCAAAACAATTCAATTCGGCCAGAAAAATCCAATTTAAATTAAAAGGGCTACTGTTCATAAAATATTTTCTAGGGTCTTCTGGACATGAAATTTTTACGGTAGATAGGTAATGACATTCTAAGACTAATGGAAGTGGTTTCAACTCTTTTGGAGTTACATTGCAACTTCTACAATTTTTAAAGACAAGAACTTGAACAAAATTATAATGCATAATTATTTCTCCTAGACACAGTAACATGTTCAAAACTATTTTTCCTAGCAAGTTCATTAATGGAGGAATCCAACAAACTTGGATTCACTCCAAAATCAGTTACAGAGAATTAGTTATGTATTTTACAAGTTACAATGATTTTAGAGAAACAATTAAAGCCTATGCAAAGTCAAAGTTAATTCTGGACATTATTGCAACTAAAACATAATTATAACTATTTTTAGATTGAAGTGTAGGTAATAACAGAATTAACAAAGTTGGGTTTAGCTAAAAAGGATTTATATTGAATTTGTTATGCATTTTTCAATTTAACAGAAATTTTATTGCAATTAATAAAGCTGAGAATGATTAAAATCTAATTTCATGCTTTTCTGGAGTCATATTAATCTCCTAAACATTTTTAGATTAAAGTTGAGGTTATAACAGGATTAACACAAGCTGGAATCATCTAAAATGAATTAACATGAAAAAGATATGCATTTCTAAAGATTAATACCTTTTTGGTTCATAAATAAATCCATCGGAAATTCTAAATCTTGAAAACGACGTGGGCGATTGTGGGCCGTCGATCCTGGATCGGACGGTCCAACGACCACGGAACATAGCAAGCGCGCGTGGAAAGCGATGAACGGGGCCGTTGATCTTGAATCCAACGGTCCTCGTTGAATCCACCGCGACGCGTTTGGATTCGCGCGAGCGGCGATGGTGGTGGGCGTTGATCTTGAGATGGGCGGCTCACGACCACGCCTACACTGATGAACTACAAATGTCGGCGAATCTCAACCACGGATCGCGAAGCGGACGGTCCATAGTGGACAAAGAACAAAACGCGGTGAGATCTAAGCCGCACATCCACGAAATGGAGGGCGACAAGGAGCCATGTCGACTCGACCAAAACGCATTTACGCGGCAAGCGTCGACAACGCACCCGACGCGCTCCACGGCTCATCGCCGGCGACCACGCAGCCACGGCGGCGGCGTGCCAAGGTTACCTCACTGGTGCACAATAGCCGTGGTCACGCCGCACCACTCACACTCGCTGAGTGGATCGAGCGGCGGCAGCCGACGGCGAGAGCGGCGGCGATGCTACGGAAACGACAGCGGCAACATTCAGCTCGCAATGGCTAAACCGGCGGGTGCCAAAGCCACTAAGGACTACCAGAGCATACCCGGAGGTCGCGGAGGGCGGAGAGGTTTGAGGAGCACCGGCGGGGAGAGGCTTGCCAAGCGGTGGAGACGAAGCGGAGAGAGTGACTGGCCCGTCGGGAGACCGCGTCATCGAGAAAGGTTCCGCACCTCCTACCGATGCTACAGAGGAAGGAATCGAAGGAGGAGCACTCACCGTCGTTGGAGACGAAGAGGGTGCTCACGACCGCAGCGGGAAATCCGAATTCACCGCCACCGGAGAGGCAAACCAATCGGAGTTAGGTGCTTACTCCAGAGAGGAAGAGGAAGGAAGGAAACAGAGAAGGGAGCAAAGGCGCCACAGAGCACCAGTTCCAACCGACGAGCTTCACGGCGAAAATGGCGGCGAGTGCAAGTGGTTGTTTGGAGCTCCAAAGAAGGCGAGTGGGTGCTAGCTAGAGCTCTTGGGTGTGCGAAAGAAGCCCAAGGAGGATGCCAAGGAGCTTAAGTAGCAACGGAGGGAAGAACAACGGTAGGGAGCCTCGGGTGCTCGACCGGTCGAGAGCGACGAGGCGATGGAAGCAGTGAACTCGGCGACCACGGGGCGGTGCTGGCGCGCATTTAATGCGAAGTCCGTTAGCGAAACGAAGACGCGACAGACGCTGCGCCCCACGACTTGCTTTCCATATGGCGCATGACGCCTGGGCTCTCGTCATGCATGAGAGGAGGAGGACGACGCGGCGACCCTCGATTTTGATCGAGTGGTGAGGATAGATAGAGGGCGAAGGGTATGCGATCGTGGGCCACACGATGAGAATCCAACGGTCCACG
This sequence comes from Phyllostachys edulis, assembly GCA_036346405.1. Classification (NCBI taxonomy): domain Eukaryota; kingdom Viridiplantae; phylum Streptophyta; class Magnoliopsida; order Poales; family Poaceae; genus Phyllostachys; species Phyllostachys edulis. Next base: position 15,309,754 of record CM070552.1, read on the forward strand.
ATGAGTGGCGTCCACAGCCGCCCGCCGCTTCGGTGCAACTAGGTGGCTGGGCCAAGACCGATGGCTTGAGTCGACACGGGCTCGAGCCCGAGCAACAAAGTGAAACCCTAAATGAGTTTAGAATGTACAGCAGACTTTGGAGATTTATTTGAGGCATCAAACCAACTCTAAAATTATGAAATTTTTACAGGAGCTCTATGACTAACATATTAACCTCCCATAAAATTTTCAGAGATGTTTGTGCAATATATTTCCCTCAATAAATTCCAGAAGGATAGAAACTAGGGTTTGACCAGACTTTTGACTGGTTTGACCTGCCTCTAAAATATCCAAACAATTTCTAAAAATTGTGAGAAAATTCAGAGGGCTTCAAGTCACCCAAGGAACTTGGGAAAAATATTTACAGAGGTTTGGCACAAGATTTCCCAAGGAGGTTTTTGATAGGAGTGAATTGGAGAATTTGATTTTGAGTTTTGATTTTCTATAATTCCTTTGCAAGAATTACAGATTTGGGCAAGCATTCCCATTTGAAGAAAAAGTTTTAATTTATCCTCATTTTCATTACATTTGAGACACACACTTAAGTTTGGGATGTTACAAAATCTCCCCTCCTTACAGAAATCTCGTCCCGAGATTTGGCTCACTCGGTAAAGAAAGTGGGATAGTCCGCACGCAGACGATCTTCCCTTTCCCAAGTAGCCTCATCCTCAGAATGGTTTGACCACTGAACTTTAAGGAACTTGATGGAACGATTCCTAGTTCTTCGTTCAGCCTCATCGAGTATGCGAACAGGGTGCTCGCGATAGGTCAAATCTGGTTGGACGTCGAGAGTCTCCAACGGAGCTTCCTCAGTTGGAACACGGAGGCACTTCTTAAGCTGGGACACATGGAACACATCATGTACCCCCTCAAGTGCAGATGGCAACTCCAACTTGTAGGCAACAGCTCCCTTCTTCTCGATAACGCGGTAGGGACCGACATATCGAGGAGCTAACTTGCCCTTGACGCCGAAACGCTGATGGCCCTTCAAAGGAGAGACTTTGAGATAAACAAAGTCATTGGGCTCAAAGCTCAACTCACGACGCCGGCGATCCGCATAGCTCTTTTGCCTGGATTGAGCCGTGCGCAAACGCTCACGAATAAGCTGGACTTGGCGCTCGGCCTCATTGATCGAGTCCGGGCCAAAGAGAGGTCTCTCACCGGTCTCTGACCAGTTCAACGGGGTTCTACACTTTCTCCCGTATAAGGCCTCGAAAGGTGCCATGCCGAGACTGGCCTGAAAGCTGTTGTTGTAGGAAAACTCGGCGAATGGTAAGCATTTCTCCCAATGCCTCCCATAGGAAAGGACACAAGCACGAAGCATGTCTTCCAAAATCTGGTTGACCCTCTCGGTCTGACCATCGGTTTGGGGATGATATCATCTTCAAAACAAACAGGTCCCCATAGCCTCTTGCAAACTATGCCAAAAGCGAGAGGTGAAAAGAGAACCACGATCCGAGACGATCGTCTTGGGCACACCATGCAAGCACACGATGCGAGAAACATAGAGATCTGCCAATTGGCTAACAGAAATCTTAGTCCGCGACCGCAAGAAATGTGCCACCTTGGACAACCGATCGATGATGACCCAAATGGAATCCTTACCCTGGTGTTCGGGTAGACCGGTGATAAAATCCATACCGATCGAATCCCACTTCCACTCAGGAATAGGCAAAGGCTGAAGCAGTCCTGCTCGACGCTGATGCTCGCCTTGACACGACGACACACGTCGCACTCGGCAACGAACTTCGCGATCTCCCTCTTCATGCGAGTCCACCAAAATCTCTGGCGGAGATCCTGATACATCTTGGTGGCCCCGGGATGAATAGACAAAGGCGAATCATGGGCTTCGCGGAGAATCAAATTCCGCAACTCCATGTCCTTTGGAACCACAAGGCGTTGCCCGAACCTCACAACACCATGCTCATCCTCAGAAAAGCACTTAGTTGTTCCGTTCTTGACATTTTCCTTGATGTGGCTCACACCATCGTCCATTGCCGGCGGACTTGATCCGATCCACCAAGGTCGGTTGCACAACCAAGGTAGCGAGGGAACCATGCTCAACTAACCCAAGGTTAAGACGCTGGAACTCCTCCTGAAGAGTGGGCGAACGCTCCTGGAGCAATAAGGCATTACAATGCACTTTACGACTGAGCGCATCGGCAACGACATTAGCCTTGCCCGGATGGTAGTGAATACCCATATCATAATCCTTGATCAGCTCAACCATCTCCTTTGCACGAGGTTCAGTCAGGTTGGGTGAACAAATACTTTAAGCTTTTGTGATCCGAATACACTTCTAGCGACGACACCGATTAGGTAATGTCGCCAAATCTTAAGTGCATGAATCACAGCTGCTAGCTCCAAATCATGAGTAGGGTAGTTGAGTTCATGAGGTCTCAATTGCCTTGATGCATAGGCCACTACCTTGCCTTCTGCATAAGGGCGCAACCGAGGCCTCGACGAGAAGCATCGCAATAGATATCGAAGTCGCTATGGATATCGGGAAGAACGAGGGCGGGAGCGGTGGTCAAACACTTCTTGAGTATTTGGAAACTTTCCATACAAGCCTTAGACCACAAGAACTTCGGTCCTTCTTGAGCAACTCCGTCATCGGCCCGCGATCTTGGAGAAGTTCTCGATAAAGCGACGATAGTATCCCGCTAAACCAAGAAAACTCCGCACCTCAGAATCAAGTGGGCGGACTCCGAGAAAGAACATCGTCGACCTTGCTAGGATCAACGGCCTCGCCTCCGGCTGAAAGAACATGGCCTAAGAAGGCTACTTCCTTCAACTGAATCGCGACTTGTGAACTTGGCGACTGGTGGTGCTCACTGTGTTTGCTCAACACAAGCCGGATGCTCGGCGTGTTCCTCATCGTTCTTGGAGTAGATAAGAATATCATCGATGAAGACCACGACAAACTTATCCAAATACTCCATGAATACCGAATTCATGAGGTTCATGAACAAAGCAGAGCATTGGTTAAGTCGAATGACATGACAAAGGTACTCATACAAGCCGTGGCGAGTAGAACGCCGTCTTTGGAATATCCTCGTGTCGAATCCGAACTTGATGATATCCCACTCTCAAATCAATCTTGGAGAAAACTCGAGCTCCGGTTAATTGATCGAAGAGATCGTCGATGCGGGCAATGGATACTTGTTCTTCATCGTCACTTCATTAAGTGGCGGTAATCAACGACATACGTAAAATACCGAATCCTTCTTCTTTCACGAAGATTCTTTGGACAACCCCAAGGAGATGAGCTAGGCGGATGAAACCCTTCTCTTGCAGCTCACTTAATCGCTTCTTGACTCTACCAACTCGTTCGGAGGCATCCGACACGGCCTCTTAGAAATAGGGGCGATGCAGGAGCCAACTCAATGACAAACTCGAGATCTCGAACTGGTGGCATCCGGAAGATCATCGGGAAAGACATCAACGAAGTCACAAACTGTTGGGACTTCATTAATATCTAGAACGGACTTCGCCGAGGCGAAGAGATGTGGACCTAGCAACCGGCGAGAAGGAAGCGCGAACACCGAAGGACTAGAAAGAGAGCGGACTTCTTGGCGCAATCGATTTGCCCCATATGACGAGACAACCAATCCATACCAAGAATCACGCCCGGACTTCGCAGACTTGAGGAGAATAAGATTCACGAGAATCCAACTCCCTCAATCTCGATGGGGACATCCTACACTCAAGCTCGGCTCTCAACTCCGACCCGGAGAGCGAATGAGTAGCGGGACCGACAATGGAGAGAAGAGAAGCTCCCAACAATGCAAAAGACTCGAAAGCGAAAGAATGAGGCGCTCTGAATCAAACAAAACGAAAGAGAGGGTGAGAGTTAACAAAAGCGTACCTAGCACAACGCCGGGTGCCTCTGAGCCTCCTCGCGGTGATAGCGTTGACGCGACCACTACCCACGCCTTGGGTAGCGGGGCGATCTTCGGTCTGCGAAGATCCACCTCTGCCGCGTCCTCCATTAGGACGCGGGCCGCTCCGGTCTTCTTAGGGCATTGGTTCGCATAATGCCCTTACCGTTGCATGCAAAACAAGTGACATCGCCGCCGGGTTATGGAACCGCTCTTGACTTCGCAGCGACGTGGTCGGGCACGACTGCGATTTAACGAGAACGAGCGGTGACCTGGGTGAGTCTTGGCGAGATGGAACCCCGAGATCGCCTCAAGCGAGGACGGAGGAATGGACTTGGAAGACTTGTAAGTCTCCCCACTTGCGCTTCACGGAATCCATAAGCTCTCGAGCCGCATGCTCAAGAACGATGGCCTTGTCGACCAAGGTGCGGAAATCGAGAAAGTCGACAATGGATAGCTTGTCCTTGACTCCTCGGACAAGCCACGCTGAACTTGGCACGCTTAGCCATATCGGTGGCCACATCCTCGGGAGCATAACGAGCTAGATGGTTGAACTCGTATACATACTCCATGGTGAGCTACGCCTTGCTTGAGCGCAAGAAACTCCCCCTTCTTGATCTCCATCAAGCGGCGAGGATGTGAGCCCGACGGAAGGCAAGACGAACTCCTCCCAAGAGGCGGTGTGGTCTCACGGGCTGCATGGCGAGATAGCTCTCCCACCATGACAAAGCTGCACCCTCAAGCCGGTGCGATGCAAGCAGCGCCTTCTCGTGCTCACGGCGCTGCGCTATCTGGCTTCCGCTCCACGCGACGGCCAATAAATGCGCATCGGGGTCCTCGGACCGAGAAAAGGTAGGGGCTGGGTGCGAAGAAACTCAGAAGGCCCCCACGAGATCGATGGGCATTCCTTGCCTGCATCACGAAGCTCCGGAAAGTGCAAGGTGGTGTTGCGCGCGATGGCGTCGAGAGAACTCTCTCGTCATCCGCGGTTGCGCTCAATCTGCAAAAGGACCTCGGCCATGGTGGGAGGAGGAAGCTCCTCGTCCGGACCAGGTGATCGCCTTGGCCGCTACGAAGTCGTCCACCATCCTGTTACAAGAAACCTTGGTTAGCAACTAGACTCGAAAACCAAAGCCTTAAAGAAGCAAAAAGCGATCGACTAGGGAATGGAATATCACCCTAAACGAAAGCCAAAACAGCGAGTAAATCAACTTTAGAAGCTTCTAAAAGACTCTCAAAACAGCCAAGAAACACCAAAAACAAGGCTCAACTTCTCAACTCACTAACCCGTATTGAATGAGCAGTAGTTGCTCGAGAGGATTAAAATCAGATTGTAGCGTGAGGGTTAATACTAGTAGAGAGCAATGTTAATTCAGCGAAATACGTGTTAGATACTTAGCTAACTAGTATCACATCTTACCCTTTTATTCCCACAAGTTTTAGTTGAATTAACCTCTCATTTTCTACCCTATTTAGGACTTATAAGCTCGCTGTCCGGAAATTGGCGATCGCTGTCCAGATTTTGCATCCAAGCCTCCAAGCCGAATTCTTCAACTTCGGAAACTTCAAAACCTTGTAGAGGGCAGCTAACACTTCAATTTGCCAAACTCATTAGTTCCCAAAACCCAATTAATCGATAACACTATCTTTTAACAAGGGAGAGAGAAAACAGACTTTTAAAACTCAAATTAGAGTGAGATGAGAAGAAAGCTAAGATAGATGAGGAGTAAAATCTGAGAATTACTTAAGCTTTCAAACTCATTTAACACTTTGAAATTAGGTTTTCAAAATATCCTAAAGACGACCAAGCTTGCGTTACTACGGTCAGGATGGCTCTGATACCAACTTTTGTGAGCACCCGGATTTATTAGGCTCATAATACTTAGTCATCCAATTGACCCTAGTATTATCAACCAAATAACCCCGGTCTCGAGAGATGTATACTCCCCAGAATGCAGTATACATACCTCACAACAAAAGAATGTATCAATTCCATACAACACATAGTACATAAGCAACAAACCAGAAGTTAATATTAATATGGAATAGCTATTACAAAAGAGGGGCCCTTAGGCCAAATAGCAACAATTCTAAAAAGATAACAGCGGAAGCAAAAGTGCCATAAAGATGGCTATAACACAAAGCCAATCAGTGTGCCTTAACCCCTAGGCATCTCGACAGGACCGCCAAGCTAGCCGTCAAGAAGGCGCAACACGAGGACAAAAGTGAGGCTCTAGGATCTCACCTCTCCCTCTGCAACAAAAGCCACAAAAATGCCACAACCACGGGAGATGAGTACATAAAGTACTCCGCAAGACTTACGTGTAAGATAACAGGCCTATAACATATGCTACATGCCAGCTTTATGTAAGTGGAGGTTGTATGTCTCATTTAGCATAAAGCAACATTTATTTGCAATAACATAATAGATTGAAGGCAATTTGGCAAAGCATTTTTAATTGTTGAAATAACAACGAGATAATACATAATAACAACAACATGAACAACCTAGAAGTGACTAACCCATTAGTCACCACAACAATAGCATGAACTTCCCGTTCATACCAACCAAGTCAAGTTTTAATTAAATGTTGTAGTCTAGTTCTCACGGGGCGTATCCGAGCGTGTCCATAACCTAGGACGAGGCTATTCGAATAGTTTTATCCTGCGCAGGTGTACCATGTACCCACACGTCGAGACCGCCTTTCCTTTACGCACACTACCAAAGGTGAGCTGGCACGGCTAAGTCCTACGAGACATTTCCAATGGACAATGCTAATTCTGAGTCGCACAACCCACGGGGAGAAGGAGACATTAGACGACCTACCCGGAAGCTAATGCTCCCCTCCCACACCACACACACACATTTTATCTTTAAAACCACCAACCAGCGACCCCAATTAACACCCTCCAAAGTACTTAGTCAAGAGGGTCCCATTTCCCCTCGTGTGGTTAGTACATAATATGCTCAATCGGAGGCGCAAGTAACTCGGTCCTTAGGGACTTAGGCATACTTCCACAATCCAAAAACCACACCATTCATCCAATATGCCCAAGTCTAAACAATCTTTTATTTTCAGATTTTTACTTTACAAATTAACAAAGCACAAGTGCTGGACATAAAGGAGTAATATTTAGATTTGTGTGATCAAGACCATCGACTAAGCCGATGATCGCCCATTTCTACCGTTATCTAAGCATTGCTAAGCATTTGAAATCACAACTACTAAGTGATAGGAGTTCATCCACGAACTCCAATCACAGCAAATAACCTAGGCTCATGGTAGTAAAGACATGGTATTCCTACAGATTATGCAACTATAGGATCCACTAACCATAATTAAAACAAAGTAGCAATGCATACATAGAGTTTAAACAACATAATAGACTTGCAATTATAGGATGAATCATGGTCAAACTGCTTGCCTGGCTGTTGAGGGTCACTTTGTTGCGGAGGATCGTTCTCGGGATTACCACAAATGTCGAACCCTAACGAAAAGGCGATAAAGAGTCGATAAGAATAAAGAAAAGCAAAAAGACCCAACAGCAAAAGTTCTCCGAATGATTTGAAATTTTATAGCAGCAAGGTATTGATTTAACATGAATATAGAAACAAGAATCAATCGATTTGGACTCTTGATGCAAATGATATGATCAAAACAATTCAATTCGGCCAGAAAAATCCAATTTAAATTAAAAAGGGCTACTGTTCATAAAATATTTTCTAGGGGTCTTCTGGACATGAAATTTTTACGGTAGATAGGTAATGACATTCTAAGACTAATGGAAGTGGTTTCAACTCTTTTGGAGTTACATTGCAACTTCTACAATTTTTAAAGACAAGAACTTGAACAAAATTATAATGCATAATTATTTCTCCTAGACACAGTAACATGTTCAAAACTATTTTTCCTAGCAAGTTCATTAATGGAGGAATCCAACAAACTTGGATTCACTCCAAAATCAGTTACAGAGAATTAGTTATGTATTTTACAAGTTACAATGATTTTTAGAGAAACAATTAAAGCCTATGCAAAGTCAAAGTTAATTCTGGACATTATTGCAACTAAAACATAATTATAACTATTTTTAGATTGAAGTGTAGGTAATAACAGAATTAACAAAGTTGGGTTTAGCTAAAAGGATTTATATTGAATTTGTTATGCATTTTTCAATTTAACAGAAATTTTATTGCAATTAATAAAGCTGAGAATGATTAAAATCTAATTTCATGCTTTTCTGGAGTCATATTAATCTCCTAAACATTTTTAGATTAAAGTTGAGGTTATAACAGGATTAACACAACTGGAATCATCTAAAAATGAACTAACATGAAAAAGATATGCATTTCTAAAGATTAATACCTTTTTCAGTTCATAAATAAATCCATCGGAAATTCTAAATCTTGAAAACGACGTGGGCGATTGTGGGCCGTCGATCCTGGATCGGACGGTCCAACGACCACGGAACAGCAGCTGGCCGCGCGGGAAACGATGAACGGGCCGTTGATCTTGGATCCAACGGTCCTCGTTGAATCCACCGCGACGCGTTTGGATTCGCGCTGCCGAAGACGCAGCGATGGTCGTGGGCGTTGATCTTGAGATGGACGGCTCACGACCACGCCACCTGATGAACTACAAATGTCCGAGCGAATCTCAACCACGATCGCGAAACGGACGGTCCATAGTGGACAAAGAACAAAACGCGGTGAGATCTAAGCCGCACATCCACGAAATGGAGGCGCAGAAGGAGCCACGTCGACTCGACCAAAACGACGACGCGTCCGACAACGACCGACGACGCTCCACGGCTCATCGCCGGCGACCGACAGCCACGGCGGCGCGTGCCAAGGTTACCTCTGGTGCACAATAGCATCAGTGGTCACGCGCACCACTCACACTCGGCTGGAGTGGATCGGAGCGGCAGCGACGGCGAGGCGGCGGCGATGCTACTGAAACGACGACAAGAATATTCAGCTCATGGCGGCTAAACCGGCGGTGCCAAAGCCACTAAGGACTACCAGAGCATACCGGAGGTCGCGGAGGGGCGGAGAGAGGTCGGAGGAGCCCGCGGCGGAGAGGCTTGCCGGCGGTGGAGACGAAGACGCGAGAGAGTGACTGGGCCAAATCAGGGAGACCGCGTCATCGAAAGGTTCCGCACCTCCCTCGATGCTACAGAGGAAGGAATCGAAGGAGGAGCACTCACCGTCGTTGGAGACGAAGAGGGTGCTCACGACGCGCTGGAAATCCGAATTCGCGCTACGGAGAGGCAAACCAATCGGAGTTAGGTGCTTACTCCGGGAGGGAAGAGGAAGGAAGGGAAAGAGAAGGGAGCAAGGGCGCCACAGAGCACCAGTTCCACAAGCGAGCTTCACTGCTAAAATGGCGGCGAGGTGCGAGTGGTTGTTTGGAGCTCCAAAGGCGAGTGGGTGCTAGCTAGAGCTCTTGGGTGTCGAAAAGAAGCCCAAGGAGGATGCCAAGGAGCTTAAGTAGCAACGGAGGAGAGAACAACGGTAGGGAGCCTCGGGTGCTCTGGACCGTCGAAGAGCGACGAGGCGATGGAAGCGGTGAACTCGGCGACCACAGGGGCGGTGCTGCTGGCGGCGCATTAATGCGAAGTCCGTTGGCGTAACGAAGACGCGACAGGACGCTGCGCCCCCACGACTTGCTCTGCCCATGGCGCTGACGCGGGCTCTACGTCGCGCGAGCTGGAGGAGGACGACGAAGCGGCAGCCCTCCGATTTTGATCGAGTGGCTGAGGATAGATAGAGGCGGCGAAGGGGTATGCAGTCGTGGGCCACACGATGAGAATCCAACGGTCCACGAGTGAGCGCCCGCGCCCGAGCCGCTCGGTGCAACTAGGTGGCTGGGCCAAGACCGATGGCTTGAGTCAGACACGGGCTCGAGCCCGAGCAACAGTGAAACCCTAAATGAGTTTAGAATGTACAGCAGACTTTGGAGATTTATTTGAGGCATCAAACCAACTCTAAAAATTATGAAATTTTTACAGGAGCTCTATGACTAACATATTAACCTCCCATAAAATTTTCAGAGATGTTTGTGCAATATATTTCCCTCAATAAATTCCAGAAGGATAGAAACTAGGGTTTGACCAGACTTTTGACTGGTTTGACCTGCCTCTAAAAATATCCAAACAATTTCTAAAAATTGTGAGAAAATTCAGAGGGGCTTCAAGTCACCCAAGGAACTTGGGAAAAATATTTACAGAGGTTTGGCACAAGATTTCCCAAGGAGGTTTTTGATAGGAGTGAATTGGAGAATTTGATTTTTGAGTTTTGATTTTCTATAATTCCTTTGCAAGAATTACAGATTTGGGCAAGCATTCCCATTTGAAGAAAAAGTTTTAATTTATCCTCATTTTCATTACATTTGAGACACACACTTAAGTTTGGGATGTTACACGAAGGAGGGTCCCAATAGAGGCAGTGACCGACGAGGCGGGAGCGGTTGGCGCCAGCCTCCTTGGAGGCATAGGAGGTAGGCCGAGGCAAAGTGAGAGGGCGGAGCCACAGCCGGAGGCGGCAACAGCGGTAGGCCGAGGTGGAGCCGAAGGCGGAGCCAGATGTAGAGACGAGAGATGGAGGGGCAGCCAAGGGAGGCGGTGGCTAGGACGGAGACGCAGGCGGTGGCGGCGGGATCTGGTGGGCAGTGGCGAGAAAAGGAGAGGGGATCTGGTGGCCACCTCCTCATAAGCTGCGCGGGCACCGTCGAGGCTGACAACCATGTGCTCGCGTCCACGCACCTGGCCGACGCGAACGCAGCTCTCACGACCATCTCAACCGCCTTCGGCATCGGCCGCATCACCGTTCACATCACCGCCACCGACTCTGCCGACCACGCCTTCCTCTTCCACCACTTCTATGAAGGCTTCCGGGGCTACGACCGCCTCCATGTCATCAACTTCAGCCTCTTTCAGGGCCTCCAGTGGCTTGCCTTGATCCAGGCCCTCGCGGGGCCGTCCGATCAACTCCGTGCTCCAGCTCCATCGCCTCCTCGCTGACCCGGCCGATCAGGCGCCTATCGACGATGTTCTTGAATGTTTCGTCTCCGTGCAACCCAAGATCTCCCTCAACACCGTGAGCGCCAGCGGAGCGGGCAACGCGATGGCTAAGGCGTACCTCCAGAGGGAGATCTACGACATCGTGTGCAGCGAGGGCACCGCCCGCATGGAGCGACACGAGCCACTATCTTGGTGGTAGGACAGTTTGGGCGCCTTGGGCGAGGGTATTGTGCGCTTAGGTCGGCGCACTCCGGCGGAGAGGATCTTTGGTTAGGTTGTTCTTCGGCGAGGGGCACTGCGTCGAGGAGGCCGAGGGGTGCCTCACGCTCGGGTGGCACGGCCGCCCGCTGCTCTCGGCTTGATTTGGGGATTTGGGGGAGAAGAAGCACTGTAGCTCAATGACATGTGGCATCCACATTAGTCAAAACCATTTTGTATTAGGCCACGTCAGCGCCATATCATCCAAAACCACCCCAATTTGGGCTGAGGGGGGTAAAACGAACGGTTTTGATAGTTGAGAGTGTAGGATGTCCGGTTTTGTAGTTTATGGTTGATTTTTGGACTTTTCAAAAAGTTCAGAGTTGTAAAATAGACTTTTTCCTATTTTTATGACTAATCTAGTGATACCATTTACACATGACCAATATATATAATATATATATATATATATATATATATATATATATATATATATTAGTGATATTAGTGATCAAAGTTAAGAAAATTTGATTGCAAGTAAGTTAATAAGGATTCCACAGCATATTGTATAAACGTGCAGAGAGAGACAGAGAGAGACAGAGGCGCATTATGGTCTGTTCCATCTGCTCCTCAAGGCATATGCAAGCTAGCTATTTCCTAAGTAGCTGTTGTGAGATGGGAGTACTAACGAAAAAAATTAAAGAAAATTTTTCATTGACAACACTAAAAAAGTTTTGCTGTAAAGTTACCACTGGCAGTAACATTGATGAACGGGTTCGTAAGCACATGCAGGTGAGACAATCATTTGAGGAAACCATCTTAATTTACTAGTTCTACGATACGATCGAGTGCCAATTTCTCAGAGTTAAATGGGTCTCTTTGTCCGGGTATACCAGCTGAGAGATCGAAGACTGTCATATATATATATATATATATATATATATATATATATATATATATATATATATATATATATATATATATATATATATATATTAGTGATATTAGTGATCAAAGTTAAGAAAATTTGATTGCAAGTAAGTTAATAAGGATTCCACAGCATATTGTATAAACGTGCAGAGAGAGACAGAGAGAGAGAGAGAGACAGAGAGAGAGGCGCATTATGGTCTGTTCCATCTGCTCCTCAAGGCATATGCAAGCTAGCTATTTCCTAAGTAGCTGTTGTGAGATGGGAGTACTAACGAAAAAAATTAAAGAAAAATTTTCATTGACAACACTAAAAAAAGTTTTGCTGTAAAGTTACCACTGGCAGTAACATTGATGAACGGGTTCGTAAGCACATGCAGGTGAGACAATCATTTGAGGAAACCATCTTAATTTACTAGTTCTACGATACGATCGAGTGCCAATTTCTCAGAGTTAAATGGGTCTCTTTGTCCGGGTATACCAGCTGAGAGATCGAAGACTGTCAATTCATAAATTTTTTAAAGCGGACACTATCACTTCAAAAATTTTATATGGCTGGTCTTGTCGCACATCGTCCTGCCTACGGATTAGCGGTCGCAAATTGGTCAACTTGGACATCATATTGTATCTTTTCCATCTGAAAAGGTCTCCAGTGTGATGTAGCAAAGTTTGGTGAAAACTGATTACAGTTTTGGTGCCATATGGGCACGGCTAGCTAGTCATGTGTAGCTGGCTACCGTGGCCTCCTTTGATTGTACACAGCGACGAAAAGAAGAACCCATCGATCAACACCAAATCTTGCGATTGTACGTGCTGATCAATGATGTAGTACAATACAACACGGAAAAAGATGCTAGTATTAAATAAGATAAGAAGAGACATATGAAAAGAACTTAAATGTTCCAAAAGTAAATCGTTGTACAAATCTCCACCCTCATTTTGTAGGATAGAAATTAATTAATTAGATCGTAGTAAACCACGTGCCATGGGTCGCTAAATTTCTATGATCGATTACTAGGAACAACAACCATTGCTATGGAAAAAGGCAGGTACAAACAAACTAGCCAGTTCATATATCAACATGCTGAGTAGTGCCGTTCGTGCCAGCCTACATAAATAATATTATCGATTTGTTCTGTACATTTTTAACCTAAAACAACCTGTGAAATTATCCAAATAATCTGTATTAATTTCCAGCAAATTTCTAACAAGTTGAACAAGCCTTAATTAAGGATTAGGCCACTTACCATTTCGACCAACACGACCAACCAACAGTTCACGATCACGGCCGTCCTGGAATTTGTTTTTGAATGCTAAATCAGAGAGAATGGAGTGCAGTATATGCTATATATTATGGGTTCATCGCTGTCGCATGTGTCCTCGTTGTCAATATTAACATGCATGTGTATATCCCCCACTGTTAGAAATTAAAGCTAGATACAATTAAATATGGGTCATGAAAGGTACAAACGATGACTATCAGTTCTGTATATTGGGTTTGCTTGACACCATAGTGGTACAGCTAACGCACGTAAAGTAACTACAGCTATGCACAAGGGGAGTTAATGGAGCGATTAACAACATGGAGGAGAGTAACAATTTTGGCTCCGCAGTTATTATTCAAATTAAGTCAAGTAACGTAAGTGTAATGATTCATGCATTATTCTTTCCCATACTTGCGGCAGCTTTGATAGTAGCTAGCAAGGACATGAAAACTGCAACAGAAAGCAATTGCTTCTGAACTTTTGAAGAAAAAAAACCTATGAATTTATGATACATGTAAAAAAGAAATTAGTGAAATGACCAATGCACTAGGTAGAATACCTTGAATTTTGAAAAGTTGTAAATGATGTAACAGATGTTTCCCTGTACAAAAATAAATACAATGTTTGTTCACAAATATTAAAATAAAATAGATCAACGAGTATAGAAAAGAATAAATTTGTTTTTTCCGGACAAGTAAAGAAGGTTAGTACCAACGATATTTTTTATTCTTGGAAGACAAACTTGCATTCGAACCTGAACATCAGTCCTTTTTAAATTATGAATTTCAGTACTATAGCTGAAATTAACCATGGCCATACAGGGACTGAGCATTATAATATATTTAGTGAAGGCCCACTGTCCGTGAAATTTTGGTTGAAATTTATTTTCAGATACGTTTTCTTGACTGTATATATTCAATTAGCAACATGGTGGTGCCCTAACTAGATAGTACAACGATATTTCTAACATGCTGAGGTCAGGGCATCTCTAATAGTTAGAGATAACATTGTCTCTAACATATGCTATATTATCTTTAGAGACAATATCTTCAATAGATAATTTCTAGCACACTCTCCAACATTTATATTATATATATTTCCTTTGAAACAGGCCTATATGTCAACTAGAGTAGATTAATGTATCATGTCTTGTTTCGCGTGCACGACAGTCTCTTCAGAAAGAGACGAGCTCTCTCTCCTCCACGTAGGATTTTGTTGACGTGGCATAGCTAAGAGACGACAATAAATACACTATTGAAGATGCTCATGGGTTGACGTATCTATGTGTAAATATGCATGGCAATCAATCCCTTACGTAACATGTTTGAATGCCAAGTGTTCATAAAAAAAAGTAATGGTCAAAGTTGCATGTTGGAGAACCGTGTCGATGTCCAAAACGTCATATATTGTTGAACAGAGGGAGTAAATGACACCATAAAATATGTGCCGTCAAACTTTCTAAAGTTTGACCACTAATATATTTTTAAATATTTAGATTGGTTACATGAAATCTATATAAATGGATTTGTCGTTAAAAATACTTTCATAATATTGTAATCTCACTACCACAAACTAGATCTTTCGCGACGGTTGAGAATTTTCTTGACGGGCCCACAACCAACCATCGGTAATTTTATTTTTTCTGACCGGTATATAATGCCGTTGTCAGGGAAACATATATTTCCTATCTATTGGTGTTGCAAATACTTGTTAGGAAAAAACATTTTCGCGTCGTTCTTTTTGTTCACAATCACAAAAAAGCTATTTTCCTGGTGGAGCTAAATTTCCCTGGCCATGGGGATAGCGCGAGAAGAAAAAGGACAACCCACCCAGTATCCCCAAATCAATCCACCAAAATCCTTAACTCCCCCTCCACGGCGAGGCCTCCGCCCTCAAATCGCGGTCGCCTCCTCCTACGCCTTGACTCCTTGACCGTTGGTGTCCATTCCAAGCCCCGGCTTCCATTGCCTTATCCCCTACTACATCACCCTCAGTCCTGAGCCCTGTCACCGTGTAACAGCCCAAAAATCCATAAAGACAAATTAAAATATGGGATTTTTAAAACTTTTCATGAGATAACTAATGCCATTCTTCTTGGTTGCATGTTTGAAACTTATTTGGATTGCATCATATTTCCTTACCGGCATGGGTGGTATGAGAATCACCAAAGAAAAATATCAGAACTAGATACCACTCTAAGATCCTACCCTGGTTATTATTCCTATTCTCCCTAGCCTGTTTCTTCTCCCCATTTCCGTTCCTCGACCATTTCTTTGTCAGAGTTGGTGCGACGAGCTAACCCCTTGGTCGTGAACCGGTGGCGATGGGCCTCTTTTTCCCCGCTTAGCGTCAAGACCGCAGGACCTGGGCACATTGGCAGGCGCTGTCAATCAGCCATTAATAGTCGTCGCTCAACCCGCCACATCATCTGTACTGTACCGCCGACCGAGCTGAAATTACTAGCCACTCGCCCTTTTTCGAGCCATGCCGAATGCATTGCAGGCTCTCGAACGTTTCTGCCCCGCCGATCAAGTACAACAACCCCAAGCTCCTCATCGCCTTCTCCACCACACCAGTACTAGCCCTACTTTCTTGCTCCCTCAAGCGAGCTTGAGCTCCAGGTAAGGCTCGAGCGCTCGCTTCAGCTAAGCACCACCGCAAAGCCGCCATCACTGTTGACCCCCATCAAGTAAGGCCTTTCTTCCTTGTATGTGTCCGCTCACCTTCCATGACCCAAGAGGCATTTCCCCTTTACTTGATTTCACCCTTTTGTTCACAGGAGCCGCCATTGACCTCGCTCTTCTTCCCTTCCTACCAGAACAGTCCTAGCAGTCGAATCGACCCCGCCGGTGTGGAATACACCAAGACATCTCTTCAGGACCATCTATCGCTTCCCAGGAGCTATCTTGGTGGCTGAAGACTACTCTCTTTCCTCAAGCCACTACAGTAGCGTGGAGCTTCTCTCGCTGTCGCTGTCTATAGTCGCCAGCCCAGCTCCAGCTATCTCGTCCCTTTGCGTAATACCGGTACGTTCTGTCGATCCCGGGAATGAAGGATCCCGAATTCTCTGTGTTCATGCACTAGTCCAGGATAGCTAGAGTACACAGTCATACAAAAATGACATCATAATTATATCACGCATTTATTTAATATAATTCAGAGTTTATTACAAAATGGGCTTAAGGCCAAATGAAATAACATAGTGTGTAGGTGAGCCACACGATGCGCCATAGGCAATCGTCTGGGGGCGTAGGCCTAAACGTCTGGATCCTCACCGTCTTGGTAGAAGTCTTCTCCAGAATAAATATTATTCAGCAAGAATGAGCACAACTTCCGTGCTCGCAAGTTACACCTAATAAAAGAGTATGATGCATGCATAAGTAAACAAGTGAGGCTAACAGGGTCTATTTTGCATAAAGCAGCATTTTCAGTTTAAATATTCATAATAATTTCCAAGGCCATTTTTAATCTATAACTAAAATCAGATTTTAAATTAACAGTTTTATAGTGGATAACCTCCATGAATAAATGGTGAAGGATACCCTCCTATCACATGCCTAACTGCCCAATTTTACCACAAGGATTATCCATCCTCAAACCATTTGTCAAAATCATTTTAAAACAAAAAAACAAAGTCTAACTTAGAGTGGCTTTGCTCAGCATGTCCATAACCGTGGACACGACTATTCGAATAGTTTTACACTCTGCAGAGGTTGTATAGCTTTACCCACACGAGATAACTTGCTTTTAGTGTCGGCCAATACACGCTTCCGAAGGCGTGTGACTAAGCAATTATCATAAGGCTTTTACAATACTCTACCCTAAAGTATTTATGCCCCCTAAGGTTTCGCTTTCATTGGATTAACCATCCTCCGGAAGCCCCCTCTTGTGCCAAGTGGGACTACTGTCTAACCGACACCCACACAACAACATAGCACAAATAACAGTAAGGTATTACAAATTATTAAGCATGGTTCTGCCCATATAGAACATGTGGTGGTACAGTGGGGCATAGCAAGATACGCTCAAAGGCCGGTCCTTAACTGACTTGGGTATCAATCCACAACCCTGGAGTCGATCATAGAAATGAATCGATCCTGTGCATTGACTTGCACCATACCAATACCCATTATAACCAAATCTAAACCATTTTAATTTATATTTTTTCCAAGTGAAAACATTTTCTAAACTTTCAAAGGTAAAACAATACCATATACTCAATTTTAAATCAAGTTTGAGTAATTTGGCTAAAATCTCCCAAATACCAAATTCGGATCTAAGCATTGACTAAGCATATAATTTTCAAATTTTATTTTGACTATGGTGACAAGGAAATGATAATTCAATAATCAAAATTGGCTATACAAAGGAATTGGAATAACTAAGTATTTAAATAGGGATTTAAAATAGTTGAATAAAATTATGCATGCAATAACAATTTTAAAAATAGAATTAAATAAATTTAAAATAGTGGGATCAATATGAACAATGGTATAACTTTCCTTGCTCGAAGTCCTAATACTCTAAATCCTCAAAAGGGTCAAGCTCTCCAGAGTCGTCGAAATCTATACACGAAAATATGACAAATTCAAATAAAACACAAATAAATTCAAATGAACATTCAAATTAACTCCAAATCAAATAATTTTAGTTTAGTTAGCTAGATCTTGAATTTATATAAATTTAGAAATTTGACTCACCTAAATCTATGTTCGTATGAAGAAATATGAGCTCCTAGAAGTTTTAATTCTAAAGAAACCCTAATTTCAGATTTTACTATTTTTCGAATTATTTTTCTAAAGAAAATTTGAATTATTGCGCACTGTGATGTCAGCCCTCAGGAAATCATTTTCCTGGCTGATTTATTTTTCTGTTGGAAATTATTTGAGTCTATGACAGGTGGGCCCGAAGTCAACAGACACGGTCCACGAACGGTCAACAGTTCACGGTGAACCTGGTGCATGGAACAGTGAAGGGCTGTTGTGGGCACTGGCGCAAGGCTTGACGTGGCAGCCACGTGGGTAGCGACGGGGGTTTTATTGCTAGCGTGGCACCGCTGTGGCGCTGACGTGGTCACGCCACGTAGGACCGACGGTGGAGGAGCTCCGGCGACGAGCTCGCTAGTGTTCCACGCTGGGGCGACCTAAGCGAATAGGCGCAAAAGAGAGGGAAGGGGATAAGGAACTCGATGCGCTACCTGGTGGTGGCAGGGTGCGACTAGGTGGCCGACGGTGAGGTGTTTAGCGGTGGCGGCTTTAGGGCTCTGACGAAGGAGGGGCTCCGGTGATCCTCGGGCTGAGGTGCGCGCACGAGCTTCGCGGTGACGTTGCGAAGCCGAAGGCATAGACTTCGGGGCCGAAGCGGGCTTGACGGCGGCGGAATCAGCGGTTGAAGGTGCTTCGGTCGCCGGCGGTGATCTTCAAAATCCGGGCGCGAGAGAGGGATTGGAGGGAGGGGAGTTGAGGCATTGGAATGAGTGCCTCAAGGCGCTCCCGAGGCGCACCTTTATAGTGGCCGGGGAGGAGCAGAACGGCGTGTGGTGCATGAAGGTCGACGCGGCACGGCGGTGAAAATTTAGGGATTTAGGGTGGGAGAAAGGAAGGTGAGGACCGTGTCGAGGGCGGATTGATACGGCGATTTGAATGCTCACGGAATCACTGAAGGTGCGGCCGGATTCGACCGGAGTTGGAAGGTTTTTTGAATCGCACTAATGGCAGACGTGGGCAAAAGAAGGAAGGCGCGACGAAGAAGAAAGGAAAGGGGGAAGACGACACTGTAGTGTGGGCCCCACACGTCGGCGTCAGCAAAGAAAGGAAAGTAACGGGTGGTGTTCGGGCCGTTCGATTTAGATCGAACGGTCCACACCAATTGAATCATTCGGACTGTTTCAAATCTTGATCTGGCCGTTCAACTTTGATCCAACGGCCGAGATTGGCTAAAGAGAAAACACGCGGGAGGAGCAGGTCGAGCGAGCCGCTCGCACGTGGGAATAGGATCGGGTCGAGGAAGATTCGGCTCAAGAACTGTTTGGAGATTTAAACGATTTAGCAATTAAAATAACTCTGGTAATTAAAAAGGGCTTTAGAAAATAGCAAATAAAATCCAAAAATTATGTGAAAATTCAAAGAAATTCTCTAAGGCATTTTGGACTTAAATAAAATAATTCCAACTTATATTTGGTAATAAATTTTGCAAATTAATTTATTTTGGATTTGAAATAATTAGGGAAAATCTTTTAAAATATCAAAAAATCCACAAAAATATTTAAGTTTTAATTTTCAACTGAAATTTGAATTTTGGGCTGTTACACGTTCCTAGTGGCCACAAGATACTCATGCACCCTTGTTGCGTGTTAGCACAATTGAACCCTCTACGACCACGTAGTTGAAACTTCTTCGACTACGCACAACCGAACCTTCTACCACCACGTAGTCGAAAAGCCTTGAACTACGCCTAGTCGAACCTCATACGACCACATAGTCGAAACTCTTTCGACTACATGCAGCCGAACCCTCTACGACCATGTAGTCAAAACTCCTTCAATTATGTAGTCGTACCTCTTTCGACTACAGGTAGCCGTAACTCCTACAACTCGCCCAGTCATACCCCCTCCGACCACGCATAGTCGTACCTCATCCGACTACAACTTGTTGTGCTTCCTTCGACTACGCATAGTTGAACCTCATTCGACTACACATGGTCGAACCTCCTTCGACTACAGGTAGTCAGACCTCCTTCGACTACACGTAGTCGAACCATCTTCTGACCACGTGATCATAGAGTCTTCACGTATAGTCTAACTTTCTTCTAACTACATGTAGTCAAACCTCCTTTGACTACGCGTAGTCGAACCTCCTCTGACTTCACGTGGTCAAACTTTCCTCGACTATGCATAGTCGAGCCTTTTCAACTGTAGGTAGTCGAAAACCCCTTTTCGACGAGGTGGTCGTGAACCCTTCCGACCAGCTAGTCGAGAACCCTTCCGACCAGATAGTCAAAACCACTTCCGACCAGATAGTCGAAGCCTCCTCCTGACTAGGTAGCCTACACAGTTTTGAGCACTATGTCTCGGCCACAGATTTGACCACTATGTTCCGACCACACATTTGATCACTCAGTTTCTATCACTGAGTGTCAACCACTCAGTTTCGACTACTGAGTTTCGACAACACCCTCGACCACTAAGTTTTGACTTCTAAGTCTTCGACCATACTGGTCTATGTCTTCGACCACACAGGTCTATGGCTTCGACCAGATTATTTCGACCACACTAGCCTACGCTTCCAACCACGTTGGTCTAATACTTCTGCTCTAAGACTTTGCATGCTTTGGAGTTCAGTTGGACTTTTGAATGCAATTTGAAGTTTTATGTGCTTATTTGCATTTTCGGTTGTTTCTACGTATATAGAGGCCGAAGCGATCGAATGACCTCCAGTTGATCCAAACCAAGACTAGTAGTACTCTGACCAAGGCGAGTCAACACTTTGACCGTATTACACCTAGTCTTTGCAAATTATGTTGCTTTAAATTATGAAATTGCATTGTTATGTTTTATATAGCTATATTGGTCTAGTTGATAGTAAATGCCTTAATAGTAATCGTGTATAAACTTTCAATCCTTGAATTTGGACACTATCCTTGTCACCCTAGAATTAATGGTTTACATACTAGTTAATAAGTCTGTATCTAAGTGTCATGCTTAGCCCTGCTTAGATACACTGTCTTATGGGCAATGATTTGCCTGAAACATCATTAAAAAATTTGGAAAAATGATATTGGGCAATCGAGGTGTAACATCCCAAAGTTCTATTACCAAAATAAAAATTAATAAATTTACTATTTTATTGGATTTTCGAAGTTTGAAAGAGTTTTATTGCTTTTCTTGAATTTCTAAACTTTTAAAACTCAAAAATAAAATCTATTAAAGTCTTTGAAGTTTTAAAAGTCAAAAATAAAATCAATTAAAGTCTTTGAAGTTTTATTGGATTTAAAAGTGAAAATTTAATTAATTTCTAGAATTTTACGGAATTTTAAAATCTTTTCCTTAATTATTTTAAAACTTAAACAAATTTAATTGCAACAACTATTACCAAATAATAGTTGGAATTATTTTATTTAAGTCCAAAATAACTCTAGGAATTTCTATGAATTTTTCTAGAATTTTTGGATTTTATTTGCTATTTTCTAAAGCTTAAATGAATTACTTGAATTATTTAAAATGCTAAATCGTTAAAAATCCCTTTTACTGTTTTGGGCCGAATCTCCTCTGTTCGGCCCAATTCCGCGCGCTTTCGGCCCGTTCGGCCATCTCTCACGCGCACGAATCCATCGCGACCGTCGGATCAAAATCCGACGGCCAGACGCTCAGCCATCCGTGCCCCGCTCCTTTCCTCGGTCGCCGATAGTGGGCCCCGCCATCTTATTCTTCCCCCTTGCTTTCTTCTACGTGCAAACACACCCGAGCGGCCGCTATTAGCACCGCGTTGAGCTCGTCAACGCCGCTATTCCCGCCCCCTTTTCCTCACGCTGTTGCACACATTAAACCCGCCCTTCATCACCGCATCCGTTCCTGGCCATCTCTCCCTTAATCCTGCACGTGTTCACCAGAATGGAGCAATGGCATTGAGATCCCGTCTTGTGCGATCTCCTGTCCGTGCCCTCTGCCCTATAAAGGGAGCCCGAACCCTCTTCCTCACTCATCCCATTCCCCTCACCCACTCCTCTCCCCTCTTATTTTTGCTGGATTTCGCCATTGAAGTTTTCCGGCCGGGCGCCTTTTCTTCAACATCTTCGGCGCCGACAACACCGCCCCGCCTCCGCCTTCACCACCATCCGCATCAACGCTGACCCGGTGCGCACCTCGCCCTCGCCAGAGCGCGCCCGAACCGCCACGCCACCGGAGACCCAATCCTCGCCACCGCAAATCACCTCGTCACCGGCCACCACCTTACGCCCAACCGTCGCAACAGTGAGCATCATCACTCCCGCACCCTCCTCTTTCATTTGGTACCCTCGCCGGAGGCTAACTCGCCGCCGTTCGCCGAGCGCCGCCATTCACCAGATGACGTGGCAGTGCCATATCACTGCCACGCGGCCGCCACCTCATCGCATATGCCCATGTGGCCGCCATGTCACCTGCCCACGTGTCGTCCACATGGCCAGTTTTTTTTTTTCAACCGAATGTAAACCCTATCGCTGGCGTCATGCTTACGTCATAAGTCGATTTTTCTTTAGAAATTTCATTCCAATAATCATGAAAAATCCCAAATTCATCATTTCATGTGATTTTCAAACTTCAAGAGGTTTGTTCTCCTTCATACGAACTCTGATTTCATCGATTCAAATTTCTATATTCATATAAAATCAAGATCTAGCTAACTAAACTAAAATTATTTAATTTAGAGTTCATTTGAATCTTCATTTGAATTTTTTTTGAATTTGGCTTATTTTCATGTATAGATTTTGACGACTTCGGAGAGTCAGATTTCGACGCCGTTTGAGAGCAACTAATTGAGCAAGGCAAGTTACATCTTTAATCATATTTGATCCCATTATTTTAATTCTATTTTGAATTATTACTGCATGCTTATTTCTATTCAATGTAATTTAAATACCTGTTTTAAATTGTAGTTATGCCTAAATCCTTCGTACTGCCAATCTTGACATTGAAATAAACCTACCTTGATACCTTAGATAAAAATCTAGTTTATGCATTAGTATGAACTAGAACATTTTGAGAAAAAATATGCTTAGTCCTGCTTAGAACAGAAATATTTGATTTGTGAATTTTCAGCCAAAAATCAAATGATTAAAATGTACCCATAGCATTGGTGTGCCATGGAAGTTTGCAAATGATTTTGGAAAATAAAATAAAATCAAAAACTGGTTTGGACTTGGGCAAAATGGATAGTTGGTGGGTGCAAGTGTATGCACGGGCTCTTCTCAGGAATGGTTGAGGCCCAGGGATTGTTTTGGAAGTTGCCCAATCAATTAAGGACCGGTCTGCGAGCTGTGGATTGTTAAGACAAAATCGTACTACCACATGTCTTCAGTGGGCGGGACCTGGCCAACTAATTTGCAACATTCCATCGTGGTCGTGCCATCCGGTTGTGTGGGTGTCAATTATGACCTACTTTTATGTATTCCCACCTGGCGCAAGAGGGGGCCTAAATCAGGTAGGTTTCTATCCAATGGAAGCGAAACCTTAGCGAGGCGGGACTACGTTGGGATGGTGCATTGTAAAGGCCTTGTGATAATCACTTAGTTCCACACCTACGGAAGTGTGTGAGCGGACAATATAAGTTGATTATCTCTTGTGGGTAAAGTTGTACAACCTCTACAGAGTGTTAATCTATTCGAATAGCCATGTTCACGGTTATGGACATGCTAAGCAAAGCCTTTCGCGGATTAGACTATGATTTTGTTTTGAAAAAATGGTTTGACATAGATGATTTCATGGATGTCTATTCCACGTGGGAAATTTTGGGCAAAAAACCTGGTGTAAGGGGGGGTAGTCCTTCACCACTTGTGTATGGAGATTTATCCTATACTTGAGAAATAATGATTAAAAATGAAATTTGATTTTAGATATAGTATAACTGCTTTTGAACTTAGTACTGTATTTAAAATATCAAATATTGCTTTTGCACAAATAACCCTATAAGCCTTCCTTTGATAATATCCATGTATGCATTAACTCTGTTGTTAGGTGTAACTTGCAAGCACGAAAGTTGTGCTCATTCTTACTTTATGCAAATAAATTTCAGAGGAGAAGGACTTCGCTATCGGTGTGGATCTTGACGACTAGGCCTCTACCCCAGTCGATTGCTTGTGGCAGATCAGCTGTACTCCACTACTTCTTCGTCTTCCGCTGTGTTCTTTATTGTTGGCTTGTAAGCATCTTTTGCAATAAACTCTCACTACTACAAAACAGGCTATAGTAGACGCCCCATCACAGACGGTTCCTTTGGAACCGTCTGTGTTGGCCATTGCCGCACCTGCGGGTGGTGGCGGGAAGAATATCACGAGCGGTATTTTTTAGAACCGTGCGTGATAGTCATCTATCACCGAGCGGTTTGTAAATAGAACCGTCGTGATATTACACAGGCGTTTCTATTCTAAACCGTGCTGTGATAATCACCCAATCACGAGCGGTTCTATTTAATAACCGTCATGTAATATCCTGAGCGGTTCTATTTACAAACCGTGCGTGATTTGAGTGATTATCACAGCGGTTTGTGAATAGAACCGTCTGTGTAATATCACATACGGTTCTATTTACAAACCGTCTGTGATAGTCATCTATCACAGACGGTTTTTATTAAGAACCGTATGTGATATGCCCACTGCGTATAAATTGAGCGCGACACATCCCTCTGCCAAGACTTTGCCATTTGTGTCCCTTTGCCGCCTTGGCCAGTGTGCCTCTGCCACTCCTCTGCAGTGCAGTTTGGATAAATATAATCAATAGGCCCTCTCGCTCTTGGGCTCCACTTAGATCTGGTAGCTAGCTTCTCCTCCCCAGTGCCGGGCCACTTCCTCCCTAGCTCCTCCAACTTTGTGATTTCTCCCTAATTAAGCAGATGAAGTATCTGATTATCCTTTTTCCACTCTATTGATTAGTGAATTTCCCTGACTTTGCTACTTTGTACATAGACGCTAATGTTTTGTTTTCTTTGCAGCATCATCGAAGGTTATGCAACCGAAGAGGTCATTGAGTTCTGCATCGACTACATGGCTCAGGTGGAACCGATAGGTGTGCCTCTATCTCGCCATGAGGGGAGACTGGATGGTATCGGGACCATCGGAAGGAAATCAATAACTCCCGATCTGAATACATACGCTCAAGCCCATTTCATGGTCTTGCAACACATGACCCAAGTGTCCCCGTATATCGGCGAGCACAAAGACATGGTGCGCCAATGAATCGCACCGGTCGGAGGTTTGGATCACGAGAGAGCACAACCGTCGGTTCAACAAATGGTTAAAGGTGCGAATCATTGGGAGGTCATCAAGTGATGATCTGTTGCTATGGTTGGCACAAGGGCCACAATTTACAATTGTCACATAGCAAGGATCGACATCAATGGGTACACATTTTATCTGGCTGACTCGGGATAGGAAGAGCATATCCGAATAGCGGTGTCGCATAGATGCATTCGAGACCGATGGGATGAGGAGCTCCTACTATGGGCAAATAGGCGAGATATGGGAGCTCGACCACGTGCTTTTCAAGATCCCCTATTTGGTGCCGTTGGGTCCATCTCGCCGGTGAAGGTCGACAAATGCGGTGTCACTACCGTGGACCTCGAGCGTGTCGGATATAAAGACGAACCATTACGTCTTGGCTAACCAAGTTGTTCAAGTCTTCTATGTAACCGACCGGCAAATAAGAAGCGCCACGTAGTTCTTCATGGAAAAAGGAGGATTGTCGGAGTTGAGAATGTAGTGGGCGAGGAAGAATACAATCAATTTGACGAGTTGCCTCCTTTGGAAATGGCATTAGGCTCGAGGAAGAACCCGGTGAGGAAGCTAGCTATATGCGTCGATCATCATGAAGGCCTATATCTTAATTAGAATTTACTCCAATGTAATTAATTTATTCCATAACATCATGTGTTATGGACTTGTAATCTCTCATATATTTTGATGTCAACGTGAAATTGTCATGTGTTGATGTGTTATGGACTTGTCATATTTGATATTGATGTCAATGTGGACGTACATTGTAATGTGGAGTATCAAAATTGTCATCATACTTGATTTCGAGTTGAGTTGAATTAGATATGAAATTTTGAAGTCAAATGTGTTATGAACTTGTTATGGACTTGTCATATTTGATATTAATGTCAATGTGTGGACGTACATTGTAATGTGGAGTATCAAAATTGGTTTCACTTGATTTGGAGTTGAGTTGAATTAGATATGAAATTTTGAAGTCAAATGTGTTATGAACTTGTCATCATACTTGTCACCAGGTTAGAATTCATATGGACTTGTCATAATTGTCATCATACTTGTCTCAGCAGGTTCACTATGTTTTCTCAGGATATTTATGTCTCACCAGGTTCAGTATGTTTTGTCAGGATATCATAAATTGGCCTCAGGTTGTGGGCTATCACAGACGGTTTTATTATACAACCGTCTGTGGAAATAATATCACAGACGGTTCTCATTTCGAACCGTCTGTGATATACTTTTTATAAGGCGGGAAACGCTAGGGTTTTCCTCTCACTTCTCACTTCCTCTCCCGCGCCCCTTACGCTCTCGCGCGCTCGTTCGCCTCCTCTAGGGTTTAGGGCTCGCCTTCACCGCCGACTACGACCTCGGCGCCGCCGCCCCCGACATTGGTGCCCCCGACCTCTGCGCCGCCGCCCCCGACCTCGGCGCCTTGACCTCGATGCGCCGCCCCGACCTCGGCGCCCGTTCACCTCCCAGGCAGTAAGCCCGGCGTCGCCGCCGACCTCGGTGCCGCCGCCCGACATTGGCGCCCGACCTCGGCCGCCGTCCTCCTCCCGTGTCGGCCTCCTCCTCTGACCAGCCTTCTCCCCGCCGTCCTCCTCCCGTGTCGACCTCCTCCCAGCTCCCTCCTCCCAAGATCGGCCTCCTCCCTGCCTGCCTCCCCAGTTCTTGTGCGGCATCCTCTCTGTGAGTATTGCTCCTCTGTGGCGATTCGGTTGATCTTTGCATATATATATATATATATATATATATATATATATATATATATATATATTTGCAAGTGCTAGTTGCAAATTAATCGGTGGGCTTTGTTGACATGCTCGTGATGAACTCCGTCTTATCTTGAGATTGAATGTGATAGTTAGTTCATACTTGAGCTCTATTGTATTACTTACTCTTGTCAATATGTTGTCTTTGTTAATTGGTTACTTCGGTTCAGCTCATAGTTCTATTGCAAATTGATCGGTTGTATTGACTAGTTTGTGATTCTTCTAGTAGTATGTATGAGCTCATTCAACTTTTCATTGCCATCTTGATCTCTGTAGTCAACCTCTGTTTGTTGGAAGTTTAATTTGTTTTAGATTAGCAGTTGAGATCATTTGTGAGTTAAGCAAAGTATTGTTTAGAGCTCATAGTTTGAATTTATATTATCATATTCATTTCATGAAGAGTATAGACAATAGGATTGAGATGGAAAAGACTTGTTCTTTAGCTACTCTCCTTACGAGAGCACATAATATCATCAATTAATATGTTGGAATAGTGTATGCATGCACCGTGAGTTCTTTTCGGCATCCTCTCGTGAGTATTGCTCCTCTGTGGCGATTCGGTTGATCTTTGCATATATATATATATATATATATATATATATATATATATATATATATATATATATTTATATGCTAGTTGATACCTTGATCTCGTATTAGTTCGATTTTTGAGTCTAATCTTGAAGATATTGCAAATTGATCAGTGGGCTTTGTTGACATGCTCTGTGATGAACTACATCTTATCTTGAGATTGAATGTGATAGTTAGTTCATACTTGAGCTCTGTACTTCTTCACGAGAGCAAGTAAGCGAGATGGCAGAGGCACCGTCTTCGCCGCCGTCACCGACGCCCTTGAGATGGAAGAGGCGCCGACGAGGCCGCCAACACCGACCTGCGAGATGGAAGAGGCGCCAGCGAGGCTGCCAACACCGACCCGCGAGATGGAAGAGGCGCCGACGAGGCCGCCGTCCTTGTCGGCGATAATGACACTAAGCGAGATGGCAGAGGACAATCGAAAATGCCTCTGGGCCGGTGGTCATCACGGAGGTCGATGACTTTGGGGTCCCTCTGAGTCCCAAGAGATCGTGGTAGATTCGGACCATCTGCGGGATACTTGGAAGGAGCGGGTCCTCATCACCACACCAAGGTGGAAGGACTGACGAAAGAAGCGAAGCGCGCTGTGGGACAGAACTTTCAGAGAAGTTCACTATTCGAAGCACATGTGGCGCGCGGCGACGGACGGCGATGCTCACGATGGGTAAATCGTGGAGGACCTTCAAGAGCATTCTTGTCACGAAATGCGTGAACACGGGTCGGCGCCTTCAGCGATATAGATTCTTGTGGCGGGAAGCATGGGACACCTTTGTGGCTATGAAAACATCGGCGAATTTAAGGAGCAAAGTCGGCGCGACAAAGCTCTCGGACCGAAACACTCACCCAGACAGACTCGGCACCGCCGGGTGCAGCGGGTAAATCGAGAGAATGGGGGCGGAGAAGGAGAACCCGTTTCGATGTCACGCAGACCCGCGTTCCCTAAGCCGTGGTTAAGCGAGGGCACAAGTCTCGTCTTGGGCAAAGCATCTCCTTCACAAACCCGGCAGACCGGGAAGTGTCCCAGCGTGTGGTAAGTATATCGAACTACTAAGTTGTTAATAAGTCCATAACTTCATAGTGTCTATAATAACGTGATGACCTCTTGCGGCGTGACTTGATCGCCCAAGCTTCCCAAGGGTCCTTCCGTGCGAGCGGGGAGAAGGATATACTATCTCTGACCTTGGGAAACAAGGAGCACCGGGTGTCGCACGCGAGGCCTTGGGGTTAACGTACCTTGGATTCATGGATTAGCGGACGACTACTACGTATAGGACTAGGAAGAGATCCAAGGCGAGCACGACAACCGGTTAGTGCAGATGATTACTAACCAATTTCAAGTAGAGATGGCAGCATTGCGAGTCAAATGGATATACTCATGAGCGGTGATGCATAAGCCGCCCCGCTAATTTGGAAGGCAGTCCTCCTCGGCGTCGGATGGCGTCGCATCCGCAAGATAATTGTGAACATGACGACGTCCGATTCCCGTAGAACGACATCAAGGTAACGTACATCTATGGAATGCACCAAAGATAGACCCTAACGACGCCTTAGCTAATTGCGTATCGTTTTGTAGGAGCCGACGCCCTGTAAGCTCCAAGTGAGGATGGATGGGTCCCTTTGTATTGATTTGCTTGAGGATGTGTATCCATACGAGGAAGAGGCGGTCAAAGACACGGTGGTGCAGTTACGCCAAGGTCCAGGTGGATATGGTACATGTCAATTTCCGAGCCATCCCGCTGGACATTTGCCCGAACGAAGAGATCACAACACTAGGGGATGCCGTCCTCTCTTTTATCCAGTGGCCCAAGAAGAACATCGCCCTGGAACCAGCAGTGCCGCGATCTGGACACGACCATTCCTCTCCAACGGGACCCTCGATGACTCCACCTCATGTTTCGCCTCAAAAGGCCACCTCTTCGATTCCCGTGGAGAAGACGCCGAAGGAACAGCAAAAGCGTGCCGACGTATCGGTTCCCGAGTCGTCTCACAAAAAGACGATGCCAATCGCTAAGGCCAAATCGAAATCAACGAACGTTAAGGCGCCTCCCAAGTCCGGGAAGTCCGGGAAGTCCGCGATACCCGGGAAGTCCGCGATACCCGGGAAATACATCATCGGAAAACCGTTGTGTTCGGCTGCGATATAATGCACGTTGGACATGCTTGTCGCTTTGCATGCACGGTACTTGGACAAGACCCAAAAGAAGGGGTCCGATCTTTGGAATCACCGTCCGATCGAGGACAAGCATTTCTTCAGCGGACGAGGTACCGTCGTGAGCTTCAATGATTTATTTGAACTATTCAACCTCATTGGCCTCGGCGTCTCGCTTCTACGATGTTGGACATCGTAAGTGCGTACAATCAAGTTCTACATTCATCTAATACCGATAAATATCACAACTCATTGCTTATGTATAGATACATCTTTGCAAAATGTCAGGGAATGGAAAGAACCGGTGGGTTTCCTCGACCCACACGTGGTATCGTTGCAAACCATCCTACAAGACTAGATCCTTCGCCGAGAAATACATAACGAGGTCATTGCTTCTCTGAGAGGAACATGAAGTACATAGTGGTGCCCTACAACCGAGGGTAAGTGTCACTACTTGCTATACAAATTTCATTTGTACATTATCTGCAAACACGAACTTAGGTTTAATGACTATAGCGACATACATGAGTAGGTACCATTGGATCCTTTTAGTTATTATACCCAAGAGGAACCATGTGATATACCTTGATTCCCTAAACCGCAACAAGCACAACTTGACACTCTAAGAGGAATACTCGAGAGGTATGCTCATTTCCTCCATACATAACTCTATTGTAGTCTTCATTAGTTTGAAATGGCGAGGATAACTTTTTGAATCATGTAGGTCGTTCATCAATTATGTTGCCAACAAAGGAATATCTGATGGAAAAAGCGCCTAACTAACACACAGGATGGATTTTCGATCGTGCTACAACACAATAATACTATATCATACTTCATAATAGCAGCGTCTCGGCGACTATACCTATATATGTAATTCTATTTTTGCAATTGCGCTTGACAAAAAGATGATGAGTTATGTGCAATCACGTGCGCTATCATATGCACTAATCCTTCTGACTAAGAAGAAGGATCACGAGGTTTGTCAATCTCGAAATAATTATTTCCTAATTATAAATTTAAATATATATAGCTTACCACTTTACTCTTAATTGGTAGCGATGGTCTTGGATTTACAATGTGATTCACTCGTTGCGGAAGAGATCAAGGACATTAGAGGAAGCTCTGCGCCTTTATCAACTCGAAATCATTAATGACAACGGAGAGTTTCACTCCGTCGCCAACCCGAGCATCACCCCACTAAAACCTCTCAACGCAAACAATTGTAATCTAGTTGTAACTATAGCGACAATACTTGAACAAATCACGATCTTTTGTAATTTATTTTGAGTAATGATCACTTTGAGTTGTCATGGTCGCTTGAATCTGTTATTGTGAAATGCTGTTTTTGTGATTGCTTGAATCATTTACGTGAATGCTTGTTTTCAGAGGGCATGGCTAGCAATTCTGAGGCTAGCCAAGAAAAGCGACAAATTGTGGGCGGGGTATGAGCTATCACAGACGGTTTTTGTTAAAACCGCTGCAGGAAGGCAACAAATATCCTGAGCGGTTTCGACGCAAACCGTCGTGATAGGAGAATATCACGACGGTTCTATATAAAAGCCGTATGTGATAGTCACAAATCACGAGCGGTTTTATTTAGAATCGCTCGTGATATTCTCCTATCACGCGAGCGGTTTTATTTAGAACCGCTCGTGATATTCTCGAATCACGAGCGGTTGTCGGTTGAAACCGTGCAGTGATACTTGACTTCCTGAGCGGTTCTTTAATAAAACCGCTCGTGATATTTCGTATCACGACGGTTTTGTACCGTGCGTGATAATATCTGTTATCACAGACCAACAAACATAGGCGGTTGGAAACCGCAAATGCGTGATGACGATTCCAAAATGCGTGATGTCGGTTCTGTAGTAGTGTCTCATTGATTATTAATAAAGTATTGCGATGTATGGATGTTACCATATTCATTTCTTGTGTGAACTAGTGGTGATCATGGGACTAGTTTGAAATACACGGAGGATTTGGGGGTTACTCTCGAGTCCGACACGAGGCTGGGAGCCTGGCTGGTATGTTGGACTAAAATATTATTTTAAAAATAAAAGAAAACCTAAAAAACAGATTTTGACTTGGGCGGCTGGAAAGAGTGGCTGGTGCCGGGTACACGAGAGAATGTTGGTATGTGGATGTACCGCTCAAGTCAATTAAGGACCGAATCCTGTGATGACCTCTCATGCAAAATAGTACAACCACAAGTCGGTAACACCTACGACCTGGCTAACTAATTTGTTCGCCTCGGCGTGGCTTCGCCATTGGTGGATGCAGGTGGATAGTTGGGGGAGAACGAAGCCACGGGAACCGCACAATGCTAAAGGGAGACCTTCGGTGGGCGAGTGGAGGCCCTAAGGAGGTGATACCTAGCGGTGCGAAGTTGCAAAGAGGTGGAACATTGTAAAGGCCTTGTGATGATCAACATTAGCCACACACCTACGGAAGTGTATCGGGGTAGTATAAGTTGATTTATCTCTTGTGGGTAAAGTGTACAAACTCTGTAGAGTAAGAAAACTATCTAGATAGCCGTGCTCATGATTAAGAGAGGTGTTGAGAACTTGCATGATATAGCTTTCATTTTTCATAAAACCATTTGTGTGGGTGTGAAGTGGTTAAAAGGGGCCGGGGGCCCTAGGAATGGAGAAAACCTGGTTAGGGACCAGTGGTAAAAAGTGGCCGGGGGCCCTAAGAATGGAGAAAGCTTGGTCAGGGACCAGTGGTAGATATAGGATAGCCTAAGCATTGAGTGGTTGGAACCACTCAATGGTATAGGAGGTTGGACCTCCACTAGTATTTTGCAAATGAAAACTCATTTATGAAACCGGTTTGTTAAAAATGCTAAGTCTCAGGATTTTCTACTACTCAATCTAGTTCAAACTTAGCTTTGTGCAAATAAAAGAACTTTGAACTCCTCTTGACTAGCCCTGCATCTATACGACTGCATTGTGTGTCGGCTCGTGAGTACGGTTGTGTACTCAGGCTCGCTCGATACAATCTTTCAGACCCACTCAATCATGATCCCTACAACTACTACTCAGAGGTTGGACCTGATGGTGGGGAAGATGGTGAAGCTTAGGCTGGGACCCCCAGTCGCTTGCTTGTGGGCAGAGTAAATGGAGCCATTACGACTTGTTCTACTTCCGCACTCATCCTTGATTCTGTACTCTGACTTTTGTAGAATTGCTGCCTTCGTGGCTTTTTGTAAAACGGTTGGCCGCATGGCCTGCTATGTAATATACTATGGGCTTACCTTTGTTCATATAAATCTTGTTCATACCGAAAGTCTTTGCTCACACGAAACCAATTATTCACACCGAAACCTTTATTTATACCGAGTCTTTGTTTGCATCTTGGGCTACTCGCACCTACCTTCTTAAGTGCCACATGGTGGCACTTGGTCATGGACTTTGTCATGACAATGGACCTGGTTGAAGGCCTACTTTGAGCTCTCATGGTTATGTGAACAATCCAAGAATGTGTCGGTGTGTGCTATCTACTGATCTAGGGAATGGCACAGCTTGACACAGCAGATTCCAAATTGCAAATTTGGGGTCTAACAGACCTGGTATCAGAGCATATGATTGTAGGGTAAAGGCCTTATCTAGCATGGTCGTTAGAAACCTAGGACTGCCCACAAGAGAACAGTTTAGCAGCCCTTCAAAAAATATATATGTATTTAATCCTGGCCTTATCTTTTCGTGCTTGCCTATCTACTCCTTACTCTCAGTTTTGCTGAACTCGCTTTTGTTTTGAATGCATCTCTCTAATTTTGGTCTGTTGGCTTTGAACATGCTATTTTATAAGTAGCATCTTGTGGTACCATGTACTGCTCTCTAAAGGGTTCTCGCTAACATATGCCTCCAAGGAGAGCAGCCGCGGGTCGTGGTCGTGGTTGTGGCCCAGCGCCACTGCCACCACCTCCTGAGTATCCCACGCTGGCCTAAGTAATGGCTCAACAAACCCAGTTGTTGCAAGCCATAGTAGCTAGTCAACAAGCTAGGGCGGCCAGCCATGGGTCTAGGCTTGGGGAATTTATGCGCACTAAGCCTCCTATCTTCTCAAGTGCAAATGAGCCGCTTGAAGCTGAAGATTGGCTTCGCACTATTGAGAAGAAGCTGACCCTTGCTCAGTGTCGTGAGGAAGACAAGTAGGTGTATGCAACACACCAACTCGCAGGATCCACCGCCGACTGGTGGGATAACTATTTAGCAGCTAGGGTCGAGGAAGAACCTAAAACAACAACTGTGGGAGTTGAAGCACAGGCTGCAGCATAAGTAGCCACACCAGAAGTGGGATGGGCTAAGTTCAAAGAAGCCTTTAGAAGCAACTACATCCCCTCAAGTGTGATGCGCATGAAGCGAAATGAGTTTAGGGCCTTGAAGCAAGACAACTCCTTAGTGACTGAGTATCTCACTCGGTTCAATCAGTTGGCTCGCTATGCGTAGAATGACATAGCAGATGAAGAAGAGAAGATCGACCACTTCATGGAAGGGCTGCGTGATGGACTGCGAGTGCAGTTGATCGTGCATGATTTTCAAGACTTCCAACACCTGATCAATAAGGCATTGCTCCTAGAAAATGAACGCAAGACCTTCGAAGCCAGCCGCAAGCGGAAGATGGGTACCTCAAGGGGGTGACAGTTAGTCCACGACCAGTCTATGGTGCTCCTTCTGGTAGTGGCTCTCAGCCGGCCACTCTGCCCCGGGCCTCGACTCCATCAAGTCGACCTAGTGGTGCCCCATATACCACCCCTGTCCGTCCGAGTCATCCACAGCAAGCCAGCGCCCCGCCTACCGGCCAGGTGTGCTTTAGCTATAATGAACCTGAACACCTCGCCCGTAATTGCCCATGCAAGACCCTCTCACCCGTCAAGTTTAATGTGGGGAGTACCCTGGCACGAGCACTATTCACCCCAGCACAGCAACTAGAGGAAGGCCCTGACCTCATCAACACCATCCCAGGGGCAGGGCAAGGTGAATCATATTATCGCTGAAGAAGTAAAGGAGGCACACTGAGTACAAATGGGTACGTTCTCAGTTAACTCCTTGCCAGCATGTGTTCTTTTTATTTTGGAGCATCGCATTCTTTCATCTCCTGCAAATTCGTGGATCGTTGGCAGTTGCCAACCTTTGTTCTCAATAAACCCTTAGAGCTTAGCTCACCTGGGGGACTATTATGGGCCAAATTAGTAAGCCCTGGAATGGAAATTCGGTTCGAGGGAATAGTGTTTTCAGCGGACTTGATGGTGTTATGAGCCTAGACCCTGCACGTCATCCTAGGGATAGATTGGCTAGCCAGGTATCAAGGGGTAATAGACTACACCAATAGAACATTAAGTCTTACCAAAGGACCCGACATGGTGGTTGTAGTCAAGATGGACAGACCTTTCCAATGGAAAAGGGCAGTCTGCTATGCCATAGGCATTCCTCTAGAGGGAATGCCAGTGGTGTAAGGATACCCTGACATCTTCCCGAAAGAATTGCCAGGGGGACCATCGGATTGTGATATAGAGTTCATTACAGAACTGATGCCTGGGACAGCACCCATATCTAAGAGACCTTATAGGATGCAATTAATAAACTCGAGGAGCTAAAAAGGCAAATCCGAGAGTTACAAGAGAAGGGGTTCATTAGACTGAGCTCTTCACCATAGGGATCTCATGTACTATTCATGAAAAAGAAGGACGGCAGTATGCGGATGTCTACAGATTATCAGTCCTTGAATGAGGTAACGATAAAAAATAAGTATCCATTGTCCAGAATTGACGATCTGTTCGATCAGCTCAAGGGGGCGACAAAATTCTCTAAGATAGATCTGCATTCAGGGTATCACCAGCTGAAGATCAAACCTGAAAATATCCCCAAGACTACCTTCTCTATTCAATACGGCCTCTATGAGTTCACAGTTATGCCATTTGGACTAACCAATGCCTCTGCCTACTTCATGAATTTGATGAACAAAGTATTCATGGAGCACCTGGATATATTTGTGGTGATATTCATTGATGACATCCTCGTCTATTCCAAGGATGCTGAAGAGCACACACAACACCTAAGGGTGGTGCTAGAAACACTCAGCGAGCATCAGATGTATGCCAAGTACAATAAGTGTGAGTTCTGGCTATCCGATGTTAGTTTCCTAGGTCATGTTATATTTGCAAGCGGAGTAGCTGTGGATCCAGCAAAAGTGGAAGCTGTCCTTGAGTGGCAATCACCTACCACGGTGACTGAAGTTTGGAGTTTCCTAGGATTGGCAGGATATTACCACATGTTCATTGAGGGGTTCTCCAAAATCGCTCGACCTCTCACTCAACTGCTGAAGAAGGAAAAGAAGTTCGAGTGGACAGAAGGGTGTGCGAAGGGTTTCCAAGAACTAAAAATCTGGTTGACCTCTGCCCCAGTTTTAGTGCTCCCTGATATTCGTGAAGATTTTGAGGTATATTGCGACACCTCTCATCAAGGACTAGGTAGTTTGCTAATGCAGGACAAGGAGGTGATAGCATATGCATCCCGACAGCTTTAGCCACATGAAGAGAACTATCCTACTCACGACTTGGAATTAGCGTCAGTGGTATATGCACTGAAAATATGGTGTCACTACCTCATCAGGAATCATTGTAACATATACACTGATCACAAGAGCCTCAAGTACATCTTCACCCAATCAGATCTTAACCTTAGGCAGCAAAGGTAGTTAGAAACTGATAAAGGACTACGATTTAGATCTTTATTATCACCCGGGAGAGGCCAATGTGGTGGCTGATGCATGGAGCAGGAAGTCTTACTGCAACCACATTATGGCTCTTGAACAGCAGCCTCCCCTCTTTGAAGAACTTGAGAAGCTCAACCTGGAAATAGTGCCACAGGGGAGCCTCTCTACCTTGGAGGTGCACCCAACTTTAGAAGAAAGGATCAAAACTGTGCAATTGGGAAACACTAGCATGGGGAGGATCCAGTAGCTCATGGAACAAGGGAAGGCCTCCAAGATGACGAAGGATGATCAGAGCATCTTAAGGTATGGAAAGCGCCTTTTCGTGCCTCACTAACAGGATCTGAAAGATTTGATCCTCAAGGAGGCCCATGAATCAGCGTACTCTATCCATCCAGGTGGTACCAAAATGTACCAGGATTTGAAGCAATGCTACTGGTGGCCTCGCGTGAAGAGGGACATTGCAGTATAAGTAGCATGCTGTGATTTGTGTCAGCGGGTCAAAGCAGAACACCAGAAGCCTGCCGGTCTTTCGCAGCCTCTACGAGTACCCCAATGGAAATGGGAAGAAGTTAGCATGGATTTTATCACTAGTCTGCCAAAGACCAGGCTGGGATATGATTTTGTCTGGGTCATAGTAGAACGATTGACTAAGACCACCCATTTTATCCCGGTGAAGACCAACTACAAGGGCGACAGATTAGCAGAATTATACATGTCCCGGATAGTCAGTTTGCATGGTGTGCCCAAGCCAATTGTCTCAAGTAGGGGTTCACAGTTTAACTCTCATTTCTGGGACATACTTCGTGAGGCTTTGGGCACATATCTGGCATTTAGCACGGCATACCACCCTCAAATTGATGGACATACTGACAAAGTGAACTAAGTCCTAGAAGATATGCTTCGGGCTTGTGCTAAAGAGTTCACTACTGATCGCGAGAAATGCCTGCCATATGCTGAATTCGCATACAACAATAGCTATCAGTCTAGTATGAAGATGTGACCCTTTGAAGCTCTTTACGAAAGACAATGTCGAAAACCACTATTGTGGTCGGAAGCAGGGGAGGGATATCTTTTTGGACCAGACATCTTGAAGGAGGCCGAAGACAAAGTTCATCTCATTCGAGACCGACTATAGCTAGCATAATCAAGATAGAAGAGCTATGTCGACAGTCGTCGTAGGGACCTAGAGTTCAAAATAGGGGACTTTGTATACCTCAAAGTTTCCCCCCCCCCAGAGGAACCAGGAGATTCAAGGTAAAAGGGAAGCTGGCACCGAGGTATATAGGGCCATTTCAGATCTTCGCCAGGAAGGGAAAAGTAGCTTATCAGCTAAGCTACCCAAGAAGTTGTCTAACATACACGATGTGTTCCATGTGTCACAACTCAAGAAATGTCTTCGAGTACCTGAATAACAAGCTCGACTAGAGGACATCAAACTCGGCAAGGATTTGGCGTACGCCAAACACCCTTGAAGTAGTAGAAAAGCAGACACGGAATTGTGTATACCGCCTGTGTAAAGTTAGATGGAGCAACCACACAACAGGCGAAGCTACGTGGGAGCGTGAAGACTTATTGAAAATCGAGTATCCCCAATTATTTTGTAACTGACAGGGAGCTAATAAACCTCATATTATTCGACTATCTACAGCTCTTGGTATAGATAGAAATATCTTTACACTAGTCGTAAACTTCTCTATGACCATCCCTTAGTTGTAAGTTCCTCTACGACCAGTCCCTAGTCGTAAGCTTTTCTATGGCTATCCCATGATCGTGAGTCCTCCTACGATCAGTCTATGGTTGTAAGCTTTACTACAACCACCATCTGGTCATATGTTCCTCTACGGCTAGTCCCTAGTTGTAAGCTTCTATAGGACTATTCCCTGATCGTAAGTCCTCCTACGATCAGTTTGTAGTCCTAAGCTTTACTATGACCACCACCTAGTCATAAGTTCTCCTACGACCGGTCTCTAATCGATAGGGTCTACAGATATGTAGGCCTGGTCAATTAGGGAATCTCCTACACCGACAGTAGCCTTGTCTGAATCTCGGGGTCGAGATTCCTTTTCAAGAGGGTAGGGTTTGTAATAGCCCAAAAATCCATAAAGACAAAAATATGGGATTTTTAAAACTTTTCATGAGATAACTAATGTCGTTCTTCTTGGTTGCATGTTCGAAACTTATTTGGATTGCATCATATTTCCTTGCTAGTGTGGGTGGTATGAGAATCACCAAAGAAAAATACCAGAACTAGATACCACTCTAAGATCCTGCCCTGGTTATTATTCCTATCTCCCTAGCCTGTTTCTTCTCCCCTGTTTCCTGTTCCTCCGATCGCTTCTTTGTCAGGAGTTAGTGCAAATGCTAACCCCTTGGCTATGAACCAGTGGTAGTAGGCCTCTTTTTTCCCGCTTGGCATCAAGACCGCAGGACTCGGGTGTGCTGGCAGGCACTGTCAATCAGCCATTAATAGCCGTCGCTCAACCCGCCACATCGTCTGTACCGTACCGCCGACCCAGCTAAAATTACCAGCTACTCTCCCTTTTCCGAGCCATGCTGAATGCATCGTAGGCTCTCGGACATTTCTGCCCTGCTGATCAAGTACAATGACCCTGAGCTCCTCATCGTCTTCTCCACCACACCAGTACTAGCCCCACTTTCTTGCTCCCTCAAGCGAACTTGAGCTCCAGGTAAGGCTCGAGCACTTGCTTCGGCTGAGCGCCACCGCAAAGCCGCCATCACTGTTGACCCCCATCAAGTAA
Source organism: Phyllostachys edulis (assembly GCA_036346405.1). Classification (NCBI taxonomy): domain Eukaryota; kingdom Viridiplantae; phylum Streptophyta; class Magnoliopsida; order Poales; family Poaceae; genus Phyllostachys; species Phyllostachys edulis. The sequence continues at coordinate 15,349,036 of CM070552.1, forward strand.
GGTCTTTCTTCCTTGTATGTGTCCGCTCACCTTCCATGACCCAAGATGCATTTCCTCCTTACTTGATTTCGCCCTTTTATTCACAGGAGCTGCCATTGACCTTGCTCTTCTTCCCTTCCTACCAAAACAGTCCTAGCAGTCGAATCGACTCTACCGGTGTGGAATACTCCAAGATATCTCTTCAGGACAATCTATCTGCTTCCCTAGAGCTATCTTGAAGGCTGAAGACTACTCTCATTCCTCAAGCCACTACAGTAGCGTGGAGCTTCTCTCATTATCATCGCCTCTGACGCCAAATAGAGCTCCGGCTAGCTCGTCTCCTCCACGTAATACCGGTATGTTCCTAGTGGCCACCAGATAATCATGCACCCTTGTTGCATGGATGCGCAGTCGAACCCTCTACGACCACGTAGTTGAACCTTCTTCGACTACGCACAACCAAACCTTCTACGACCACGTAGTCGAAACTCCTTCAACTACACCTAGTCGAACCTCATACGACCACATAGTCAAAACTCTTTCGACTACGTGCAGCCGAACCCTCTACGACCACGTAGTCAAAACTCCTTCGATTATGTAGTCGTACCTCTTCTGACTACAGGTAGCCGTACCTCCTACCACTACGCCCAGTCATACCCCCTTTGACCACGCATAGTCTACCTCATCCGACTACACCTTGTTGTACTTCCTTCAACAACGTATAGTCGAACCTCATTTGACTACACATGGTCGAACCTCCTTCGACTACAGGTAGTCGGACCTCCTTCGACTACACGTAGTCAAACCTTCTTATGACCACATGATCATAGAGTCTTCACGTATAGTCTAACTGTTGGAAATATGCCCTAGAGGCAATCATAGAGATAGTTATATTTCATTATGTTCATGACATTGGATTATATGTTATCTTGTTCCTAGAATAATATTGTTAATATTTATTATCAAGTATGTGACTTGATTGTGAAATTCTATATTTCTGCGATGGTTATTTTTATACGATCCCTGGTCGGAATCATATGAGGACACATATGAATAAACCAGCATATGTATTGGTTGATGACTATGTTTCACGGGTCATGGATATGGAGATATCAAACCAATGATATGGACACATGTTAGAGAACATGATGTTGGATAAGACCTACCTTGAGACACTATTGAGATTGTTATGATTCTTTGTGTCGTTAGTTGGTCTCAAGCAATATTGATGTATAATCCTTAGAACTGAGATCAGCATGGTTTTCTACATATGTAATAGCACTCTTAGGGGTTGCCAAATGCTACACCATAACTGGGTAGTTATAAAGGTAGCTTTCGGGTATGCTATGAAATATACAGAGGAATGTGACTGGTCGGATATAGGATTTGCCCCTCCTAACATAACGGGAGAGATGTCTCTGGGCCCCTCGTTGTGATCGGATAAAGAAAGTGCATGGCCATGTCACTAGTAGTCGAAGTGTTCGACCACGTAAAGTAATCCGACACTCGATCGAGAAAGCATTGAACAGTCCATGGATGACACAAGATCTCACCTGGAGTTCAACCAGACATCGTGAGGCAAAGGGAGTATATCTGAGTAGTAATGCTTAGTTCAACGATTCTGATCGTCGTATGGAGATACGAGCTGGTCGTAGACTGGTCGAACGTAATCACAGAGTGGTTATAACCTGGTCATAAGGAGTTACGAACTGGTCGTGACCAAATACGAACTGGTCGTAAGTAATGAGGACCTGGTCGTAGATCATATTGCATTAAGGTTTGTCTGATATAATTTGTGTGTATTCGAGAATCGCTATGTTCTGCTAGGAGCCGCTATGACTTGTGGTCGGAAAGGGTTTCCGAGTCACAACCGATTACACATGAACCTACAAGGTCACACACTTAACGGGTTGGAACAAACCAATACGGATACGATTCGTCAAAAGTGTTCGGATAGGATTCGTCACGAGCACTATATAAGGAGATGCGAGGCATGCGTGAACGTAACAGACGAGACACACGAAAGTCGTGAGTTAAGTTGTTCCATTGAAACCCTAGCTGCCATCTTCCTGAGAGCTCTACCTTGTGACTTAGTGCGAGCACACCTACGCATGGTTGTTCCTTCCCTGGACGTGTGGATACCGTAGAGGCGCTACTGCGACTGTTGCGCTTGAGGACGATCCACAATCTTCACAAGAAACTGCAGAGGTTGCTGGAGGAGACGATCGACTCGCGAGGACACTGGACGATCGACTACGAGCACTACATCGACGTGATCGACGTTGGACAATCGACTACGACCACTACATCGACGTGCGCTACGTTGGACCAGGCTGCTCCAACCCTTCTTCCGCTGCTCTGTGCGTCTGGTGGTAACGATCTGTGATCATCTACTTGCTTGGCTTCCTGGTTTGCGTGGTAGAAATTTTTGTTTGTAGCTATCGTAGCCTACCCGTATCCCAACACTAACTTTCTTCTGACTACACGTAGTCGAACCTCCTTCGACTGCGCGTAGTCGAACCTCCTCTGACTTCATGTGGTCGAACTTGCCTCAACTACGCATAGTCGAGCCTTTTTTGACTGCAGGTAGTCGAAAACCCCTTTTCGACAAGGTGGTCGAGAACCCTTCCGACCAGATAGTCGAAACCACTTCTGACCAGATAGTCAAAGCCTCCTCCCAACCAGGTAGCCTACACAGTTTCAACCATTGTGTCTCTACCACAGATTTGGCCAATATGTTCCAACCATACTTTTGATCACTCAGTTTCGATCACTGAGTGTCGACTACTTAGTTTCGACAACACCCTCGACCATTGAATTTTGACCGCTAAGCCTTTGACCATACTAGTCTATGCCTTCGACCACACGGGTCTATGAATTCGACCAGATTATTTCAACCACACTAGCCTATGCTTCCAACCACACTGGTCTAATACTTCTAATCTAAGACTATGCATGCTTTGGAGTTCAGTTGGATTTTTTGAATGCAATTTGAAGTTTTACGTGCTTATTTGCATTTTCAGTTGTTTCTATGTATATAGTGGCCGAAGCAATCGAAGGACCTCCGGCTAATCCGAACCAAGTCCAGCAGTACTCTGACCAAGACGAGTCAACGCTTTGACCATATTGCACCTAGTCTTTGCAAATTATGTTGCTTTAAATTATGAAATTGCATTCCTATGTTTTATATAGCTGTATTGATCTAGTTCATAGTTAATACCTTAATAATAATCGTGTATAAACTCCCAATCCTTGAATTTGGACACTATACTTGTCACCCTAGAATTAATGGTTTACATACTAGTTAATAAGTCTGTATCTAAGTGTCATGCTTAGCCTTGCTTAGATACATTGTCTTATGGGCAATGATTTGCCGGAAACATCATTAAAAAATTTTGAAAAATGATATTGGGCAGCCGAGGCTCGAAGCCTGGCTGGTATGTTGGACTAAAATGTTATTTTGAAAACAAAAGAAAACCTGAAAAACAGATTTCGACTTGGGCGGCTGGAAAGAGTGGCTGGTGCCGGGTACACGAGAGAATGTTGGTATGTGGATGTACCGCCCAAGTCAATTAAGGACCGAATCTTGTGATGACCTCTCATGCAAAACAGTACAGCCACAAGTCGGTAACACCTACGACCTGTCTAACTAATTTGTTCGCCTCGGCGTGGCTTTACCATTGGTGGATACGGGTGGATAGTCGGGGAGAACGAAGCCACGGGAACTGCATGGCGCTAAAGAGAGACCTTCATTGGGCGAGTGGAGGCCCTAAGAGTGTGATACCTAGTGGTGCAAAGTTGCAAAGAGGTGGAACATTGTAAAGGCCTTATGATGATCAACATTAGTGACACACCTACGGAAGTGTGTTAGGGCAACATAAGTTGATTTATCTCTTGTGGGTAAAGTGTACAAACTCTGCAGAGTAAGAAAACTATCTAGATAGTTGTGCCCGTAGTTAAGAGCGTTACTGAGAACTTACATGATATAGCTTTCATTTTTCATAAACCATTTGTGTGGTTATGAAGTGGTAAAAAGGGGTTGTGAAATGGTAAAAAGGGGCCAGGGGCCTTGGTAATGGAGAAAGCCTGGTCAGGGACCAGTGTTAAAAAGGGGCCGGGGGTCCTGAGAATGAAGAAAGCCTAGTCGGAGACCAGTGGTAGATACAAGATAGCCTGAGCATTGAGTGGTTGGAGCCACTCAATGGTAGAGGAGGTTGGACCTCCACTAGTATTTTGCAAATGAAAACTCATTTATGAAACTGGTTTGTTAAAAATGCTAAGTCTCAGTATTTTATACTACTCAATCTAGTTCAAACTTAGCTTTGTGCAAATAGAAGAACTTTGAACTCCTCTTGACTAGCCCTGCATCTATACGACTGCATTGTGTGTTGACTCGCGAGTACGGTTGTGTACTCAGGCTCGCTCGATACAATCTTTCAGACCCACTCGATCAAGACTCCTATGGCTACTACTCAGATGCTGGACTTGATGGTGGGGAAGATGGTAAAGCTTAGGCCGGGGCCCCCAGTCACGTGCCTGTGGGCAGAGTGAATGGATCCACTACGACTTGTTCTACTTCTGCACTCATCCTCGATTATGTAGTCTGACTTTTATAGAATTGTTACCTTCGTGGCTTTTTGTAAAATGGTTGGCCGCATGGCTTGTTATGTAATATACTATGGGCTTGCACTATTCACATAGAGTACTGTTCATATCGAGTGCTGCTCACACGGAGCACTGTTCACACCGAGCATTGTTTATACCGAGTGTTGTTTGCACCTTGGGCTGCTCGGACCTACCTCCTTAAGCACCACATGGTGGCACTTGGTCGTGACAATGGACCTGGTTGAAGGCCTACTTTGAGCTCTCACGGTTATGTGAACGATCCAAGAATGTATCTGTGTGTGCTATCTGCTGATCCAGGGAATGGCACAGCTTGACACAGCGGATTTCAAATTGCAAATTTGGGGTCTGACACACTGCCACCTCGTCCACCACCGTCGCCCACTCACCCTTCGTATCGAGCCCTTGCCGCTGCCACATCGTCCTCCTCCTCCCTACCCACCTCCTCAAATCCCCTCTTGTTGCCAACTTCACACCCTCCGGTGGCTGATCTAGACACTAACGTCGGGGAGGGTTGGATCCGGTAGAGCTATGGATGGGCATGACGGGCATTTGTGCACATGGAGACGGGTGGATCTAGCAGCACGGGAGGCGAGGTGAGAGGCTGTGGTGCGAGGAGATGATGCCGGGGACAGGAGGAGACAACGGGGAGAGGAGACAACGATGCGGTGAGGCGATGTTGAGTACGGGAGAAGACACCAGGAGGGGAGTGAGGAGAAGAGGCGACGGCGCTGGGAAAGAAGGGGCGGTAGTGGCGACGCATAAAGAGGAGGGTGAAGTCTCAGTCTCCTCAGTGCCTCCCTCCATCTCCGCCCCTCCTTTTCCCCCTCTCATTGCGCCCCCTCAACTGCCTACATGTCGAACCCGGGAGCGAAGGATCCCAAATTCTCTGTGTTCATACATTAGTCCAGGATAGCTAATGCACACAGTCAAACAAAAGTGATAATCAAAACATATCACACATTTTTATTAATATTTATTGAGTTTATTACAAAGGGCACGAGGCCAATTAAAGTAAAACACGGTGAGCGAAATAATAGTAGTAGACCCAACGATTCGCCACAGCAATAAATCGCAGGGGCCTTGACCTAGGCGTCAAGATCCTCACCGTCTGGTAGATATCTTCTCTGAATAAAGATTATTGAGAAGAGTGAGCACAACTACGTGCTCGCAAGTTACACCCAATATGGAATTGATATGCATGCATAAGGTAGACAAAGGATCTTGGCAAGGTTATTTTATGAAAGCGGCGGTTTTAATTTAAATAATCATATTAGATTTCAAAGCCATTTCATACAATAATCTAAATTACCATTTTAAATGACAATAGTTTATTGTGGATAACCTCCATAAAAGATGATGGATATCCTCCAATCACAATAATGGCTACCCGCCCAATTTTCCCACAAGACTATCCATCACGAAATTATCTGTGAAAATCACTTTTAAAACCAAAAACAAAACTAACTCGAGTGGCTTTGCTAGCATGTCCATGATCATGACGCGCTATTCAATAGTTTCTACTCTCTGAGTTTGTACAACTTTACCCACACGAGATATTATACTCTTTGTGTCGGCCAATCCACGCTTCCTAAGGCGTGTGTGAGCAAACATCACAAGGCCGTTACAATGTTCTACCTCAAAGTACTCGTGCCCGCTAAGGTTTCGCTTCCATTGGACTGACCGTCCTCCGGAAAACCCCTCTTGCGCCAGATGGGAAAAACTGTCTATCCGACACCCATACATACAACATAGCACAAATAACTAAGAGGTATTACAAATTATTAAGCCAGGTCCTGCCCATACAAGACATGTGGTTGTACGATAAGGCATAACAAAATGCGCTCAAAGACCGGTCCTCAATTGGCTTGGGCGTCATTCAATTTAAACCCTGGGTCTTAATCTTAACCAGACTAAGCAGTGCATAAACTCGCACCCACCATCCATCCTTTTCACCCAAGTCCAAACCATTTTGATTTTATTTCTAATAAACCATCTTTACAAATTCTCTATGGTAAAACAATACCATAGTTTTTAATTTTCATCAAATTTTATTGAGTTGGCTAAAATTCTCCCAAAAACATAAATCATGGTCTAAGTATTTGCGAAGCATTTGATTATTAAACATAATAATTTATCTAAAGTGACAAAGGAATGACATGGCAACATCCAAGGTTTGGCATACAAGGATAATAGGAATAACTAATTATTTAAGCAGAATTTGAAATACTTGAATAAAATTATGCATGCAATTAATAATTTAAAATCTGAATTTAATTAACTTTAAAATAATAGGGGCAAAATGGTCAAAGTATAACTTGCCTTAAATCATGCATTTGGAAAATCTAAGTCTTGAGAAGTATCAAATTCCCTAATCGTCAAAGTCTAAACGTGAAAATAAGGCAAATCAAATAAAATTCAAATAAAACTCAGAAATACAAAATAAACCAAGTCTAAATATAATAATTTTATTTTATTGAGCTAGATAATCAAATTATAAAACTTTAGAAATTTGTTTCACTAAATTTGAAGTTAGGATTCAATTATTATGAATTTTACAAATTTTAACCTAAATTTGATATTTAAAAGAATTCTAAATTCTAAAACAGAACTAAAATGAACTCTAAATTGAATTATTATATTTTATTTAGTTAGACAATAATTTTCTAAAATTTTAGCAACTTGAATCATCTAATTTGGAGTTATAATGCAAAAGTTATGAATTTTACAAATTTTAAACTAAATCATTATTTAAACAATTTCCCGAATTATTTTTCGAAAGAGAATTCTAAATATTGCGACGATGACGTCAGCGATGATTTTCCATGAATTAAATGAATTAAAATAATTTTTTCGACAGTGGGACCCATGTGTCATTGACACGATCCTTGTGGACTAAGTCCACGGATTCTAGGGCTCGGGGTTGTGATGGCGTGGCGCCACATGGGCGCCGACTCGGCAAAAATGCGCGTGGCGCTGACCTATCGCCGACATGGCCGATCCACGTAAGCACGGCGGCGGCGATGCGCAGACTTGGGCTTCGTTTCGGCGTTGCGCCACGGCGAGTGCGGCTACTGGGCTCAACGGAGAAAAGGTGTGGGGATTGTGATGCTCACCTGGCGGCTCAAGGGCACGAGGCGTTGGCGGTGGCGAGGATTTGGCGGCAGACGGTTACATTCAACGGCGGCGACGAGCTACGGTGACTCTCCCGCCGAAAGGTGCGCCGACAGACGACGAGACGCGGCAACTCCGAAGGTGGGTTCGGGTGGTGGAGAGTCGCGGTGGCGCTGACAATTCGACGACGGAAGCCGGTGGCGGCAAGCTATTTCTCAAATTCGCGAGTATGGGGAAGGAGAAAGGAAGTGGGTGGCGGTGGTGAGTTGGGGAGCTCAAGGCGCTGAGGCTCCTTTATAGGGCCGGCAAAGCGAGAGACGGAGATCGTGGCGGCATCAATGGCGGCCGTGGTTTAGGGCGTGGGCTAACCGGCGAGATCGTCGCGAGAAAAGGGAAGATCGTGGGAGGAGGCGTGAACGCATTTAACTTGATTGCGTGCATTTACGCGAGGAAAGGGAAGAGGGAACGGGGTATTGTGGGAGCTCCGAATGGCTCACATGGCGGCTGCGCGATTTGGGCGAGGAAGAGAGAGGCGAGGTAGAAGACGAGTCGGGCGGGACCACCCGCAGCGAGAAGGGAAATGAGGCGCGCGGGCGACCGTCGGATCTTGATCCGATGGTCAAGATTTGCGCGTGGGAATGAGGAGAGAAACAGCCAAAGCGGGCGGTGGCGTCGTGGGCGTGCGTGTGTCGTGTGAGTAAATGGGCTGAGCCAAGTTTCGCCCAATTGCTGTTTTCCGATTTTCTTTTCATTTTCTATTTTAAATATTCAATTTAATTCATTTCAGCTTTAGAATATAGCAAAATAATTCCAAAAATTCTAGAAAAATTCTCATAAATTCTTAGAGACATTTTAAACTTAATAAAATTATTTCCAACTTAAACTTGATAAAAGCTTTTGCAATTAAATTTATTTTAGCTTTAACTAATTAGGAAAAGCTTTTAAAATTTCAAAATTTCCACAAAAATAAATAACTTTTAAATTTTCTCTGAAATTGAAATTTTGGGCTGTTACACTACACCTCGCTCCTCTTCCGCATTATAGACTTGGCATTCTTATCTTGCATTGATGAACAAGTGATAATGTTAATTTTCTTAGTATTCATTGAGCCACCGGATACCAGCTAATCTATAAGCAAAACCCATGAGAGAGAAGTTTATTAGTATGTACTTTGCAGCTTAAGCTTATTTAACTTTGTTCGATGCATTTCTGAAGTTGACCAATATGCTTATGGGTCTATTAGAATTTGTTGATGTGGTGTTGTAACACTGTAAGTCCTCTTCTATAAGCTAAGGTTGCATATTGATTATTGGGTACATAAAAGGAATAACATGACATTTCAATTCTAGAGCTATTGCTTTCAGTTTTAGTAAATAAAATTTCTCCTCTTATGGTGTAGCTTCATGGCCTCACAAAATCAAGCAAGCTCGATGTGCATCGACATGAAGTCAGGACTCTGGGCTTGACCGCCTCTCCAACCACACTACTATAGAGATCATCATCACAGACGGTTCGGAACCATCATCACAGACGGTTCGGAACCGTCATCACAGACGGTTTTTGAACCGTCTGAATTTATGTGTCTGTGATAACAAGCGGTTATCACAGACAGTTTTTGAACCGTTTGTGATAAGTCACAACACAGATTGTTTTTTTGTTAAAATCATTTGTGCAGGGCTACTATCACAGACGGCTTCAACGAATAACCATCTGTGATATGTAGGATATCACAGACGGTTCTATTTACAAACCATCTGTGATTGGATACATATCACAGACGGTTCGTAAATAGAACTGTCTGTGATATCCGTCATATCACAGACGGTTATTAGTAGGAACCGTCTGTGATTAAACCGTCTGTGAAGGGCTACTATATCACAGACGGTTAGTAAATAGAATCGTCTGTGATATCCGTCATATCACAAATGATTATTGGTAGGAACCGTCTGTGACAGTAGCCCTTCACAGGCGGTTTATACGATAAAACCGTCTGCGATTTCTTTGAACCTAACTATTTATTTTCTGATTTTTGGCTAGCCTCAGGAATTGGTAGCCATGCCCTCTGAAAACAAGCAAGCAGAAAATAGATAAATCACAGATGAATCAATTGTTGACAACTCAAAGTGATTATTTACAACTCAAAATCAATTACAAAAGAGTATGTTCAAGTATTGTCGCTAGAGTTACAATTGAATTACAACTACTCAAAGTGAATTACAATTGAATCAATTGTTTGAAGGTCGTTTAGCGGTGAAGAACGATCTCTGTCTTGATGAAGCCGCAGAGCATTTCTCGAACCTCTGAGATCTCGGTCATAATGAGTGAATCTAAATCGAGATTAATGTCGTGTCGCTAGCAGGAGTAAAGTAGTAAGCATATATATTTAAATTTATAATTAAGAAATAATTATTGTGAGATTGACAAACCTTTGGATCATTCGTCTTAGCACTCATGATTTGCTGCATATGACGGCAAATGTAGAATGCACATAGGTGATCTTGTTTTTGCTGGTGACACTACAAAAATAGGATTACATATATAGGTATAGTCAGTTGGAGACGCATTATTACGAAGTGTGATATAGGATTATTGTGTTGTAGCTCGTACCGGAAATTGCATCCTATGTTGCAGTGTGATGCTTGATTCCTTGTGTGCCCCTCCCTCGGCAACATAGGCGCTGAACGACCTATGTGATTCCAAAAAGTTATCCTCGGCCATTTCAAACGAAGGAAGACTACAATAGAGTTATGTATGGAGGAAATGAGCATACCTGTCGAGTATTCCTTGCACAAGGGTGAAGTCGTGCTTTTTGTTGAGTAGGGAATCAAGGTATATTACCTTGTTCCTCTTTGGTACAGTGACTAAAAGGATCCAGTGGAACCTACTCATATATGTCGCTATAGTCATTAAACCTAAGTTCGTGCTGCGTATAAAGTACAAATGAAATTTGTTTAGCAAGTAGTGAAGTACTTACTTCTGGTTGTAGGGCACCATTATGTAGTCCTTATCGCTCTGAGTAAGCAATCCCGTCGTTATGTATTTCACGACATAGGATGCGTCTTCGATGATGCATTGCTCAGAGATCAAGTGTGGGTCGAGGAAACCCACTGGTTCTCGCCATTGCTAGGCTATTTTCATCATGTATCTATACATAAGCAATGAGTTGTGATATTTATCGGTATTACGTGAATGTAGAACTTGATTGTACACACTTACAGTGTCCAGCATCATAGAAGCGAGGTGTTGAGGGCATTAAGGTTGTATAGGTCGAATAAGTCATCGAAGCCCATGACGAAGTGGCCCGGCTCGTCGAAGAAATGCTCGTTTGTGTATCTGACGGTGTACCAGACATACAAAGACTGGCAACCTACCAGTGTGGGCTAATATTGTGTTGAGAGCCAACGGACTTCTGAGAGAGTATTTCCCAAGCTTGGGAGGTGCCTTAATCTTCGTCGATTTCGATTTAGCCTTAACAACTCGCCTGCTACACATCTTCTCGTGAGACGACTCAGGAACCGATACGGCGACACTCTTTTCTTATTCCTTCGGCGTCTTCTCCACAGGAGCCGATGAGGTGGTCTTCTGAAGCGAAGGTTGAGGTGGAGTCATCGAGGGTCCTGTTGGAGAGGCATGGTCGTGTCGAGATCGCAGCACTGTAGGGTCTAGGGCGATGTCCTTCTTGGGCCACTGGATAAAAGTGTACATGGCATCCCCTAGTGTTCTCATGTCTTCGTTCGAGCGAATCTCCAGCGGGACGGCCATAAAATTATCATGTACCATGTCCACCTGGACCTTGGCGTAACCCTGTGCCAGTTGGGCACCGTGCTGCACTGTCCCTTCCTAGCATAGATATGCTATTCCCTGCCCATCCTCAATAGAAATAGACCCAACCAGCCTTACTTGGAGCTTGCAGGGCGTCGGCTCCTACAAAACAATACACAATTAGCTAAGGCGTCCTATAGGTCTATCTTTGGAGCATTCCAGAGATGTACATTACCTTGGTGTCGTCGATAGGTAATTGGACGTCACCATATTGAGAATTTTGTGTGGAAGCGACGCTACTCTGATGTTGAGGAGGACTAGACTGGCTGCCAAAATAACTGGGCGGCTTGCGACTGGTTGAAGAATTGATTCATTTGATCCTGCAATCTTATTATCTGTCTTTGAAATTTTGTAGTAAGCCTCGTATTAATCTCCTCTACCAACCGGTCCTTGCGCTCGCCCTTGGATCTCTTCCTACTCATACATGCAATAGTCGTCTGGGAATCTATCCCTCCAAGGTACGTAAACCCCAACGCCTCGTGTGCGACCCGAGTGCTCCTTGTTTCCCAAGGCCATCCATAGTACATCCTTCTCCTGACTGCTTCGAAGGAGCCTTGGGAAGATTCGGTAGTCAATGCTTGCTGCAAGAGGTCATCATGTTATTTTAGACACTATGAAGTTATGGACATATTAACAACTAGGTAGGTCGACATATTTACCAGACGTTGGGACACTTCCTCGTTTGTCGGGTTCATGAAAGAGATGTTGCCCAAAAACGTGGCTGATGCCCTCGCTCTTAACCAGCTTCGGGCGCGCTCGTCTATGATCTCAACAAATGGCCGGGTTGCGTTCTCGTCCTTCGCTGCCCATTGTGTGGTTGGTTTCACCCGCGTACCTAGCGGTGCCAAGTTTGTGGGGGGTGAGTGTTTTGTGCCTAGAGAGCCTTGTGCACCGCACTTTGCTCCTGAAATTCGGCCGTCATCTTCATCCGCACAAAGGCGTCCTATATAACCCGCGACAAGAATTAATACTTCATGAAGGGTGTCCGACATGTGTTCACGTACTTCGTGACAAGCTTGCTCTTGAAGGTCCTCAACATGTGTCCTATTGCGAGCAACGCTTGCCGTTCTACACATGCCTGGTCTGCTTCTGGGATAGTGAACGAGCTTGAAATTTTAGTCCATAGCTGGCCTCTCTCTACGTCCGTCAGAGACTTCCAGCTTGGTGTGGTCATAGGGACCTGTTCCCTTCCAAGTATCACGCAGATGGTCCGGAGTCTCGCCACTACTTTCTTGGGACTCAAAGGGACCCCAACGGCACTGACCTCCGTGACGGTCATTAGCCCGCAGGCAATTTTGATATTCCTCTACCATCTCGCTTATGTACCACTTTCCTCGGAGATCCAGACGCATTCAGCGACGTCGATGATGGCGGCGAAGACGGTGCGGACGCCATCTCGCTTACTTGCTATCTATATAAGTTACATACGCAATGAACTAAAATTTCGAAGTCAAAAGCGAGAGTTTAAATAAAATGGATTGCAAGTTGATATCCAAGAGGTATTTTCAAGATAATATCCCTTGGAAACATATTTTATGAGAAAAAATAGAAGTTACCCAACCAATTAACTATATAAATAAATAGTATCTATTACACAAATAGTATCAAAGGATACATTCACATCAATAGACAATATGTTCACAACAAATGAAAGCATATATAGTACGTACTACTCAAGGAATATCGAATATATCCAACACATATGTATCAAGTATGTACTACTCAACCATGTCATTTGCACCAACACAGTTATGTTACTTTTGATAATTTAAAAGGAGTTGAAAATGTCCACTGAAGGAAAAGCGGCATATGGGAAGATAAACACAAAGTGTCACAAGAGCAATGGAGTTTGGGGGATTCAACATACTTTCATGAACCATATAATTTAAATGTTCTTACGTTTGCTAGTACATTTTTATATCTATAAAATGTGAATAATATTGATGGCCCAGAATATAACTCACGCACTCATTTCACACTGTACACAAGCGATGCTGAGTGAATTCACTCGCCGGAGCCGAGGACAGAGGACACACCAGCGTTTTTTCGAAGCTGCAACTGCCAACTTCTTTTTAGGCTTTCTTTCCTCTTATACAAAGCATCAGACTACATATTCAAAGCATTAAGCTACATGCACCATTAAATACGGCACGTGCGTAAGACTACAAAACATGTAGGAGGCAACTACTTGGGCATGTATCTACATGCGTAGCTCACAACTAACAATGTCTAACATGCAAATTACTCCCAAGACGTGCTCTACTAGCACATCTATGCATGCACACATGCTCAAAGTACTTAGTGCAAATACAATCTTAATGAGTCAAGATTATTTCCAACAAATCCGACATCCATCATATACAAACTATCAAATGTGATAAAGAAGTATAATTCACATGCTTAAGTGGTATCTCAGATCTGAGAGTACCAAATTAGAGGACTACACCTAAACATTGTTTGTTCTACACATTTCATTAGGGTTAGTGACCTTATCTACCCGACATACAAGAAGAAACGACCACAAATGCTTAAGCACTACCAAGAAAAGGAGTGACAAGAGGGAGGGGCGATGTACCTTGGGGCTTCGGGTGGCGGTGGGGGAGGAGGAGCGACAAGGGAAAGGAGGAGGCCCGCAGCTTTGGGTTGGAAGCAAGGGCGGTGTTGAAGGTGAGTCGCTCCCAAGGAGTAGCAAGGGCGTCGATGATGGGGAGAAGGGGAATCGGGGCTGGTGACGTTTTAGGGGTGGCCAGAGCTGGCGACGAAGGAGGGGGCGGCTGGAGTTGGCGGGAAGGAGGCTTCGGGTGGTGACGATGTCGAGGTCTGGTGCGCTCGGGTGGGGAGGCGAACGAGTGACTGAGTAAGGTGCAAGGACCCGACCCGAGAGCACCCGGAGGGTGCTCCCAGGACCTCATAGGAGGTCCAACAGAACCACCTAGAGATTTGGGAGGTCCTCCTAGAACCACCCGGAGGTCCTCCAAGACCACCCGGGAGGTCTTTAGGACCACCCAAACGTCCCGGCCCCTATGCACTGAGCTAGTACCAAGATCAGCAAGCTAGCTCGCACAAATTCAACATTGGTGACATCACAACCATACAACAAACTTAAGATGAAGCAGACAAATTAATATTTATAGACAAAAGACCTTATGGCCAAGCTTATTTACAGGGGTGCCACGCAGGGCACACAGCAAAAGAACACTTGCAGCGAACAAAATACAGTGCGGAGCCACTCGGCGAGCCACAGGCTATCGAGTGGAGGACGTCTCCTAGTCCACGAGGTCTTCAACAAACTCCTCCTCATAGTGCTCGGCGCAACCTGGGAGGTCTTTGGCTGCTGATTAACCAGAGGGCAAAAGCCATGAGTACTTTGAATGTACTCAGCAAGCCATAGGGAAATAATGCAATAACATTCATGCAAGGCTTAACAAAGTGAGCTGTAGGGTTAGTTTGCAGAAAAGCAACATTTAACAGAAATACAATAAGTAGATTGCAAAGCACCAGTTGAAAAGATAATACGTAAGTAAACAAGTTCTTTGGAAACATCACACGACCACCCAGCCGTGTGCCCAGACTACTCACGACCACCCAATCATGAGCCAACCCACTCAGAACAAAACCCAACTTTTGAAAGATCTACCGCTTGCGTGAAAGAACCGGGCATGTCCATCACCGAGGACGCAGCTATTCGAATAGATTTTATACTCTGCAGTGGTTGTGCATTTTACCCACAAGACACGAAGTCCTCTAGTTGGTTGGACACCCGTCGATGCCCCTGCTCACTTCCTTTGGTAAGCAGCCTAGAGCTCGTGACAAGGCCTTTACAAAGGTCAGTCCTGACTTGGTTCTGCCTGCTAAGGATTCGCCATGCTTAGGCCCCCTCTTGCGCCATTTCGACCACCACGACAGAACTGCATTAGGACCTCGCTAATTAGTTGGACAGGACCACCCCACCCTGGACTTGTGGTTGCACGGGAATGACCTAGATTGATGGCGTACAAGGTTAAGTCCTTAGTTGGCTGCTCAGTTGAGTCTGACCACAAACCCTATGTGCTCAAGGCACCCACTACTCACTCCCTGACTACTCGCCCGGGCATAAAACATTTTCTGGTTCAACCCAACCAAATGACCACCCTGGCCATAGCACACAAATTTTAACAATAGTGGCATTGCCACGGTTCCATAACTCATTAGTCAAGTTCAACATTCCTTGAGTCATGAGATTACGAGACCAACGTCTACTAGAGCATGGCTAAGCAATAAAACGCACCCATGTTGGTATTCAAAGACATCCAACTAAGATAACCCATCCTACAGGTATCCAAGGGTACATGTTAACATGTTGTATTCAATCATACCAAGGAGTCATACTAGCAAGTGGTGCTTAACTATCTCGCAAAAACCATTTTTATAAAACTAGCCATTGCATGTTCATAATAAAACAATATACTTTTTGTAAAAATGGGTTCAATATGATCAAAGGTCTATGACTTGCCTTCAGTGAAGAACTGAGGGTCTTCTGTTGAGAAAGCTGGGTCCAGAAGGTCTTCGGAACAGCCAGATCCTACACGTTTTCGAAAAGAGCCAAGTCAATAAAACAACTTCAAAAAGAAAACCAAAGAACTCACCAAACCAGAGCTGAAAGAAAGCAAAGATTTTGACGAAGGAAAGAGGTGGAACCACTTCAAAAGAGAGCTTGAACAAAGGTGGCCGGGAGAGCAAATAAGAGTGAGTGAGAGGGAGCAAAAAGAAGGGCAAGAAGAGCTCCCAGGCACTCTATTTATAGAGGAAACGGGGGCCCCGGGTAGGCCTGGTAATGGGTTGGATTAGAACGGGCGAAACGGGTTGGTTTTTAATTCGGGTTGACTTTGGATGGATGGAAACGGTTTAAGGTAGCTAATGGTTTGGTTTTGATTGGGTTCGCACCGAAAACGGTTTGGTTTGGATTAAAAATTTTCGGGTTCTAACGGTTTAGACCCACGGTTTGGATCCAGTGGGTTGGAATGGGCTGGGTGAGCGGCTGCGCCCATCGTCAGTCTCGCCGCCGGGGGCCTCCATGCCGACAAGACGACTGCCTCCACTGCCGCATGCCCAGATCTGGCAAGGCGCTCCTGCGCGGCCAGGTCAAGACGCACCTGCAGAAGGTCAGAAGGTCGACGAGGAGTCCTGCGCCGTCGTTAGACAGGCGCGCATCCAGGCGCTCCTCGGTGTCTCCAGGTCCCCCGCCTAGCTGCTCGCGCCCATGCCAGCCAACACGCCGCAGTTCGGGCAGTGTCCACCTCCAGGGAGGACTTCTTTCTACCTAATGGCCTCGTGAAGATGCCCTGCGTCCTCAAGGAGGAGTAACTACTTCCGAAGCTGCAGGTATTAATTGTCTTCTTATCTCTCCATCTCCATGCAACAACCAAATGATGAATTCTCGTCGAGTTCTGATTAGCTACCAAAAGATGGATTGATATGATTACAATTGCACGCATGGGTTAATCTTAGTACATTCCCGTCTTTTAATTGGCATCCCATTAATCTTTATTTAAGCCTGCTGCTGCACTAACATATAAAATGTAGTTGTAATCTCTGCACTACCTATTACCTAATAGGATATTGTAGGACCGGAAAGGAGATTAGAGGGGGGTGAATAGACGTTTTCTCGATCTTCACCTTAAATAGATTCAACACGAACTTTTCTCCAATAGCTATGAAAGCTAAGAAGATCAGTAAATGCACAGTGGAAGCCTTGTGCTGAATCTAATTAACCCCCAAAGCAAAAGATCCAAAATATGGAGACTAAGTCCTTCGGAGCGGTCAGACCGGCGTTCATTGGGCGGTCCGACCGGGGTGCGGTCTGACCGGTGGCATATGGGCGGTCTGACCGGCCCTGACCAGAGACAGTGAAATCAGCTCGGGTTCCAAAACGAAAATCGATCAAACTTTTGATCTATACGACCAAACTTAACAAAACTTGGAACACACCTTTCCAAGGATATCTGTAACCTATTCCAAGCAACGATCGTCCAGATCTACATCAAAGTTTTGACCTTTTTCTGTTTTACCGAAGGAGGGTTCAAAACTGAGTAAAACGAAAAACTTGATCCTAAACTTGCTCGCGAGAGATTGATGATCTAGATGATCCTAGACGTATTCCCACACATCACATCAAGGTAAAAGAGGGCAAGAAACCAACCAAAAACCACAGGATCAACGAAACACTCAAAATCATCAAAAGAGAAGGAAGAACACAAGAAGACTCATCTTTGAATAATCATCCATAGATTGATTCAAGATTGGTTGCTGGTTACAGCCACTCCCTCAAGGAGGACAAGCGCTCAATCCATGAGCACACACTCAACTCATCTCTCTAGAGCCTAAGCCTCTCCTCTCCTCTCTAATACCTAAGACAAACTAGGGTTTCTCCAAATGAAGTGCTTCAAACTGCTGTGAATAGCACCCCTCCAATTTATATGAGGCCTAGACCTTCTAGAAGACAAACCCTAATGGGCTCCCGTTAAGGCCCAATACAAATGGGTCACACACGCACGCATTTTAAAGCGCCGTTTTCACTTCCACTTGACCTAAACCACTTCACTATGCGCCGACCCACGCCGCGGTTTAGCCAAGAGTCACAAAGGCGGTATTTGGTGAAATTACCAAAATACCCTTCTCGATCCTTCTCCGTGGACCGAGTCCAATCTGTCGAAGCAATCGCGCCGCCCGCGTGTAGGTTGATCAACGGCTCTCATCATGTCGGCAAGTCTCCCGTCCGAATCTCATTGGAACCTCCAAGGCACTTGCACCGACCCCGCCGCTTGATCCAACCGGTACATCGAATCGCCTGCTCGATCAACCTCGTCCATTCTGGCACCATGCTTGAGTCACTTGACCTCACCCGGCTTCCATGATCGCTCTGGACCTCAGCTCTCCAAGCTTAGTCCCGATCCTCCTCGCCGTTGACCGTCGTTGACCTGCAAGCCACCTGCACAGCAATAGACAAGCAAACTCGAATCCAGGAATAAGTTCTTCACAACTTGACCCGCGTTAGCCAAAATATGCAATATGCAACACATATGCATTAACAAACATGGATATGACATATCCCGTAATCAATTTGCCAATAATATCACAAATCAGCATAAACCCGGCTCGATCGCGGTTGATCGGCTTGGCCAGATCAAGACCAGTTCCGCCTCGACCGATCATTGACCGCCTCTACCTGACAGCACTTTTAAACTTCGTTGAAAACGCATGAAACTTCAAACCAAACGCACCATTGACAATTGTTTCATCATCCTAAGATCATGAGCATATCTTCATGATATTCACAATCTCCCCCTTGATGAACACATTGGTAATCTCCCAGAAAAGGTAGTTTTGTGGTTTGAAAAGTAAAGTACTCGACGTTTTCGTACAAAGGCACAATTTGGTCCAAAAGCAAGAGAAAGCCTAGGAAATGACCAAGCTGGCTCCAGAATAGCATAGGTAAGTGAGATAAAGCAATGAAAGCACAAAAGCTTCAATTTCCAGAGAATAGCCAAAAATCTCACTTAGGTCCATATGAAAGAACAATTGTTCTATTTGACCTTCGATCATCGTGAGTCTTCAAGAATTGCAATTCAAATTCAGAAAAGGCAACAAGACTAAAACAATGCAACTGAGATGTTCCCATTCACTATAATCACCAATTTTCAAGAAAATCCAATCTCTCCCTATGACTCCAAAAAGCTCTAAAACAACATTTTTACCAATTTTTCTCCCCCTTTGACAATGAATTCATCAAGGTGCATGGAAGAAGATAGAGCATGAATGGAATGGAATGGCTACAATTTTTCCATTTTTTTTTAATTTTTAGCAAAAAGGAGCCATGAAGATTATCCAAGAAGATTGTACAAGTATTACACCAAGCCATATTATGTGAAGAAGCTATGTTCAATCATGACAAAACATGTACAGCAAAGATAAGGCCAAAAGAGCAATAATCTGAGATTAAATGAATTGGTAGCATGACAAGGTGCTCAAGATCATAGTTTTACTAAAGGTATCCAAAATTGAGTCAAGCCATGTCTATAAGCAAAATGGAGCCCAGAAACTAGAAATTGAGTCAATTTTGAGCACTATGAGTTCAATTTTGAATCAATTTGTTCAAGCATTTGGAATTTAGCACTTTGAGCACTTTGCTGAAAATGATTGGTTTTATCTTAGTAAAGCAAGTCCTGGACTAGGAGCCATCCACAACTGCCTCCTAAGCATCAACCAATTGCCAATTTGTTTTCTTAGCATTGTGCTAGATCTCAAGCCTCACTGCGACCATCCAAGCAATAAAAGCTTAAGAGAGCGGTCTAGGTCATCCAAAACTCCCCCTGAGTTCATGCCTAGTGCAATGGCAAGCCATCTCACAAGAAAGAATTGGTGAGATCAGTTTTTTTCGCACAGAAAAGCTCATTTTTCATTTGCTTGACTTAAGAATTATCATTGCTCAATTTAAAATTCAGAATAAGTTCAAGACTTAATTAAGCCCATATGACATGGCATGAATCATGAGAGAATCACTATAGCAAAACTAGTCACAAGATCCAACAAGTCATATTTTGATTCAGTTTGCTCACAAATAATAAAGCTAGCATGACAAAAGCTAAGCTATACAAGAAAAGTCATAAAAGAATTCTAGCAAACTAGCACAAGACATGGCAGGTTATAAAGCATGAAATCATGTCATACATGGATAATAATCAAAGCTCCACAAGTTTATATTACAATGCAAGTTGCTGAAATTTAAAATGCATTATGGCACAATGAATGCAAAAAGAGCAAACTCCCCCTCAAAGTAGGCCAAGAGAACTAATAACCCCCAACTCTCCCCGCAAAGAAGCAAAACGAGAAGAATCAAGAGCTTTAGTGAAAATATCCGCAATCTGCTTCTCGGACTCTACAAAGTGAAGCACAACATCACCCTTCTCAACATGGTCTCTAAGGAAATGATATCGAATGTCAATGTTCTTAGTCCTAGAATGTTGCACTGGGTTTTTGGCAATGTTTATGGCACTAGTGTTGTCACGAAAAGAGAAACACTATCCAAAGACAACCCATAGCCCGAAGAGTAGATAAGATCCAGAGAACACGAGAGCAACCATTGTCATAGACTACATACTCGGCCTCGGCGATGGGATCAGGCAACAGAGGACTGTTTCCTAGATGACCAAGAGATAAGAGATGTGCCTAAGAAATGACAAGTGCCAGAAGTACTCTTCCTATCCACTCTACACCCGGCAAAATCAGCATCAGAAAAAGCCCAAATAGAGAGAGCAGAAGAAGAAGAAGAATACCAAAGTTCAAAGTCAAGAGTGTCCTGGAGGTACTTGAAAATGCGACGCACTGCTTGACGATGAGAGGCACGAGGGGAAGCCTGAAATCGAGCGCATAGACACACAGCGAATTGTATGTCCGGCCTCGACGCTGTGAGTAGAGAAGAGAGCCAATCATGCTACGGTACTCCTTCTGGTCCACAGGCCCTCCATCCTCATCAGGGTCCAGCACGGTGGATGTAGCAATGGGAGTAGACATTGGCCTACTGCTTCCCATGTCGAAGCGCCGAAGAAGGTCTTTTGTGTACTTACTTTGATGAATGAAGGTATCTTCTTTTAGTTGCTTGAGTTGAAGACAAAGGAAGAAAGTCAATTCGCCCATCATGCTCATCTCGAACTCCCTGCTCATAGAATCTGAAAATCTGGACACCAAAGCATGAGAGGAACCACTGAATATAATGTCATCCACATAAATCTGAACCAACAGAAAGTCACTGCCATGCCTGAGAGTGAACAAGGTTTTATCTACCATTCCCATTTTGAAATCATTTTTAAGCAGAAAACTCTTAAGCATATCATACCAAGCTCTAGGGGCTTGCTTCAGTCCATACAAGGCTTTGGAGAGTTTAAAAACATGATTTGGGAATTTGGGATTTACAAAACCAGGAGGTTGCTTGACAAAGACCTCTTCTTCTATGAAACCATTCAGGAAAGTACTTTTGACATCCATTTGAAATAGCTTGAAGCCCTTGGATGCCGCAAATGCTAGCAAAATGCGAATGGCTTCCAATCTAGCTACAGGAGCAAAAGTCTCTTCAAAGTCTAAGCCTTCTACCTGGGAAAAACCTTGAGCTACAAGCCTAACCTTGTTGCGAACTACCAACTCATCCTCACTTTGCTTATTTTTGAAAACCCATTTTGTTCCAATTATATTATGATTGGGTGGATGTTCAACTAAGGTCCAGACTTTGTTTCTTTCAAAATTTTCAAGTTCTTCATGCATGGCATTGACCCAAGAGGAATCAGATAAAGCATGGGTGACATCTCGGGGTTCAAAAGACGCGACAAAAGCAGAATGTGCATGAGAATCAGGAGAAATAAACCTGGAGTGAGTGACTTGCTCATGGAGATCCCCAATAATTTGCTTTCGGTGGATCTTGTCATTTGAATGTGAAGAGGAGGTCTGGTGCGAGTGGCCTCTACCTCATGAACTGTGGAGGTAAGAGCAAGTGCCACTCGGTCGTCGGTGAAAGTAGGAGGAATTTGCTCACCAAAATTTGGAGTAGAAGCAGCTCTCCAACCATCTCGAAGGACTGGAGGATGGATTGGGTCCTCATCCTCAGAGTCATCGTCGACAAAGATGCTTTCTCGAATATCAGGAACCTGTGTACCTACAGCATTGGGTCTAGTACCAGGACTAGCCTCATCAAAAGTGACTTCGCAAGTCTCAACAATTTTGTTAGTGTCAAAATTAAATACATGATAGCCACGAGAATGAGCAGGATATCCAAGAAATATGCCATCAGAACATCTAGATTCAAATTTATCAAGGTTGCCATGTTTAAGAATGAAACACTTGCAACCAAAAATCTTGAAATGAGAAACTTTGGACTTATGACCAAATCTAAGCTCAAATGAAGTCTTGCCAATCACAGATCTCAAGAATACCCTATTAGAGATATAACAAGCAGTAGAGATCACCTCGGCCCAAAACCTCCTAGGTGTGGAATGCTCATCTAGCATGGTCCTGGCTATCTCTACAAGGGTTCTGTTCTTCTTCTCTACAACACCATTCTACTGGGGAACTCTAGGAGAAGAGAACTGGTGCTCAATTCCCCTATCGGTGTAGAAGGTGGCAAAGGAAGAATTCTTGAATTCTGTCCCATTGTCACTCCTAATGGCTCTCAAGGCTCCAGGAAGATCAATAGCAAGTCTAAGGACCAACTCTCTAAAGAAGCCAAATGCCTCGTCCTTAGAAACCAGAAAATAAACCCATGAATACCTGGAGTAATCATCCACAATCACAAGCACATACCATTTCCCACCAGCAGACTGAACTCTAGAAGGACCAACAGTGTCTAAGTGCAAGAGCTGACCAGGTCCATCAGTCATCACTAAGGTAAGAGGTAGATGAGAAACAGAAACCATCTTACCATGTCTACAGGGTGTGCACACAAGGTCTCTAACAGCCTTCAGCCTAGACAAACCTCTAATCAAATCCTTGCTACTGACTCTAGTCAAGTGGTTGAAGCCTATGTGTCCAAGCCTACGATGCCACAAAACTAGATCATGGGAGTCAGAAGCTACAAGACACATAGGGCTAGAAGCAAAAGAGAGACTGAAATCAGCACAAAAAATCCTCTCAACCCTGGAAATCTCAAAGACAAGCTCACCCGAGGAGTCTAGAACTCTACACTCACCACTTTTAAACCTCACCTCTAGACCCTCATCAAGAAGCTGGGAGACAGATAAAAGATTATACCTCAGCTTACTTACCAAAGCGACGTCCTTGAGCACGAACTTGTTGTTGACGCACACTGTGCCTTTGGCTGTCACGGTCCCAGTAGAAGCATCCCCAAATGTGATCAATTCCTTGCTGGATGCACGTGTGAGGGAGGAGAACCATCTAGAATCTCCAGTCATGTGTCGAGAACACCCGGAGTCAACAAGCCATATGTCCTCCTTCCTCGCACGACGGACCTACAAAGCATGAACAGGAAACATCTGTGCCTCAGTACTAGGGTTAGTGATAAAAGACTTGGGTATCCAGTACTGAGTCACACGATGCTTGGGCAAAACAGTAGAAACAGCAGTAAAATGGTTAGGAGCAAAATCAAAAGAATGCACACGAGAACCACCTAGACCTCTCCGAATCGACCTACCAAAAGGTCGGTACTCCCCTTGTCTAGATGCTACCCGTAGTCTCTCCTCACGATATCCTAACCCAAAGCGCTGCCTAGAGCCACCAAAGGAGTCAAAGAAGTCATCTACAAACCTGGCCCTATGTCTAGCAGGAAAGACAGGCTGCCTGGCTCTAGAGACTACAGCAGGTGAAGGAACTCCTCTAATGGTTCTCAAAGCACTCATCCTCTCCTTCCTCTCAATCTTGGCTCTACAGAAGCAGAACTCAACAATGTAGCCATCCTTCTTGCAGAAGGTGCAATGGTACTTGACCTTTTAAGGGGTCTGACCTGTTGAAGTAGAAGCACCTGTCTTGCTAGAAGGGGTTTGGACAAAACCTGCAGATCTAAAAACTACCCTAGATGGCTCAGGAGGCTCTACCTCAAACATACCACTCTCAACAGCTCTTACAACCTTAGGTGGATGGTTCTTGGAATGCTCTAGGGAATTAAATCCTAGTCCACTTTTCTTCACACTCACCTTAGATTGGTCAATGATCATGTTGAGGTTCTTCTTCCCACCAGTAAATCTCTCGAGAGTCCTTTTAAGGTAGTCAATTTCTTTGACTAGCTCCTTACATGAGGCACACTTATTTGACTTGACAGCCCTATCAGACTTTTTCTTATATTGAGCTACCTCAGCTTTCAAAGCCTCACAAGACACACAATAGTTGTGTCTAATCCTATCCAACTGCTCTTTGAACTTAACTCTAAAAGCTTCTTGTATCTTATCTACATTATGCCTAACTTCAATACAAAGAGCACAAGAATTAGAATCAACAACTTTCTTGGAAGCAGTCATGGCATCATTCTCAATTGTGAGTTTAATACAGTTTTCACATGAAGTAGTTTAGAATAAAGAACCATTTTAGTCATCTCCTTCATTTTAATCCTACTATCCTCACAATGAGAACACATGTGACTAGCATCAAATTTCTGTAATTCTTTAGTAGCACTATTCAATTTCAACTCAAGTAATGCACAATTTGAGCAAGATAAATGAATCGCATCTACAGCAGTCACATCTAAAGAAATAGCATCCATGCAAACATGACTAGGACTCGACTTTAGAGAATCTAGTTCATCAAAAGCATCTTTCAATTGATTAGCAATAGAGGAATGAGCAAATTTCAGATTTGCTAGTTCATTAAGCAAGCTAGAGTAAGAATCACAATCATCAGCAAGATTAATGGATTTGAGCCTAACAACTTCTAGGTTCAAGTCATCAATATGGTATCCTGTTTCTTAATCATTTTTGCTTGCTTATTCAGTTTTTGTTCAACACGGACCAAAACACGTTTTATATCAGCAAGTGAGGGACGTACCACATCAGGATCGCTGAAAGGGTCGTCGTTGTTGGAGGAGTCGACGTCATGGCTATCCCTAGCCATGAAGCACATACCGGTGAAGTCCTGGGCCTTCTTCTTGCCATGAGAGTCATCGTCGTCGTCCTCTGTCTCCGAGTCCACATCGCTCATGTCAACACTCTGAAGAGCGGCAATGACCTGGCTGACAAACTTGCAATAGTTGGGCTTCTTGCCTTTTGTGTCTTTAGCTTGAGGACGCCTCCGAGAGTCCTTCTCCATCTTGCCCTTCAGCTTGGGGCACTTGGAGCGAATGTGGTTCGGCTCACCACACTCAAAACAAGTGTCAGGGCCACCTCTCCTCCTGTTCCTCACCTTGTTGTATACTCTGGAAAATTTTGTGGATAGGAGGGCTAGGTCATCCTCAGGTAGCTTCTCTAGCTGCTCATCACTCAGAGAATGCAAAGCGGACAAGGATAAACCAGATGAGCCAAAATCCAATGAATCAGAAGAACTACCCTTAGATGGATCGACCACCAAAGCCATCGACTCTATCTTGGGAAGACGCGAGATAAAGTCAATCTCATGTGTCTTCAACCTCGAGTAGAGCTTATCCATAGTAAGCTCACTCATGACAGTGTTGTCATTGATGGATGTGATCTTCATCCCCCAGACCTTCACATCAAGAGCACCCAAAAGCTGGCGTGCGTTCTCAAACTCAGTGAAAACAAGATCTACTACACGTAGGTCATGAAGAATCTTGGAGAATCTCCCCCACAGCTCATCTAAAGACTCACCAGGCCTTTGCTCAATCTTTGAGTATTCTTTCTTGAGCTAGTTCTGTCTCACTTCCTTGATCGCAGTAGAGCCCTCGTGGTAGTCACAAAGGGTCCTCCAGATCTCGTAAGCAGACCTCAAATGAGCCACGCGCTCAAACTCAGATCGACTAAGACCTTGGATCAGAAAGTTACGAGCCTTGCTATTAGCCTCAACATCTCGAGTGATCACATCGTCATTGGCTAGCACGACATATGGATTTTTGACCTTAAGCCAAATAGCGTGCCCTTGAGCCTCGATGTAGGCATGCATGCGTGCCTTCAGTAAGAAAAATCAACTCCATCGAAAACAGGTGGTTTGGTTGAATACTTGTCAGTCCCATGGCTCCAAAGACCGGTTAAGATCTATGAGAAGAGCTAACCGGGCTCTAATACCACTTGTAGGACTGGAAAGGCGACTAGAGGGGGGTGAATAGACGCTTTCTCGATCTTCACCTTAAATAGATTCAACACGGACTTTTCTCCATTAGCTATGAAAGCTAAGAAGGTCAGTAAATACACAGTGAAAGCCTTGTGCTGAATCTAATTAACCCCCAAAGCAAAAGATCCAAAATATGGAGACCAACTCCTCTGGAGCGGTCAGACCGACGTTCATTGGGCGGTCCGACCGGGGTGCGGTCTGACCGGCGGCATATGGGCGGTCTGACCGGCCCTGACCAGAAATAGTGAAATCAGCTCGGGTTCCAAAACGAAAATCGATCAAACTTTTGATCTACACTGCCAAACTTAACAAAACTTGGAACACACGTTTCCAAGGATATCTGGAACCTATTCCAAGCAACGATCATCAGATCTACGTAAAAGTTTTGACCTTTTTCTGTTTTACCGAAGAAGGGTTCAAAACTGAGCAAAACGAAAAACTTGATCCTAAACTTGCTCGTGAGAGATTGATGGTCTAGATGATCCTAGATGTATTCCCACACATCACAGCAAGGTAAAAGAGGGCAAGAAACATACCAAAAATCACAGGATCAAGAAAGCACTCAAAATCATCAAAAGAGAAGGAAGAACACAAGAAGACTCATCTTTGAATAATCATCCATAGATTGATTCAAGATTGGTTGCTGGTTACAGCCACTCCCTCAAGGAGGACAAGAGCTCAATCCATGAACACACACTCAACTCATCTCTCTAGAGCCTAAGCCTCTCCTCTCCTCTCTAATACTTAAGACAAACTAGGGTTTCTCCAAATGAAGTGCTTCAAACTGCTGTGAACAGCACCCCTCCTATTTATATGAGGCCTAGACCTTCTAGAAGACAAACCCTAATGGGCTCCCGTTAAGGCCCAATACAAACGGGTCACACACGCACGTATTTTAAAGCGCCGTTTTCACTTCCACTTGACCTAAACCACTTCACTATGTGCCGACCGGCGCCGCGATTTAGCCAAGAGTCACAAAGGCAGTATTTGGTGAAATTACCAAAATACCCCTTCTCGATCCTTCTCCGTGGACCGAGTCCAATCCTGTCGAAGCAATCGCCTGCTTCGCCACATGTAGGTTGATCAACGGCTCTCATCATGTCGGCAAGTCTCTCTCGTCCGAATCTCATCGGAACCTCCAAGGCACTTGCACCGACCCCCGCGGCGCTTGATCCAACCAGCTGCATCGAACTGCCCGTTCGATCAACCTCGTCCATTCTGCACCATGCTTGAGTCACTTGACCTCACCCGTCTTCCATGATCGCTCTGGACCTCAGCTCTCCAAGCTTAGTTCCGATCCTCCTCGCCGTTGACCATCGTTGACCTGCAAGCCACCTGCACAGCAACAGACAAGCAAACTCGAATCCAGGAACAAGTTCTTCACAACTTGACCCACGTTAGCCAAAACATGCAATATGCAACACATATGCATTAACAAACATGGATATGACATATCCCATAATCAATTTGCCAATAATATCACAAATCAGCATAAACCCGGTCTGACCGCAGTTCATTGGCCAGTCAGACCGCACCAGGCCGGTCTGACCGCCTCTGCCTGATAACACTTTTAAACGTCGCCGAAAATGCATGAAACTTCAAACCAAAAGCACCATTGCCAATTGTTTCATCATCCTAAGATCATGAGCATATTCCCATGATATCCACAGATATAATACATTTGATGCAAGGAATTTTGCTGCATTGGTCAGATCTTCACATTAAGTAGTACTAATTACTCTGCTCCTTATGCAGATAATCTTATTATGGTAAAACATATGCTAGTCAGTTTTGTTTTGGAGTCCGAGTTTATTACCAGTTGAGTTGTAATCGATTTGTTAGTAAAGTTCGAGTTAGACTCGTTCTCATTTCGATTAATCAGAGCGGTGTTTTTTCGATTGTTGAGCTCTGTTTCATCTAGAAGTCTAGGAGCTGGTCAAACAGAATCAAATTCTGATTGTAACACTTGAGTCGTAGATAAAAGAAAGAGGAAAATGGAAAATTTGTATGATGTCCATGCAGCGAAAAATATATCTGTGTGTGTCTCTTCTTGTGATTTTCTAGTTCCTCTCGATCTGAAGTTCTAAATTTTCAGCATCTTTAGAGTTTCGACAGGTTCTCCAGAGTTTCGATCCCAGGTTTCTTTTCCAACAGCTCCAATAGTTGCATTTAGCCTGTTTGAAGATTCGCCAGCCAATTCATGCGTAGCCTCTAACTAGCGCAATCTATGCCGTCAGCTTGCTGTTGCATTTGATCTTGAGCTGATTTTACTCCCGTTGTCGTGCAGGTCATTGCAGCTTCTCTACCACCGCTGCCGCCAGAGGAGAACCTCAGCGAATGCCAGCTGAACCTTGCACTAGTGTTCGATGACTCCCCTGCAAAATTGGACCTGTCCAACGGGTCGATGGTGTCGTCATCCGTGTCGTTCCAAGGAAGCAGCAGCGACACTGTGGGAGAGCTAGAAGAAGAGTAAGCTGAGGAGTATTTCTGTGGGCCGAGACTGGTGGAGGGTGGGAATGGTTTCAAATGGTTTGAACCCATGGGTTCCAATGGGTTGAACCCATACTAAGTTAAATGGTGTGGGTTGGTTTGGGTTGAAATTACATATGGGTTGGGTTGGTTTGGTTTTTGAATATGGATTAGTGGTTTAGGTTAGGTTTGATTCATGTGCTTCATTGAAAATGGGTTGGTGTGGGTTTGGGTTGGTTTCTAGACCATTAGCAGGCCTAGCCCCAAGCGACCAGATGTAAGGATCCTCAAATATTGGAATGTGCCGAATTAAAATTATACTGGTAGTATGATTCTGAATTAAGGAACAGTTCAATTCCTTCATTAAAAATCATACTAGAAGCATAATAATAACAAGTAACAATTCCAACATTCAGGTTCCCGGATATATGTCATGCAATAGTACCCTGGATCAGTGACTATTGCACATATATCCTTCAACAACATTGCATCATACACATACAAGGCATACATTTACATAATTATACAGAAGGTTACAATTTAGTTCGGTGCTACAGTAGCAGATGACTTTGGTCATCACAAAAGTTCAACAGCGGAAGCAAAACTAAACAACAAAAGCCACCAATGGCCCCATCGTCCGCAGGCTATTGCGTGGAGACTAGAACTAGCTTCACTCGTTAGCGTCACCCGGATCGGCGCTAACGGGCATCTCATACAGATAACCATCCTCACCTGCAACAAGAGGTCATAACCCCTGAGTACGGAAGGTACTCAGCAAGACTTACACAAACTAATAAAAGAAGTGTTTAATAGAATCTATACAAAGGAATAGAAAGTTTACATGCATAAGGTTACAACAGAAGGGTCATAATGGTTTGATTTTGCAGAAAGCAATACATCGTAACCTACAATTGCTAAGTTTTGGCAAAGCGATTTTATAAATCAATTTGGACTAAAACAGTAAGTAAATGAGAGCATAGTCATAAACAATAACAATAATAAAGTGACAGATTACCAGCAAACATTGCATGACACCCATCATGCCGAAATAATTCCCAAAACCGGATTTAATTCAAAGTCTATACAGGTGACATCAACTCAAGCATTGTCCGTAACCGTGGACACGGCTATTCAAATAGTTTTAACCCTGCAGGGGTGTACATCTTTACCCACACGACTTAGTTAGCCCGTAAGCCTCCGGAATAATAGCACACTGCCTTTGGTATGCCGGCCGGGTAAACTAAGGTTTGGTATTTTTCAACAAATTGATCCTATTGAGTTGAATTACCCATGTGCACCTGATCCCGCTTAAAACAAGCTTCTGATAGAACTTGCTAACCGGGGGCACACATGTTACGCCGAGAACACCGATTCAACCATAACAAAATAAAATTGTACTCACCCGTACATATAGGATTGAAATCGGGCTCTATGAACCTGCAACCTTTGCAAATGCTCTCGCCCCTAAGAACATATGATACGGATACGAAATCCTACACATATGCACTTATCCACCTGTTTTTCAACTCAATAACATTAACCCTCTACTTAACCAAACAGTGCCCATACACCGCGTGTAGAAGTACGTTGGGGCTTGAATTGGGCCGTCAGAGTTCAGTCCTTAATCAACCCAGACAAGACGTCCACATTTCCCAATTCTCGTGCACAAGGGCACCATCACTAGCATCCACTTGTCCAGATTTGAAATCAGATTATCAAACAAGATTTAAATCCATTTCTGATTTAATAGAATGAACAAGGAATCAAAATAAATGAAATTCATTTGTTGTGCCCATGTTTGACAAGATAAGCTTGCCAAACACTACCGTTCTATGGACTGCATGGCTAAGCAGATTTTTAGAATAAATACTGTAATACAAAACACTACCTTAAGTTGAGTCTAGGATCAAATTTAAGGTAAGCCACAAGTTCAGGTTGTAACTACCTAAAAACACATCACAAATAATTTTAGAAAATTGCATGCAACAGTATCACTGTGTTTTGTAAATCTACAGTTCAAAAGATTGGGATCAACATGGTGCAGAGAGGAAGCTTGCCTTGGTAGTAATAAATAACCTCTTGTTCAGGTTCTTGTTGCTCAGGGATGGAATCAGATACTTCAGAAGAACTAGAATCTAAAAGTCAATTGAAATCCAATGAACACAGGGAAAAAGCAGAGAACAACACGCATAAAAAGAATGCATGGTCAATGGCTTAATGCATCATTAGCAACATGCTTAAGGTACATCAATTTAATTAAGAATAATAAACTACAACTAACCTTTGTTAGTACTAATTACCACAAATTAGAGTTTAGATTGAACTCCAGTTTCAGATTTTAGAATCTGAAACAAGACAGCTTATAATTGAATTGCTTGCCTAGCTAAAAATCATATAAATGAAATACTTTGCTTGAGCTAAGAGTATTCAAATTAATGCTGTAATCTAACTGAGCGTTAACTAGTACAAGGTGACAAGGGTAACAAACAATAGAGTTTGCTGTGTATGTTGTCGGCTGACCAACAACAAAAACAGCAAAGAACCTTTTTACAGATTTCGGTTGACTAGGAAAAATAAACGAAATGAGGACAATAAGTTGGAGTTGGAGCTATTTGGAGAGTGAGTAATATCCCAAACCCTCATTGCTAACCCTAATAGTCCAGTTCACAGAAAGAAAAGAAAGATTAAGCTTTTGTCGGTCTTGATCGACAATAACCAACAGAGAGAGGGTTTGCATCAATAAATGAATTGGTGACCTTAATAATCAAAAGAAGGTCTACTTATGATACTAGGGTTTACCTAGGACCTAAATAAGCTGATAAGCTAGCAAGAGAAACCCTAGATCTTGAAAACGATATGAAAGACCGAAAAGTTATAAAAACAACTTTTCAGTTTAAAGATGGTTTGAGTATTATATGAACAAGTGGATGACTCCAGTGAGCTACTAAAGTCCTTAGGGTACTCAAGGTGACAAGAAAAAAGTCTGACTTACCAGCTGGAGAAGAAAGTAGGTGAAGTCAAGTCCTGGCCGAGACAACAAAGAGCCAAAGTTCCCTTCTCTGGTCTGACCAAAACGAAAATGATAGAAACTTAAGCTCTAAAGACTACCACCCACGTTCTTGATAGGAAGGAATGGAGTCTAACTCACCAGGATGAGATTTCACCGAGGTGGTGTTCCAACTGGCTTAAGTCGACAGAGAGTAAACCTTTGTCCAACCCTACAAGAGATGCCCAAAATCCACATTAACATGAGATTTAGGCATGCTTATAGTTGAACAAGGGTAAGAGCAAGGAAGCTTCACTGGGAAGGAAGGGAGAACTTGACGAGCTCTTTGCGGTCAACAATGGCAGAGCTCCAACAGTTAGGGTTTATATAGGGCTTGATCTCCTGGAGCAAACGAGAACTATCCGGAGCTGATGCGGTGGCAATTTTAATGCTAGGTGTCCAAGTATATTCGCATATTCCCTGTGCAATGCCACCGCTCCGGCGAGGGTGTCGGCGATGGCGCACAGCGAGAGGAGGAAGAGAGGGACGCCACTGACATGCGGGTCCCAAAGGCAGTCACAGCAGCACACACCATCGCAAGCGCAAAAGAAAACCAACCGTCCGATTAGAAATGGGCGGTTGCGATTTATCAGGATGTTGGGAGTGAAGTTCTAACCACTATTTTGCATAAGGGCCGTCCGATTGCAAAGGAACGACAAAGATTAACTAAGAGGATCGGGGGGTCCGAAGGTCACAACCCACAAGGACCGTGCGATCACAATCTAACGGCTACACCAAGCTGAGGATCTTAAGCGAACACGAGTGCAGCGACACCGCACGATTTTAATCTAACGGCCACAAGTTAATGCGTGCCAGCGAGTTTCAAACCCAAAAAGGAAGACACGGTTGGATCTGATATCAACGGCCGAGATTGAAGGGATGATGAGGTGGTCCGAACGACCCATCAACACAGTCCGTTCAATAGAAAACCAACGGTGGAGATTGATGTGGGGTTCGGATGGTCCGAACAGCCCACAGGATCTGGCCCGCTCAAGGAGGATCCAACGGCTCACACTTATCCTAGCTCCTGCCACCTAAAAATGGCATGTACCGATAATCGCGGCGCCGCCGCGATTTAGATCCTAAGGTCAACATTAGATGGCTGATTGGAGTGGTCCAAACGGCCCAAAGAATCTGGTCCGTTCGCTGAGAATCTAACGGACATGAAGGGAGGCGCGGTAAGATGGAAATCTAACGGTGGAAATAGCTGCTGCATGCATGGATCAGACAAATGCCGCAAATCTTGGCCGCTTATAGGAGATCAACGGCTCGCGCTCACTTGGAGTTGAGGCGTCGGCGTGAACGTGTGAGCCGGACCAAGTTGCACTGGGTTGGACTCAACTTGATGGGATCGAGTCGCTACAGTGCCCAAGGCTGGGTTTAGACCGGATAGGTTGACCAACCTCATTTAAATCCTCAAAAGTTTGACCAGGCCTTTAAAAATAGCAAATAAATTTGTAAAATATGAAATTTTGCAGGATTGCTACTGGGATGACATATTCTCCAAATAAATTTTGAAACCACTGTTTCTCATTTTGAAATACATAAATAATTCACCTAAACCGAATAGGTTTATCTTAAAGACAATTATTTTTCTCAAGATCAAAATAATTTCTAAAAATTCAACAAAAATTATTTTTGGCCAAAATAATTCATTTGGCTTTTAAATAAAATACTTTCCGGTCTTAATACCAACATTGATTGGTATTTTCTTTTGAAGCTTCGATCAAGTAGGAGTTTTTGGCTAGAAATTGGGGAAGTTAGATGGTAACATAATGCCCGATTTGCCAAAATGAACAGTGATGCTATGAATAGCATCTTATTACTGTTTATTAAAGCTGAGGCTGTTACACCAGACGAGGCTGCGAGACTCGCGGGGGCTCGGTGGGGTTTAGCGGAGGCAACAGAATTAAATGCGCACGTCACTAGGGGGCAGCAATATTAAGTGTGCACGCTGTTACGGTGACGACAACATTTAATGCGCGTGCCGCATGGAGAAAAAGAGGGAAGTCACGACTGAGAGAAGTGGTCGTGACCCAAAGGAGAGGACTGGACCACCAGGGGAGGTCGTGACCGCAAGGGTGGTCTTCGCAAAAGAGCAAAGAGGGTGGTCTTCACAAAAAGACCACAGGGAGGTACCGACCGAAGGAGGTCATGACAAATCGACAAGAGGAGGAGGTCGCGAGCTCAAGGGAGGTCGCGGCAACACGACAAAAGAGGAGGTCGCGGGCTCAAGGGAGGTCGCGACAACTCGACAAAAGAGGAGGTCACGACCCAGAAGGGTGGTCTCTGCAAAAGACCAAAAGAGGTGGTCTTTGCGAAAAGACCACAAGGACGAGGGGGTCCTGGGGCAAGGAGCAGAGCTGTCCGATTTGAATCGGGCGGTCCACAGGGAAGTGGAACGTTCGGACCAGCCGATCCTACATCTTGATCGAGCCATCCAAAAAAGATCGGACGGTCCTCGAGTAAGTAGAGCGCGAGGCTGGTTCGGACCATGCGAAGAGGAAGGGAGGTCCGAACCCAAAAAGGAGATCCAATGGAGGAGATCCAAAGGGGAGGTCTTGAACGGTCAAGATCAAACGAGGGGAGGTAAACTCAAGGGAGATCCCGACAGTTAAGATGGAACAAAGGGAGGTCTCAACGGCCAATGATGAAGCCAAAGGAGATCCGACGGTCAAGACCAGCACAGAGGAGGTCTCAACGGAGCATAGGGAGGTCCAGATGAACACAAGGAGGTTCGAGAGAAAAGGGGAAATCAACCCGAATTTAGAGTTGCGAAGTTCAAGGATGTTTGAAATACAAACTCGAGCTGGGAACACCTCGGGGGTGGTCGTGACCCAAAGGGGAGGTCAAAACAAAAAGGAAGATTCAAACAGAAAAGGAGGTCTAGAGCACAAGGAGGTCTAAACAGAGAAGGTGGTTTAGATCAACAAGGAGGTCTGAACCCCGTAAAGAGATTCAAACCAACAAAGAGGTCTAAAGGAGGTCTGAACTAAAGGGAAGTCCAACCAGAAGAGAGGTCAAGGGAAATCTAGAGAGGTCCCGACCAGAGGGAAATCGCGACCAACAGGGAGGTCGCTACTAAAAAGGTTGGTCTTTGCAAAAGACCAAGAGGAGGTCCATACAAGAAAAAGGTCAGAAGAGGTTAAGGGAGGTTCAGAGAGGACAGATCAAACAAAGAGGAAGGAAAGCAAGGCCAGAATTCGAACAACTCCAAATAAACCAAACTTTGGTATTAATTGAAGTTTGATTTAGTCATTTTAAACACTCAAATTTTCGAAAATCTCAAGTTAAGCTTTGAACTCTCAACAAAACCAAATGGTTCTTTTTATTTTGAAAACTTTTAAGAACTCCAGAAAATCAGGATGTTACATAAGGTGCTGGGGAGGGGAAGTGACGAGTAAGGGTGCAAACCCTAGCGGTACCCATCTATTAAAGGGATATCATAGACGGTTCAATTATGGAGCCATCTGTGATATGCTCTATATTGTAGACGGTTCTAATATGGAACTGTCTATGATTATTTATCACAGACGGTTCCATAATAGAATCGTCTATGATATGCCTCCCTATCTACTATGTGATAGTTCATTATATACCTTTATAAGCCATACAAGAGCAGGGAGACGTACATTAAGTCCATCATATTTAACACAGATCGTGCCTCATGCTATGGAATAAATTACAATAGAAGAAATTCTTAATTGAAATATAGCCCTTCATGGTGATTGACGCGCATATAGCAAGCTTCCTCACTGGGTTCTTCCTCGAGCTTGATGTCGTCTCTGAAAGGTGGCAACTCATCAAATTGATTGTACTCTTCCTCATCCACAACATTCTCAACTCTGACAATCTTTCTTTTTTCCATAAAGAACTACGTGACCATTCTTATGTGTCGGGTCCGTTACATAAAAAACTTGAACAACTTGCTTAGCGAGTACAAATGGTTCATCCTTGTATTTGATACGTTTGAGGTCCACAGTAGTGACGCCGTACTTATCGACCTTCACACCCTGCGGAAGTTTAACCTAATGGCATCGAAACAGGAGAATCTTGAAAAGTATGTAGTCGAGCTTCCAAATATCCTCTATGAACCCATAGTACGAGTTCAACCCACGTGGCTCGGTGGTATTGAACTGCACGTGAATCGCATCTATGCGAACACCGCTGTTCTAGACTATACTCTTCCTATCCTGAGCTGTCGTATAACATGTGTACCCATTTATGTTGTATCCTTACTATGTCACAATTGTAAATTTTGGTCCTTTTGCCAACTATAGCAGTGTATCATCACTGGATAACCTCCCAGTGAATCGCACATTTAACCATTCGTTGAACCGACGGTTGTGCTCTCTCATGATCCAAACTTTCGACTGGTTTGGATTCTGTTGGCGTACCATGGCTTTGTGTTCGTTGATGAACAGGGAAACTTGGGTCATGTGTTGCAAGATTGTGAAATGGGCTTGAGCATACATATCCAGATTGGGAGTGATTGCTTTCCTTCTGATAGTCCCGATACCCTCCAGTCTCCCCTCATGACAAGATAGAGGCACACCTATCGATTCCACCTGAGCCATGTAGTCGACGCTGAACTCAATGACCTGTTCGGTTGCATAACATTCAATGATGCTGCCCTCCGGTCGAGATCGATTCCGTACGTAGGACTTGAGAATTCCCATGTACCTTTCGAACGGGTACATATGACGTAGGAACACAAAGCCGCATATATTTATCTCTTTCACAAGGTGAACAATAAGATGGACCATGATATAAAAAAATGACGAAGGGAAATACTTCTCAAGATGACATAGAGTCGTCACCACCTTGACTTGCAGAGCATCTAGTCCTTTGGGATCGATGACCTTCTGAGCAATTGGGTTAAAGAAATAACACAGCCTCAAGATTGCCACTCGGGCCTTGTTCGGTAAGATAATCCTAATTGCAACAGGAAGCATTTGTGTCATCAGCACATGACAATCATGAGACTTCATAACAATTAATTTCAAATCTTCCATAGAAACAAGTTTATTAATGCTGGCGGAGTAACTGGACGGAACTTTCACACCATGCAAGCTCTAGCACAGTTCATTTCTCTCGGCCTGGGATAGAGTGTGGCAAGCTGGGGGAAGGTACGTTCGTCCTTTATCGGTCTCTTTCGGTACTAACTCGGTCCTTATGTTCATATCAACCAAGTCATGCCATGCGTTAACACATCCTTTGTTTTGACACTAATATTCAGTAAGAGACCAATCAAGCTATCATATACATTCTTCTCCACATGCATATCATCGATGTAGTGGCCAACTTCTAAGTGCTCCCAATAAGGCAAGTCCCAAAAAATTGACCGCTTCTTCCAGATGTTCTTCTGACGGGTCCCTAATTTACACCCCTTCCCAAGCACAACATTGATATTCTTAACCATATCATGGACCTCTTTCCCACTGAAAGCCCTTGGAGCTGAACCGTCCTCCTTATTTCTGTCGAATTGTTTCTTCATCTTGCGGTATGGGTGAATCCTAGGAAGGAACCTATGGTGACGCATATACACAATTTTGCGCGAGTTGTTCAGCCATACACTCTCGGTACCATCTAAGCAGTGCGGACAGGCTTTGGTTCTTTTTGTACTGAACACTGACGGGTTACCAAAGGCAGGAAAATTATTGATGGTGCAGAACAACATGGAGCGTAAAGTGAAATTCTCTCGTTTGTACGCATCCTATACTTGTACCCCTTCGTTCCACAGTATCACAAGATCTTCTAGCAATGGTGCTAGGTACACACCAATATCGTTCCTAGGTTGCTTCAGCCCTTGGATAAGTAGTGACATCAAAATATACTTCTGCTTCATACAAAGACAAGGAGGAAGGTTGTACACACATAGATTCACGGGTCTGGTGCTATGTCGGTTGCTCATCTTACCAAAAGGATTCATTCCATCTGTACTCAATTCTAACCTTATGTTCCTTGGTTCCACACCAAACTGTTCGAAGCTTCGATCGAAGTTTCTCCACTGGGCAGAATCAGTAGGGTGTCTTAGCTTTCCATCTTTCTTACGCTCCTTCGAGTGCCAACGCATCAATCTTGCCTCTTTTTGGTTCGCAAATAAATGCTTCAAACGTGGGATTACAGGCAGATACCACAACATCTTAGCAGGAGGTCCTTCAATCACCTTAGCAGTATTCTTACGCTTGTATCGGGATGCTTTGCACATGGAACATACATGCATGTCTACATGCTCTTTACAGTAGAGGATACAATCGTTCGGACATGCATGTATTCTTTCTACTTCCATTCTCAATGGACAAAGAACCTTCTTGGTTTGGTAGGCAGTGCTGGGCAATGCGTTTTCCTCCGGAAGGATGTCCGCTAGGAGACCTATCAACACCATGAAACTCTTGTTGGACCAACCATTGCTTGCCTTCAATTTCAGCAGTTCAAGCACAGATGACAACCTTGTGTATTCCGGCTTGCAGCTAGAGAACAAAGGTTTTCCCGAGTCCTCCATTAAGCCCTCGAATTTACCAAACTCTCTCTCACTGTAGTTCCCTTCTGCATTGCGTAGCATCTGATCCAGATTGTCATCGTGCGACCTATCCTCATCAAAAGCATAGTCCACATCCGGTATATCATTGACTTCCTCGGCAATGTCGTTATTGTTAACTTCCTGTATAATCTACTCTTTACCTTGACTGGTCCAACATGTATACCCCTTTTTGAAACCCCTTCGAATCAATTGCGCTTCGATTTGCACTGGGTTGTTAAATATCTTTAGATTACCGCAATCAATGCATGGACAGTACATAAATTTTATCCCCTTCTTCAACATATCCTGCTCGATGGCTCTTCTAAAAGCAGACACGCCATTTATGTACTCTTTACTCACACGATTCGCACCGTACATCTAGTTTTGATCCACCTACGCTACGCACGTAACAAATTAGTGTTAAATTAGATTAATAAACCACACGTACTCTTCCTATTGACCAAAAATACTAAAATTAGTTAGCGATTAACCTAGAGCAAATATAAAGGTTACATATCGTTACCCACAAAGCTCACGACAAAACTCCCAAATATCCCGCGAGAACTTCCTCCCTTTCTTCCTCCTCTCCTTCTCCTCCCTTCCTTCTCCTCTCTTAAGTTGGCGCAATGGGGGGGAGGGAGGAGGAAGCAGGGGTGGCAGCTCAAACGGGAAGGGGTGGAGGGGCTAGGGGCAGGGTGTCTGTCGGGATGGCTGGGTATTTATAATACCTGCATATCACAGACGGTTCTTATTTAAAATCGTCTATGACGTTGAACTATCACAGACGGTTTGTTAATAGAACTGTGATGTCTACGCATATCACATATAGTATGTTAATAGAACCATCTGTGAATTATCACAGACGGATCTATTTACAAACCGTCTATGATAGTTAAGTGTCACAGACAGCTCTTGAGGAACCGTTGTGATAGTACAACACAGATGGTTCCAAAGGAACCGTCTGTGATGAGGCGTCCGGTATAGCCTGTTTTGTAGTACTGCCACTAGTAGGATTAAGCACATCGACATGAAGTCAGGTCTGCCTTTCTCATCAGTTCGATGTGTATGCTCCATGATTCTTTTTTCCCCTCTATTCATCTCTAACTATGCCCATTGTCTAGTATATAATATACACCACTACTTCTTCATCTTGTGTAAGTGTTTACATAATATGTATGCATGTGTTGTACCAATTGAGAAATTCTGCAAGAGTATGAAACAATCTATCGATTATTTCCTTTTATTATACCAGATTATTTACTCAAAGTTTCTTTACTCAATTTTGGTGAATTGCATCTGCATGTTGTCTTGAAATGCAAGGACATCACTAGAAAGTGATGGCTAATGGACAGGCTGGATCTCACTTTATCTGATCCTTGTATGTCAATGCTTAGATTTTTTATGTACAATGTTCTAATTCAATTTATATTCATGCATAAGAATTATGGGAGAATATATAAGTAATACAAATCTCATACAATAGACATGACTTCTTCAAGTAGTATGATGATTGCTGATTGTATGTATAATGTATAAAGGGACCTACCGTGATGTGTGGGTATGAATATGGAGGATTATGGACTAATTGAGTGGACATGTGGTTTTAGTCTCATTACCCTCCATATGGACCTGTCCTAAAGAAGAAGAAATTTTGTATGGGTATAGGACTACTAGTTAATTGATTAGGAGCATTTTGATGGTTTGCTCTATTATTTTGCTCAATCATGTATTGCTAGCTTCTTAGTCTCTTGGTAACTCGTCTTTTTATTTTCTGTAGGTCTGCTAATTCTTATAGTACCTAGCAATGTCACCACGAAGCATGAGACTTATCGAAAGAGGCTTATCGAAATACCATGAGACTAAGCTTGATGTAGAAAATATATACCCACAAGAGTTATGGTGTTCACAGTGGATGGGCCTTTGTATGTTTTATGTTGTGTTGAACTTAGATGATGCATCGATGAAATTGAATTATATATATATATATATATATATATATATATATATATATATATATATATATATATATATATATATATATATATATATATATATGTCAATCTTGACCGTTGGATCTGGATTGAACAACCAAGATTAATCTGAGCTCCCACCTCCAAACCATTTAATCACTTTGCATGCTCCCACCTCCAATGCGCCTTCATTAATGCACATTTATTAAACACCCTACATGCTCCACTACTACAGAAAATGTCTTCACAGATGGTTCAAAAATGTCATTACAGATGGTTTCCTGAGTCATTCGAGTTTATGGGTCAGTGATGACATGAGGTCATCATGAGCGGTTTTGGAACCATCGTGATGCATGCTATCACAGACGGTTATTAACTCAGAACCGTCTGTGATATATGACTATCACAGATGGTTTGTATCTAGAAACGTTCGTGATAAATGTTTATCACGCAGCGGTTCGTGTTTAGAACCGTCTATGATAATTTATCTATCACGAGCATGTTCTAAACAAGAACTGCTCGGATAATTATCTATCATGCATTTATTCGTGTTTAGAACCGCTCGTGATATATAAATAAAACCTCCAAGAAATGTGTAGGACCGGAAAGGCGACTAGAGGGGGGGTGAATAGACGCTTTCTCTATTTTTCACCTCGATCGAACTCAACACTACTTTCACTCCAATAGCTATAAAAGCTATGAAGATCTCAGATCTGAGCATCTGCGGATAACCTGTGTTGAATCCGATCAAACCCCAAAAAATAAGACTAAAAACAACTCACAACTGAAAGCACAAAATTAAACTAGTGGATGACGTCCATCAGTCGCATCATTGTTAGCTCTGCACTATCAATTCAATCACACAAGACACGATGGACTAGCCAAAAAATAAGTACGAGCTAAGCAGTAAATAAATTAAAAACCAAATCAAAACTTCAAACACAAAACTCGCTGGCAGTCAAGACTGAGACCTTTAATCGCTGGCAGATCCAAACTAAAAACAGCAACTTGATGGATCTTGAGATCATCATCTCAACTCAAGACTACAAGCCTAAGCACCGAAAGTACATTCGAAGCAATATAATAGTCACCAACTTGTTGGCTAACCAAAGCTTCACTCACAAAGAATCAAAATGCGTACTTGACCAAGTAATAATATAATCCAAAGATGAAGCAACCATTTGTAATCGACACGCAAGATCGGCAAGAAGGACTACTGCCGATGCCTTTGCTTTTGGTTCACGATCGAGCTCAACGCACCACCACCAGGGCTCTGGATGTTTCGAGCAAAGACAGCACACACATAAAACAAAGACTAAAGTAATAAATGAACCCAAACAACAAAAAGAAGCTTCACGTAAGCAGACCACAAAAATAAACTTCACTCGCATCATTGATGGAAACCATCATGATCTGCTAACATAGGGCGCTGTTACCCGCTACCAAAATTCCAAGGCAGCCTCCACGGGTTGAACAGAACAGCAATAACCAAAACAAAATTCAGAGCAAAACAGCGATCAAAGAAAAGATCAAGAACCACGGCACTTTTTCATGAAAGTACTAACCCCAAAAACTGAGGCTACAAACCAGGCCAACTTGTCTATAGCACGTAGCGTTTCATCACCGCCGCTCTTCTACAGATGAATCAATTACACGCACGCTGACAAAATTGCCGATCAATAACACGGCATTTCTTTGCATACACAAGCACAGGAAACTAGATTTCACTCACTGAGACAACAAATCACAGGGACTCAAAAACAAACACTTGGTTTGATCAGATGGTAGAAGACAAAACTAATTACCACGCTGCAGCAAACAGAACCAAGCAATCAACCGCCAGAACTAGTAAAAACACGAAAAAAAAACGAAGTACTTTACTCAAACTCAAAGATCCATGCACAAGCAACAAATGGCTGCCGCCACAGGGCACACTCTTCTCGCAGGCACTACACTAATTTTTGGGCCGCCGCCGCTCTCATTTTCTTTTCTTGGTCTACAGCAGCACTAGTTTCCTCTTCTTTCATGGAGAC
This sequence comes from Phyllostachys edulis, assembly GCA_036346405.1. NCBI lineage: Eukaryota > Viridiplantae > Streptophyta > Magnoliopsida > Poales > Poaceae > Phyllostachys > Phyllostachys edulis. The sequence goes on from CM070552.1 coordinate 15,391,366, forward strand.
GCCGCCGCCACGGCTTGCTTTTTTTCATGAGGCGCCGCCCTCTCGGCTCAATTTTTTACTTTTTCTCTGGGGATAAAGAACCCTAAGATGTTCCATCTTAGCCCCTTTATATGATGACCACAAGCCCTAAAAAAATAACATAATGGGCTCTTTTAAGGCCCAACAATTTCGTAACACATGCAAGACGCAATTTAAAGCGTCGTCTTCAATTCTTTTGACTTAACCCACTTCGACGCCTCGTCTTGTGCCACGTGTAGATTGATCCAATGCTCTCATCGTGTCGGCAAGTCTCTCCCATCCGGTTCCCACCGACCACCTTGGCACTTGCACCGACCCCCACACCGCTTGATCAACGATCAAGACTCAATCGTTCGGTCATCCTTGTCCATTCTGCGCCACGCTTGAGTCACTTGACTTCACCCGCATCCATGATCGTTCGGACCTCGACTCTCCAAGCTTAGTCCCGATCCTCCTCGCCGCTGACCGTCATTGACTCGCAAGCCACCGCACAAACAATAGACAAGCAAACACGAATCCGGGAACAAGTTCTTCACAACTTGACCCACGTTAGCTCAAAACATGCAACATGCAACATATATGCATTATAGTCTATGAACTCAATCTATCCCAAAGCCAAATTCCCAAAATGGCTAAAGATCAGTCTTTTAACTTTGCCGAAAATACGTGAAACTTCAAACCAAAAGCAACATTGCCAATTGTTTCATCATCCTAAGATCATGGGCATATCCCCATGATATCCACAATCTCCCCCTTGATGAACACATTGGCAATCTCTCAAAAATGTAGTTTTATGGTTTGAAAAGTAAAATACTTGAAGTTTTACAAGAAAGGCACAACTTGGTCCAAATGCAAGAAAAAGCAAAGGAAATGACCAAGCTGGCTTCAGAATAGCATAAGCAAGTGAGATAAGGTAAAAGAAGGCACAAAAGCTTCAATTTCCAAAGAACCGACAAAATCTCACTTAAGGTCCATATGAAAGAACAATTGTTCTATTTGACCAACATTTTTGAGCAATCTTTCTCCCCCTTTGACAATGGATTCATCAAGGTGCATGGAAGAAGATGGAGCAAGAATGAAATGAAATGGCTGTAATTTTTAATTTTTATTTTTTTTCATTTTTGTTTTGTTTTTAACTTGAGCAAAAGGAGCCATGAAGATTATCCATGAAGACTGTACAAGTATTACACCAAGCCATATTATGAGAAGAAGCTATATTCAATCATGGCAAAACATGTACAGCAAAGCTAAGGCCAAAATAGCAATAATCTGAGATTAACTGAAACGACAACATGACAAGGTGCTCAAGATCATAGTTTTACTAAAGGTATCCAAAAATGAATCAGGTCATGTCTATAAGCGAGATTGAGCCAGAACCTAGAAAAAGAGTTAAGTTTGAGCATTCAGATTTGAAACAATTTGATCAAGCATTTAGAATTTAGCACATTGAGCACTTTGCTGAAAATGATTGGTTTTATCTTAGTAAAGTAAGTCCTAGACTAGGAGCCATCCACAACTGCCTTCTAAGCTTCAACCAATTGCCAATTTATTTTCTTAGCATTGTGCTAGATCTCAAGCCTCACTGCGACCATCCCAAGCAACAAACGCTTAAGAGAATAGTCTGGGTCATCCAAAACTCCCCCTGAGTTCATGCCTAGTGCAATGGCAAGCCGTCTCATGAGAAAGAATTGGTGAGATCAGTTTTTTTCGCACAGAAAAAAAAGCTCATTTTTCATTTGCTTGACTTAAGAATTATCATAACTCAAATTAAAACTCAAAATAAGTTCAAGACTCAATTAAGTCTATATGACATGGCATGAATCATGAGAGGATCACTAAAGCAAAACTAGTCACAAGATCCAACAAGTCATATTATGATTCAGTTTGCTCACAGATAATAAAGCTAGCATGACAAAAGCTAAGCTATACATAAAAAGCCACAAAAGAAGTCTAGCAAATTAGCACAAGACATGGCAGGGTATAAAGTATGAAAACGAGTCATACAAGGATAATAATCAAAGCTCCACAAAGTTATATTACAATGCAAGTTGCTGAATTGTAAAATGCATTATGATACAAATGAATGCAAAAAGAGCAAACTCCCCCTCAAACCAACCCATAGTAATAAATTATCCCTAACCCGCTTCTCAAGGAGGCAAACCTTGTTGGGTCTAAAAGATTTGAGAGGAGATCTGCCAAAAGAGCCTTGGACTCCACAAAGCTAGCACAAAGACTTCAAACTCCACAAGATCTCTAGGAAAGCAACTCGAAAAGCTAGGGAGTGACACACCATCACTAAAAAGACCTACAGGCAACACAAAAACCTGCTAAGGGCTAGTGACTGGGAGACAAGCTCAACCTAGGTTGTGAGAAGAGTGCATCCTAGAAAACCAAGGGATAAGAAGAGTGCCTAGTAAAGACACGTGCAAGAACAGAGCCTCCTATCTACCCTGAACACAACAAGCCCAACACCTGACACAAAACAGATGCTATGCAAGGTAGACTAGGGATACCATACAGAAATGTAAGGTATAGAAGCTCGAACTTGAGTCGCACTGCTTGGCAGTGAGATGTAGCTATGATGAGTGAAGAACCAACAGTTTGAAATCATGAATCACATGTTCTTCTTCTCAACTGAAAGGACTACACCAAAGAGACAGAAAAGTCTATGCCTTGGTACTGGGTTAGTGAGACAATATCTAGAGAAACAGTACCAAGACACATGACTAGCAGGAATAGCAGCAAATAATCCAAAGCTCATGAAAGCATATAATCAACAATTTAAGATATGAGCATGGAAAGAGACAACTCAATTTCAGCGCATGCTATTCAAGATATGACAAAGCTCAACCTATTCTAAGTCCACAATAAGGCATAGGAGCCAAGCAAACACGCACATAGCATAACACACATCATATATTACTGTCAAAGGTAAAACATGCTAGTGATAGCTATGACAAGACCCATGTATCCACAATACCATGAGAGCAAAAGATATGTTAAGGAACAAATCATGGAAATCAAGTAAGTATGTGAATACACAAGGCAAAAATCAACAAGAGCAAAATCTGAGAATATACAAAAAAAGCACAAGCTCATGAAGACTAAACCAAGCTTATACATCCATGAAACTAGTGAATAACAATATAGTACAAGAATATATAAACAAAATACATACAAGCATGATGAAGAATATCATAAGTGAGCACATGCCGATAAGATACAAATGAGCACAATGATAATCACAACACGCCAGGACTGAATAATCGTGAAGATAAAGGCATGAAGGTGTAAGAAAGCTCACAGTGCCCTTGGCTGTCACAGTCCCGGTAGAAGCATCCCAAAATGTGATCAATTCATTGCCGGATGCATGTGTGAGAGAGGAGAACCATCTAGAACCTCCAGTCATGTGTCGAGAACACCCAGAGTCAATCAAGTCATATGTCCTCCTTCCTCGCACGATGGACCTACAAAGCACGAACAGGAAACATCTGTGCCTCGGTACGGGGGTTAGTGATAAGAGACTTTGGAATCCAGTACTGAGTCACACGATGCTTGGGCAAAACAGTAGAAACAGCAGTAAAATGGTTAGGAGCAAAATCATAAGAATGCACACGAGAACCACCTAGACCTCTCCGAATCGACCTACCAAAAGGTCGGTACTCCCCCTGTCTAGATGCTACCCGTGGTCTCTCCTCATGATGTCCTAACCCAAAGCGCTGCCTAGAACCACCAAAAGAGTCAAAGAAGTCCTCTACGAACCTAGGCCTATGTCTAGCAGGAAAAACAGGCTGCCTGGCTCTAGAGACTACAGCAGGTGTAGGGACTCCTCTAATGGTTCTCAAGTTACTCATCCTCTCCTTCCTCTCAATCTTGGCTCTCTGAGCGAGAACTCAACAATGTGGCCATTCTTCTTGCGAAGGTGCAATGGTACTTGACCTTTTGAAGGGTCGACGATGAAGTAGAAGCACCTATCTTGCTAGAAGTGGTTTGGGCAAAACCGGTGATTTGAAGACTATCTTGGATGGCTTAGGGGTTCTACCTCAAAGCAGACCACTCTCAACACTCTAACAACCTTAGGTGGATGGTTCTTGGTATGCTCTAGAGAATCAAATCCTAGGCCTCTATTATTCACACTCACCTTTGACTTGTCAAGAATCATGTTGAGGTTCTTCTTCCCACCAATAAATCTCTCAAGAGTCTCTTTAAGGTAGTCATTTTGTTTGGCTAGTTCATAACAAGAAGCACACTTATTTGACATGCTAGCCCTATCACATTTTTCCTTATAATGAGCTACCTCGGCTTTCAAAGCCTCACAAGACACACAATAATTATCTCTAATCCTATCCAACTGCTCTTTGAACTTAACTCTAAAAGCTTTTTGTATCTTATCTACATTATGCCCAATCTCAATGCAAAGATCACAAGAATTAGAGTCAACAACTTTCTTGGAAGCATTCATGGACATGGATTGTTCAATTTTAGCCTTTTCTTCTAGTGTCTTGTTTAAAGCATCATTCTCAAGTGTGAGTTTAACACAGTTTTCACATGAAGCAGTTTTAGAGTAGAGAATCATTTCAGACATCTCTTTCATTTTAATTATATTTTTCTCACAATGAGAGCATGTGTGACTAGCATCAAATTTCATCAATTCTTTTGTAGCACTATCCAATTTTGATTCAAGTAAAGCACAGTTTGAGCAAGATAGTGGAATAGCATCAACAGTAGTCACATCTAAAGCAATGGCATTCATACAAGCAGGACTAGACTTGAGAGTTTCTAGTTCATCAAGAGCATCTTTCAATTGATTCACAACAGAGGAATGAGCAGATTTTAGATTGATCAATTCATTTTGCAAGCTAGAGCAAGAATCGCACACATCAACAGATTTAAGCCTAACAACCTCTAAATTCAGATTATCAATCATGGTGTCCTGTCTCTTAATCATTTTAGCTTGTTTTTTCAGTTTTTGTTCAAAAATGACCAATGCACGTTTCATGTCAGCAAGTGAGGGACATACCTCATCTGGATCACTGAAAGGGTCGTCGTTGTTGGAGGAGTCGACGTCATGGCTGTCGCTAGCCATGAAGCACATGCCGGTGAAGTCCTGGGCCTTCTTCTTGCCATGGGTGTCATCCTCGTCGTCCTCCGTCTCCGAGTCCACATCGCTCATGTCAACAGTCTCTAGAGCGGCAAGGACCCGGCTGACGAACTTACGATAGTTGGTCTTTTTGGGTTTTGCATCCTTAGCTTGAGGATGCCTCCGAGTGTCCTTCACATCCTTGCCCTTCAGCTTGGGGCATCTGGAACGAATGTGGTTTGGCTCACCACACTCAAAGCACGTGATAGGGGTACCTCTCCTCCTGTTCCTCACTTTGTTGTACACTCTCGAAAATTTGGTGGATAGGAGGGCTAAATCATCCTCAGGTAGCCTCTCTAGCTGCTCATCGGTCAAAGAATGTAAAGCTGACAAGGAAAAGCCAGATGAGCCAAAATCAAATGAATCAAACGAGCTACCCTTAGATGGGTCGACCACCAAAGCCATCGACTCTGTCTTGGGGAGACGCGAGATAAAGTCAATCTCATACGTCTTCAACCTGGAGTAAAGCTTATCCATGGTAAGCTCACTCATGACAATGTTGTCATTGATGGATGTGATCTTCATCCCCCGGACCTTCACATCAAGCGCACCCAAAAGTTGGCGTGCATTCTCAGACTCAGTGAAAACAAGATCAACAGCACGAAGATCATGAAGAATCTTGGAAAATCTCCCCGACAGCTCATCACTCACCAGGTCTTTGCTCGATCTTTGAATATTCTTTCTTGAGCTGGTTCTGTCTCACTTCCTTGAACGCAGTCGAACCCTCATGGTAGTCACAAAGGGTCCTCCAGATCTCGTGAGCAGACCTCAAATGAGCCACGCGCTCAAACTCAGATCGACTAAGACCTTGGATCAAGAAATTGCGAGCTTTGCTATTAGCCTCAATGTCTGGAGTGATCACATCGCCATCGGCCGGCACAACATATGGATTTTTGACCTTAAGCCAAATAGCGTGCCCTTGAGCCTCGATGTAGGCTTGCATGCGAGCCTTCCAGTAAGCAAAATCAACTCCATCGAAAATATGAGGTTTGAGTGAATACTTGTCAGTCGCCATGGCTTCAAAGACCGGTTAAGATCTATGAGAAGAGCTAACCGGGCTCTGATACCAATTGTAGGATCGGAAAGGCGACTAGAGGGGGGGTGAATAGACGCTTTCTCTATTTTTCACCTCGATCGAACTCAACACTACTTTCACTCCAATAGCTATAAAAGCTATGAAGATCAGATATCTGAAAATGCGGATAACTCGTGTTGAATCCGATCAAACCCCAAAAATAAGACTAAAAACAACTCACAACTGAAAGCACAAAATTAAACTAGTGGATGACATCCATCAGTCGCATCATTGTTAGCTCTGCACTATCAATTCAATCACACAAGACACGATGGACTAGCCAAAAAATAAGTACGAGCTAAGCAGTAAATAAATTAAAAACCAAATCAAAACTTCAAACACAAAACTCGCTGGCAGTCAAGACTGAGACCTTTAATCGCTGGCAGATCCAAACTAAAAACAGCAACTTGATGGATCTTGAGATCATCATCTCAACTCTGCACTACAAGCCTAAGCACCGAAAGTACATTCAGAAGCAATATAATAGTCACCAACTTGCTGGCTAACCAAAGCTTCACTCACAAACAATCAAAATCTGAAAACCAAGTAATAATATAATCCAAAAATGAAGCAACCATTTGTAATCGACACATAAGATCGGCAAGAAGGACTCTGACCCGATCCGCTTTGCTTTTGTGTCACGATCGAGCTCAACGCGCCCGACCCGGGGCTCTGGATGTTCGGGAGCAAAGACGAGCACACACATAAAAGCAATGACTAAAGTAATAAATGAACCCAAACAACAAAAAGAAGCTTCATTTGAAGGCGGACCACAAAATAAACTTCACTCGCATCATTGATGGAAACCATCATGATCTGCTAACACAGTATTGCTACCCGCTACCAAAATTCCAAGGCAGCCTCCACGAGTTGAACAGAACATCAATAACCAAAACAAAATTCAGAGCAAAACAGCGATCAAAGAAAAGATCAAGAACCACGGCACTTTTTCATGAAAGTACTAACCCCAAAAACTGAGGCTACAAACCAGGCCAACTTGTCTATAGCACAGAGCAGCTCAGCTGCCGCCGCTCTTACAGATGAATCAATTACACGCACGCCTGACAAAAATTACCGATCAATAACACAGCCGCCTGCTGCATACACAAGCACAGGAAACTAGATTTCACTCACTGAGACAACAAATCACAAGGACTCAAAAACAAACACTTGGTTTGATCAGATGGTAGAAGACAAAACTAATTACCACGCTGCAGCAAACAGAACCAAGCAGTCAATCGCCAGAACTAGTAAAAACACAGAAAAAAAACGAAGTACTTTACTCAAACTCAAAGATCCATGCACAAGCAACAAATGGCTGCCGCCACAGGGCACACTCTTCTCGCAGGCACTACACTGATTTTTGGGCCGCCGCCGCTCTCATTTTCTTTTCTTGGTCTACAGCAGCACTAGTTTCCTCTTCTTTCATGGAGACGCCGCCGCCACGGCTTGCTTTTCTGCGGAGGCGCCGCCCCTCTTGGCTTAGGTTTTTTACTTTTTCTACAGGGGACAGCAACCCTAAGATGTTCCATCTTAGCCCCTTTTATATGACAGCCACAAGCCCTAAAAAAAATAACCTAATGGGCTCTTTTAAGGCCCAACAATTTCAGAACACATGCGCACGCAATTTAAAGCGTCATCTTCAATTCTTTTGACTTAACCCACTTCCTGACGCACCGTCTTGTGCCACGTGTAGATTGATCCAGTGGCTCTCATCGTGTCGGCAAGTCTCTCCCATCCGGTTCCCACCGGACCACCTTGGCACTTGCACCGACCGCCACACCGCTTGATCAACCAGTCGCACCGAACTGCCCGTTCGGTCATCCTTGTCCATTCTGCGCCACGCTTGAGTCACTTGACTTCACCCGGCATCCATGATCGTTCTGGACCTCAGCTCTCCAAGCTTAGTCCCGATCCTCCTCGCCGTTGACCGTCATTGACCTGCAAGCCACCTGCACAGCAATAGACAAGCAAACACGAATCCGGGAACAAGTTCTTCACAACTTGACCCACGTTAGCTCAAAACATGCAACATGCAACATATATGCATTATAGTCTATGAACTCAATCTATCCCAAAGCCAAATTCCCAAAATGGCTAAAGATCAGTCTTTTAACTTTGCCGAAAATACGTGAAACTTCAAACCAAAAGCAACATTGCCAATTGTTTCATCATCCTAAGATCATAGGCATATCCCCATGATATCCACAAAATGGCTGCTTGTGCCTTTAAAACCGGTTTATATATATATATATATATATATATATATATATATATATATATATATATATATATATATATATATATATATATATGACCACTTTAGGGGTCATGAGGGAGGATATGATATGCCACGGGCAACCTCTCATCGAGGCTACAAGTTCAAGATTTAAGAATTGCAAGAGATAAGCGTGGACATACAATTACGGATGGTAAATCGATACATGGACTTGACATCAAGAATGGTTGATACGATACATGAAGCCACTTCTCGACCGAAGTGGCTTGTATCAAGAATCAACCATTCCTTGATGTCAAGTCCAATTACCTATCGACGACATCCGTAATTGTATGTCCACGCTTTCTCTTACAAATTCTACTTCTTGAACTTGCGTGCTCGATGAGAGGTTGCCTGTGGCAACTGTTTATCCTCCTCACGACCCACCGAAAGGGTCAGACTACAAACGATATATATATATATATATATATATATATATATATATATATATATATATATATATTAAAGGTACAAGCGACCCTTCGCTTGGAGGTTTTATAGAGAAGAGATCAGGAATAGAATGATAGGACGTATACGTACCTGGGACGCAAGGGAGGAGAACTTGACCTGGGACACAAATCTGAAAAGTTAATTGCAGCCAAGCCCCATCCAAACCACATCGATCCCATGTAAGCTAACCAAGCACAAAGAACCGACATCAATAACCCTCAGTACCCATCAGAGAGCATTAAACAAACCCACCATTTTGCCCCATTCATTTTTGTCAATCTGAACCCACAGCATGAACTAAGCAAGATGCACAGAATGCACATACACCAATAGCCCTCAGTTTACATCATAGAGAAAGGGGACTATTAATATGAACTAATTATCAATTCAATTTCAGCATAAGACTATTAACATCGTTGAGGAGTTCAACAGCAAGACCAAGGGTGTCCACACTTACCACACCAGTAGTAGACCTTGGCATCCATCGCAGAGCACTAGCCATTTTCATCACAGAGCAAGGGGGGTAGAGACAAGAGGGAGTAAGGTAGGGTGATACCTCAGTACAGCGCAACCACAACGGCGACTCAACAAAAGACATTAAGCTAACAGATCTAGAGGAGAATAGAGGGAGGATGGAGAAAGCAAAGCCGGGGGGCCAGGGCCCGAGCGTAGGAGGCCGACTAGGAGAACCAACCCATGGCGGTGTAGGCGACACGCGGGGCCAAGCCCAGTGGCTTGGGTGGCGGCGTCCCTGTAGTTGTGGCACGACCCTGATATTGCACAAGACACTACTATCGTACGAGTGTCTTGTCCAGTGTAGAGTGGTGTCACAACCCATGCATAATGATGGCAACTAGGTCGGCGGCGCCGAGGTGGGGAGAAGCAGACGCGAGTAAGTCTTGTTGGGAGTGACGAGTTAGGCGGCGTAAACCCTAGCCGCCAGCTCCTACTAATAAAGAGACTTATCACGAGCGGTTCTATTATAGAACCGTTAGTGATATTATCACGAATGGTTCCATAATGGAACCATCGTGATATGTCTATATCACAGACGATTCCATTATGGAACCGTCTGTGAAATGGTTTTTCTCAAGTATATTATCTTGTATATACACTTACATGACATGAAGAAATTACATGTTTATATGTCAATCTTGTCATTTAAATCTTTGTTGAAAATTTGCTTTAACTATATATAAATATATATATCATAGATCGGATATATATATATATATATATAATTAATTTATTCCACTAAACCGTCTCTCTATATATATATATATATATATATATATATATATATATATATATATATATATATATAGTAATAATTCAACATATAATTAATATAGTAACGTCACCTCCAAACTATATATTTTTTTCATTTTGGAATTTTCATATGGCGGTCGTTTCTTACAAAGATTTAAAAAAAAGTAGAAACCTATAAATAAACAAAGTTTTTCTAGTGGCGGAGGTAGGCTGCTATCTCCATCTTCAATACTTCGTAGACGACTGCGTCAGCGTCGGACGGTTTGTGATCGAACGAAGCTTGAAATGCATCCAACCGCTGACGCGCTCATTCAAGTGTCTCCTGAAGACCCTCGGACTGTTGAACCAAGAAGAATTGAGCCCATAGGCTCTCTTCGCATGCTTGAGGGGTCTCGGCCTGGTCGACTCGGTCGCCCACTGCCTCGATTAAGCAGTCCAAGTGACGGCAAGCCTCCTGGAGATATGCAACGTCGATGACGCGGTAAACTCGCTGAAAGTGGGAGATCACCCGGAAGACGCGGCGGAGGAGGATGTCAAGACGGCGGAAGGTGGCCATCACCGCTCCGCAAATTTCGAGACGAAGAGTGAAGACAACTGTTGAAAGCAGTGTTCTTCCAAAAGACGCAGTTCAACGTCTGATGAGAGAAGTGCTCGACAAAGGCGGGTAGGTAGGCCATCAAAGTCGGTGACAAGGAAACAAAAGAGGCAGTCATTTCTGTTTTTTTTATAAGTACTAGATCTATATGTGGGGATGATTATCTTCGATGGCGGATGATCCTTTTTATAAAACAAGGAATAAATTCGGAGCGTGAAGCGAAGAGACGCATCGGGGAGCCGAAGCGATATTGATGCGATGAAGAGACACATCAGCGACGAAGAAACTCATCGGGCTTCAATCTGGCGTCAGAACGATATTATCACGATTTATTATAACAAAAACCGCCTCGTGATATGTAGTAATATCACGAGCGGTTATTGTTAAGAACCGCTCGTGATGTTTCACAAACGGTTTTTATTGAAAACCGCTCGTGATATGTAGAATTATCACGCACGATGCGTGATAATTCCTGAGCGGTTTTAGTTATGAACCGCTCGTGATATTACCTCTTCTGAGCGGTTTTAGTTATGAACCGTCTATGATATTACCTCTTCACAGACGGTTTTTAGTGCAGCTAGTAACACAGATGGTCTCTAAACCAAAACCGTCTATGATTGCATGTAATATAGACGGTTTTGGTCAACTGTCTGTGATGAGGCGTCCAATATTAGCCTTTTTGTAGTAGTGCTCCCACCTCCAACGGTCAAGATCCAGATCCAATGATCAAGATTGGCATTAGCACCTTAGCACTGAATTATCCATTAGCACTAGATATATTCCCATATATATATATATATATATATATATATATATATATATATATATATAGAAAATGGTATGGTACTCTGGGAGTATGTATTCCCACCTCATGTACCACTTAAATAGTATGATGGTACATCTTTATCAATTTGAGCATACTCCAATGATGATTATAAGATACCCTATAGTGAGTTCGATGAAAAATTTCATTAAATTCCACTTTTTATGGCAAAAATTGTATATATACTTCTTTTATATATGAAAAAGGGTATATAGCAAAAAAATAATGGACTCGAATGAAAAATTTTCAATCAAGTCGCATTAGCGTATCTTATAATTGGTATACTGAAGGTGATAAAGAAGTATAATATGTTCGTTTAAGTGATATATTGGAAGTGGGAGTACATACTCCTACGAGTACGAAACAGGCGTTATATATATATATATATACACACACACACACATGGGTGGGCGGGTGGGTGTGTGGGGGATAAATCTTATGATTCAATGTGATTTTTATTGTATTTACTTTTTTTGTTTATAATTCGCCTTTTTCCTGACGGTGTAACCAATCCCGACAGGGAAACAAATATTTTCTTGACGGGAGTCTGTCAAGAAAACCGGATTGCAAACCTAATTTTCTTGACAGCCAGCCGTCAGGGATAGCAGTCGCGAATAATTTCCCTAAGGGTCCTCTCAGGCAAATATCATTTCCCTATCGGGTTATATATTGCCTGACGGGTGGCCGTCACGGATAATTTTTTTGACGGTTTTCCTTCTTTTCCTGACAGTTTTTGGCCGTCGCTAAAGATCTGAATTCTAGTAGTGTCTTCTGACCGTAAAAAATAAAAAACGTCACTTAAAAAATAACGGAGGGCGTAACAAGTTGCCGCCTCTTGCAATTGGTATGGTTTCTCTAATGGATGTTTTCTCACAAGTTTGTTACAGATCGCACCTAATCCCAATTTAGTTTGGTGAGATGTTGTTATCAGATCCCCAACCATCACATTAAGTAGGTGATAATTTTTTGCAAGACCGTACGCACAGGTCAGCATAGCAATGGAAACATCCAATTAGGCGCTTCTACACGCCAGCTTATTTGTCTTGTTTGTTATGGATTAACCTTGTTTTCAAAGTAAACTAGGAGACGGAAGTTTCAGTTCATATGTAACGGACACAGCTATAATGTACTCCCTCCATTCTTAAATACATGACGTTTTGACCAAACGTACAGTCAAATTTATCTAACTTTGACTAATAATATATGAAAAACTATTTTGATTGATCATAAGTGAATAGTATCATTAGATTTGTCATGATAAATATTTTCATAATATAATAATTTTGTAATTTTTACTAACAAAATCATATGAAAAATAATGGTTAAAGTTATATAAGTTTGATTACACACTTGATCAAACGTCATGTATTTAATACGGAGGGAGTATATATTTGTTTAGGACGACAACCAACAGAAAATGACATATATTGTTTACATAAGCTTGCTTAAGTAGCTAGAAACATTTAAGAAGTCAAGTCACATCAACACAAGCTATACCTAAAGCTAGCCTTGAACAAACGAAGAGTCAGAATGAGAACATCTAGCTCCTAGCAGGAATTAGCTTGGATATAAGCCTTTTTATGTAACATCTGTAATTCAACAAAATTAATAAAAGAATAGTCTTTAGAGAAATGTTGTGGTTTGTTAAGAACCCCCAAGAAGGCTCTACTTAGGATTGCATAGGTTACCTGACATGGCCGATATATGTAAGATTTACACATTATCTAGTAAAACACATACACGAATTATAGTTATGCTATTAAAAAGTAGCAGCCAAATAGCTTATTAAGTGGAAATAGTTCAAAGAGTTTCATTTATAAATCCAAAAGATAGTATTAACCTAATTTAATTTTTATTTGGTGATTTGCAGAAAAAAAAATTATATCGAATTAATCAAAATACCAAATGAGCTTTCTTAAAATTATTTGAAAAGCATTGCAAACCGCAAACAAACAAGTAAACTACAAACTGTGTTTGTTTTGGGCCAATCTGAAACCTCAGTCGCAAGTTACAAGGCGTGTTTTGAGAGGGTACAAGGGCACAAGGATTAAGAATATCATAAAATTAAGACAAAGATATGAGAAAATGACCATGCTATCTCTACTTAGATAGTTCGATGCCTTGAAAATAGGAGAGGGAATAGTTTGTGAGTATTATATATACGGGAGAGAGAAGATATGATTGGATCTAAAAAGGATGTGAATATGCCATGAATAAGGAAAAACATGAAAACTTACATCCACACATTGTATTATGCAACAAGATGCAGAAAATGATATGCCTTATAAACGAAACGAATGGGGGTATTTATTTCCTTCTTTTCCTCATGGATTTTTTGTGTGTTCCTCTCTATATCTTGGGTGCTCTTTTTTTCTAATAAAGATTTTCAATATTTTTAAGTAGCAAAAAAATACCGTAGGGTCCTCCGTTTTTTTTCTCAATTTTTTTTCTTCTAATTCCCAGTCTCAGCATCCCATGATAAGGAAAGACAGTAACTAGCAAGAATTAGGATTGTGAACCCCAGTCTCAATGCATTGAACACTTCTACTTCTAAAGGCTAGTTTTGGATGTCTTCGCTCGTTTTATATATGTGACAACATTGATGATCACTCTAGCCAAAGTCCTTTCTTGTACTTTCTAGTCAGCGGCGGACCCAACAGGGGGCAGCCAGAGCGGGGCGCCCTCTACCGCTAGCTGGATCTTTGGTGTCTCCTGTAGCACAAGCATCCATCGGGGTGAAGTATAGAGGTAGAAGAAGATTAGGACCCAGTGAGCATGTAGCATCCCAATTTTCTAGAGTTCTTAAAAGTTTTCAAAATAAAAAGAACCATTTGGTTTTATTGAGAGTTCAAAGCTTAACTTGAGATTTTCGGAAAAGTTCGAGTGTTTAAAATGACTAAATCAAACTTCAATTAATACCAAAGTTCGGTTTATTTGGAGTTATTCGAGTTCTAGCCTTGCTTTCCTTTCTCTCTGTTTGATCTATCCTCTCTGGACCTCCCTTAACCTCATCTGACCTTTTTCCCGTTTGGACCTCCTCTTGGTCTTTTGCAAAGACCACCCTTTTGAGTAGCGACCTCCCTGTTGGTCACGATTTCCCTCTGGTCGAGACCTCTCTAGATTTCCCTTGACCTCTCTTCTGGTTGGACTTCCCTTTAGTTCAGACCTTCTTCAGGCCTCTTTGTTGGTTTGAATCTCTTTACACCTCCTTGTTGGATTGAATCTATCTACGGGGTTTAGACCTCCTTTGATCTAAACCACCTTCTCTCTTTAGACCTTCTAGTGGTCTAGACCCCCTTCTCTGTTTGAATCTTCCTTTGGTTTTGACCTCCCCTTTGGATCACGACCACCCCCGAGGTGTTTCCAGCTTGGGTTTTTGTTTCAAACATCCTTGAACTTCGAAATTCTAAATTCGAGTTGATTTCCCCTTTCCCTTGGACCTCCTCGTGTTCATTTGAACCTCCTCGTGTTCATCTGGACCTCCCTTATGTTCATCTTGACCGTTGAGACCTCCCCTGTGTTGGTCTTGACCGTCGAGATCTCCTTTTGGCTCCATCTTGACCGTTGAGACCTCCCGTGTGTTGATCTTGACCGTCGAGATCTCCTTTTGGCTCCATCTTGATCGTTGAGACCTCCCTTCGTTTGGGTCAAAGGGTCCAGACCTCCCTTCGTTTGGATCTAAGGGCCCAGACCTCCCTTCATTTGGATCTAAGGGTCCAGACTTTCCCTAGTCTAAATTGCTCTGCCCATCAGCCCTTTTCTCTCTCTTTGCGTGAGCGTGCCAAGTTGAACCATCCGATCAAAATTGGACGGCTCCGCTCCTTGCCCCAGGAACCCCTCGCCCTTGTGGTCTTTTCGCAAAGACCACCTCTTTTGGTCTTTTTGCAGACCACCTTTTTGGGTCACGACCTCCCTTGAGCCCGCGACCTCCTCTTTTGTCGTTTTGCCGCCACCTCCTCTTGAGGCCGAGAAAGAAGGGACCATAGTTTCACCTATCAGGTCGTCCCAAAAATCAGAAGACCTGGAGTTCAGCAAGACCAGCCCCAAGGTGCTCCACCTTTTAGCCTCTTGTCGACAACAGGACAGTGGTCACAAGAGGGAAATGGAAGATCAAATGCAAGACACTGTGAAGATTTCTAAGACTTGTGTGACTGTTGGGCCAAGTCTCCGAAACAAGGCGCTAAAGGTCGTGGTCTGAGCTCCCATTCTTTGGGATAGGCGGCATCACGCCAATGGGTGCCTGAAGAAGGCAACACTCCTCCCGGATTATATTCCAGAAGCTACCCTTTTAGCCACAATAACACCAGCAGCAGGGAGCAAGAACAACAAGAGAATTTTGTCACAAGTACAAAAGTTCAGAAGGTTGGACTTGCCATTACCCCAAGAAGTGGTAGTAAATCACCCAACCAGCTTCAGCACCCTCAAGTCACCAGTTCAAGATCAGCCCCGCATGAAGCCACCTCGTGCCACTGATGTCACGTGCTTCCACTGCAAAGAGATGGGGCATTATGCCAATAAATGTCCAAAGAAACAGCAGGCAAGGAATTCAGCCATCAAGCGACAACTCCAGTCAAAGACCCCTTACTGCCCGCCTCTTCTTTCTAGCTTCTCTTAATCTCGGGGTCGAGATTCTCTTAAGGGGGGTAGGTTTGTAACACCCCGATTTTCAGAGCCTTTTTGAAAATTTTCAAAATAAAAAGAATCGTTTTGTTTTGATGAGAATTCAAATCTTAACTTGAGATTTCAGAATTTGGGTGTTTAAAATGATTAACCCGAACTTCAACTAACCCTAAAGTTTGGTTCTTTTGGTGTTACTTGAGCTCTCTGGAGCTATCTCTTCCTTTCTTTGTTAGTTCTGCCCTCCTCTTAGCTCAGCCCTTTCTTTCCAGACCTCCCTCTTGTTTGACCTTGCCAGACCTCCCCTCGCATTGTATTCGGATTCCTTTATTTCAGACCACATCTTTGTTGGCTTGAATCTCCTTGGTTTAGACCTCCTTAGGTCTAGACCTCCTCTCTAGTTTCTCTTCGGCTTTGACCTCTCCTTCGGGTCACAATTACCCCTGAGATGTCCTAAGCTCAAGTTTATGTTTCAAATATTTCGGATCTCTGAAATCTAAATTTTGGATTGAACTCCCCCTTCCAGACCCCTCCCTTGCTTGGACACTTCTTTATGCCCAGACCTCTCTCGTGTTCATTTGGACCTCCCTGTGTCCACTTGAACTTCCCTCTTGTTCACATAGACCTCCTATGTCCCCCTAAACTTTTCGTGTGTTCCTAAGGACCTCCTTGGTCCTTCATCCTGACAGTCAGGACCTCTCCGGGTTTATCCTGATCGTCAAGACCTCCTTTGGAACACTTTTCGTGGATCTCCTCCGTTGGATCCCTCTCCCTTAGAAACCTCTCCGTACAGACCTCCCTTCGTCTGGATCTGATGGTCCAGACCTCCCCTTTCGTTTGGATCCAAGGGTCCAGACCCCCATTGTTTGTCCTCCTCTGGTCCAGACCTCCTTGGGTCTAGACAACCCCCCCCCCAAGTGCTTGGACCGCCCTAGGTCCAAACCTCCCTCTTTGGGTCTTCTCTGGCTTAAAACCTTTCCATGCCTACGCCTTCCTCAAGTTTATTTGAGTCCCTTCGGAACCCTCTTGAAGTTTTTGTGTTCACCCGGACTTCCTCTTTGCTTTGGTCCATTTAACCCTCTCAGGAAATTCCTTTCTCTGCCAACACGGTGTTACCGCTCCTAACTCACGGTACTACCGTTTCTCGGGATCTCTCTATGGACCTCCTCGTGTCCTTGAGCCTCCTGGAACTCAATTGGACCTCCCTTGATCAAATCTGACCGCTAAAGACCTCCCCTTTAATCTCCTCCGTTGGATCCCCTTCAGGCTTGGACCTCCTCTGTCTTTTGCACGGTCCGATCCAGCGTCCCGTGTCCTTCAGGACCTCTCCTTCCCTTATTTGGACCTCCCTGTATCCTTCAGGACCTCCCCATGTCCTCTAGGACCTCCCCAAGCTCTGTGAGGAAGTGAACCCGTGAAGCCTTTCAAGCAAGAGGCAAGTTACACTCTTGATCATGTTGCACCTATTACTTCAAGCTACTTATGTTGTTTTTAAAGATGTATGCATGCTTACTTTTACTAAGTTATTTCAATGCCTATCTTTCGGTTCATAGCTATACCCGATCCCTTTGTATGGCCACTGTCTATGTTGAATCAACCACCTTGTCACCTTAGATAAAATCTGGTTTTTGCAATAGTAAGGACCAGAGGTTTATGAAAAATGAACGTTTAGTCTTGCTTAGACCAAAATCTTGATTTGGGGAGCTTTGGCCAAAAATATCACTTGTTCAAATGATTTGGGCCATGACATTGGTGTGTCATGGGGGTTTTACAAATGACCATGGCATTGGTGTGCCATGGAGGCTTGAAAAGCAAAGCAATGAAAAATGGATTTGGACTTGGGCGGCACTGGGTGTTTGGTTGGTGCAAGTTTATGCACGGGGGATCGTGTTATCCGATGCCCCAGAGTCGAGGTTGCCACCTGGGTCAGTTAAGGACCGGTCTACGAGTGTATTTTTGCTATGCCTATAATGGGCTATGCCACAACCGTGCAACCACATGTCTCCAGAGTGGGGCGTGGGATCTGGCCGAATAATTTGCAGAGTTCCATCATGGTTGATCCGGTTGGGGTGTGGGTGGTCTTTTATGGCCTGTCTTTTATGACTATGTAACTCCCACAGGCTCAACAGGGGGCCCTAGTAAGGGGCGAAACCTTAGAGTGGATGGACTATGGTGGAACAATGCATTGTAAAGGCCTTGTCACGTACTCTAGACCTCTTACCATCGGTAGTGAGAGGTGGCAACGACTGTTGCCAAACAAACTAGAGAAGTCGTGTCATGTGGGTAAAGTGTGCAACCTTTGTAGAGTGTAAATCTATTCGAATAGCCGTGTCCGTAGTCATGGACATGCTGGCAATGTCACTCAAAGTTAGATCTTGGTTTTGGGTATTAAAAAAGGTTTGTGAAAAATGGTTTTGGATTGCTATCCAAATGGGAATTGGGCGGGAAGCCTTATGACAGGAGGGTATCCTTCACCACTTGTTGATGAAAGTTATCCAACTGAAAATTGAGTTTTGGAAAATGAACTTTTACTTACGATAATCACTTTGGAACTTAGTACTTGTAATTGAAACAAACTTGGCTTTATGCAAATCAACCATATTAGACCATCCCCTTGATATCCATTATGCATGTCATTTTGTTATTCCACGGGTGTAACTTGCGAGCACGGTTGTTGTGCTCACTCTTGCTTGAAACTAATCTTGAGCAGGAATGGAAGCCTAAGGAGATCTTGCTGTGGACCAAGTGGTCCTGGACCAACTAGGATGTGCCCTCCAGCCGATTGCCTGTGGTGTATTGAGTGGCCTATTGTTTATCTTCTGCTGTGTTTTGGTTGGCCGGCTTGTAAGCCTCCCCTTGTAATCAACTTTATCGTTATTAATAAAGCTTTTGTTGAAGTTATGTTACCACTGTGTATGCTGTGAAGAGCTAGCGGTTGATCCTTAGGACTAGCTCAGTTCACATAGAGGAGCATGGGTGATCCCAGTCCTCCACGACCACTCTCAGGTCTAGTCGTGGGAGGTCCTGGGGTAGCCTCGACCCTCCACGACCACCCTCGGGTCTGGTCGTGGGAGGTCTTGAGGAGACCTCAGCCCTCCACGACCTCCCCTAGTCTGGCCATGGGAGGTCTTCTGGCTTGCTCCTTTGCTCCACGACCTCCTTAGGGACTCTCCTAGGACCTCTAGGCGGTCCGGCTAGACCTCCTGGGCGGTCCTGGAGGACGTCCGAGAGGTCCTGCTGGACCTCCTGGGAGGTCCTGATGGACTTTCCGGGAGGACTTGGAGGTCCTCTCGGGTGAGCCGCTGGTCAGGTCGCTGCCCAGACTTGGAGATCTCCTGGTTTAGCCGTGACAGGACCTCCTGGGTCCTGCTGCAGCTAGGCCTATGGAGACCTCCTAGGTCGGGGCGTCACAACATTTAAAATCGTTGCCTCCTAGCGACGTGCGCATTTAATTCCGTTGCCTCCGCTGAACCACACCAAGCCCCCGCAAGTCTCGCCGCCTCGTCCGGTCGCCTGGGGCCCCGTTTTCCGCTATAAATAGAGTGCCTGGGAGCTCTTCTTGCCCTCCTTTTTGCTCCCTCTCACTCACTCTCATTTGCTCTCCCGGCCACCTTTGTTCAAGCTCTCTTTTGAAGTAGTTCCACCTCTTTTCTTCATCAAAATCTTTGCTTTCTTTCAGCTCTTATTTGGTGAGTTCTTTGGTTTTCTTTTTGAAGTTGTTTTTGACTTGGCTCTTTTCGAAAACGTGTAGGATCCGGCTGTTCCGAAGACCTCCTAGACCCAGCTTTCTCAATAGAAGAAGCTCAGTTCTGCAGCAAAGGCAAGTCATAGACCTTTGATCATATTGAACCCATTTTTGCAAAAGTATATTGTTTTGTTATAAACATGCATGGCTAGTTTTATAGAAAATGGTTTTGGGAGATAGTTAAGCACCACTTGCCAGTATGACTCCTTGGTATGTTTGAATACAACATGTTGACATGTACCCTTGGATACCTGTAGGATGGGTTATCTTAGTTGGATGTCTTTGAATACCAACATGGGTGCGCTAGATTGCTTAGCCATACTCTAGTAGACGATTGGTCTCGCAAATCTGATAACTCAAAGAATGTTGAACCTGACTAACGAACTATGGAACTGTGGCAATGCCACTATTGTTAAAATTTGTGTGCCAAGACCAGAATGGTCATTTGGTCGGGTTGAACCAGAAAATGTTTTATGCTTGGACGAGTGGGTGGTAGTGAGTAGTGGGTGCTATGCACACTGGGTCGTGGAATGTCTCACCTGAGCAGCCAACTAAGAACTTAACCTTGTACGGCATCGATCTAGGTCTTTCCCGTGCAACCACAAGTCCAGGGTGGGGTGGTCCTGGCCAACTAATTAGCGAGGTCCTGATGTGGTTCTGTCATGGTTGTCGAAATGGCGCAAGAGGGGGCCTAAACATGGCGAATCATTAGCGGGCAGAACCAAATCAGGACTAACCTTTGTAACGGCCTTGTCATGAGCTCTAGGCTGCTTACCAAAGGAAGTGAGCAGGGGCATCGACGGGTGCCCAGCCAACTAGAGGACTTCATGTCTTGTGGGTAAAGTGCACAACCTCTACAGAGTGAAAAAAATCTATTCGAATAGCCGCATCCTCGGTGATGGACATGCCCGGTTCTTTCACGCAAGGGGTAGATCTTTCAAAAGTTGGGTTTTGTTCCGAGTGGCTTGGCTCATGACTGGGCGATCGTGAATAGTCTGGGCACATGACTAGGTGGTCGTGTGATGTTTCCAAAGAACTTGTTTACTTATGTATTAGCCTTTCAACTTGTGCTTTGCAATCAACTTATGGTATTTCCAGTAAATGTTGCTTTCTGCAAACTAACCATACAGCTTTTCTTTAGCAAGCCTTGCATAAATGTAATTGCATTCATTTTCCCTATGGCTTGCTGAGTACATTCAAAGCACTCATGGCTTTTGCCCTCTGGTTAATCAGCAGCCGAAGACCTCCTAGGGTGCTCCGAGCACTATGAGGAGGAGTTTGTTGAAGACCTCGTGGACTAGGGGACGTCCTTCACTCAATACCCTATGGCTTGCCGAGTGGCTCCACGCTGTATTTTGTTTTCCGCTGCAAGTGTTCTTTTGTTGTTTGCCCTGCGTGGCACCCTTGTAAACAAGCTTGACTATAAGGTCTTTTGTCTATAAATATTAATTTGTCTGCTTCATCTTAAGTTTGTTGTATGGTTGTGATGTCACCAATGCTGAATCTGTGCGAGCTAGCTTGTTGATCTTGGGACTAGCTCAATGCACAGGGCCCGGGACGTCTGGGTGGTCCTAGAGACATCCCGGGTGGTCCTGGGGGACCTCCGGGTGTTCTTGGAGGACCTCCCAGACCTCCAGGTGGTTCTGTAGGACCTCCTAGGAGGTCCTGGGAGAACCCTCCGGGTGCTCCCAGGACGGGTCCTTACAGAGCACCCCCTTTATTTTAATCCTGGGTCCACCACTGTTTCTAGTCTGCCACAGTCTTGGGGGTAGTTCTATCCTCCAAGATTTAGGCATCTCATTTCCCGATCTCTCAACACAATGCCATGGCATGACAACATGTATAGTGTTCTATGTATTTTCTACATGTGTGTAATTAATGGTCTATTCTACCTTCTACATACTTTATTATTTTTGGGCCAACTCTAATCTTTACTACCAAATAAATGTAGATTGTCGGGACCCAACAATATAACTCTGGACTCTTTGTGTATTCTGAACTAGTCCCAGATCAGTAGCTAGTTCACACAGAAAACATCGATGAAATACCATCCATTTATCGATTTAACTAAAAAGAACTCGAAATAACAAATAGTAATAATAACTGGACCTTATAGTCAATGTTTACTTAACTTGCCACGCAGGGCTAAAGAAACAAATAAACTTTTGCAGCAGAATGAGAAAACTTGAAAAGGCCAATCAACATGCTCACAGGCAATCGAGTGGAGAACGCCTCCCAATTCGCAAGGTCTTCACAGTACTCCTTCTCAAAGAACTCTTGAGTAGCTTGATATTCTTCAACTGAACAGCAGAATTTGAAGTCGTGAGCACATAAAGTACTCAACAAGTTGTAGAGAAACAATATGCAATTAATATTCATGTAAGGCTTGAACAAAGGTTAGCTGTATAGTTCTTTTGCAGAAAGAAGTATTGACGATAAATACAATAAATAGATTGAAATGTGTAATTTAAAAGAATAATAAATAAATAAAAATTTCTTTGAAACAACTAGTAAACTTCCCATTCACTTCCCAACTAAACCACTAAGTGAATTCCCCATTCACCAACCGATACAAACCACCATGTGAATTACCCAATCACCAAACGAATATTATATTCATCAAGTGAACTTCCCATTCACACTCGACATAATTTATAAAGAAACTCTACCTCTCATGTGAAATCCTCGGACATGTCCATAACCGAGGACGTGGTTATTCGAATAGATTAATTAACACTCTGCATAGATTGTACACTTTACCCACAAGATACAACCAATGTAGCTAGCACCAATCATAACAAAACCTTTTAAAAATTCATCTCAACAATTGGCTCTCCCATTTTGCATACTGCCGACCCAACCTCACCGTTGGTTCGACGCATACTGTTGGACTTGGAGACGGTAAAACCCCGCCCATAGATGTGACCTTAAAAAGGGTACACACCTCCACCCATATACTAACTGAGTAGTCAATGCCAAAACTCTACAACTTACTAAGTTAGACCTGTCCCATCAGGCATGTGGTTGTACGATAAGGCCCAGTTCAATGGCGCACAAGATTAAGTCCTTGACAAGTTACTCAGGTAAGTCTACCACAAACCAACAACGTGTTAACCACACCGTCACTTCACAACTGCCCGCCTGAGCGAAAATCATTTTGTTCAACTAAGATTAATGACATACTCTGTGGTGGTACACAAATTTTAACAACAGTAGCTAACCGCCATAATTCCATATCTCATTAAGTCAAACATTACATTATTGTACATGTGATCGTGAGCTCATCGTAACTAAGCATGACTAATGTGAGAACCCGGGGTATTTAACTTGTAATACTCAACCATCAAGATGGTTCTAGCATTACAAATCAAATATCTCGACTCTTGGCGCATATGTACTTCCCAGAATTGCAGTACACATACCCCATACAAAAATTATGCATCAATTCCATTCAACACATAGAACCAAAGTACAACTAAGCAATTCAAAAGACATACATAATAGAGTTATTACAAAAGGGGCTGACCGGCCAAATAACAACTAAAGAGTTAAATAAACAGCGGAAGCAAAAGCCATAAGATGGCGATAACAAGAGCCAATTAGTGTGCCTTTAACCCACAAGGCAACCAACCGGCCACCAACCTAGTCGTCAAACCCCACAGCACATCTCACAAAAGTGGATCCTTGAGGGATCGACTTCCTCCTCTGCAACAATTAATTAAGCATAGCAAATGAGTACAAAAATGTACTCGCAAGACTTACGTGTAGTGTAACAGGCCTATACATAGCTACATGCAAGCTTATTTAAGTGGAGGAGGCTCTAGACTCATTTTAAGCATAAAGCAAGTTTTCCTTTGCAATAATGTAATAGATTTAAAGCAGTTTTACAATCTATTTTTATTTGACAAAAACAGTGAGATACAAGTAACAATAATAACATGACATCCTGGAAGTGGCTAACCCAATAGCCACCACAACAATAGCATAAATTCTCCATTCATACCACCCACATCAAGTTTTAATTAAATGTTATAGTCTAACTCTTGTAGAGACCTAACCAAGTGTGTCCATAACCTAGGACGAGGCTATTCGAATAGTTTGAACCTTGCAGGGGGTGTACCAATGTACCCACACGCCAGACCGCCTTTTCGCCACATGATTAAGCACACTTCTTTTGGTATGCCGGCACGGCTAAGTCCTACGAGACGTTTCTAATATTGTGTATTAACTACGAGTCACCCGTATGGGAATGGAAACCCCCATACGTTGTGACGGAGTCATCGGCAGAGAGAGAACTTACCGATACTCCTCGGGGTAGGGAACTTGGACTTAATACCAAACCCATCCCGTCACGCCCAACACACACATGGAATAAATCCTTTTTCAACACAACACAACCTCCTGCGACCCAGAGCTAACACACGTCAAAGTACTAAGTCAAGAGAGGTCTCATATCCCCCTCGTGTGGTTAGTACGCAAAAGTGCTTGGGTCAGTGTCCAAGATGTTCGGTCCTTGTTGACTTAGGCATACCACCACACACCAGATAATCACACCATCAACCAAATGCCCAAGTCGAAAATATTTCATTTTCAGTTTCAGTTTTTGACTTTACAAAGTAACAAAGCACCAAGTGCTGAGCATAAAGATAATAATAATTTTGTGTGATCAAAGTTATCAACTAAGTCGATAACCGCCCAATTCTACCGGTAGCTAAGCATTTCTAAGCATGACACCGTAAAGACAATAAAAGAGCATAATTCAACCACCGGGCTCTAATTCACCGACGAGATTAATACCTTATGTTTAGTGGCAGGGGATGAACAATTTAAGGGCAACCATGCAATAGGAATAACTACCTCTAATCGGGAAAATAAACTTTGACACAAAAGCATGCATACATACAATTTGTAAACAAAGTATTAGACTTTGAAAGTAATGGGAAATTTATGATCAAACTGCTTGTCGTTGTTTGCTGGTACTCTAGACATTCACATGAACAACTCCGTTGCACTCCCGAATCGTCGTCATCTATCGATAAGAATCGACAAAAGCAAAAGTATCGAATAAACACCAAAAATTCCAAAGACTCCAAAAATCATGAAATTAATACAGAAGAAAGGTATTTATTTTAGATGAATTTAGAGACATAAATTATTTGATTTAGAGTTGAATTGAATTGGTTATGAACTCTTGAAATTGAGACTATGGCATAAGGTCTAATGTTGATTGACTACTCATAACCTAATCTTGGCTTATAACTGATTTTACTCTTTTAGGTTTAATGCGAAATACTAACAATTAAATCTTAGAATCTATTTGTATTGGCATTAGACAAATCTATCCCACTGTTTTAGATGAGTATTGCATTACAAAATTGTCTCCGAGATAGCTCTTGTTTTCTTAGGACTAATTACTAATGGTTGTTTACTGATCTTGATGAGGTTTACAAATCTATTTTTATGTTCAAACTGCTGTTAAGGACTACTAAGTATTACCTAACATAGTGCTTGTTAAGTATTAGACTTCACCAAAACATCAAGAGGTTTGTAAGTTTGAAAAACTCCAAGAGTTATTCATCCATTCTGATTCTCCCCAAACCCGATAATTTCTTGCATACACAAGGACATCCTTTGGTTGTTAAGGAGGACATGCTAATGCTTGTTTACTAGATTGATGTGCCTATGTTAGTTTTAAGGTCCAAGCTTAAATGGAACAAAAACCTTCTAAGGAAATGAATTTGGCAAGGTCAAGCCTACTGTCATAAGCAAGACTTCATCTAGAAACCCTTTTCTGACCATACATCCTATTAGAGGAAAAGGCTATTTTGGAGGTATGGTTAACTTAACCTTCCTACTTAACTCGATTATCCAAATTTGTTTACAGATTAGGTTACTTCTACTGTTGTACAAGTGCTCAAAGGCTAAAAGAACAAAGGCACTACTAACTACTGGAATTAGCAAAGTCATAGTCTACTAACAATTCTGAAAATTTTCAACCTACTACTCATGCACCTTCAACAGCAGGTTCTTCTAAACTAAAATGCTATTATCTGATCTTCCTTAAACTCAAACTCCCAATTACTAACTTAATTGAGAGACTCAAAACCTTTTCCATATTTGATAGTAAAAGACAGTGGTTAAGAAGGTTACACTGATATTTCAAGTTTTCTTCTAATTCCACTTCTCTGACTACACTTCAACAAAATAGTTGATTGTTCTCTATTGGTTCCAGGATTCCACAGCCACAAAGGTTTTTCAGATGAGGTTACTACTACTAGATAACTGTCGACTAACTAATTGCATCAAGAAAGGCTCTAGTAGCGTCAAGTTATTAGCCTTTTGACAAAGCTGAAATTTGTCGAATTCTTGTTCATTCATCTAATGACAAGTTTTTCGAACTAAAGTGCTTAAAACTGAACTTCCTTTAAACTCAACTACAAATTTGCTAACTCACTAGAGTGACCTAAGTGACCTTCGCAAAATTAGTTAGCAAGAAAATTGGTTGGGCTTGCAAAAAGGGTTTATTGACATTTCAAATTTTCCTTAATCAACTTCCCTTCCCTATCCATCATTTCATTCAAAGGATTTTTACAGATTGTGAACTACTCTTCTTACCAATTCACCTATTCATAAATGTTTTTAGATTCAATCGCTGTTGTTAGATAATTATCCAGCTAATTAAGTTTAAGAGAAACTTTAACTTCTTGAATTAATCCTGTTATTAGTCTTCTGACAAAACTTACATTTTCAGAGAATGAGCTATAGGAACAGAGCAGACGAGGCTCGGCGTGGCCGCCGGCCGAGGAGGCGAAGGCTGACAGTGAAGGCTAAAATGGGTTACTGAGATCTGAGGTGGTAGGGGTGGTCTTGGCGCGACTTGAGCGGCACCGAGGCGGCGCGGCGAGGAGATGCGGCGGCCGGCCGTGGAGGTGATAAGGCGAGGCGGTGCTCGGGTGCAAAAAGGAGGAATACAGGAGGAGCAAGAGCATTGGTGGAGTAGGGGAAACTTACTAGTTCGGTCAGTAGAGGCGGAGGTGACCCGACGTGAGCCGGCGATGGTGAGCACGGGCGGCGCTAGGAGGTCGTCGGTGGTGGTGACCTGGAGAGCATGAGGGGACATTTGAGTTAATGGGGGAGTTAAAGGGAAGCTATGAGGTACTCAAGGAGGGAGTAATCGGCCGGAGAGTCGCCGGAGAAGGCGTGGTAGTGGAGGCGGCGGGTTTTGCTGGTCGCGGGGAAGATGACCCATGCGCAGCTCCTTGGTGAAGGAATCCCCAAATCGAGTGGCAGTTTTTGATGGCGGGGTGATGGGGCGCCGTACGACACGATCGGCGGCCGTAGTTCGCCGGAGCGGCCGGCGAGACGGGGACGCCATGGTGGCCGAGTGGCGGCTTGGCTTGAGCTCCTTGCTGTGCAGCAGAAGAAGGAGGACAAGGGGAATGGAAAGGATGACAAGGGAGCAGGTTGTCCTTCTTATGGTGATGGGCGGAGTGCGCAAGGTGGAGGCGACATGGGCGACGGGAAGCCGTGGCGGCCATGCAAGGCGTGCGAGCTGCGTGCTGCTCATGCGTGGAGGAGAGGAACTAACGAAAGGGGTCGGCGATCAGCCATAGAGGAAGGGCGAGAAAACCAGGGGCACATGGCCGAGACCATGGGCGGGATGGTCCGAATCCGGGGGCAAGCCTGGCGCGTGCGTAGAGATGAGCAGCCGCGTGTTCATGGCGCCATGAGCGGCGCTGCGTCGTGGAGGAGAAGGCCTGCGGGTGGGGCCCGCAAGTCAGAGGGAGAAGAGAAGGTGGCTCGGGCGAGCAGGTCTGGTGGGAACATGGCTCGAACTAGAGAAACAGTGAAGCGAATTAGAATTAGGTTGTTCTGGTTTTTGTAAAAAGGCTGAGGTGTTTAGGTAATTTTTAGATAGAGTAAAATAGCTCCGAAAATTATAAATTTTTTTTGTGGAGGCTGCAATTATAGAGAATATTATTCTGTAATTTTTCTAGAGTTTTAATTGAAGTACACTTTCCCCTATAATTATTTTAAGTGCATGTTCTTGATGTTTGACTTTTGATTTTCTTAGCTTGACTAGCTCCTTAAAAATAGTAATTAATTTCTAAAAATTATGAAAATTTTTTGGGTAAGTCTCTAATACGTTCCAAAACCTAGGGAAATTATTTCTAGGCACTGTTCACAAGATTTTTTTGTACTTTAATTTCAAAACCAACTTGAACCTGCAATTAAAATAGAAACCAAACAACCTTCAAAAATTCCAGAAAAATTTCAAACAAGCATAACAGAGAAACATGAATTCATCTAACATATTCCCAGCTATGGGTATTACTATATTGTCAAAAATGAAAATTAGTTTGTAGTTCTAAGTTAGAGAAAGTATGTTTGTAAATTAGAATTTGAGAATTCTTTTGAAAATACCTCAGCATTCTATGAGCATATAAGGTTTTACTATTGATAATATGAATCCCAAAATAAACATTCCCATGTTTGAAACCGTTTTAGTTTTGCTTCAATTTCAAATTAGGTTTTTGAATGGGAGAAGGAGTATTGGATTACTAGGTTTCAAATCTAGTCATCGAAATCAAAGGGTTTTCTACATAGGGTTTTATACCCTACTCTGAACTAAGTTTTCAAATTCTTGCCAAACTTTTATTTTTTTTTTAGAAATTTTATTTCTAGGTTTTGGAAAACCAGGTTGTAACCTATTTGCTTTGCAACAAAAAGTTTTAAAAAGGTCCAAAATTCCACAAATGCATAGTAGATGCTTAGCTAATCCAACTTAGGGATTTAGGGCTATTACAACTAAGCATCAATATGATACCCATGTTGGTGATACAAATATATCTAACTAAAATTATCCATTCTATGGTGACAAGCGATTCAAGGTATTCAAAAGTTCAATGGAGGCATAATGACAAATAGGTGATAGCTAAACCCAAAACAGTTGATATAAAGATAGCATGCAATTGCTATAAACTAATATACTTTTAAAATCATAGGTGCAGTATGATCAAATGACTATGACTTGCCTTGGCTTTGACTCTGCTCAGTTACCACACTTGGATCTTCAAAGTTTGCTTCTGCTCCTGCTCTGTGAAACAGATCGTCTAACGAGAGAAAAAACAACAGACGAAGCACAAATAAATTAAAAAAATTCAAATAGGATCAAAACATTAAAAACAACTCTAAAAGAAAGATATCAATTTTAGGTGAATTTAGAAATTTGAATGGATTGAATCAGAGTTAGGACGAAGGAGAACAAACTATCGGAAGATTTGCCGGAAAAGGAATTGAGAAAGAAAAGAATACTCCAGGAATATTCCCTTCGGCTGAAAAAGAAAATAAAAGGAATTGGGAACTTACAAGTGGGGTCCATTGGTAAGTGAGAGAGGGAATTGAATGAGAGGATACAAGTGGGCCAAGTTTGTCGGAGAGAGAGAGAGAATTAAATAAAGCCTTACATGTAGGACCCACATGCAAGTGACTTAGTTTATGGTAGACTAGGTCTACGGGCTCATTGTTTTGGGTTGCCTCATGGCGCTAACACAGATGACACAAGGACAAGGAGGCTGAGGTGGACGATGAGCTGGTGGTTGAAGTGGCAGAGAGAGAAAACGAAGGAGGATAGAGGAGGTGGACAGCGGCGGCTTGAGCTCGTCAGCGACACTAAGGGGCAGCAAGGGAACTCTGGCGAAGTAGCAAAATGGAAACTCGAGGAGGAGAGGGTGCCAAAGGTGGTGGTGGCTCGGCAAAGGCGGCGGCTGTTCGTCGACGGCGAAGACAATGGCGGCGGGGTGCGACACGATCATGGCAGACTTGGCAATTGAGTGGGGCCAAGGGTGAATGAGGTGAGCACCGGCTCGGCATTGACCAGAGGAACACACCGGAGTAGACAATGCGCTGGAGGGCGATGAGGAAGGTGGCACAATAAGGTTGACTGGAGCTAAAGAAGATGCTTGGCGGGGACAACTTAGCTGCAAAGAGAGATTGGGAAGGGAGGGGATTGGATGAGGGTGACGAAAGACACAGGATGACGCGCACGAGAAGTCATGGAGACTCACCGACGGCGAGATCAGAGAGGGTGGGCGGTGGCTGAATTTGGGATGACGGGGTCGACAGCACTCTGGCGGTCTTTGGGAAAAGATGGTGGAAGCACCTTGTAGAACGCGGGCACACGAATCCGATGGTGGTGATGGCTCGAGCAGAGAGGCTTCGACGGTGACAAATTCCAGCAATGAAGGCTTGCAGTGGCGGCTCGGCCTTGGACAGATTCTGGCACAATGAAGACGGGAGCGACACCGGCCAGCTAGGGCAAACAAGAGACGAGATTAGGGCAAGTATTTTGACACGGGTAGCCGCCTTTAAATAGGGTTGGAGAGGGAGAGTTTCAATGGAGCATGGCAACTTTGGTGTGTCGGTTACGGACACAACGCAAAAGCTTCCCAGGTTGAAGATGATGCCCAGCTGGCGACGGTCCCATGTGCAGAGACAAAAAAAGAAAGGAGAAGGAGAGCTACGGCTGGGTTGCTGCCTGGCGCATGGCTCGAGCCGAAAAGAAGGATGGGCTGGGACAAAGCAAAAAAGAAACGACTGGAAAAAAGGAGCGGGAGTGGGCCGAAGGAAAACCGGGCCAAGGAAATAAGTTTGAGCCCAAAGGATTATCTGGAAAATAAAATACTTTCCAAATTTAGGAATTGAGTTAAACAAACTGAGCTCAAATAAATAGCAAATAACTTCCAAAAATTCCCAAACAATTCTAGAAAATTCTCTGGAACTCAAGGAACCTAAATAAAATAACTTTTAATTTAATGAAAGTTTAGATTAATCACATTAAATTGTTTTGATTTCTGAAAATTCAATTTAATCTTTGACTTTAACATGAAAATTCAAATGGTTATTTTTATTTTTAAAGCTTTAGAAACAAACCAAATTTTGGGATGTTACATAGATCCAGCCAACAAGGATAATAACACTCATCCATGCCAACATAGTGACTAGTTACAAAATACAATGTAGCCTAGGTGCTTTAATTCCTCTTACCTTAGGATGTAATGGGCTATATCTTTCTCCTTCAATTTTCTGCAAGGTTGATCTACTGACTTGGTGAAAGATACAATGGCATTTGGGCTTATAGACATTGATGGATGCAGTTCACCTAAGTCCTCATTCGTAAGAACATATTGTAACATTTCGGCCCAAAACTAAGCCCAGAATATTACCAAAATACACTAACTACCAATTTAAACATTATTTTATAATAATTTTCAGCAAGCATATAAATAATAAAACCCGTCCACGAGTCACAATATAATAATCAAAAGCGACACAATAAGCATAAGGATCAAAATACTAGATGGCAAAACTTAATAATGAACCAATGAGTAGTAAACAAACTATAACAAGTCCATTGACTAAATTAAACAAGTCCCAATCCATTCATCTAATATTGATCAAGTCTAATAATTCCTAAAGGGAAATATCAACACACTAGATTTAAGGAGATCAAGCCAATATGAATTAAATAAATGTGGTGGTTGCATGTGAGCCATGTGAGCTATTCCATCCCATGCAAGATGTCATCAACGTCCACCTATAACAACAATAAAGTAAGGGTAAGTCAATGACTCAGCAAGAACATAATAAAATAATAAACAACAATTTAATAACCATTATCAATAGAATCATCGACATTCATTTATTCATGGTCATACTCATTCTCAATTAAACATATATCATCTTTTCAATCATATAGTGCAACTCTATTCTACATGCTCATTTGCTCATTTATTCATTGCTTATACTGGTATAGCATGAGTGAACATCTGCGACAGTGTTCACCCTTCCTTAAGCTCGTCCTCAGAAGGAACGAGGATCTCACCAGTCCCGTGGAGTCTCTACCAAAGAGGTAGATATCATATGATCACCATGATCACTCTCCTTTATGCAATGATGATGCACATGATTCAAGAATTCAATTTAAATTTAGTACTCATCAACAAGTCCATTTTCATCGTACCATGTCATTATCATTAATAGCAATATCATAGTCATTTGCAAGACATGCAAATAAGTATTTTAACGGCATTAATAAACATCATGACAATGAATAATAAATAAAATGGCAACCAAACCATTGTTCACTAGCTGTTCTACCATGCACTTATCTTTTATCCTCTAGAAACCGGGTGATGTGATGGTGACAAGTGCTTGAGGCGACATTCCCTAGATAAGCATACC
Source organism: Phyllostachys edulis (assembly GCA_036346405.1). Classification (NCBI taxonomy): domain Eukaryota; kingdom Viridiplantae; phylum Streptophyta; class Magnoliopsida; order Poales; family Poaceae; genus Phyllostachys; species Phyllostachys edulis. The sequence continues at coordinate 15,423,619 of CM070552.1, forward strand.
ACTACAGTACCAAAACATCAAACAAATCTCCATCGCCAACAAGCAAAACCGACGCCTCTAACTTAACTTCACCGGATGAACTACCTGTTGTCCCAGTGGTAAAATGACCACAACTTCCTCTGAACTCCAAACATAGCAAAATATATACTTTCTGGAAACCCCACAAAATTTCCTATAACATTTTGGTTATGCAAAACCTCTGAATTCGCCGTTTAGGTTCCCGTTTCCAACCCCGAAGATCAGAACAGTCTACTTCACATTTTCATATCTATTCTTATATAAAATGAAAAATAATAAACAATGATATTTCTGAAAGCTACTAAGAAATATCTATCTTATTCAAGTTATCACTATAATTAAATTATTCCATTTACTATATGTAATTAACCCATCTACACGATAGCTGTCATTGGCATCAGATTTCTAGATAGCGACCTTCCCGAGGTCATAACTGTTCGCTCACAACTCCAAAATTAATGATATAGACCATCCTGTAAAAGCTACTGAAATTTTCCATAACTTTTCTAACTAGACAAATCCTTATTCTGGACGTAGATATCCCAAATTCCCCTCGCAATTTTTTGCAGCATAGTTCAACGAACCAAGGCTTCCCAAAGCCTATCCCACCCATGATCAAAATGATCTACAACATGAATAAAAACTATTCTAGGATTAATCTAAGGACTACCAGATCATTACCCCCAATGAAAACAATGCCGATCATGACGCCTTAGCTTTTCTCCTTCTCTTTCCTTCTTCCCTTCTTCTTCCCTCTTGCCGGCTCCTTCCTCTCCCTTCCTTCTTCTTCCCTTGGTAGCACCACACCACCCACAACACCCCCAGCAGCAGGGCACTCGGCAAAGGGAGGGGCACACGGCATGGGAGGCGGTCAAGGCGACGACGACCAGGGAAGGGCGTGGCAGGGAGGAGGCGGCTAGGTGGGGAGGTGGCGTCCAAGAGGGGGTAGGAGCAACTAGGGTTGGGGATGTCCCCCTACCCCCCGCCCCGCTCTCTTAAGGCCGGCCGGCCCCGCTTGGGCCAAGGGAACATGGGCCGAAGGCCCAATACTTTTGCCCCTCCTAAAATCTGATTCCACTAATGATTTCTATTTTTATTTCTTTTTAATTACTCAATTAGACGAACAGGGTATTACACATATATATAGTCCGCTAAGCATCTCTTTATGAAATTATGTGTCGAACCATGCATGTTTATTTTGGTATTATGGTTGTGACCTGTGTGTGTCTAAGCATATCTCTTTATGAAATTATGGTCTAACCATGCATGTTTATTTTGGTATTATTGTTGTGACCTGTGGGTGTCAATTGCTATGTATATCTATCCCTACTTTTTAAGGAAGAACGGAAAAAGCTTGTGGTTGTTGCAGCAATAGCGAAAGCTAGCGTTGCAACTTGCAAGATGAATCTCATGATATAATATGCATGCTGCTTGACGTCTGACCTTTTACATATGCTTCGAGACTGTTGTCGTCCATCAACATTTCATTTAATCTAGGATCACCACTATTAGTTGATGTTATCGGAAACAAAATCTTGTCAAGTACCGGAAATCTCACCCCCGGTTGAAAAGAATCGGCTTGTTGTAGGGGGAGGACCACATTTAAAATTGATTTTTCAACATTTCATCTCTATTTCACACCTTCATCATCTCCATTTAATCTCTACTTGAACATCTATGGAGACCTTTTTCATCTATATTTCACACAAAAGACATCGAAATTTGGAGAGAAAAAAAAATCAGAATTGAAAAATTCCGAGTGGCTTTCTACTGACCTCCACTGGTCATATATACCGAGATTCGTTTGAAAATGAGATTTGGGTATGCAGGCGTAATTAATATGTGCGCATTAAGTTTTTCTAACCATGTCGCTGTATATATCGAGTCAGTTGGAGAGACAATGCAAAACCAAAAAGACAATTCTTTTTCTAATTGTTGTATATACAGCATACAGATGATCATTTCCATTATTTTTCTTTTTCCTTTATATCTAAAATATACCAATTATTTATTATATTTATATCTAAAACAGAACAATCACATTATATGTTTACTAGTTGTTTTAGCTAATCTAGCTTAGAAAGAAATACATTATCAATAATTGCCTTTTTGATAAAATCCCCCTTTTTTTGAACTTAATACCACAAAGCTGTTTGGAAGGAGATATGGTCAGCTTTTATTTTCTTAAAAAAGGTAGATTTTTCAGACAATTTTTAAAGGAGATGCTCAGCTAGAGAAGAACTAGCCCACTAGCGCTCTAGGCAACCTGCCCACGACCCACCTAGAGCTGTAAAAAAGTCTTGAGCTCCACAAGCTACTAGCTAGCCGAGCTTGAGCTTGTAGCTAAGCTCGCGAGCCTAACGAATGCTCGAATAGTGTGGTCAAAACTCAACTTACCCCACCCCAAACACACACATGTTACTTCCAATTTTAAAGTATAATTGCCGAGTTTTTTGAATTGAGCTTGAGTTTTTACCAAACTTGTATAGAAGGTATTACGTTAAACTGTAGTTGGTTTGAGCCGAGTTAGTTTTGGTAAGCTTGTAGAATGTATTATGTTAAAGTATAGCTGCCGAGCTTTCTCAAGCCGAGCTTTGAACCGAGCTCAACGTAGGCTTGCTCGAGCTTAGCAGGCCGGGCTAGCTCGTTACAGCCCTAGACCAACCCAGCTAAGCCCAATACATAGCTTGTTTACTTTCTCCGCCCGCTTGGCCCATGTCAGATCTGCTTGCAGCTTGACCACCGACCGAACCGGCCCAGCCAACACCCCTCCGGCAGAGAGCCGCCAGAGGTTTAGGCCTTTAGGGTTCCGGCCGCCGCAGCAATCACACGAAGGAGAGAGAGAGGGTAGAGTGAGGAGGGGCAGGAGATGAGCGGGAGCGCGTTCAACGCGTTCAAGTCGCGCGTGCCGGTGGCGTGGAGCCCGCGGCTGTACATCACACTGGTGCGCGGCCTCCCCGGGACGCGGCGCCTCCACCGCCGCACACTCGAGGCCATGCGCCTCCGCCGCTGCCACCGCACCGTCGAGCACCGCACCACGCCCTCGCTCCTCGGCATGCTTACCCAGGTCAAGCGCCTCGTCGTCGTCGAGACCGAGGAGATGTACAACGCGCGGAGGCAAGCCGAGGAGCAGCGGCGCGCGCCCAGGCCGCCGCTCGTCGTGTCGCACAACCCGCCGCCACAGGCGCCCACGCAGGCGGCCGCCACGGAGGCTGCCGCTACGACGGCGCAGTAGCCTCTGGTAAGTTCCTTGGTCTCTTGTGCCCAGAATGAGTTGATCGGTTTGATTGCTTGCTGCTTGCGCGTGAGGTGTTTGCTGCAATTCCTCGGAAGAAAGAGTGTGCACTTGCCTAGCACTGTTTGTGTTTGGTAATGCTAGTCTTGTTATTTGTTTGAGCATGTTAGTTGTTGTGCGTACCACGTGTTTGTCGAATGTTACAATGGACATGAGTGATACAATTTCTGCAGTAACGTTTTTCCTGCTAATAAACTATGATCTTGAGTAACAATTATAGTTCTGTCCCTACCAACGTCCAGTTTGATACAAGCTCAAACACGATTTAAAATGCATTTGTTGTCTGGTTTTTCGTATAAGCATTCTACGATGCAACATTTGTTCACCAGCTTTAATTAGCTATTTGTGATATACGATAGACAAATAGAGGCATTTGTCTGAAGTCTGAACTTTTATGTGACTATACTTAAGACATTGGAAATTCCGCTGTGCTCAAATTAACTTCCAGAAGAAAGTTTGAGAAGAAATTGGCAATACGCATTAGATATGAAAACCCTCTTGGAAGTTTCATATTGCTTGCGGATGAGGTCGTTTGATGTAATGTCTCAGAAGATAGTTTGCACACTTCACTACTATTTGTGGTTAGGAATGTTCTTCTAATTGTTATGCATATGGTTGCAAGCTAGATACTTGTTCAAATTTTGCATGGACAATGTACAAAAGTGATTAAATTTCTTCTGTGATGGTTTTTCTGTCATATATCAAGGAGATAGTGAGGAATAGTGCATCCTGGAAATACCTTGATGTAGTTTGTGCAGCTAACTTCATGTCCATTCAAAATTGGAACTCCCTGGACACAAATGTCATACATGATAACATGAATTTGAAATAGAAAATCTAGAGCTCCCTACCAAGCATTCATGAACTCCAATTGTTTTTTGCTTCAGCTTCTCATTTGAAGCTGGAGTTGATGGCTCCGGCTTTGCTATGAAAACGCTAGTCTCAGTTTGGCGAAACAAGGCTTTGATGTCTATTGAGGATGGAGACAAGGGGATATCCCCTTTTCTGTTCATTTAGCAGTGGATTGCTTATTCTAGATATAAGGCAAAGCTTGGATAAACACTGCATTGCAAAGGGTGGCTATGGGTTGGTGTATGTGCGTGTACTCAACCTGTAATTTGAAGATGTCATAACTTCATCTTAGAGTCAAATAAGAACTCAACTCCAGGTTTTGGATTGTGCATTTTTACTGAACTTGTCTGATTATTTGGGGTTGGAGTTAAGGATCTCAACAATGAAGCACTAGTGAGCAAATTGCTAGTACTGATCAGTGTTGTGATTCTGGGTTCTTTGATGTCATCAAAGTAAAGTACTACAAACAAAGGGTGGCAATATTCTTGCGATACCTGACAATGTGAGGATATCTGAATATTGAGTATCGGGCTAGTAGACCTGTCCAAAACAAATGAAGAAAAAAAGATAAGCGAATAAGCAGTTCAAAACTGCAAATTCGTTGCTAACAATGTAAAATAAGTTTTTGGCTAGACAGACAACTGAAAAATGAAAATGGCGAGATCTTTTCAGACTCTTGTGATTGAACAAGGATATCACAGTTTGAAAGACAGCAAATAAAAGAAATTTATCAGCTGTTCTATTTTCATCGACTCTTTGGTGGATTTGAATAAAGTTGTATGACATGATCACATATCGAATCATGCCTGGGAATTCTGATGCAGCCTGCACAACTACTACAACCTTAGTTCGTGATTTTAAGTCGAAATCTGATTTCAATTATCAATCCGGAGTTGTTAGTTCAGTTTTGCATAAATATGAGACCGAGAGGGAGGTGTGGGAGGCCGGCCATGGAGGGAGAAAGAAAGGAGAAGGCATGGAAAGTGAAAGATCAGTGCATGCTGTTGTGCCGTGCCTCACGGCACCAAACAAAACAAGCAACCACCAATGGAAGAACACTAGTGCATATACTCTGATTGGTGCTGTCAATGTTGAGCTGGGAGATAGTACAACATTTGGGCAGGGACGCATGCATGCAGCATTGCATGGAGGCGTGCATGATGCGTTGGCTGTGTGCGCGCCAGGAAGGACACATAGCCAGGCACCAAGGAACCAGAAAGCCCATTAAATGTTGATCGGTGCAATTCTAGTCCAAGTCCCATGAAGATTTGTTTTCTATTTTATTTATTAAAGTCCTGAGTTGATCTTTTCCTTTTGTTAGCTCCAACCAGAAAAGGGCAGTTCGGTCTTTTGTTTCTCAGAGAAACCGGTTCAGTTTATTTGAGAAGTTGAGTCCAACTCGAGTTGGTCAGGTAGTGTGCAACTCGGGTCCAGGTGGTGTGCGTGCGTGAGTATCCCCATATAAAAGGGCTGGGGCGTGGGTCCTTGTAATCAGATATTGATGTGTGAGTTTATACAGAAAATTGCCGAGGGCTTTTTCTTGGTGCCATGAGTGTGTGTAATTAAGGTCAAGAACTCATCTAGGGTTGGGTTTGATGTGTTTCTTATTGGAGAAATTGAGTTCTCTAATTCGGGCTAAATCCTTGTGGAAATACTTGGAAATAGTACGTTTCTCTTAAAGCCACTAATCACTTACAAATGGTTTGGTTATTTTCTTGTGTTCGTCTTGTAGGGCATCCGGTATCGGCCATGGCAGTTCAGCAACACAATAATTCAGTTGCCTATGTTTGTGGCCGCCTTTTTCCTCCATATGATCTTGAATCTTCTTGCTCAAGAAGCTCTGGTATCTCGTATTATCTGCAAGACTGCAATACGGTTCAACTTTCGGCAACCCTACTCTTTTCGTTAGCCCTGTATTTTCAAAGATTGTCATGGAGTGACGGCATTGTGATTTTAAATCTAGTTCATTGAGTGTGAAATGTCCAATCTTGCGATTGAGTTCCGATTAATAAAACTTCCTGCAAATGCTCGTTAATATGTATTTCGTATTCTCACCTAATTATACCAATGAAAAGTTGCCGTTTAACGTTTTTATACTGTTTATTCTAACTGTATCAAAAGGATTACTATCTTTAAATTATACCCTGTCCAGTCAAAAAAAAATTGCAATTAAACTTTCTAAACTTTGGCTAGTGATTTTTTTTTCAATATTTAAATTGAACACGTGAAAATGGTATATATAGATTTGTCTTGAAAAGAATGTTCATTATGTTTTGTAAATCTATTACAATAGAAATTAGTGATCAAAGTTGCACTTTGAGAGTTACACTTTAGGACTACATCGATGTCCAAAATGGTATTTTTTTTGACCGGAGGGAGTAATTGTTTGTGACAATAATTGCTTCAGTTTTTTATTTTGAAGCAACCAAAGGGCCATTAACTCCCTATTTGATATCGAAGTTGCAGTACAACCACCATAGAGTTACAAAAGGAACCATGACAAGAAAACAACTCGTAGAACAACCCTTAAAACTAGGTGAGAAGGACTAAAACAAAATTGAAAATGGCATTGAAGTCCTTGCGCTGCTTCTGGCGACGCCGACAATACGGGAGGAGCTGCAGTCGCTAAATCGAAGACTCCTCGTCGCCTTGGATGTCCACACCTGGCCACGGCTCTGCCACTTCTGGTGCATTTGTCGTCGGTTGTGAACAACGAAAGGAATATGCGGGCTTAGGTGGCTGTAACACTGAGTCCGGAATGCCACTAAACTACACTATCAATTTCGATATTAATTAACCTATAATTATAGCAAGCATATCAATGATAAAATCTGTCTACAGGTCACAGAAACACAAGCATAATGATACGATAATCGTAGATAATTTATTCCTAGGAGCATAGTAAGGTAATAAACCAAAATTAACGCAAATCAATCGATTAAGTCTATTGAATGAAGAATTAGCTCTAACTTATCATCTAAAGTTATTCAATACTATCATGTCCTAAATATAAATCATCATGCTATAATAAAAGTTTCTTATGTACAATGAATCAAATAATTGGGCGTAGGTTGTGATTCCAAGTGCGCTAGCCTTTCCCGAGTGACACATCATCAACAGTCACCTAAAAACAACAATAGAGTAAGAATGAGTCCAAGACTCAGCAAATAAATAATAAAACCATAAACAACAGTTTATCAACCATAATTAAGGTTATCATCATCATCTATCTATTTAATGCCATTCTTATACTCAAATACACAAGTCATTTTTCACATAGGTAAATTTGCACATTTTAACAATTTACTCATATATGCGAATGCACCATCATGCTCATACTCATATGCATATCATCAGCTGATACCGGTATAGCGAATTGTTTACTCGTCAATGACACACTCTATCCTTCACTCCCGTGAAGTCTCCACCGAAGTAGGATTTTATCTAAAACACTCCGGACTAGTTATGTATCTTTCTGACCGACCTCACCGGAATAGTTACATGACTTTATCACCGACCTGGCTTATGCAACTCCTGTCATGATGAATGTACATGATGCGATATCTTTAATTATTCATCAACATAATCCATCTCATTAACTCAACATCTCATCCTCATTATCTCAATATCATAATCTCATTAACTCAATATCTCAATATCATGTATAAGAATAAGCTTAACGAAAGTATAAGAAATAACATGATAAGTAATATCAATGACAATGGTGAACAACCCGTTGTTCACCACTCTACCATGTACTTGCCTCTTAGTCTTTAGAAGCCGGGTGACAAAATTGTGACACGGCGCATGAAGTCACAGTCTCTGAACAAGCAAGTAATAACACACAATCAAAAACATCATCAAAATCACATCATCACAGCACCAACCTGTCACACTAATCGATCTCGTATGTTTACGCCAAACCGACCGAATTAACCCAAATCTACCGGACGCACTACCCACTATCCCAGCAATAAAACGTCTCTAACTTATTCATCTGAACTTCAAATTCAACCAACCAAGACTTTCTAGAATACTCACGAAACATACATTTTTCTAGTTATGATGAAATTCTGATTCTACCGTTTTCTAATCCGTTTCGTTACCCGAAGACAGATCTGTCATCTTCTGGATAGCATACTTCCAAAATTCATATCTTTTAATATACTAATCTACAAATTGTGTTCTTAGACTTTCTGAAAACCTTAAGAACTTACCTACAACATTCATGTTGACCAAATTGCCGGACTAACTCACATACTATTTTTAATCTACTAATTACTATAGACTGTCAACACACGACAAACTCTACCAGACATCAGATCTATAAAATTCATATCTCACAATCTATGCATCGGATTGACATGAATAAAAATTCTACCAAAAGCTACCACAATTATCTATAATTATCTAGTAGATGACATCCTCAAATTACGTCTTTACGGTACCTGAAATAATAGTACAATAAAACAATTGACTAACCCAATCTACTATTCGATTTCTATCGATTGCTAAACATAAAAGAAGTATTAGAATCGTCACCTTTGGAGATCAAGATGACGAACGCGAGATCCCAGCGAAACTCCTCCCTTTTCTTCCTCCTTTCCTTCTCCCCTTCTTCTTTCTTCCTCTTATCCTTCCCTTCCTCTTCTACTGTTCAATCCATCACATGCCCATACAAATCATGCAGCAGAAATTATCTAGTCTTGCGGCAGTACACGCAATAGAAATTCTATTTCTTTCTTCCATGCCTCCTTTCCTCTTGCCTGCTGTGCGCTAGCAGCAACACAGGCATGCAGCACATGCACATGCACCGCTAGCTAGCAGCGGCAGCCAAGCAACTAGCGCATGCAGCAGCGCGAACGACCGGCAAGGCAAGCGATACAGATGGCAGGGCACAGGGGCAGAGGAACATGGCGGGGGTGGCGGCTGGGGAAAAAACCAAAGAAAGGCTAGGTTTTATTTTTCTTCCGGCAGGCTCCTCATTGTCCATCTTTAAGCCGGGCTCATCCACTTGGACTATAGACCGACAGCTCACTACTCTCTCTAATCTACTAAATTCTGATTTTTAATTAATAATTATTGATTTGCTATTTGCTATTTGCTATTTTTTTCTTGATGTTTAAACAGGGTATTACAGTGGCACCAGAAGATCAGCGATGGCGATGAGCACTGGCGATCTACTTGGCAGCACATCCAAATGCCACCTGGAACAAAAGATACTAGGATTCTCAATCTTGACAACAGAATTGTTGCAGGAGAGGGAAGAGCATAACGACTGGACAGCGGCGGTTGTCGGAAAGTCAGATATCAACTCCAAAGCTACGGAGGGAACTACATTATTTGTTATTATATTTTAAAAGGGAGGGGAGCCACGGTGGGAACTACATTATTTGTTATTATATTTTAAAGGGGAGGGGGAGGGATCTGGATGGGGAGGAGGTTTGTGGAAAAGGGGACGGGCGGAGATCAAGAGACCAAGCGTGTTTCTTTTCAAGTAATAGTAACTATTACTTCAGTTTTGAAAGTGAGACACGGTTGTAGTCTTGCGACTTCCGTGCAATACAGTCAACTTGCGTGTGATTAGGGGAGAAAAAAAATGATTATTGGTGCTCTAACACAAGGCTGTAAAGACTATACTTCCTAGTAGCCCGGCAACCTAGAAAGTCAAGCCTTGATTGCTACCACTGAGATGTTGTCAATTTTGTAATTCAGGTTTTATTGTTTTGTATCAGAGCTTGACTGTTCCCATTGAACATACCTGTCGCAATTATTTACGACTTAATTTTAAATTTGTGTTGTTTGAAAAATTATCAAAATGCACACACACCTGACTTAAACAGGGTATCTACACACCAAGATAATTCGTATTCCAAACAAAAGCAGCGCATTACCATAACGATTGTCCAGTGTTGATTTTATCTGTATGAGAACCCGTATAATTAAATTAAACTAAACAATGATAATCAGTAATTAGCGTTAAATAAGAATCCATCAAGCATTTATCAACACATAATCTCATCTTCATCAAACATGTTATTAACACATTTGTCAACATGAAACATGGCAATAACAGTATATCCTTATCCCATTATATCAATTGTTACATAAGTAATTACAACCCAGCTTGTGGTACAAGATTTATCTCAATTAATTACAATGTTAATTTGAGGGGTTAATTAAATTTCAAATCAGCATTCTTGCATTGCATTCCGCTAAAGCCGTCCTTGCCTTTCCATCCAATTATCCTCCACCTGTCCAGATCCTCACCTCCATAGGCGACCAAAAACACAGATAAGCGATTAGTACAACCGAGAGCAGCTTTTATAAGTGAGTATTAGAAATTAGGGAGTGGCCGTCAGATTTCCCCTAAGTACAGTAGAATACCCGGAGCAACCTGAGCCGTCGGTCCCTTGACAATCAAGGTATCCAGACCAACTGGAGTTAGTCGGTCCCTTGACCATCAAGATGTCTAGACCATCTGAGGTTGTTCGGTACCTGTCACTTCTATGGGTCTCCTCATCCGGCAACATTAGAATCCAACACCTATTATTTGCAATTGCCGCAACCTCAGTATAATCCTACAGTGCACATTCCATTAAACCCAACCCTCAGCCAAAGCATCATTGGATGTATTGAAACCAGCACCAGGCAAACCAAACAAGCCTCACCCACATGAATCTTTCTAGCTGCAGCATGCATCTCATAAGCCTTCTCTCTCCCAAGTCATTCACAAAATGTCCTTCCATTCAAATCTCAGCCATAGGCCACAAGCAAAACAGAAGCACAAGCCACCTCACAAGAGCTCACAAGGCCAAATATCACCACCCCATTCCACTTCCCAGTCGTAAGCCAACACAAGGCCAAGCATCACCTTTCTCTACTGCCAACACAAGCCATTCACCAAGCACCACACATCTCATTTCACAGCCAAAGGTCAAGCCACTGCCTCCCCACAAGCAGAGCAAAAACTAAGTCCAAGACTTCATAGAAAGGGGAGCACTGGAGGTCAAATGAAGCAATGAAGCACAGCAAAGGGGAAGAGGAGGACCAAGGGAATAGGATTATGGTAAGAAAAAGAATAGGGTCATGGTAAATGGGAAGTGCACATGCAAAAGATAAGAACATGGTAAATAGGAATAGTGTCCTGGTAAAAGGAAATTGCACAAGGGATAAGATCAACCGAAGCCCTCTCTCTTAAGATCCCAATCCAGCCAAGGCCATTCCCCACCCCCAGCACATTCAGCCACCCCTCACAGCCAAGGGAGAGGAGAAGGAAGCCAGGAGCTCTCAACCCCCTCACAGCCGAAGGAGAGGAGGAGCAAGCCAGGAACTTCCCCATCACAAGTTCATCCATAGCCAAGCCAGCCACTAGTACACCATCCAACCCAATCACAGGAGCAAAGGGAGGAAGGAAGCATAGAGGAAGGGAAAGCTCGAGGAGCGTGAACGGCATCGACGACGGCTTCGATCTGTCAGCAACCACCAACATCGCCAGGCATCGAGGCAGCTAGGAGGAGAAGCAAGCTCAGATTCTACATCATCACAGCCTGCAAGCCAACCGCAGCGAGGGAGAAGAGGAGAGCATCGGCGCGGAGCCGGCACTGCCATCCTCTTCCCCACCCCTAAACCCACCAGAGAGGTAACCCACAGTTATACCTCGGTATGCATCACACATGTACATCTGTCACCCATAGAGCAACTCACAATAGTATCCATGTTTAGCTCTCAGTTCACATCTCATCACAGAGCAATAGGGTGGATAGCAGATAGGGAGTGTTGTACCTCGAGGGCTCAAGAGCAGCTAGCAATTTCACCATTTAAGCTTCACTAACTTCAGTAGCAAGCCTCAGTAGCACACACCTCCATCAGCATTCATGCATAAGCAATAAACCAACATCATTAAGTCAAACCACATCAAAAAAATAAATTAAAGCATCACATTTTAGCAGAGGTAGCAAAATCAAAAGATGGAAATTAAGGGGAATAAATCCAAGCTGGGCTGGGCGTGTGAGGCGAGCGGCCGTAGGCCGGGCGAGGCACGCGGGTGCGGGCCGAGTAGGGGAAAGGGAGGGAGCTAGGAGGAGGCGCCTGAGGGAGAGCCAAGGTGGCACTGGCCTCCCGCCGCGCCGATAGGGGGAGCTAGAGGGGTGAGGTGCACGGGACCGGGCACAGACGAGTAGCGGCGGTGCTGATGGCAGCGGGCGCAACCGGTGGTGGGGTCAGGTCGGCGGCGGAGGCAGTGTGTGACGCCCCGTGTCATTACCCCAAGGGTAATCACACTTAGGCATACGGATTACTATTCGTTTGCTCAGTAGAACACTGCTCCAACGAATAGTAAGCCTTTACCAGAGTCACACAGCAGAACAATAAGATAGAAACTGTACAATTTATTCCAGTAATAACCACGCAAGGCTATGATTCTTAGTACATATTTTATCTGACTACAAAAGGAATGACTCGCTTTTCGCCAACCACAAGCCTTGGCCTTCTATTCGTCCCACGAGTCAAAGATGGCGTCCATCTCGCTCCGGTACTCGTAGTCCGCGCCCTCTCCTCCCATGGTTGCTTCAGTACCTGCAACTCCTTCATCCCACTCGGGATAGTTCCCGGCCGGACTAGGATCTACAAAAGAGAATACTAACAAGGTTGAGTACACGAATGTACTCAGCAAGCATTAATAGCAAAGAATGCACTAGATGACTGTCTCTAGTTGTTATCACGTTTTCTAGTCATCTCAATTCGAAAATAATTCATTAAAACATTAGGTGGCAAATTTTAATCTGAAAACACTACTTGTCACTCGGAGAGAAGAAAGACCCCAGTGGTTTCAGTAGACTCCAATCCAGAGACCGGCATGAATTCATGATTTTGCTTAGCATCGCTTGAGCTTTGTACCACTTTACCCATAGCTATTCTCGAGCTCTCGTGAACTGGGTCCACCACATTTCCTTTGATGCGGCCGAGATCGAATCTGAGAATGTTTTCGTGTTACGTGATCAAGTCTCCACCCATTACTTTCCGTCGGTGCTGATTTAGTCACGCTGCTGACCTCGTCATACACCGAGTTCCAATAATGTTGGTTGAGGCAGCTTCTATCCTGCACTCAACACTCTACCCTAGCGCTATAGCGCCTTGGATCCCCCACTTCCGGACTTCTCCTACCGGTCTTGGGTTCCTCCATCACACTCACGCATATATATATCTTACCCATTGTGGAGAGCATGGTCACGTAACAATGTAGCATTTTCTACCCGCCGAAACGGGAAAATGGTTGATACTGAATTTACGGCTTTAGACCGAGCAAGAGTTTTGTTTGTCCTTATATTATAACCATATGTAAAAAGGGGCCCACCTCTTACCTCATCATCGTCGCGTTCCCCTGCCAGGGCCCCCTTTTACCAACCATAATCATTCTCATTTCTTTCCTTTATTCATTCTCATCTCTTTCCTTTATTCATTCTCATTTCGTTCATAATTATCTTAATCATTTTCATCTCAATCATTTATTTAAGTTTTGAGAAAACGATTTTGATGCAATAAACATATAGTGCAATATACGGTTTACATTTAAATTAACTATATTTATGGTCAAGAGGATCGCTTGCCTGTGGAGTTGTAGGAAAGATTGGTGTCGATGAATCTCTGATCAACGTCTCCTGCCGGTGCTAGTTCGCCCTCTGTAGCAACACAGTGGCACAAATAGTAATATAAATAAATACATAGTTGATTTTCAGTGATATTATGCATACATAAGTTAGCGACTTCTAGTTTGTTAGCACAATTTTAATTTAATAAATATTTTTCGAGATCTACACTAAGTTAGCACTCCACACAAATAATCGTTCTAACGAAAATGCGCACTACGATCGACAACCCGTGGTTTACGCTTAATTGATTAAACTAACATAATTAAATAGCATAAATTACCCGAATAAATGCTCGCGAAGCTCAAAGTTGCTATACAAGCTAGTTATTTTATTAATAACAAAATTAACAACGATTCGCTCTGTCTAGCAAATTTTAATTCACAGGTTAATTGCAATTTAGTTTAGTTGACAAGACTCAAGTTGAATTGTTTAGTAGCAATAATTATACAGCTAGCAGCTAATTACTTTACAATGCTGCCGATTAAAAACAACAATTACCATAAATAATTAAAGGCTATCAAATCCTAATTCCTCCCTAATTTAATTACTATTTTCTAATTCATAATTCTACCCTTCCCCTAATCTCTCTCTCTCTCTAACTCCAATCGGATGACACAACACACGCATACCAAACACACAGCCACTCCTCACACAGCATCCACACTCAAGCCTTATCTTCTTCTACCTCCCCCAATCCCACTCACTCTCTCCTCACATCTCTCTCTCCTTTCTTCTACTCAAGACAAGCCGCCAGGGGGGAGCTCCAGGCTCGGCCCGACCTGGAGCCCGCCGCCCCCGGCGCTGTCGCTTCTTGCCGCCGCCTCGTTACTACCGCCCGGTTCTTTGCCGCCCACGCCGCCCGCTTCCCCACGTGGCTCTTGCCTCGGCCAGCGCGCCGCCTCCTGACCTCCTCTTTCTCCTCTCCGACCGGCGCCGCCCTGTCGCCGTCGGCTCCATCTCCGGCGCGGCCCTCCTCCTCTCAGTGCTACAGGCCCTGCCGGCCCCTGCCGCCTCCACGGCCCGCTCCGCCCGGCGCCGTCGTGCAGCTCGGCCTCCTCTCTGCTGCCACTCCGCCACCATGAGCCCCGGCTCATGGCGCCTCCACTCGGCCTTCCTCTCGGCTCCCTCCATGACCGGCGCCTCCACGCCGCCAGATGGCCCAGCAGCTCCTTTCAGGCCCACGGCCTCTACTCGCTCGGCCTAGACCCGGTCGCCACCGACGGCGCCTGGCTTATCGCCTCCCCTACCTTCTCATGGCTGGGCTTTGGGGCCAGCGCCGCCTCGGCCCGCGCCGCGCTTGGCTCGGCCCGGCCTCTACGCCCCGCCCACTTGCCCGAGCTGCGGCTCGGTTGCTACCGAGGTTAACCTACATCCTACTCTCCTCTACTCCTCCCCTATTGCTCTGCGATGCACCGAGATGATTTGCGAACTACGGATGATGGAGGCCTTTGTGATGCTAGGGAATTAGAGCTTATGATTTGTGCGGGGTTGATTGAGGTGGAAAGATGGTTGATGCATGTATATGTTGGCTCAAATTGATGTATTCTCGATGGTGAAAAATGTTGATGGGTTGGGGGAGTTGATTGGGTTACCTCTCTTTGGAATTGGAAAATAGGGAGAAGGTTGCGGCCGATTGACTTGGTGCTCCTTCCTCCTCCTTGCCGATCCGACGGGGTCCCAGTGACCGTCAATGGTTCCACGCCGTTGCCGCCGCCCTTGCTTCTTGGCCCTGGCTCCTCGGCTTCACTCTTCTGGACCTCTTGCCTCCCTTGTCGCTAGATGCCCCGCTTGATCCTCCTCTTTTCCCTGGCTCCCTTAGCTCTTTCTTGGCTTGCTAGAGTGGTGATGGAATGTTCTGTCTTTGGGTGATGAATGGTGAGGCTTGGGGGTGATGGGGAGATGAACTTGCTACTGGCTAGTATTTGGCTAGAAATTTGAATGTGCTTGGTGAGTCTTTGGTGATGAATGAAAGTGGCTTTGTGAATGGGAATCCTTATATGATGGTTTTGGTTATGCACCCTCTTGCCCAAACATAAAGACCACTTTGCCCTTGCTCTTATTTTCATGACAAGATTTCGTTGAGGGCTTTTTGGAGTGCGTGGTTGGGAAATCACTATTCGTGTGATTTTACGTGGTGAGTAAACCAATATACGTGGGTGTCGGATTAAACTAAATGCGGGTGATGAAACCTCTGAAAGCAAAGAGGTGCGGTTAACTCTAGCTAATCTAGGTGCCTTGACAAACAAGGGGCTGGCTAACTTGAGTTGATCAGGGAGCCCTAGTGTGCTTCGGAGAATTCTGACGGCCACTTCCAACCTTCTACTTTCTATTTTCTATTACCACTTGGCTTTGACTTACTAATCGCTTTCTAATTTTTCTACGAGCGATGCGAAAGGATCGTGCGATGGCTCTATGGACTGGTGCTCAAGGTACAAGATGGCAAGGATAACTGATGCTACAAGGATGCAAGAAGCATATTTGATTTAATTAATTGTTGTTATAAGCATTGCAATTGGTTGTAAAATTAATTTTGGAACAAACAATGGGTTTGTAATATATTACCTGTGTTTTGTACTTGGATTGATGCAATGTTTTCTTTGATTGCATTGAATGGTGTAGATATTTCTGAGTTTGTACTAATGATCCACTTATGCCTGCAATGGATTTTTTTTTTGTAATTGACTCTTGGTTGATAATGATATTGGAGAAATTGTTTTTATAACCCTCTTGCTGCCAGATGCAGCGATTATGCACTTGATATTAACTATGAAATTACTGTTTGCTCTGGATTTAAAGAATTTTAATTATTGTAAATTACCGATTACTGTTAATTAGGTTAGGTTAATTATGCGGGTTCTCACACAGTGCAAGGAACCGGAGCCAGACAAAGCGACAGAGGAGAAGCGTCTTGACGAGGAGGCGCTTGAGGGGAGTGGCAATGAGCAGAGCAAAGAAGCGGCATGGCGGTCGAGGAGGAAGCTTCGGGAGGCGTGGCATGACAGATTGGAATATGGCAGCAACAACAGGGGACCGAGAGGGAGCCACGGCGCCAGGGGAGGAGCGCCATGGGGGATTTTTGGCTAGGAGAGATAGAGGGGAGGAGTAGAGATGGGGGGAGGTGAGAAAGAAATGAAAGGGAGCAGTGGGGGAGTGTCGGCCGGGTTCGGGGTAAGGTGAGAGCTGATTAGGGGATTTGGTGGGAGACGGGATTAGGAAAGGGAATTAGGTGAGGAAGATTAGGATAATAAAAGTAGGATTTGGTAATTAGGGAAAGGAGCAGTAAATAAAATCCAAGGAGACTTGATAGTAATAAATTCAGGTGAACATAGGTATTAGTATATATCGGCGCTACATAATTTTGGTCTAGCAGTTTGTTAAGTACGTAGAATTAATTAAACATAGTTGCATGCGAGTACATTTAGTATTTTATGTTCTTGCGATTAAAAGCTAGTGCCGGTAACCTTAATCCTCAAGCCAGTAGACCGTCGAACGATCGTAGTTGGGAAATTCTAACCTAGCGGGGAATCCGAAAAACATTATTAAAATCAAGATCGGCTAAAAAGAGAATCATCTAACTAATGTACGCATAATAGCACCCAAAAATGACTATGTATTTATTTATTTTTCGCGCCGTCATAAAATTGCAGAGGACGAACCAACAGGAGTAGTTGACCTCGAGTTCATCATCACCGATCATTTCTTCTTCTACGAAGGCAAGCTACTCTCTTGATCATGAACATAGCTATATTAAATGTAAACCGTATATTGCTCTAGTTTATGTATATTGCATCAAAACTATTTTCTCAAAAATCAAATCAAATGAATGAAATTGGGAAGATAAGAAATAAAATGAAAGAAAGGAAGAGATGAGAATTACTAGGTTGGTAAAAGAGGGCCCAGGTGGGGGAACACGATGACGGCAATGATGATGAGGTAAGAGGTGGGCCCCTTTTTACGGATGGTTATAATATAAGGACCAACAAAACTCTTACTCGGTCAGAGACCGTAATTCAGTACCAACCATTTTCCCGTTTCGGCGGGCAGAAAGGTTACCTTTTACGTGATTATGTTCTCCACAACAGGCAAATCATATTGCATGGGTTGAGTTAGGGTAAACAGTCCAGAAGTGGGGGATCCAGGGCATTCTAGTAAGGCATGCTGGAGTGTTGGGTAGTGTCCCAACCAACATTACTGGAACTCAGTGTATGACAAGGTCAACAATGTGACTAAATCAGCACCGACGGAAAATAATGGGTGGAGACTTGATCACGGAGGCAGTGCTACAGTACCTCGACGTGCTACAGTGACCGCGTGCTACAGTACCATCTAGGGTTTGGTGCCCCCTTCTTAAACTAGTTTCCCACTTGGGCCAAACACCGTGGGCCGAAAGCCCACGGCCTAGGTTTTCCAATAAGAGCAAAAACGCCCCTCTAAAACCTCCAATTCCTTCTCTAATTCTATTTAATTTCAATACTAATCACTTATTTATTTTATGATTAAGCGGGATATTACATTCTACCCCCCCCCCAAAACAGAATTCGACCCCGAATTCTAAACGTTGAAATAAAATAAAAGAACAACTGCTACTGAACGAAACAACAATTAACATGTACCAGTCGTGAACAGATTCGGATACTGCTCACGCATGCGAGACTCTAGCTCCCAAGTGGCCTCTCTCTCGGATTGATGAGACCAAAGCACCTTGACATACTTCAACATTTTATTTCTCAGAACTCGTACCGACCTAACAAGATCCACTCAACAGATAGGACTCGAAGATGTAGTATTACTCGCTGGTCAACGGCTTTTACGAAACCTCACACTCCAAATACCTCTAGCATTCTCTCAACACTGGGTCATACAAAACATTATATACCCCGCTCCAGGACTTAAGTCGGTTCTAGCGAATGGCTATCTTCCGAAATCCCCGCAACTTCCAGAACAACCAAATATACTTTGGGCTATCTTTCTCTTCGGGACCCAACCACATAACTTGCACGTAAACATATGGAACTCTTGTTCCATCTCTCAGTTGATCTCTTCATCATAACAAGGAGAACCTCCGTTGAGCAAGGACGCGCAACACAACTTATTTTAATCAAACTTTAATAATCAGATTCAATTGAAAATAAAGGATTCATAATGCAATTCCAACTTTCCTCCAAACACTCAAATCCAAAATCGAAGATTCCTCATGAAAACCTTTTCACATTCCAACTAGGCCGTTTGCAAATAAACTCCACATAAGCCAAAAGAGAATTCGCTCGAATGTCCAAATCAAATACTTCATTTATTTTCTTGAACTAGACAGAACCACCTTGTCAACATAAGTTAACTCAAACTGTACATGATCTCCATCATAAAAATCCAACTCAAACAAGAACCAATAGAGCACTTCTCTACTCGAGAGAACATTCTTTCCTCAGATGTTCTTTTAAGAAATAAACCCTTTCCTAAATCATGGGTGTCTAGAATTATCACACTAACTCCTTTCTCTTAACCGACAACCTCAAAATGATTCTCAAATCGAAAGAACAACCATACTTATTTAGAGGGGCTCTACTAATCTACAAAAGGATTATCTAGTCCACTCCTATACCAAAGGAATTCTTTTGACAAATGGTTTCCAACACCTTAATAAAGATTTTTCACCCACAAC
This sequence comes from Phyllostachys edulis, assembly GCA_036346405.1. Lineage (NCBI taxonomy): Eukaryota > Viridiplantae > Streptophyta > Magnoliopsida > Poales > Poaceae > Phyllostachys > Phyllostachys edulis. The sequence continues at coordinate 15,443,093 of CM070552.1, forward strand.
CACATCATCTCATTCTGATAAAGATAATCAACTTCAAATTCTCAGCACACATACTCATTTACTTTACCCAAAGTATTCTATCAAAGATCAACACACTATTCATAATTCGCTTCTACATAATATTGGGTCTCCAAGGTCCTAGCATAAAAATGTAAAGCCCAAATTCAACTTCCAAGTCTCCTACCATGAATTTCGGGTATAATTGATAGGAAATCCTCAAATTCGCTTACTAAAATTTCACACAGCTCAACAATAACCTCAGTCATTAATATCAATATTCCTCACTAATCAAGTAACCGCCCCAAGGCTATTTATTTCACCAATCTTAGACCTTCTCTAATCCACACCAATCCAATACAGTTACACAACCACAATATATCCCTTCGCAATACCCTAACTGATTGACCAAGATTCAAACATACTCAATCACTAACGTCGATAAATAAATATATTCTTGGCCAAGCTGTCCTTAGATATAATCTAACTCCCAAAGGGTTACTCACTGAGGCCAAATCATACTTGACAATAACTCAACAATTCCTGCTATCCTATTAATTAGCACGACGCTTAGGTTTCTCCACACTGCTACTCTCATTAAACTTCACCATCATAACTCTTCTACACAATCTTACTAAGTATCCAATTGCGATACTCGAATAAATTGATCAAGATTTCCATACTTGCTAATTCTAATGTTCTGTCAAAATGAACACAAGGTCTTGGACCACATCTCGCTATAGGTCCTACTAGTTGCGACAACGAAATCTGTTAGCTCCAAAGTCAAACACTCTAATTAAATCAAATCCTCTCCAAGAATTATTCTAATAAATCGATTTATTACTCAATGCCTCTCAAACAACTGACACCTAAAGGTTCACAAAATCACCTACTAGACCACCAATATCTAGTGGCCAAAACACATCCGAAAAGACTTTGCAATACAGCTCGGTTAGCCCTTTCTTAGAAAAAGAAGCAAATAGAAATAAATTTCAGCACATAGGAAAACGTTACATTTACAGTACTTATAAGATCAAGGGAAATAATCAAAAAGCAATAATCTTGGAAAACAAAAGGTAAGATCTTAGTTAATGGCACACGTCCCACGAGCAGAGAATATCAAACCTCAAACGAGAATAAAACATTGCTTTTGGAATTCGGGAAACTTTGATGGGCAAAACAGAAAGTTTAGGCAACATTCAATAAACTGCAAGTTTCTTGGATTACAGCATCACCATGCCAACTTCAACAAAAAGAGAGTTGAAGACCACAACACATGAACCACTTAGGAATTAATAAAATATTTTCAACACGTCACTTTGCTCGAAAAAAGTTTAGCTTTCATATCAACATGAGGTCCAAAAGTTCACAAAGGCTAAACTAGAAACTTTTCATTTAATCAATATCAGGCGAGCGATCCAATTCCTTTATACAAAACATTCGATATTATCATCATAATCCCTTTTTGACAATCACACTAACAATGAAATAATACACTCTTAGCGAGAATCATCATAGTCTCTTATCTCATCATAAACCTCTCCAAAAGAAACACAAGCCATAAGGTTGAAACAAACCCCTTTTAACCAGATCATGCTATCCAATAATAATTTTGCAAGGCACACTATCAGAGACTACTTATCCATCCATCCACTCAACCATTAGTGTTGTTCAACACCCACTTCAACTATCATTAACAATTGACAATTGTAACTATCACGCATGCAAATAGGGTCCTACGTCTATTTGTAATCACCTAACCATCTGTAAACACCGAGTCAATATTTCACTTTATGCTCTGAGTTTAGGGCAAAATAAAATTAAACATTTAATAACATCCTCTCCGGTAAAACAGGGTTTCACAAGATACTACCTCAACATTCATCTAATCCGATATACATATTTCAATCTAACAATTATGTAAGATTATCAAGTAGCCAGTTTATAAAAATTTCCAGATTAATATTCTCTAAGGCATCATTCAAACACATCCTTAACATAACCACCACTAATAGGTAGATTAATCCATTGAGACATATTACTCCGAATTATCCAATAAATCTACCGAATTCCACAATCTTAATGATCAGACCAAATCATCAATATACCACACCTCTTAATAAATCTTGGATTCCTAGTATGAATGGTCATACCATTTAACTAGTTCATCATGTAAATACTCCATGACAACATCAAATTTATCAACTTCACTTCTAAGGATCTTGGTTAAGATCGATTACACACCAACTACAGTCCCATCTTGATAACTCAAACATTATCAATTTATCTTATATGCTTAAAACCTCTCAGTTAACACAACAAAATATTACAAAAGAGTTTTTGATATTTTCTTTCTCAAAGAAGATGCACTAAACTTCAACATTCCAACTACTCCAAAAGAAGTGCGCAAAGTCGAAACGTACTTCAATGAAGTTTGTAAATGATACTTTCTGTTATCTAAAACACCAAGCGAATAAATGGGTCAAGTTTGCCAACAAGAAGATAGAACTCTCATGACAAGGAACAATATTGCCAAAGGCAACGATTACAAGTAGCAAAAATAGCTCAAGAGTCAGAAAAGACAATGTTTGCTCTATAAAACAAATACAAACCAATTAAATCCCATTAACTGCATTGAAACCACTATCCAAAAAAAGTTCATCAACCGAAAGCGGCTCAGCAGCTGGAAAAACAATTATTGCTTTAAGGGTCAAATTAAATCAATGGAAACACATCGACTAGAATAAAAACTACTAACCCAAGAGAAATTCATCAAGCCCAACTAGACAAGAGTTGACCAAATTCAAAGTCAAGGAAGAGAACAACTTCTCTAAAGATACTCACTATCAACGCCTATACTAAGATATCCGAGGTAGCACTTCTCTATTCCCATTCCACGAACGGTGGTGTAACCTAGTAAAGCCCAAGGCCACAACCACGACCTCAACCTCTCAACATCGATTAACCCCACACATAACAATCATAATAATCAATTAATAAGAAATCATACTTATTTCATATCAGCAATCATCAATACGATATAACGGAAACGTAAATGCAATGATTAGCCCATCCCCATCCTACTGTGCACCAGTGTGTCAAACTATTAAGTTGATTAGCCATTAGCAAATTTTTAATTAATCTAGTCACCACGGACCTACAGCCCGCTCTGATACCAACTGTAACACCCCAGCCCGACAAAGGCCTGGACTATTATTAAACTAACCATGTAACCAAATTAAACTAAGACATCTTACTAATTTTCGGCAGAACCTCCTTTGTATAGTTAACTAGACCGGAGGTTCCAACAGTTAATTATAACATAACCAAATAATCCAACATCCAGCATAATCAAGAGACATCCAAAATTGAGCTAATGATTACTATATCATCTATAGCAAGATAAACAACTAAAGAATAATCCAAAGGGCATCCATAATCATCTAGTCAACTCTATTACAATTTATTCCAAGCAAAGGGAGTAGTCATAAAGAATACTTTAAGCAAATTACTCGACTACTAAATTATCATTCTATCAATTCAACTGTGAGTAGTTCATGCCATTGTGCAACCACTCTAATCTTTATTTTCCCCCATGCATGCCGTTCTTGAAATGGGTACCTAAAAACACAACAACAGCAAGAGTGAGTCCAAAGACTCAGCAAGTACAATAAATGGTAACAATAACTTAAACAACTGTATTCATCAACAACCATCCACAAGTCTCTATATCAAACATGTTATATAATCATGCTATGCAAGATGCTCAAATGCTTGGTAATGCAGAGCATGCATCTGTCGATGCATACCCATCTATGTGCCGTATAGCACAGGGACCATTGCCCATACTCCACAAGTATGGGGACCTAAGCCCACACTCCACGAGTGTGGGGACCATAAGCCCATCATATTCATGACGGGGACCTCAACAAATGCTTGGTCACCACGTGACCAAGTCTTCAATATGTCAGCATGATGCATATAAACGGAACCTTAAACTTTCATAATCATGCATTCGCAGCAACATCACATATGAATAAACTTACTCATACTTCTAGTATTCATGATCATAGACATTCATAATATTCTAGCATCTATGAATAGCACATATACTCACAATACTAGCAAACAAGATCATTCATTCATAATAAATCTATCAATCAAGGTACGTGCCTTAACTGTGCGAGAACAGAGGACGTGAAGAGGGCGCTGCCCCTGGGACTAATCCCCAACCTGGATTTATTTAATAAGCATGCTAAGACAACAATACTGGACAAAACAAACTAGAAGCAAATACGAACTCGCAATATTTTCTAGTGCGACCCCAACTCCAACCTCTTAAATGTCATTCTGTCCCCTCGACAAACAGTCATAATAAAAAATTCATAACTTCTTGATCCGAGATCCAAATGACGCATTCTTAGACTTTCTGTAAATATTATCAAATTTCCCATCTAAACCTATTTGGTGAGCCTTCCTGATTCGGCCATCTAGTACCCTTACCAAACTGATTAACAGAGTAGCTATTTCACGTCAGGATTTCTGGACAGCGACATTAAAACCATCATATCTTTCAGTATATTTATCCAAATTTTATGATATTTAGCTTTCTGAAAATCTAAGCCAATTATCTACAACAATTGTTATAGCAAGCTCTTCTAAATAATATCTTAACTAACTTCTTAAGACTGATTAACAATATCTGTCCGAAATATAACAAAACTACCGAACAGCAGCACGACGAAATTCGTAACTCGTAAACCGTTCATCCAAATGACATGATATAACACTCTACGGAAAGGTATCGACGTCGCCTACAACTCTCTAGGAGGAATTCAGGACAGATTCCGCCATTAAATTTCTCAAAAACGTCGGCCAACCCTATCAGTCCTAAATAGACCTAGATACCGACATTGCTTAATAATCAATTAATCAACTAATCGAAAGGGGATCGGATCTTACCCTTGAAGAACCACTGAAGAACACAATCTCCAGCACACGATCCCTCTTCCCCTCCCTTCCCTCTTCTTCTTCCTCTTCCTTCTTTTCTTCCCTTCTTCCTTCCCCTTGCTGATCTTCCTCTTCTGGCCTGGCAAGTGGGGGAAGCGATCTTCTGATCTTGGCGGCGCTATAGTGACCGCGTGCTACAGTCCATCTAGGGTTTGGTGCCCCCTTCTTAAACTAGCTTCCCACTTGGGCCAAACACCGTGGGCCGAAAGCCGACGGCCCAGGTTTTCCAATAAAAGCAAAAACACCACTCGAAAACCTCCAATTCCTTCTCTAATTCTATTTAATTTCAATACTAATCACTTATTTATTTTATGATTAAGCGGGATATTACAGCTGGTGCAGACTTGGCACCACGTGGCGCCACTTGGGTGGCTACGTCAGCACCCGGCTTGGCGGTGCTCGGGGCCTAAGGGTCGCTCTGATTGGCGGTGTTCTGGCGGTCGGCGAGGCCTTCACTTGAGAGAGGGTGTTACATCGAACACGATGCTCACCAATGCGGCTGGAGAGCGTGAAGGAGTCACTGGCGACGAGAAAGAAAGCGGCAGCGATGTTCGGTTGAGGATGGTGATGGCGGTTCGGTGGTTGTCGGAGGAAGATGGTGCAAGCACTGTGCAGAATGACGACGGCGAACGAGTGGAGGTGGTCGATGTTGACGACACACCCTTACTGGCGACGAATTTGGCAGCGAGACGAGCTTCGGGTGGCAAAGAAGAATCTCATGATTCAGCGCTAGAGGGAGAGAGGAGTGAAGTGGTGAGGGGGAATGGGAAGAGGAGGTGGCACACATGGTGACGTAGCTAGGGCAGCGAGAGCTTCACCGAAGTGGTGGTTCGGCATTGAGGCAGCAAGGCCAACGTTGAAGAAGAAAGAGGAGAAGGTGGGCGGAGCGGCTCTGGGGAAAGAAGAGAAAGGGGGAAGGAGGAGAGAGGAAAGAGGAGAAGGGGAAGCTTTTGCCGTGCTTAAATAGAGCGGAGAGGAGGTGAGCGGTGCGGAATGGCGGTGAGCGGCGACACTGGCAAAGGGCGAGAGCGCGGTTTATGAGGCGATTGAGCTCGGGCAAGGACACCGAGAGCGGATCTGATGCTTGGCGTGTGTGGCACGCGCAAGGGGGAGTGTCATGGCGCGCATGAGGCGGCGTGGTGTTTGAGCGGCAGGCCGACGTGGTGTCCGAAGAAGGAGGGAGGAGAGGCTGACATGCGGGGCCCGCATGTTAGTGGCGAGGAGAGAGGAAGGCGCGGGCTGGGCTGGAGAAATGGGTCGGCACACGTGAGAAAAAGGATTGGACCAAAGAGATTCAGCCCAAAGGCATTTTCCGAATTTCTTTGGATTTACTCATTTCATAAATGAGTTAAATCAATTTAGATTTTAGAAAATAGTAAATAAAGTAAAAAAATAATGGAAAATTCATAGAAATTCCCTAAGACATTCTAAACTTAAATAAAATATTTTCAACTTAACATTAGTATTTAATTTTGCAAATAAATTCTTTTGGTTTTAACATAAATAGGGAAAAGCTTTTAAAATTCTAGAAAATTCAGAAAAATAATTAATTTTTATTTTTAACTGGCAATGGAAATTTGGGCTATTACAAACCAACCCCCCTTAAAGGGAATCTCGACCTCGAGATTCAAACTTGGTCAGCAAAAAGGTGGGGATACTCGGCTTTCAAATATTCTTCTCGTTCCCATGTGGCTTCTTCTTCTGAGTGATTACTCCATTAGACTTTGCACGAATGGGTAACTTTACTTCTGGTAATACATTCTACAACATCAAGAATCTTGATTGGCAGCTCTACGTAGGTGAGGTTCTCCTGAAGATCAATGCTCTCAAGCGGTGTTTGCTCTGTTGGAACTCGAAGACATTTCTTCAGTTGAGAAACATGGAAGACATCATGGACTGCAGACAAAGATGTCGGTAGCTCTAATTGATAGGAAACTTCGCCTCTTCTTTCTAAAATCTTGTTTGGTCCAATAAATTTTGGTGCGAGTTTTCCTTTGGTCTGGAATATACTTACTACCCTGAGTGGAGTCACTTTGAGGTGTGTCTGGATTGAACCATTCTCAACTATTCTCTTGTCATTCTTACTTTACTTTCAGCCTCCTGTATTATTTCAGGTCCAAAGAACTAATGTTCTTCCTCTTAATCCCAAAGGAGAGTTCTACACTTTCTGTCGTATAATGTTTTAAATGGAGATATTTGCAAGCTGGCTTGATAGCTGTTGTTGTATGAGAATTTTGCATAATAAAGATTCTGATCCCAATTCTTTCCATAATCTATAGCACACGCTCAAAGCATGTCTTCCAAAATCTGGTTTACACATTCTGTTTATACATCTGTTTGGGGATGATATACTATACTAAAGTTGAGTCGCGTTCCCAATGCTTAATGTAGGCTCTTCCAAAAATCTAGATGTGAATTACGACCCTCTGTCGGACACTATCTTCTTGGGTATTCCTTGTAAACAAACAATCATGACCATATACAACTCTGCTAATTTACTACTTCTGTAAGTGGTCTTGACTAGTATGCAGTGTGCCACTTTAGTCAAACGGTCAATCACAACCCATATGGAATCATATCCCGATTGGGTCCTAGGAAATTCGGTGACAAAATCCATGCCAATTTGTTCCCACTTCCATTCGAGAATTTGTAATGGCTACAATAATCCAGTGGGTCTTTGATGTTCTGCCTTTACTCTCTGGCATACATCACAGCGTGCAACAAACTCAGCAATTTCTCGCTTCATGCTAACCCATCAATATTTTTCCTTCAGATCCTAGTACATCTTGGTACTTCTCGGATGAATGGAGTAAGGTGATTCATAGACTTCCTTTAGAATCAACTATTTTGTTTCCTAATGATTAGGTACATAGATGCGGTTCCCAAACCAAACGGCACCAAGCTCATCCTCTGAAAATCCAGGGGCTTTGCCTCTTCTCATGTTCTTCCTGATTTCTTTAATGTCCTCATCATCTTTCTTATTTTCTCTGATTTGATTCTGAACAGTTGGTTGAACTTCTAAGGCATTTACATAGCCCTGATTGACAATCTCTATGTTCAGATGTCTCAATTCCTTATACAATCTTGGCTGACTTTCCTAAACCAACATAGTGTTGCAGTATCCTTTTCGACTTAGGATGTCTGCCAATACGTTTGCTTTGCCCAGATGATAATGGATTTGAAGGTCATAATCCTTTATCAGTTCCAACCATCTCGTTTGCCTGAGATTGAGTTCTGACTGAGTGAAGATATATTTTAAGCTTTTGTGATCCGTGAAAATCTCACAACGATTACCAATGAGATATGTAACACCCTGGCTCAAAATACGCTCAATGCCCAACCCACCGTGGGGCAGACCCGCGCACACATAGCACCCCACTTACACTTTCATCCTCGCTTTGTGTAAAAGGGTTAACCCGGAGGTGCTAAGTTTGGACCCAACAGGCATTATATACTACAACTCACTTTAGATAAGCAATATGGGACTAATCCCACCACATAACTCCACATGGGCCATATGAGCCGCACTACGAGTAGGCCGGGGCATTACATTCACCCCCCTCTCAAGGGCTGATGCCCTTGGCAGCACACCGCATACGCGGCAAATGCCTAGAACCACCCCTCGGTACACGTCCGTGTGTCCAATGCCGGCACATATGCCATGCTGTATGTCCACTCCGGGACCACACGCGCTATGCGTCATATGCCCGCGCCCCTGTCTCGCACGCGCCCGTTTTGCGAAGGTTGATGCTCTGATACCATCTATAACACCCTAGCCCAAAATCCGCTCAATACCCAACCCACCGTGGGGCAGACCTGCGCACACATAGCACCCCACTTACACTTTCGTCCTCGCTTCGTGTAAAAAGGTTAACCCGGAGGTGCTAAGTTTGGACCCAACAGGCATTATATACTACTACAACTCACTTTAGATAAGCAATATGGGACTAATCCCACCACATGACTCCACATGGGCCACACTACGAGTAGGCCGGGGTATTACAAAATAATACCACCAAATTTTCAAGGCATGCACAATTGCAACTAACTCCAAATCATACGTCGGGTAATTTCCTTCATGAGGCCTCAACTGTCGAGATGCATAAGCTACAACTTTACCTTCCTACATCAGCACACATCCAAGGCCCTGATGAGAGGTGTCACAGAAAACCTCAAAGTCCTTATGGATGTCAGGCAAAATCAACATAGGTGCACAGACTAGCCTTTCCTTCAACTCCTAGAAACTTTGCCCACAAGCAACTGTCCAATCAAACTTCTTTTATTTCTTCAATAGCTGAGTCATAGGTTTAGAGGTTTTGGAGAAACATTCGATAAATCTGCGGTAATAACCAGCTAAACCAAGAAAACTCCTTACTTCGGTGACGGACTTGGGCTGCTTCCAATCCATTACGGCTTCAACCTTGGCGTGATCTACTGCAACTCCTCCTGTTGACACGATATGTTCGAGAAAAGCCACTTGGTTTAGCCAAAATTCACTCTTGCTGAATTTGGCATAGAGCTGTTGTTCCCTGAGTTTTTCCAACACTGCCTTGAGATGCTTCTCATGCTCTTCCTCATCTTTTGAGTAGATGAGAATGTCGTCAATAAATACAACCACAAACTTATCCAAGAATTCTATGAATACTTTATTCACCATATTCATGAAATAAGCTGGTGCATTGGTCAAACCAAATGGTATCACTGTGAACTCATACAGTCTATATCTTGTGGTGAAAGTAGTATTTGGTAAGTCTTCTGGTCTGATCTTCAGCTGATGATAGCTAGATCTTAAATCAATCTTGGAGAAAACACTTGCTCCTTCCAACTGATCAAAGAGATCGTCAATTTTGTGCAAAGGATACTTGTTCTTGATTATGACCTCATTAAGTGATTGGTAATCCACACACATCCTCATACTGTTGTCCTTCTTCTTGACAAATTGTACCGGTGCTCCCCAAGGTGATGAACTTGGCTAAATATAACCCTTGCCTTGCAATTCTTCAATCTGTTTCTTTAATTCTTCTAACTCATTTGTGGGTATTTTGTAAGGTCTCTTTGAAATCAGAGCTGTCCCTATGACTAGGTCAATTAAGAACATAATGTCCCTATTTGGTGGCATGTCAGGTAATTCTACAAGGAATACATCCGAGTATTTTTGCACCACTGGTATATCTTCTAACTTCACTTTCTTCAGACTAGTCAAGATAGAACTTTCTCTAACCGAGGTCTTGGATCTAAATTCTACTCTAATTCCTTATTCATTTGTGAGCATGATAGACTTATTGGCATAGTCTATCTGACCTTGATTCTTGGCTAGCTAATCCATTCCGATAATCACATCCAATCCTTGAGAGTACAAGACTATTAAGTCTGCTACGAAGGATATTCCTAATATTTCCAAGGTAAGGTTTGGACATAGGAAACTAGCCCTCATTTCCGAGCTTGAAGAATGGATTATCATAGGGTTAGCTAAGGAAGAGATAGATAACTCATATTTTCCCACAAACTTATTTGAAACAAAAGAATGCAAAGCTCCTGAATCAAATAAAACTGATACTGGTACTGAATTAACAAGGAACATACCAAGGACCACATCTGGTGTAGTCTGAGCTTCTTTAGCTGTGACGTGATTCACACGTCCCTTCACGAACTGAGCTAGTTGCCTTGCAACTGGAGTACTGCCAGAGGTTGGAACTCTCTGATTTGGTCTGGTTGGGACTGTTGGTTGCTTCTTTTTTTGGGCACTTATTGGCATAGTGCCCCAACTCATTGCAATGGAAACAAGTAATTCCTGCAGCTGAGGTACCTTCTTCTGAAACTGGCCTCCGGCAGAAGTGTTGTGGAAGACGGAGTTGTTTAGGCGCTGGGCTGGCACAAGTGCTTTGGACGAAGAAGACTGGAATCTTCTGTGCTGAGATGGCTGAGGCTGAGTGACGTGGGGCTTGGGAAAACCCCCAGAGTTGAACTTCTAGGTTGTTAGTCTTCTCTTGTGGTTTTCCATCTCTACGTGGTTGCCCTCCTAGTAGATAGTTTTGTTCACCAACTGTTGAAAGTCGGTGTAGTCTTGAGCATTGAGGCGGACAAAGAGATCATCATTGAGTCCTTCCAAGAAACGTTCCTACTTGGCCTCATTAGTGGTCATATCTTCAGGTGCATAGTGAGCTAGTTGATTGAACTTGTGTAATTACTCGTTGACTGAGAGATTGCCTTGGCGCAAGGTACGAAACTCTTTCTTTTTCAGGGTCACCATGCCTGAAGGGATGTATGCACAGCGGAAAGCCTGCACAAACTCATTCCAAGTGATAGTCTGAGCATCAACATGAGACTGAGTGAAATTGTCCCACCACTTCGATGCTGGTCCATTCAGCTGGTGAGAGGCGAATATAACTCTCTTACGACCAGTGCATTGGGCAATATCCAGCTTCTTGTCAATTGTCCTAAGCCAATCATCAGCATCCATTGGCTCGGTGCTGCTGGAAAAAGTTGGAGGACGTATCCTCATGAACTCAGATATGTTGGCCCTTGGCTGAGGTGGAGCGGGAGCTTGAGGTGGAGCGGGAGCTTGAGGTTGAGCTGCTACTGCTGCCTGTAAGTTCTACGTGTTGTTGAGCGATTGCGCGAGCAGTTCAATCAGATGGGATTAGTTGGCTATCATTTGGCGCCAATTGGGTCCTTCGGCGGGAGGGGGTGGTGACAGCGGAATTGGGTTCTGTTGGTAATCTGTATTTCCTTTGTCTTGACTGCTGGTGCTGCCACTGCCGTTGCCAGTAGTCACCATCTGCAAGATCTATAAGGACTTAGGAAAGAAGAGGAGAAACTAAGTGGATAGAGCAAAAGAGAACAACCCAAACGAAACAACTAACTCAAAAGCTTTTTGAAAACTTTAATACCTTTATACAACGTTCTACGCGATTGAGACTCCTAATCTGCTGAAATGACTCAATGCACAAAATGAGCCATGGCAAACTTAGACTATATGGCTTGGCTGACATCATGATCTTCGGTTCACGGTCTTCGATGATTCTTGTATGACGATGCTCTCTTGACAGCTTCATGTCTTGTGGTCATGAACATAATGGTTAATCATCGTGTGACTACTATAGAAATTTTCGAGGGAAAGAGGATCCATTTAACATTGTAATATGGTGAAGAGAGAACAAGGTAGGAAAGAGTTCCATGAAGAAGGTAAGAATAGAATGATGACCGAAGATGAGAAGAGAACAATTTATTTTTCTTGTTATAAAATAAGTTTTAAGGTTTTCCAACTACCGGCCATCCTAACTAGATCACGACCTACAGTCGATATGACTCTGATACCACTTGTTGTCAGACCCTGGAGCGAAGGATCTCGGATCCTCTGTGTATTCTATACTAGTCCAGGAACAGCCAGTGTACACAGTCAAACAAAAGATGATAGCATAACCATAGTACACGATGTATTCACATTAATTCATGTTTGTTACAAAAGGGGCATAAAGCTAATAAGCAAAATACAATGGAAGCAAAAGTAGTAAGGCAGACCACACAATTTGCCATAGGCAATCGTCTGGGGCGTAGCCTAGCCGTCCAAGTTCTCATTCTCCTCGTATTAGTCCTCTCCTGATCAACAATTTATTAAGCAAGGTGAGTACAATTGAATGTACTCCTCAAGTTACACCCAATAACAGATTATAATGCATGAGGATATAATAAAAGATGGCTTATAGGGTTGATTTTGCATAAAGTAATGTTTTCTTTTTCAATACTTGTACTAAGTTCCAAAGCAGTTATTCTATAACTAAAATTCATTTTGTAAAATTCTCAAGTTTTATAGTAGGATAACCTCTATACATTTCTGGTGAAGGATACCCTCCTATCACATGGCTAACAACCCACTTCCCCAATTGGATAAACTATCCAAATCAATTGATAAAATCTTTTGAAAATAAAACCAAAGTCTAACTTTGAGTGGCTTTGCTCAGCATGTCCAAGACCGTAGACACGGCTATCCGAATAGTTTTGTACTCTACAGAGGTTGTACAACTTTACCCACAAGAGATAATTTGCTTAATATGTCGGCCAAGACACACTTCTAAGGCATGCGACTAAGCAATTATCACAAGACCTTTACAATGCGTCATCCCATAGTAGTCGTGCCCGCTAAGGTTTCGCTTCCTTTGGATTGAACCATCCGCCGAATTTAAGCCCTTTCTTGCGCCATGTGGGAATATATAAAAAGTAGGTCATTCTGACACCCACGCATCAACATGGCACAACTACAATGGAATGTTACAAATTATTTAGCCTAGAACTACCCACTCAGGATATGTGGCAGTACGATAGGGCTTTGCAAGATGCGACTTGAAGACCAGTCCTTAACTGACTTGGGCGACTTTCCGATAAACCCCTGGGCCACATCCATTCCCGGATTGGGCCCGTGCATAAACCTGCACCCACCAAACAACCATTCCGCCCAAGTCTAAACCAATTTTTATTTTATTTTAGTTTTCAAGGCATTTGTAAACTTCCATGACAAACTAATGTCATGGATACAATTTTAGACAACATTTGATCTTCTGGCTGTAAATTCCCCAAGTCTAATATTTCAAGTCTAAGCATCGCTAAGTATAATTTTCGAACATGTTCTAGTCATACTAATGTACTAACCAAATTTTAACTATGGTATTAAGGAAATGGCTAATTCAATAACAAAGTTTGGCTATACAAAGGTATTGGGAATAACTATAATTTAAAATAGGAATTTAAATAACTGAATATAAATAGCATGCAGTAATAGTTTAAAGCGGAATTTAAATAATTTAAAATACTGGAATTCAAATATGATCAAAGGATGTAACTTTCCTTGCTCGTATGCTTGAGGGTCTAAATCTTCAAAAAGATAAGTTCCCTAGAGTCGTCGAAATCAACACGCGAAAATGAGCCAAATTCAAATAATATTAAAATAAATTCAATTGAACTCCAAATTGAATAATTGCAGTATAGATAGGTATATCTTTATTTTTGATGAATTTAGAAATTTGAATCACTTGAATCGAAGCTCAAACGAAGGAGAACGAACTCTCAGAAGTTTTGAAATCACATGAAATGATGAAATAGAAATTTCTAGAATTTAGGATTTTTTTTTTGAAGGAAATCAAATTAATGTGTCTTGCTGACATCAGCACATGAATTTCATTTTGCCCGGATTTATTTTTCAACTGAAAAAGTGGCTTGAGCCACTAATGTGTGGGCCCGCAGTCCATGCACCGGGTCCACAAGAATACGCCGATCCATGGTGGACCAGGCTCGCAAAATTGTGCGGCTTGCCATACAAGCGCACACGTGGGCCATGAAGGGGCAGCTACGTGAGCTAGAAGGGGTGGGGTGGCACTGACTTGGCGCCATGTGGCGCCACCTAGGCGGCCACGTCAGTACCCGGCGCGGCGGTGCTCGGGGCCCAAGGGACGCCGGCAACAGGCGGTGTTCCGACGGTCGACGAGGGCTTCACCGAAGAGAGGGCATTACGGTGAACATGATGCTCACCAATGCGGCTGGAGATTGTGAAGGTGTCTCTAGCGACAAGGAAGAAAGCGGCAGCGATGTTCGGTTGAGGATGGTGATGGCGGTTCGGTGGATATCGGAGGAAGATGGTGCGAGCTCCGTGCAGAACGGACGACGACGAATGTGAGGAGGTGGTCGATGTCGATATGCACCCTTGCCGGTGACGAATTTGGCAGCGAGACGAGCTTCGGGTGGCGAAGAAGAATCTCAAGATTCCGACGCTAGAGGGAGAGAGGAGCGAAGTGGTGTGGGGGAATGGGAAGAGGAGGAGGTGGCGCACATGGTGGCACGGCTAGGGCGGTGAGAGCTTCACCGAATTGGTGGTTCGGCGTTGAGGTGGCGCGGCCAGCGCCGAAGAAGAAAGAGGAGAAGGTGGGCGGTGCGGCTCCAGGCGGAAAGAAGAGAAAGGGGGAAGGAGGGGAGAGGAAAGAGGAGAAAGGGAAGCTTTTGCTGTGATTAAATAGAGGGGAGAGGAGGTGAGCGGTGTGGAATGGCCATGAGCGGTGGCACCAGGTAGGCGGTGAGGGCGTGGGTTGCGGGGGCAATTGAGCTCTGGGAAAGGGGCACCCAAGGGCAGAGCGGTGCGGGCGTGCATGACACTGGGAGTGTCATGGCGCGTGAGAGGCAATGTGGCGATCGAGTGGCAGGTCGGCGTGGTGTGTGAGCAGCACGGGCATTTCGCTAGCGAGGAAGAAGGGGGAAGGAGAGGCTGACATGCGGGGCCCTCTTGTCAGTGGCGAGATGAGAGGAAGGCGCGGGCTGGGCTAGAGAAATGGGCCAGCACACATGAAAAAAAGGATTGGACCGAAGAGATTCAGCCCAAAGGCATTTTTCGAATGTCTTTGGATTTACTGATTTCAGAAATGGGTTAAATCAATTTAGCTTTTATAAAATAGTAAATAAAGTCAAAAATTAATGAAAAAAATTATAGAAATTCCCTAAGACATTCTGGACTTAAATAAAATATTTCCACTTAACATTGGTATTTAATTTTGCAAATAGATTATTTTGGTTTTAATATAAATAGGGAAAAGCTTTTAAAATTCTAGAAAATTCAGAAAAATAATTAATTTTATTTTTAACTAGAAATAGAAATCTGTGCTATTACACAGCTAATATGGCTGCAAAATGACTGCAGTTAATATTGCTAAAACGTCCCCTCAGTCGCGTTAATAACATTAATGACAACTAATGATGGGAGTGATTCATTTGGCGCGGGCGCATGGACGCGATTGAAAGATAGTGAGGCAATAGAAAGGAAAGGGAATAAATGGGAGATTCTCGGTCACAACATCCAATCATTAATTAAATCGCTAAGATTTACATGCTCTACTGCCTATGTTAGGCTGTCTTACTACTGAAGTTGGAAAGGAGAAGCACTTTGATCCTATTTGTAAATTGTTAAACTGAACCAAAACTTTATTTTTGCTTATTTTTCTATTTGCAGTAATTATGAACTTCGCATAGTTAGAGGTTGATCAAATAATCATCATGCTGCAATAATTTACTACACCATCATAATTTCTTTCTGTAGATAACAATATTTTAACTTAATTTCAACTAAGTGTTTACTACTAATTAATTCAGTAAAACTAATTAATTATGACTAATTATTTGGTAACTAATTAACGATGCCTCAAGAATTTAAATTAACAACGCAGTTAGTAAAGAATTTACAAATGAGGAAAAAATTACCTGCTAATATGGCTTCTAATGACAGTGATTAATAACGCTAAAACGTCTTCGAAAATGAAATCCACAGAGTGCTAGAGAGTGACCGAAAGAGAGAGCGACGATGAAACGAAATCGTGCTCACTCGCTGCTTTATAGCTGCTGTGGGAGGGAATCCTTCCCCCGCGCGAGGAAATTCAAGGTTGCGTGCATGCGGCAAACAACAATGGAACAAACGACGGGACGGGGAATAAAGTTAAAGGCGGTGGTGATTGATGGATCACAACTGATGGAGGGGACGGGAGGTGACGAGAGGGAGGCTGGGTGGTGGAAAAGGGCCGCAGTGCACTAATTAATCTTTTAGGATTTAATTAATGAAGCCTAACTAATTGCTTTTTGGGATTTAATTAATGAAGCCTAGCATGCAATAATGAATCTTTTGGGATTTAATTAATGAGCCGTGCATGTGTGATTTATCTGTCTTTTTCTTTCTCTTGATGAGCCACCTTGGGGCCATGCATATCATGGATGGTCATAATTCAAAAAATAGAAATCCTATCATGTCATGGACCAGTTTGTCCATGCACTAATGAACCTGTACGGGATTTAATTAATGAAGCCACTCTCATTAGGCCACGAAAGATGGGGTATTAAATAAACCCCTTTTCCTGTTCCCTTGAGATGGTAGTACATGCTTGAGTTTGACCCTACAGAGCCGCATAAGCTCTCAGCTCAATTTATTTTTCTGATTAGGCCGTGAAAGATGGGGGGCATTAAATAAACCCTTTCTCTTGTTCCTTTGAGTTGGAAGTACATGCTGCAGTCCGCACCACACCGTGACCATGTGGTTTCGACTCCGACCATATGGTGGTCGTGCGGCCTCATCTCCATCCGTGCCGTTGTTGCTACGTGTCGATCTATTGGGAAAACCGCACAGTGGTCATGCGGATGAGGCTCTATTTCTACAATTCCGTCGCGACGAGTGTTATTTTCGCTAATTCGTCCGAAAAATATGCTAATACGTCCAAAAACTCAAAACACAAATCATGATGCACAGATGGATGGTACGATACATATTTCGACCCCATATCAATTGACATGGACCAAATCGTCATTCTTCCTCCCCTCTGTTTGCACATCTATTGTGTACGTGTCAGAAGGCTATTTGTAATTAATTGCTTGGATAGGAACACTTCTTGCATTTGGAAAATTCTCAAATTTCAAATAATAAAGACGTAAGCTATAAAATTCAAAAATTGAATCTCATAATTTTATACTTGAAAGCAGAGGTTTCAAATTTTAGGTCTCTAATATTTTTGAATCAGAAATAAAAATATCAAAAACTTAATTTCAAATTACTATATTAAAAAGTCTGAATTTTGCAATACAAAATTTGACTTTTCAAATTCTGAAATTTATGAAATGAAGTTCGAAACAAAAATGAAAAGGCAAAACTTGGAAGTTTGGAAGGTAAAATATGGTATAAAAACTTCCAAAATGAAAACTTAAGTTTGGATGCTTGCAACATGAAAATTTACAGGTTGAAAAAACATTTTATGGATCCTAGGTTATTATGGTAGGGCAAAGAACTTACAGTTGTCCCCCAATTTGTTTGAAAATGGGGGTCAAATTCCTAAATTAAGTCATTGTCACATATAAGCATGAAACACCCATTTCTAGATACCAATTCCTTTTACAGAATTCTTAGGTCCATTATTTTGATCCAAACTTAATTTCAAATTAGTATATTAAAAAATCTGAATTTTTCAATACAAAATTTGACATTTCAAATTCTGAAAATTATGAAATGAATTTCAAAACAAAAATGAAAATGCGAGACTTGGAAGTTTGGAAGGTAAAATATGCTATAAAAACTTCCAAAATGAAAACTTAAGTTTGGTTGTTTGCAATCTAAAAATTTACAGGTTGAGATTTGTTGGTTTGAAAAAACATTTTATGGATTCTAGGTTATTATAGTAGGGTGAAGAAGATCACTTACAATTGTTCCCCAATTTGATTCGAAATGTGGTCAAATTTGTAAATTCAGTTATTGTTTCCTCTCTGGATAGGTGAACTCCGAACCTTCACAACCCTGCAGGTGCTACCTTGAACGCCCATGGTCCACTTATATAGCATCTCCATTCAAAAACTACCCATTTGACACATCTTCTGAAAATTGTATGCAAACTCAGATTATCCACCTCGACTCGAATCATCCTCCTCAGTTCAATTTTCCACAACTCCAATGGTTCAAAAACTAGCCGTTATGCCGACCCAGATTATACGCCTCAATACGGATAATCCGTGTAACGAGGATCATCCGCATGAGCCGTATCATCTGCCTTAGTGAACTCACACCGTGGAACCTCTCTAGGACAATGGTACGAGTCAATGGTACGTCTTGACCCAGATCATCCACCTCAATGCTTCACTCATGTAATGCCCTGTCTAATTAAAATAGAAAGAAATTAAGCTAATAGAAAAGGTTTAGAGGAGGTAGTGGGCTGCTAGCCCAAGGCCCAAACTAAGCCCACCTTGGACTCATGGGGTGGATACAGAGTCGAGGAGGCTGATCGTAGCTGCCTCGGACTCGGCATGTGGGCCGAGTCGGGCCCATGCTGGCACTGTGTATAAGATTGGGCCATGTGCTACTACTGCCCTAACCATGTGCAAACCCTAGTCGCCGTTCCATGCAATATTTTGGGATTTCTTTTCGAAAGAAAATTTTGAAAATTCGAAATAGTGTTTTCTTTCTCTTTTTTCATAGATTTAAATCTTTCGAGAGCCGGTTCTCCCTCATACGAACTCCGATTGAACCCATTCAAGTTTCTAAATTCAAGCCCAACCTTCCTATGATTTTTATTTTATTTTTGGAGTGTATTTGTTGCTCTGTTTTTTATTTATTTGGATTTTCGCTTTCGTTAGCAAGTAGACGTTGATACCTTAGGAGCTTTCGAGGAAGGAGAACTTGATCAAGCTCAAGACTAGTACCAATAATTATTTCAAGGCAAGTTGTACCTTTGACCATGTTGAACGCAGTTTTTCCAAAATTACTTTGATTAAAACTATTGCATGTTATTTTAAGTTTTTAATTCTTTAAATGCTTTGGGATTAGGTATACATCTATTTGTTTATATCCACTTTGGTCATTGTATTGCCATCATCTTTTTTTACCCTAGTTTGGTTAATTATTAGTTGGTATCATTATAACACCAACGTAGGTTGGTTAGATACGAATAGTCTGCTTAGCCACGCAACGGGTTATTGATATCATTTTGTGTTGCACTTAACCAACAGGGTGAGAAAAGATTTGGAGCGAGGCAAGTGAATGGAATTGTGATATGGTAGAGTTGTGTGCGCTTGGGAAAATATGATTGTGATAGTTGGTAGTAATTAGCAGTCTCGCCATGGTCAATTAAGGAATTAACTGTGTCGACCATTGAACTGAGCTTTAACTGTACGACCACATTCCTGGTATGGGACATGCCCAACTTAGTAAGCTACAGAGTCTTAACATTGACTACTCAGGTAGATAGGTTAAACTGTGTGCAAGGGTGTAGGTGTGATTTTGTCTGTGTGATAATTCACATTTATGAGTGGTTTGCCGTGTCCAGGTCCAACAATGTGCGACTGGCCAACAACCTGTGTGGGGGTTTGGTGCTGTCAATATGCACAACGGGAGGGTCAATTGTCAAGATGAGGTTCCAGAAAAGTTTTGTTATGATTGGTGCTAGCTACATTGGTTATATGTGGTGGGTAAAGTGTACCAACCTCTGCATAGTGTAAAAAGACTATTCTAATAGCTATGTCCACGATAATAGACATGCTCGGGGATTTTACACGAGGGGTAGATTTTCATAAAAACACTTGGGAAGGGACAATTGTCTAGTTAAAATCATATGACTGTGTGAAACAAATTGATCAGGCTTTGTGTTCTTTGTGAAAATAATTGTTAAACTATTATTTTTTTATTTGTTATTTGTTTTAAATTACGCTTTCAATCTATTATTTGTATTCAATTGCAAGTGTTTTTTTTGGCAAAATAACTATAGAAATCATTTCCTTTGGAATAAGCCATCATCTATAATTGCATTATGTGGTACAACTTGTTGAGTACTCATTCTTGCTGCAATCATTCAGCTGAAGTGGAGGAATCTTGCCTACTTTTGAGGAGGAGTTTTACAAGGAGGGTGATCGCTAGGTCTTGATCTCGGTCGATTGTCTGTGGCAGGTTGACGGGTTTCCGCTGGAGTTATTTACGTTCTGCTGCCATCTCTTTATTTAGTGTCAGCCCTGTGTGGCTTAATAAGTATAAATTCAACCATAAGGTCGCAACCGTTATTTATTAATCAAGTTAGTTGTTTATTCTTATAATCGTCTTGTGTGGAATGATATTCATCCATGTTGACATTGTGTGCACTAGCGTGATCCTGGACTAGTGCATTCTCCAATCGCTCCCTGCAAGCTTCGAGCCTGTCATATTGAATTTTCATATGAATGGCATGGAGAAGTCAATGACCGAGTTGCATGGCATGCTTAAAGGTGCTGAGGAGAGCATCAAGAAAAGTTCTAATATTGTGATGATGGTTCAAAAGACTACTAGCTTCAAGAAGAAAGGTAAGTCGGGAAAGCGAAAAGGCAAAGGAAAGACTCAAGATGAAATCGAGAGTCTCAAGGCTAAGCTTAAGAAGCTCAAGCTGCGTCCTGAGCCTGACATAGAATGTTACCATTGTCATGAGACTAAGCATTGGAAGAGAAATTGCAAGAAGTACTTGGCAGAGATGAAAAAGAACAAAGGAAGTAAGACTTCCAGTTCAGGTATAAATGTTATACAAATTAATCTTGCCACTTCTCCTACATGTTCTTGGGTATTTGATACCGGATTGGTTGCTCACATTTGCAATTTGATGCAGGGACTGATAAGGAGTAGAAGTTTGGCAAGAGGAGATGTTGATCTTCGCGTGGGCAATAGAGCAAGAGTTGCTGCACTATCTATTGGCACTTTACCATTAGCTTTACCCTCAAGATTAGTTATGGAATTAAATAATTGCTATTATGTCCCTATCTTAAACAAAAACATTATTTCTACTTCTTGTTTAGGAGTAGAAGGTTATGAGTTCATAATAAAGAAAAATTGTTGTTCAATTTATTTTGAAGATATGCTTTATGTCCATGCTCCATTAGTGAATGGATCATATGTTTTGAATCTTGAGGATGAGCCCATCTATAACATTAATGCTAATAGACTTCAACATAATGATTTGAATCCCACTTTTATTTGGCACTGTCGTCTAGGTGATATAAATGAGAAGCGTATGATGAAGCTCCATAAAGATGGTCTTCTAAACTCATTTGATTTTGAATTATTTGAAACATGTGAATCTTGTTTACTTGGCAAGATGACGAAGACGCCTTTCACGACCAGAGGTGAGAAGGCAAGTGACTTATTGGCCCTTGTACATACGACCAATGAGCATTTCGGCCAGATGTGGTTTTTAGTACTTCATAACTTTTACTAATGACTTTAGTAGATATGGTTATATCTACCTAATGAGGCATTAATTTGAATCCTTTGAAAAGTTCAAAGAATTTTAGAATGAGGTACAGAATCAACTTGGCAAGACAATTAAATATCTATGATCAGATCGTGGAGGTGAATATTTGAGCCATGAGTTTGGTTATCATCTAAAGAAATGTGGAATTGTTCTACAACTTACTCCGCTGGGAACGCCTCAATGGAATGTGGTGTCTGAACGATGGAACTAAACATTGTTGGACATGGTTTCAGTCAATGATGAGCCAATCTGATCTTCTATTGCAATTCCGAGGATACGCTCTAGAAACAACAGCTTTCACTTTAAATAAGAAACAATGTCCTGGATTGTCTTTTCTAAGGATTTGGGATTGTGAGGCATATGTAAAACGTTTGACGTCTGATAAGCTCACACCTAAGTCAGAAAAATGCTTCTTTGTGGGGTATCCTAAGAAAACTAAAGGATATTATTTTTATAATCGAGATGATAACAGAGTGTTTGTTGCCCAAAATAGTGTTGTCGGTGTTTTAGGACCGAACTTACGTAAAGATTGTTTGATTCGGGGGTTCCTCTAGGCTCAAAATCACACGGAGATGGAGACACGGGGATTTTTATACAGGTTCGGGCCTTCTCCTAGGAGAATAACAACCCTACTCCTGTGTGTATGTATTGAGTATACTGGATTACAAGATCAAGCCAGAAAACTAGAGTATTGTGCTTCTCCAATGGCTCTCCTCAAAAATGGCCCTTCTCAAAATGGTCCTCCTTTTGCTCTGATGATCCTTGCCTTTTATATCGTTCTCCGGGTGTACGTCGTTGGATCTCCAATAAAAGGTCACTTAACGCTCCAGATCGTGGAGCCGTTATTGGAGGTTAGTGCGGGAGTTAAAACGTTCCCACGTCGCCAGGCAATTATCATCATAAAAGAGAGTTAAAATCATGCCATTATCTCAGGGAATAATGGCGTAGTTTACTGCCCGTATCTTGAATACGATGCGGAAGATTCCCTTATTGACTAGGCCCACATGTCTGTGAGCCTTGTCGACTAGGGGCTGGTCGTAGAAGGTCTTACGACTATGTTGTGGTCGCAGGAAAGCTTACGACCACATACTGATCGTAGTGGAGCTTACGATCATGGGATAGTCGTAGAAGGACTTACAACTATGGGTGGTCGTAGGAAGACCCACGACTACAGGGTGGTCGTAGAAGAACTTACGACCTCCAACTTCTCCCTTTTTAATATTTAAGGGGTATACTCAAGAGTTGTGTGACGTCATTGTTACCCATAATATGAATTATAGATAAATGATTAAATGAGGATTGTTATATCCTCGTCATCTAGCCCCCCAGCTTTAGCAAAGAATAGCTTACTTGAGGAAGGAGCAGTAGATGGTCTTATGACCGGTAGATGGTCGTAGAAAGGTGGTCGAAGGAAATACTCTTCGACTAATGTTTCAATTGACCAGAAATTTACTTAGTCAAGAAAGTTGTAGGATAACCTTGCGGCTCACAAGGCGATCGTAGAAGATCTAACGGTCACCGAGTGGTCGCAGTACTATGGTTGGAAGTAGAAACTTTCCAACCGTTGTTACTTTTGACCAGAAAAAGACTTGGTCAAGAAGGTAATTTCGCTTGAGGTGTAAAAACAGATCTGACTTTCCTCGAGCAGACAAATTTAAGAATCTCAATCGACTCTCTTGCCGTTGTCTGCTAGAGCAGTTCCCGAAGCGTTGGCAACCGTTGGGTAGCCACGTCTTTTCAACTTCGGGCGTGCGGTTATAAAGATTCACCACGGGTGAGGATAAGGTCTTTTACCTTCCCCTAAATTGTTCTCGCTGTTCAAACTTTCGAGCTCTCCGCCGCCGGCCAAATCGAGCTTTCTTCTCCAATCCTTCCATCTCCAATCTTTTAGCTTTTTGGGAGAAATGGCCGGAGCCGCTTCCCAGTGGACTGAATCGGAGATGGACACGGCTAAGATTCAAGCTCTGGTCGACTCCGAGAAGATCCCGAAGGCAGAATTCGTGAGATGGATTGAGGCCACCAGGCAGCACTGGCCATCGGGGGAGATGGGGCAAATCCCTGTCTTCCAAGCATTCTATGAGTGCAGCCTTCGATTACCTGCTCATCCTTTCCTTACATTGGTACTTGAATACTTTCAAGTGGAATTGGTGAACCTCGTTCCCAATTCTATCACCATGTTGGGAGTATTCGTGTACCTTTGCGAGGCCTACCTGGGAATTCTGGCTGATCTGGAGTTGTTCCGATACTACTATGGAATGACTCGATTGGTCGAAATTGCCAGTAGTTGTAGTCTGAAGCTCCACGACGGGAAGTCGAGGGAGTACATTCAGATGTTTACCAGGTCGTCATGGCCGGGGTGGAAGAAGAGGTGGTTCTATTGGGAGATCACCAATAAGGACAGCCTCTCCTTCATTGGAAAGTCGGCGGAGAAGGTTCCTTCCTGGGATGCGATCCCTAGGGATCTTCGCCGGATCGCCCCTACATTCAAGCCATCGCAAGCTTGAAAGAAGAGGGGCTCACTGGATGGCACGTGGTGAAGGATTTCATCACGCGCCGCATCAGCCCTCTGAAGAAGAGGGTTCATCAGATGTGGAGGTACTCGGGTTCAACGGACCCGATGAGGGATTACGCGGAAGGTAAGTAAACCTTAAGCTTTAGCCTTCTTTCTGTTGATTTCAAAATTGGCTTTATTTAAGGTTCTCTTATCTTTGCAGACCTCTCACAAAAGGAGATTGACGCCCGAGTCAAGCTTATCTGTGAGAAGCCCCCTGCCCATATAGTGACGCCTCCAATCCTGGCTGTCCTGTCTCTAGAGGACAAGTTTGAGCGCCTAAAGGTAATCAAAAGTTGATTTCATCTTTAGGACTTTGTAGTCATAGGAAAACTTTTGACTGATTACTGATCGTAGAAAAGCTTACGATCAAGTTATGGTCGTAGAAGAGCTTACGACCAGAGGTTTGTTGTAAAAAAAGCTTACGACATGGTAAATAGTCGTAGAAGAACTTACGATCACTTTATAATATATGTCTTCTTGACTTTTGCAGAAAGTAGGTATGGAAAACCGTCGAGACGACAAGGAGGTCGAACTGATGGTCGTTAGAGCGGCTACCGTAGAGCAGCTTATTTCTCCCCCTTCCAAGAGACGTCGACTCGTTAAAGTCGCAGACAAGGGATGCTCAAGCTTGAGTTCTGCTGTTGAGCAAGCAGATGCTCCTCAGACCAGGAAGAGGAAGCCTACACAAGTTGTATGACAAGGGCGGTGCGAGCTCGAGTTTCGTTAGTTTGTCTGCACCATTGGCTGATCTTGCCGTGAAAATAATCGCTGTAGAGGAAACAATTACGGCAGGAATAGCTAAAGTATTCAAACCCAAAGCCCCCAAGACCAAGGTACCCTTCTATTATGACAATAAAACCTTCGCAGTTTCTGCCTCTCGTGGTTTTATCAAGCGACTAGAAAAGGAGAACTGGAAGAGTTTCATGTCTTTTGTGAAGGAGACTACTGCACCAGCAGTGCCCGTGGTTGAGGGAGATGCTGCCCTTAAGGTGGTCGAGGCTGATCTCGACTGCCCAGAGAGCCAAAGGGCTCAAGAAGCGATGGCGCTCGATCAAGATCCCCGACTAGATGTGGTCGTGGCTGATCCTCAACTTTAGTCTCAACCAGACGTGGTTGAGAAAAAATCGAAGAAACCTCTCATAGGGAGGGTTGTTTCCAAACTTAAGATCACATCCAGCACTCAGAGGTATGTAAAGAGAAAAAATCGTAAGGACTGCGTTTACCTTTTGCTTTTTACCACCTGATCGTGTTTTCCTCTTTATGGTCTTAGCGCGGCTCCTCTCATCATCAAGGACGTTCCTTCCAAAGAACCTACTGCAGTTTCTTCGGCAGGTGAAGGAACAACAGTGGCGGTAGTCGAGGGGTTAACTAGTGTCCAAATGGTGGAGGATACTGTTGCAGCCGACGTGGCTACGACCAGCGGAGTGGTCGTAGGGCCAGGGGTGGAGATGGTAACGACGGAGATACCCGGACATGAGGGTGAAACATCCATTCATCGCTCCGAGAAGGAAGTTGTTGTGGATGATCCTCCCAGCCTCCAAGGTCAAGCTACCGATGCCGTTACCTCCGAAGGAGGAGAAGGGTTCGAGCTCTTTGATCACTCCTTAGGGTTCTTCGCCCCTGCCACCATTGTAGGCTCCCGCGCGTTTAGATCTCGTGATCGTGTTCCTCATCCAGCAACATTCCCAACAGATGGGACGTTTTCAATGACGAGCGTCTCGAAAGGGTATGGTGGAAATGAGTCGATGAGATCGATGAACTGAGGGATCCCACGAAGGTGGTATCTTTGTTTGCTCGAATCGCCATGAATGTAAGTACCCTAAGTTTGGTATTTACATACATGCCTTTTCGCACTCCTTACTGCCTTTCTTTATTCAGAATACATTGGAACAAATTGTCACTATTGCCGAATATCACAGGCAAGTTGTCCAACTGCGACAAGACAAAGAGCTACTCTGCGAATAGGCGGAGAGGTTGTAAGTAACTTCTTCTCGTAGCCTTTATATGTTTCGACCACTTTCACAGTACTTGCAGTGTTTGTTGTAGAAGATCTTATGACTAGGTATTGATCGTAGAAGAACTTACGACCAGGGTATTTGTTGTAGAAGAACTTACAACTAGGAACTGATCGTAGAAGAAACTTACGACTAGGCTCTAGGCTAACATCTACCCCTTTCCTTTGCAGGCTTAAGAGTGATGAGAAGAGCCTAGCTGATTCTCTCGACTACGAAAAAGCCGAGACGAAAAAGTTAAGGGAAGAGAAAGTAGACCTCCGAAAGAAGCTTCAGGAGGCTGACTCTGCAAATCAAAAGTTGCAGGGACAACTAAGTAGTAAGTGCTGAATTTAAGACCGCTTTCGACCGCTTCTTCTTTTTCTGAATCTTATTTCCTTTCAGAGAAAGACCAAGAGGTCGAGAAGTGGGAGCAGCAATATTTTAAGGACACCGCATTATCTTATGTCAAGAAGTTAAGAAGTTAGATTCTCAACTTGTTGGTAAGCAAATCTTTACCTGTAATAGGTTGTGTTTTCTTCTCGAGGTCATTTTATTTGACTGGCCTTATTCTTTTCAGAGCAAGTAGTACAAGTAAAACGACTCCGCGAGGCTTCGACTCGCAATCAGGAGGAAATGAAGGCTTTGAAAATCAATCTTCAAGATAATTTTTCTCTTCTGAACAATGTACTCGGTGGGCTTCATGCTGAGGGGATTACTCCTCGTGACGACACCTTGCTTGCCTACTTGAGTGCTATTGGCAAACAAGTCGGGACTTTGCAAGAGCTGGTGACTACTCTGAGGACTAACCAATTCGACTCGATGAAGGATGCGACTCAGGAGGGAATAAGATTTACCTTAGCAAAACTTAAATCTCATGATCCCAATCTAAGTCTGTAGCCTGTCATAGACGACTTCGCATGCCCTGAAGCAGAAGCGGAGCAATTGATAGTGTCAATGCATCCGATCGCCGAGTTAGTCTCGCGGGGTATGCAAATCAGATCCCCTTCGCCAGAGTAGTTTGTACTGGAGTCCTGTAAAGACAAGTTTTTTGTTGATGTTGATATATAATCCTTCCTTCTTCCTGAAAAATCATCTTGTCGAGTAGTTAGTAACTCATAAGATAATAGATGGAAAAAAGAGCAAGACTAAGAATTGAAGTCAAGTTAATAACTTTATCCTAGCCCCCGACTATTTGCATGGTTTATTTAGATAAACCAAGTAGATAGTACTAAATGGGTTTTTTGAAAAAGAGAGTGGTTTAGCTAACTTGTAGTTTTTCGATCACGATTATCTTGCACTGGTCGAAAGAGTAGGAACAGATCGACATTAGGAAGTTTCTTCTAGTGGGCAGGACCACATGCAGAGAGGAAAGGCTTCGACTAGGTGATATTACCATCTCTGACCAAATTAATGAAATCAAGAACGATTAACTTGAGTTAGATAAACGCCTGGAGTTCTTTTAAATATTTGTCGAACTTATTTCAACGCACTCAATATGTTTACTATGGTAGCAAGAGTTAGAAACAGAACAACGCTAGGAAGTTCCTTCTAGTGGGCAAGACCACGTGTAGAGAGGAAAGTCTTCGACTAGGTGTTGCAACTTCCTCCAACCAGTTAAAACAAACCAAGTTTATCGAGAGTAGTTGAGCAGATTTGAAAGTGTACTCTGCTTAGTTTATTTTCCAAAAAGATGAATGGAGGAATAAACTAAGATACTAAGAGTTGGCTTGTCATTGTTTCGACCATGTTTTGTACCCAAGCTCTTTATGTTGGTAAAAAAGGGAGGAACGAATCGACTCTAGGAAGTTCCTTCTAGTGGGCAGGACCACGTGCAGAGAGGAAATGCTTCGACTAGGTGGTGTTATCATCCTTTCGACCAGTGTAAAGATGAACTAGGTGCTGGTCGTAGGATGTCTTACGACCAGTGTATTGTCGTGAGAAAGCTCACGACTAGGAACTAGTCGAGGGCGGACCTTCGACCAGGGTATGGTTGAAAGAATTATCAAAGCACTACTCAAAGTAAAAAATATATATAGAAAGAACTTGATTCTTTATTGAATTGTTGGCCGTTTACACGTAGAATTTGCGTAATTGGTCGATATTCCAAGAATTAGAGAGAACCCGGCCGTCTTCCATTGCCAGTTGTACCGAACTTGGACGCATAACTTCGACCACTGTGTAAGGACCTTCCCACTTAGGAGAAAGTTTGTTCTGATTAGACTGGGATTGAATCTTCCTCAATACCAAGTCACCTCTGAAGAAGGCTGCGAGGTTGGACCTTACGATCGTAGTATTTTGCGCAGGCTTGTTGGTAGACCGCCGAACGGATTAAGGCCCGATTTCTCTTCTTCGAAAGGTGTTAATGTCATCCGCTCGAAGTTGTTCTTGGGTTGAGTCATTGAAACTCTCGACTCTCGTAGACCTGATCTTTAGTTCTGGCGGAAGCTTGGTTTTGGCACATAAAAACTAAGAAAAAAGGTGTTTCGCCTGTTGCCCGACTAGCGGTCGTACGAACCGTCCATAATACTGAGGGTAATTCTTGTACCCAAGCCCCCGAGTGCTTAACAAGCTGGTCAAAGACTCGAGTTTTAATTCACTGCATTATTTGGCAATTCGCTCGTTCGACTGCCCCATTGCTTTGGGGATGGGCGACAGAGGCGTAACAGAGCTTGGTACCCAACTCGTTGCAAAATTCCTGAAATTTTGCGCTCAAAAATTGTTTACCATTGTTTGTGATTATTCGACTAGGGACTCCAAATCGAGTAATTACGCTTCTCATCATGAACCGTTTTGCGGCTTCCGTTGTTATCCCAGTCACAGGTTCGGCTTCAATCCATTTTGTGAACGTATTAATAGCCACAAAAAGGAACTCGAAACCTCCTAGAGCCCTTGGGAATGGTCCTAGGATATTGATACCCCAAGTCGTAAAAGGCCAAGATAGAGGAATTGTCTGTAATGCCTGAGCTGGTTGATGTATTTGCTTGTTATGTAACTGGCATTGTACACATTTCTTAACCAACTCTTTGGCATCATAGAAGGCTGTTGGCCAGTAAAATCCTTGTCGAAATGCTTTAACAACCAACGTTCTGTAGGAAGCATGAGTCCCACAGATGCCCCTGTGTATGTCGTGAAGGAGATTTAGTCCTCTCTGCGGTATGCATCACATGAGTACCCCTTGAGTACCTCGTTTATGGAGGACTCCTTTGACCAAAGTATACATTTTGGCCTTTCGGGATAAACGATCTGCTTCGAGATCATCATCGGGTACAGAACCTGTCTGAAGATACTTGTAAATAGGGTCTATCCAAGTATCCTCGTATTCTAAAGAGGTTGTCTCGATAGGAGATGTCTCTGGTGTTTCCACTAGAGACGGCTTCTGGAGTTTCTCCAAGAAGACTCCTTTTGGTACTGGTGATCGGGAAGAAGCTCCTACTAAACCTCTACAGGATGAACAAAATGTTGTAGAACCTATAGATGAAGCATCAGCCCTACGTAGATCTAAAAGACCACGTCAATTGCCTATAAGGTATAGGCATGACGTCTTATTATTGAATAATGATGAGCCTAAGACTTATGAGAAAACGATGGTGGACCCAGACTCTGAGTAATGACTTGAAGCCATGAGATCCGAGATAAAATCCATGTATGACAATCAAGTTTGGAACTTAGTTGATGCACCTGATGGTGTTAAAACCATTGAGTGCAAATAGATTTTTAAGAAGAAGATAGATATGGATGAAAATGTTCACATTCATAAGGCACGACTGGTCACAAAGGGTTTCAAGCAAATTCAAGGTGTTGATTATGATGAAACCTTCTCACCTGTTGCTGTGCTTAAGTCTATTCGGATCATTCTACCTATTGCTGCATGTTTCGATTATGAGATAAGGAAAATAAATGTCAAAACGGCTTTCCAAAATGGAAAACTAAGTGAGAATGTGTACATGATACAGCCTGAGGGTTTTATCGATCCAAAGGAAGCTAGAAAGGTATGCAAGCTCCAAAAATCCATTTATAGATTAAAGCAAGCATCTCGGAGTTGGAACATTCGTTTTGATGAAGTAGTCAAAGGGTTTGATTTCATGAAGAATAAAGAAGAACCTTGTGTTTATAAGAAGGTTAGTGGGAGCAAACTTGTGTTTCTGATATTGTATGTGGATGACATACTGCTGGTCGGAAATAATATTGCAATGCTTGAATCTGTTAAAACTTCATTAAGAAATAGTTTCTCAGTGAAAGATTTAGGAGATGCAGCATATATTTTGGGCATAAGGATCTATAGAGATAGATCTAAGAGGCTAATTGGATTAAGCCAAGATGTGTACTTTGACAAGATGTTGAAACGGTTCAATGTCGAGACCCCAGGTCTCCAGATCGAGGACCCTCTGTGTATATCTGCACTAGTCCCTAGATTAGTAGCTAATGCACACAGTTGCAACATTGATGAATCATATCCATATAACAAAATATCGATGAATCAGAAAAATTAATATTATTTAGTAGCAACAGACCTTATGGTCAAAGTTTCACAGAGTTTGCCACGCAGGGCTTAAGACAAAAGAGTAAACCTGCAGCGGAATAAAACAACTCGTGGTAGCCATCCGACATGCCCACAGGCAATCGAGTGGAGAACGCGACCTAGTTCGCATAGTCTTCAAAGACCTCCTCTTCAAAGAGGTCGGAGGTCCCTGGGTCTTTTTCAGCTGCTGATCAACCAGAGGGCACAAAGCTGTGAGTACTTTGAATGTACTCAGCAAGTCGTAGGAAAATGTATGCAACTAGTGTTCATGCAAGGCTTGACAAGGATAGCTTTATGGCTATTTTGCAGAAAGCAGTATTGACAGTAAATACAGTAATTAGATTAAAAAGCGTAATTTAAAAGATTAATACATAAGTAGATAAGTTTAATTGAAACAACTTAGCTAGTGAACACTTCGTTCACTTCCCAACCAACAACCAACAACCGAATCGCTTCCCAACCAAATCATTCCAACATTTTTATAAAAATCTACCCTCGTGTGAAATCACCAGGCATTGTCCATAACCGGAGACACGGCTATTCGAATAGTTTTACACTCTACAGAGGCTGTATAGCTTGTGGATGTCATGAGGACATTGTGGATGTCATGTGGACATGCTCATGATCTTAGGTGATGAGATAATTGGCAATTGCTTTTAGAGTTTGTTGAAATCTGGAGTTTTCAACAAGTGTCAGGAAAATCGGTAGTACCGGCTTTGAAACTGCGGTACTACCGGTGTGCGGTATGACCGCAAGAGAGTGAGCGGAACTACCGTGACTCCTTGGCCGCGTTGGTTTTCTTGTGGCGTCAGATTGAAATCGGACGACCCAGATTGGTTTGAGGGCTTTTGTGTGTTCAAGTGGAGCGGTAGTACCGCTTGGGAAGTGGCGGTAGTACCGCGTCCTGGCAGAACCGTTTGTGACACGGCGGTATGTAAATTCCAGAGAAGGTGTCTCTGGTGCTCTGATTTGCTTGTGGAGCGGTACGACCGGGCTTTGGTTGCCGGTAGTACCACATGGCGGAATGACTGCATGTGTGTGGTATGGATTTTCCAGAAGAGTTGTTTTTGGAGATTTTGGGATTCTCCGAGTGGCAGTATGACCACAGTTGCTTAAGCGGTATGACCGCGTTGCGGTAATACCGGTGGATATGTGGCGGTAGTACCGTTTGTGGATTGAATTGTTCTGATTGTCAAATTTCTTGGAGATTTGATTTTGGGTTTGGTCAAGTTCATGTTCATCAGCGCATATGTGTTGCATGATGCATGTTTTGGCTAATGTGGGTCAAGTTGTAAAGAACTTATTCCCGAAAATGGTTTCTTGGTCTATTGTTGTGCAGGTGGCTTGCAGGTCTATGACGGTCGCCAGCCGAGGTGGATCGACTAAGCTTGGAGAGCCGAGGTCCGAACGGTCAAGGATGCCGTGAGGTCGAGGACTCAAGCAGGCGCAGATGGACAAGGGTGACCGAACGGCGCCGGTCTGTACTGGTTGGATCAAGCGCGCGAGTCGTTGCAAGTGCTCGTGGTGCGGTGGGATCCGGACGGGAGAGACTTGACGACATGGAGCCGTTGATCAACCTACACGTGGCGAAGCATGGGATTGCTTCACGATCTGCGGACTCGATTCTTGGAGAAGGATCGAGAAGGGGTATTTTGGTAATTTCACCAAATATCGCCTTGGTGGCCTTTGGCTAAACCGCGGCGCGGGTCGACGCATGGTGAAGCGGTCTAGGTCAATCGATGATGAAGACGGCGCTTTGAGATGTGTGCGTTGTGTTAACCCATTGTGTGTTAGGGTTTAATGGGTGCCCTAATTGAATATTCTCTAGATGCTC
Organism: Phyllostachys edulis; assembly: GCA_036346405.1. Lineage (NCBI taxonomy): Eukaryota > Viridiplantae > Streptophyta > Magnoliopsida > Poales > Poaceae > Phyllostachys > Phyllostachys edulis. The sequence continues at coordinate 15,475,767 of CM070552.1, forward strand.
AGCCTCCATATAAATAGAGGGGTGTTGGCTGCTATGTGGGCTGCTGCTGCCGCTAGAGAGGAGCCGCCAGAGCCAACCCCATTTGTTGTGCCCTATTTTGGTTTTAGGGTTTTGAGGAGAAAAGAGGGGAGAGCTAGGTTCTAGGGTTTGGATTGAGAGTGTGCTCACGTGGTGAGCTTTGTCCTCCTAGATTGGAGTGGCTGTAAACAACAATCATCCATCTATCTCAATCAATCCAACTAGTTTGCGCAAGATCTGTCCTTTATGTTCTTTTTGTTTATTTGCTGTTTTTGTGGCTTTCTTCGATCTATGAGTTTTCTCTTGTGCTCTTGCTGTGCTTTGGCTTGCTGTGACTTGTGGGTATGCATCTAATTCCATATTGTTGATCATCCACCCACGAGCAAGTCCCAAATCATATGAATCTCAGTTTTCAGAGTTGGCACAGTTCTTGAACAGACTTCTCTCAAACTGAAAAAGGTCGGAACCTTGATATGGATCTCTACGATCTTTGATTGGAATAGGTTCCTAATATCTTAGAGAAGTTGTGTTTCAAGTTTCGAGGAGTTTGCCCTTGTGGATCAAAAGTTGTGCCAATTTTCGCTTTTGGTTTTTCAAATTGTCGGGATTTAACTCGTGATAATCGGTAGTACTTTTCATTTGCCTGAGGTAGTACCTCAGTGCGGTAGTACCTTTCATTTGCATGTGGTTGTACCTCAGTGCGATAGTACCTTTCATTTGCCTGCGGTAGTACCTTTCATTTGCCTGTGGTAGTACCGCAGTGCGGTAGTACCTTTATTTACACTGTGGTAGTACCGATTCCTGAATTTTCTGCATACCTTCTTCAGTTTTTGCTGTTGCTCTTTGGGTGTTAGGAGAGGGTTTTGCGAAACTTGTGTTTCAAGTTTCGCGGAGTTTGCCCTTGTAGATCAAAAGTTGTGCCAATTTTCGTTTTGGTTTTTCAAATTGCCGGACTAACTCGTGATAATCGGTAGTACTTTTCATTTGCCTGAGGTAGTACCTCAGTGCGGTAGTACCTTTCATTTGCATGTGGTTGTACCTCAGTGCGATAGTACCTTTCATTTGCCTGCAGTAGTACCTTTCATTTGCCTGTGGTAGTACCGCAGTGCGGTAGTACCTTTATTTACACTGTGGTAGTACCGATTCCTGAATTTTCTGCATACCTTCTTCAGTTTTTGCTGTTGGTCTTTGGGTGTTAGGAGAGGGTTCAACACAAGACTTCCACTATGCTTAAGTATTCATCTTCATAGCTCTCATAGCTATTGGAGTGATTTGCGAGTTGAATCCATTCAAAGTGAAAAAGATTTGGTGCTCCTATTCACCCCCCTCTAGTCGTCTATTCCGGTCCTACAAGTGGTATCAGAGCCTCGTTTGCTCTTTTGTGATCTTCACCGATCTTTGAGCATGGCGACTAATATGAGGACTTGTGAGCGCTTCCTTGCATCTTGTCGTAGTTCTTTTACTGGTGGTGTCCATCGTAACAAGACGTTTGAACGTATGATATGGATGATATCGATGGAGGAGGAAGTCTCCTGTGATATCTATGGCAAATCCTTTTGTTTTGATTGTCCTAGTTTCAGGTATGAGTCACTTTTAGAGCCCGAGGAGAAACCTAGTGGCATATGTGCAGTAGCGATTGAGGATGAGAATGATGAAGAGCATTTTGAGGATGATCATGATGACTCTTCCGAAGATGATCCCCTACTCAAGCTAAGCAAGGTGAGCAAAGAAAAACTCATTGATGGCTTGATTTCATATGAATACAAATTACATGCTCTTAGGAAGAAAATGAAATTGCTGAAAAAGGAAAAGGGTGATCTGTCTCATGAGCTCTCCAAATTGAAAACCTCCATGAATGCTTATGATTCATTGCTTGTAGACATGGAGAATTTGAATAATTCACTTGCATGCCTAAAATCTGAAAATGAAATATTGAAATTAAATGCTTCTATGCCATGTGATTCTTGTGTTGCCTTACATAATGAGCTTAATAATGCTAAGTTAGAAATAGGCAATCTTAGATCTATGGCTAGAAATGATTGTGAATCTTGTGTAGGCATGCTTGCCGATTTTGAGAAGTTGAACTTGACTAATTCCATGCATCTTGAGCAATTAGAAAATGCTAGGGCCGAGATTATTGAAATTGAAGCTAGGCCTTGTAGCATGTGCTTAGAACATGAAAAATTGCTTAAGGATGGTTTAGTCTCTTGCAAGAATTGTGATTGTTTAGAAACTGAAATTGATGCTTTGAACTGCATGCTTAATTTGAAAGCATCATTAATTTCTTGCACATCTTGCATTTCTTTGAAGAGCGAAATTGAGTCTTTGCGCGATGATATGAGCGCCGAATCATGTGCTCTTGTATTTGCCTTCACTCCGAGATTGATATTTTAAAGATCTCTCTTGCTTCTTTACATTTGGAGTTGAAGTCTTCTTATGCCAAATGTGAGTCACTAGATGTTGGTTTTTATGCCATCGCTTTGGATAGCTCTTCTTTGGTGAGTTCAACTCTCACGGACTCTTCTTGTGTTGTCCAACGGATTTCAAAAGACAAAGGTGTTTCTTTCTCAAATGGTACTAAAGCTTCAAAAGAGAAGTATCATTGCACCTTTTGTAAGAAAGATGGACACACTTTCGAGTTTTGCTTTCGTCGTATGAAACATGAGCGTCGAGTATGTCGTCGTACCTCTAGGAACACACATAGTCTTTCTCATGGCATGTGTGTGTCTAGTGTCGATACGAGGACGAATCACGATGCTAGTTCTTCCAGGACTTCTTCTTTGAGCCATAATGGTGCTTCGTCCTCTCGGACCATATCTCCTAGTAGACTTTTACACCATTGCTCATTTTGTGGGAAGAATGGACATCATGTGGATTTCTGCTTTCGGCGTGCAAAACATTTGCGTCGAGCTTATGCTTCTAAGTCTCCTAGTGGGCATAGTCTTTCTCATGACATGCACACTAAAGAGCCTAGCAAGAGGACTTGCTTTATTGATGGCTTCTTTGACACCTTTTCTAGTGGTGTCGGACAGCACCGTGGACATGGTTTGCGTAGTTTTGGTTTTGGTCCACGAGCTGCCTCGAGGCAGGATTTCCACCGTTTTCCAAGAGGTGGACCTCATTTTGTTCATCGAGGTACACACCCACAGCGAGGTTGTGTGAGTTCATTTGATGCTTCTGTTGGTTCTCATCTTGGTGCTTTCAAGCTAGGTCACCGCCGCTTTTCTAGAGATGGACCTCGTTTTCCTCTTCGAGTTGTCCACTCGCGGCATGCCTCCAAGAATGAGATTGGATCTTCTTGCATGGACCATCATTTGCATCATGCTAACTCACATAATGGTTCGACTGTTTCTGGTGGTGGTGTGTCCAAGGTTTGGGTTCCCAAGTATTTACTCTCTAACCCTTCGAGATCCAAGACTTGGTCACCTTGCCTTTCTCATGTGTAGGTACCAAGAACGCGGGTTGGAGAACATGGACTTAAAGATTCTGATCTTTTGTTTCATCACATGATCGGGACACTTGATGGTTCTCCACCTCAATGATGGCCTCCAAGAGGCATGTGCTTTCATGATTGGTGCTTTCACATGTTTGGTGAGCTATCTTATACCTTCATGCATTTACCTTCCTGATTACTCATACTTGGCATGTTGTGCTTGCTTTGTGCTCACTTGTACCTTATTGGCATGTGTCATTCCTTTGATATATTTCATCATGCCTTCACCTTCCTTGTATACCATATATCTATTGTTGTTCTTTATTTCCATGGGTGTATGAGCTTGATTTTTTCATCATGAGCTTGTGTTGTCTTGTACCTTTATTATCTTGCTCATGTTGATTCTTGCTTATGTATCCATGTATTAAACGGTTGTTCATTGCTTCCATGGGTATATAAGCTTGGTCTTGTCTTCATGAGCCTGTGCTATCTGTACATGATTTATCTTGCTCATGCTAATTTGTGATGTATGTATCCACATGTTCACTTGATATCCATATTAGCATTCTTTATCCATGACTTGTTCTATAACATGCTTTATGCTTACATGGTTATTGTGCTTTACTGTTAATTATGGATGCATGAGTCTTGCCATAGCCTTCACCAGCATGCTTTACTTTTGACTGTATATATGATGTGTGATATGCTATGTGCTTGTTTGCTTGCTCTTATGTCTTATTGTGGATTAAGGATAGTTTGAGCTTTACCATATCTTGGATAGCATGTGCTGCAATTGATTTGTCTATCTCCATGCTTATGTCTTAAATTGTTGATTATATGCTTTCATGAGCTTTGGATCATTTGCTGCTATCCTTGCTAGTCATGTGTCTTGGTACTGTTTACCTAGATAATATCTCACTAACCCAGTACCAAGGCATAGACTTTTTCTGTCTCTTTGGTGTAGTCTTTCAGCTGAGAAGAAGAACATGTGGTCCAACATGTGGTATCACCTCAAGCTGTTGGTTCTTCTTCATTTGTGCATTCAATGCTGGCTATCACTTCTTGGAGACGAAGGAATTTGAGATGAGGATGATGGGTGAGTGCAACTACCTTCTGCAGCATCAAGGAATGGATCTTCATCCATCATGACTACATCTCACTGCCAAGCAGTGCGACTCAGGTTCGAGCTTCTATACCTTACTTTTATGTATGGTATCCCTAGTCTACCTTGCATACCATCTGGGTTGTGTCAGGTGTTGGGCTTGTCGAGTTCAGGGTAGATTGGAGGCTCTGTTCTAGCACGTGTCCTTTCTAGACACTCTTCTTATCCCATGTTTTCTAGGATGCACTCTTCTCACTGCCTAGGTCGAGCTTGTCTCCCAATCACTTGTCTTAGCAGGTTTTGAGCTGCCTGTAGGGCTTTTTAGTGTTGGTGTTTCGCTCCCTAGCTTTTCGAGTTGCTTTCCCTAGAGATCGTGCAGTGTTTGAGTCTTCGTGCTAGTTTGTGAGTCCCTGGCACTTTTTGTAGGTCTCATCTCAAAGCTTTTAGACCCAGCAAGGTTTGCCACCTTGAGATGCGAGTTAGGGATAATTTATTCCTATGGGTTGGTTTGAGGGGGAGTTAGTTCTTTTCTGAACTTTCCTTGTTCATCTGAACTTTTCTTGTTCATTTGAGCTTTTGTGGATCTTTTCTGATACCTTCTTCAAGTGGTATCTTCTTCGGATCCTTTTGATCTTCTTGATCTTTTTACGCTTTTAAGTCTTTTGTGCATCTCGTTGTATCATATTGCATACATATGAAAAATCCAAAAAGATGCATTGTAATATAAGCTTTACTGCTCATCTTTCAAATTGTTGAAGCTTTACTTATTACTCTCTTGAGCTTTAGTATTTCAATTCTTGCTCAAGAGCGTGTCTAGTTCTTTGACTTGCTAGAATTATCATGCTTTTACATGTGCAACAATGTCTTTGCTAATTGAGCTAGAACTTTAATATAATTTGAATTGAAAGTTGCAATGTGTGGATCTTTTAGCTAGTTGCACAATTAGTGATCCTTTTGTGACATTGGTCCTGTCAAAATTACTTTGTTAGCTCTGAAATCTAGAATTGAACATCTTTGAGCTTTTAGTTCTTTAAAGAATCAAAAACAGCCCTTGTGCAAAATGAAAAATGATCTCTTTTGCGCGAAAAAACTGATCTCACCAATTCTTTCACATGAGACGGCTTGCCATTGTACTAGACATGAACTCAAGGGAAGTTTTGGATGACCTAGACCACTCTTTTAAGCTTTTTGTGCTTGAGATGGTCGCGGCAAGGCTTGAAATCTAGCACACGGCTAAAAAGCAAATTGTCAAAATTGGTTGAAGCTTAGGAAGAGGTTGTGGATGGCTCCTAGTCCAGGATCTTCTTTACTAAGATAAACCTTTAATCAACTTGAATATTCATTGCAAATGAAAAATAGTTGAAATTTGGGTTTTTGATAAAAACTTGTGCAAAATGATTCTTTTCAGGACTTTTGTCTCCTAGATGGCCTTTGCTAGCTTCTTCATCTCGCAATGACATTCTGACATGACCATTATCACTTTAGGATACCTGTTGTTGAACTTGCTAATTTTGAAGCATTGCTTAATTTAATCCGACAACATGTGGTATATTGAGCTCTTTAGCCTAGCTTTGCTATATATGTCTTAACATGATCTTGCTAGCCTTGTCAGGCTTGATATGTATTGAGTGTTAATAGAAATGCTAGCCTATTCAATTGAGTAATCCCCAAAGCTTCTTTTACCAAAAATTGAAAAATCAAAAAATTGAAGCCACTCCACTACATTTCATGCATGCTCTTTCTTTTGTTTCTTCCTTGCTTGTGCATCAGTCATCTCTGGATGAGAGGAATGGAAGATTCCTTGATGAATCCATTGTCAAAGGGGGAGAAGATATAGCAAAAATGTAATGTTAATAAAGAGCTTTTAGGTTAAGGGGGAGAAGTTCAGGATGTTAAGTGGGAGAAATTTTGTAAAGGTGAGCTGTTAGGAGCTTTTTGGAGAAAAATAAAAATTTTGAAAATTTCTCTTGTAAAATGGTGATCATAGTGAGGGGGAGCATTTAAATTGCATTCTTTTGATCTTATTGTCTTTTCTGAATCTGAATTGCAATTCTTGAAGCCTCACAATGATCTAAGGTTAAGTAGAACAATTGTTCTTTCATATGGACCATAAGTGAAATTTTGTCACTTTTCTGGAAATTGAAGCTTTTCTTGCTTCTTCTACCGTGTCTCACTTGTTGAAACTATTTTGAAGCCAACTTGGTCTTTGTCACTGCATTCTCTTGTATTTGAGCCAAGTTGTGCCTTTGCGCGAAAATGTCTAAGTATTTTCATTTTCAAACCACCAAACTTACATTTTTGGGAAATTACCAATGTGTTCATCAAGGGGGAGATTGTGGATGTCATGAGGACATTGTGGATGTCATATGGACATGCTCATGATCTTAGGTGATGAGACAATTGGCAATTGCTTTTAGAGTTTGTTGAAATCTAGAGTTTTCAACAAGTGTCAGGAAAATCGGTAGTACCGGCTTTGAAGCTGCGGTATTACCGGTGTGCGGTATGACCGCAAGAGAGTGAGCGGAACTACCGTGAGTCCTTGGCCACGTTGGTTTTCTTGTGGCGTCAGATTGAAATCGGACGACCCAGATTGGTTTGAGGCCTTTTGTGCGTTCAAGTGGAGCGGTAGTACCGCTTGGGAAGTGGCGGTAGTACTGCGTCCCGGTAGAACCGTTTTTGACACGGCGGTATGTAAATTTCAGAGAAGGTGTCTCTGGTGCTCTGATTTGCTTGTGGAGCGGTACGACCGGGCTTTGGTTGCCGGTTGTACCACATGGCGGAATGACCGCATGTGTGCGGTATGGATTTTCCAGAAGAGTTGTTTTTGGAGATTTTGGGATTCTCCGAGTGGCGGTATGACCGTAGTTGCTTAAGCGGTATGACCGCGTTGCGGTAATACCGGTGGATATGTGGCGGTAGTACCGCTTGTGGATTGAATTGTTCTGATTGTCAAATTTCTTGGAGATTTGATTTTGGGTTTGGTCAAGTTCATGTTCATCAGTGCATATGTGTTGCACGATGCATGTTTTGGCTAACGTGGGTCAAATTGTAAAGAACTTGTTCCCGGAAATGGTTTCTTAGTCTATTGTTGTGCAGGTGGCTTGCAGGTCTATGACGGTCAGCAGCGAGGTGGATCGGGACTAAGCTTGGAGAGCTGAGGTCCAGAACGGTCAAGGATGCCGGGTGAGGTCAGAGGACTCAAGCAGGGCGCAGGATGGACAAGGGTGACCGAACGGGCAGTTCGGTGCAGCTGGTTGGATCAAGCGGCGCGGGAGTCGTTGCAAGTGCTCAGTGGTGCCGGTGGGATCCGGACGGGAGAGACTTGACGACATGGAGCTGTTGATCAACCTACACGTGGCGAAGCATGGGATTGCTTCACGATCTGCGGACTCGATTCTTGGAGAAGGATCGAGAAGGGTATTTTGGTAATTTCACCAACACCGCCTTGGTGGTTTTGGCTAAAAACATGGCTGGTCGACGCATGGTGAAGCGGTCTAGGTCAATCGATGATGAAGACGGCGCTTTGAGATGTGTGCGTTGTGTTAACCCATTATGTGTTAGGGTTTAATGGGTGCCCTAATTGAATATTCTCTAGATGCTCAGCCTCCATATAAATAGAGGGGTGTTGGCTGCTGTGTGGGCTGCTGCTGCCGCTGGAGAGGAGCCGCGAGAGCCAACCCCATTTGTTGTGCCCTATTTTGGTTTTAGGGTTTTGAGGAGAAAAGAGGGGAGAGCTAGGTTCTAGGGTTTGGATTGAGAGTGTGCTCACGTGGTGAGCTTTGTTTTCCTAGATTGGAGTGGCTGTAAACAACAATCATCCATCTATCTCAATCAATCCAACTAGTTTGCTCAAGATCCGTCCTTTGTGTTCTTTTTGTTTATTTGTTCTTTTTGGAGCTTTCTTCGATCTGTGAGTTTTCTCTTGTGCTCTTGCTGTGCTTTGGCTTGCTGTGACTTGTGGGTATGCATCTAATTCCATATTGTTGATCATCCACCCACGAGCAAGTCCCAAATCATATGAATCTCAGCTTTGAGATTTGGCACAGTTCTTGAATAGACTTCTCTCAAACTGAAAAAGGTAGGAACCTTTCATTTGCCTGACGTAGTACCTCAGTGCGGTAGTACCTTTCATTTGACTGTGGTTGTACCTCAGTGCGGTAGTACCTTTCATTTGCCTGTGGTAGTACCTCAGTGCGGTAGTACCTTTCATTTGCCTATGGTAGTACCTCAGTGCGGTAGTACCTTTATTTACACTGTGGTAGTACCGATTCCTGAATTTTCTGCATACCTTCTTCAGCTTTTTGTCACGCTCTTTGGGGGTTAGGAGAGGGTTCAACACAAGACTTCCACTGTGCTTAAGCATTCATCTTCATAGCTCTCATAGCTATTGGAGTGATTTGCGAGTTGAATCCATTCAAAGTGAAAAAGATTTGGTGCTCCTATTCACCCCCCCTCTAGTCGCCTATTCCGGTCCTACACAGCTTTACCCACAAGACACGAATTCTCTAGTTTGTTTGGCATCCATTGGTACCACCGCTCACTACCTAAGGTAAGCAGTGTAGAGCACGTGACAAGGCCTTTACAAAGTTATGTTTTGACCCAGTTCTTCTCGCTAAGGTTTCGCCATTCTGGGCCCCCTCTCGCGCCCGAATTGTCATCCAAAACAGAACCAAATCAGAACATTGCTAATTAGTTGGCCAGGTCCACCCCACCCTAGACATGTGGTTGTACGGTATGGCCTAGATCAATGGCGCACAAAGTTAAGTCCTTAGTGGTTGTTCAGACGAGACTACCTCAACCCATGTGCTTCGCGCACCTAAGTACTTCCCGCACCCAATGTGCTTCCGCACCCACCTTCACCACAGCCCACTCGCCCGAGCATAAATCATTTTCGTTCAACCCGGTCAAATGACAACCCTTGCCACGGCACAACAAATTTTATCAACAGTGGCTTCCGCCAAGATTCCATATATCATTAAGTCAAGATTAAACATTTATGAATCATGTGATCGTGGATCATATTATAACTAAAGCATGACTAAGCATAATACGCACCCATGTTGGTATTACAATAATGTCCAACTAATAATTTACCATCCTATGGTGTCCAAGGGTTTATGTCATTCAAGGGTACATGTCGATAGCAATTATAAAAGGAGGCATAATGACAATTAGGCATTTAACTACTACCGAAAGCATTTATTATAAAGTTAGCAATGCATGTTGATATAAAACAATATCATTTTGTAAAAAATGGGTTCAATATGATCAAAATTCTACTACTTGCCTTCATCGAAGGTTTGATATGCTTCGGTCGACAGGTCTGAGAATTCTTCATTAACGCTGGAATCTACACGAGCAAAAAGAGCCAAATAAATACACAATTCCAAATAAAATCCAAAAATTATCAAATTAGCACCAAAAGAAAGGTACAAAATTTAGAAGAATATAGAAACGAGATTCGACGAAATCGGAGTTCGTATGAGGAAGAACGAACGTCCAGAAAATTGCGATCACATGAAATGATAGAAAGTATAGAGAATGGAATATGTCAGAATATTCCATTTCAGGATCTAAGATGAAAGAATGCTGACTTCTAGGTCACTTTTGACAGGGAGTGTCGCGAATAGCTGAGGGTTAAATGGTTCTCAACCCTAGAACTAATGTTGACAGATTAAAGGTACTCGATTATCTAACTACTCTACTAATTCTGATTAACTATCCAAATTCCTGGCTAGGGTTTACTAAAGTGGGATCGTGTATGCGTGTATATGTCTAAACCTGACAGCATTAACTTACTAATTACTAAATGACTTACGGCAAACCTGTAGCTACAAAGTGTCCCACTAATACGTTAACTAAACTAATCACTACATTGAACTCTAATCATTTCTATTAAACCCAAACTTACTTGACTCAACCACTGACTAACAACACTTGAGCACCCTATGCTAAAAGAACATACACAAGCTAATAGATCAAGGTGTAATCTTACAAAATCCAAGGCTTACTGCTAATTTGGGATGCTACTAACTAACTACTAAACTAATTAACGACTCCTAATCTGATCATTTCATTAGCTAGCACATGTGCATTAGTTAACAATCCACATCCTAACTACTTACTAATTAACCTACTGGAAGCAATCGCACAATCATACACACACAGGGAGTTACACAAGGAGATGGGACCCACTGTCAGCCAGCTTCACAAAGAGAACACATAGAGAGGAAGCTCAAGATGGAAACAGGGGAGGGCTCAAGGGCAGCTCGGCCATGCTCGCCGGCGGCGAGGGGGGTGGCGAGGAGGACGCGGCAACCCGAAAATGGGTGGCCCACGAGGAGGTGATTCTATTGGTAGTGGCGTCGCTTGAAGAGGACGGTGGCGGCGCCTTCAGCCGAGGCGGCGCACGGGCGACGCTGTCGTGTGGTGTCGCCGGTGGCTCGGCGGTGATGTGAGGACGCTTGTGTGCGCACGGGTAAGGCGGCGGCCCGGGGAAGATGTAGGTGAGCTTGGGGTGTACGGGGACGGCCGAGACGGCGTGGCCACGGTGCCGGAGATGGGGAAGAAAGGGGCAACGGCGGCGGCACGGCGTGGGTCGTAATTGACCAGGAGAAGAGAGGGGAAAGCAATAGAGGGCTCGGGGGCGTGTCGTGACGCGGTTGCGGAGGCCGGAGCATCACCAGGGTAGAAGAACGGCAACGGGGCGACGCGGCTGGCGGCGGTGAAGAATGAGTGGTGCGGGCGGAGCTTCCGGTTGGAATGGTGCTTTGGTGAGGAAGAAAGGAACTAGAGGGGAGGAGGGGAGTAGAGGAAGGACCGGCTTCGGCCTAAATAGAGAGGGCAAGGGGAGGCAGCTCGATGCGGGCAGCGACGAGGGCAGGAGCGATGGGCGTGGGTTGCGGCGCGGGCAAGGGCGGTCGGGGCGTCGTGGCGTGCGGATGGCAACGTGGCGCTCATGCACAGCTACAGCGAGGCGCGGGTGTGGCAGCGCTAGAACGAGCGGAGCGGCGGAGCGCTCGGCGCAGAAGATAAGCCGGAGAGAGGAAAGGGAAGGCCGACGGCGAGTTGGGCCAGTGCGGCCGGAAAAGAAGAAGAAAACAAGCTGCGCAGTGGAAATGAGGTTGGGCCGATGCGGGCTGGAAAAAGAAATGAACGGGCCAGTATGAAGGAATCTGGCCCAATTCGAAATTCCGAAATTTTAATGCTTTTACTATTTCAGAAATAGAATTAATTTATTTAGGATTTTAGAAAATAGCAAAAATTCTAGAAAAATTCAGATAAATTCCTCAAGATATTTTTGACTTAGATAAAATAGCTGCAACTTAACATTGCTATTTATAATTGCAAATAAATTATTTTACCTTTAAAATAAATAGGAAAAATCTTTCTAAAATCTAGAAAATTCAAGGAAAATATTAAAGTTTTATTTTTAACCAAAATTGAAAATTTAGGACGTTACATTCAACTTGCAAGAAGAAAGGTTTCTTGCCCATGTCACATAGTATTAATCTTAGCAAAGAGTCAGTGTCCTACGACCACTGATGAGCGAGACAAAATGAGTAGAATTCCATAAGCTTCGGCTATTGGATCTATCATATATGACATGCTTTGTACACGACCAGATGTGTCATATGGTCTAAGCGTTACGAGCAGATATCAGTTAGATCTAGGTGAAGGTACTCGATAGCAGTCAAGAATATCCCTTAAGTACTTGAGAAGGACTAATGATGCATTCCTTGTTTATGGTGGTGAGGAAGAGCAGGTCGTAAATGGTTACACCGATGCTAGCTTCCAAACCGACAAGGATGATTTCAGATCGCAATATGGATTTGTGTTTTATCTTAATCGAGGAGTAGTGAGCTAAAAAAGTTCTAAGCAAGGAACGATTGTTGATTCTACAATAGAGGCTGAGTACATTGCGGCTTCGCAAGCTGCAAAGGAAGCCGTATGGAATAGAAAGTTCATTAATGAACTAGGTGTGGTTTCGAGTGCTTTCAATCCAATAGATCTCTATTGTGATAATAGTGGAGCCATTGCACAAGCTAAGGAGCCTAGAACGCATCAAAAGTCCAAACACATATATCGACGCTATCACATTATTCGTGAGATTGTTGATAGAGGTGATGTGAAGATATACAAAGTGCACACGGATTTGAATATTGCTGATCAATTGACAAAACCTCTCCCGCAACCTAAGCACGAGGTGCACACAAGAGCTATGGGTATTAGATACATGTATAATTGACTCTAGTGCAAGTAGGAGACTGTTGGTGATATACCTTAGAGGCGATCATAAAGATGATTATATCACGTCTATGTTTTATTAGTTTATTGAATAAATGTTATTATGTTCCTTGAATGAATTATCGGTTATAAAGATTAACAAGTATGTGACTTGTTGGTGAAACTCTTTAACTTATATGATGTCGTTTTAAATGTATTCCTGGTCGGATGTCACTGTCGAAACAATAGTGACTTGTCGACCAGCACATGTATTGATTGATGACCATGTTTCACCAATCATGGATATAGAGATATCGAATCAATAATGTGAACACATGCTAGAGAACATGGGGTTGGATTGACCCACCTTGAGACACTATTGAAATTGTTATGATTTTATGCGTCATTAGTTGGTTTCAAGTAATGACGATGTATAATCCTTAGACCTGAGATCAGTATGGTTTCCTACATGTGTAATAGTACACTTAAGGGTTGCCAAACGCTAGTCGTAATTGGGTCCCTTCACTGCAGGCTTTATCAATCACAGGGCGGTTGTAGCTGACCTGGTTGTAAAAGTCCTATGACTACAAGATGGTCGTAGAAAAACTTACGACCATGATATGATCATAGAAAAATTTACGACCATGGGGTGGTCACAGAAAGGCTTACGACCACCCAGTTTAGTTTCTCTCTTGTGATCATTAAGGGGTATGCTTAAGAGTAGTATAACGATATTGTTATCTATAATAAGTATTACAGATAAATAAATAAATGAGGATTATTAGATCCTCGTCAAGATTATAGATTAGTAGCTGGAGCTAGAATTTTTTTGACTATATTAATGCTACTGTGACAAACATTTGTAAAAGAGGAAGCCTGGAAGGAATGATAGAAGTTTTTAGCAAGATTGCCCACATGTTTTAATCATGAAAATTGATCGATTGGTAGGAGAGGACACTCGCATGCAGTTGACTAAGCACAGGTTGGGGGTGCCTAAACCTCTTGACGGCACACCTAAAATTGTCAAAAACCACCCCAACGGCCCAACCCATCAGCTTCCAAGTGTCGGTTCATACCATCCTTCCATCCCTACACCGAAACCTGATGCTGTTTGATTTGCTATCCTCGTAAACCGAATCAAATATCGATAACACTAATAAAAAGTGGCTCTTATTTAGTTTGCTATTAAAATTTGATAAAGTCCACGTAAATTTGGTAACCTTACTGAAATATAATATCACACATGGACAATCTAAAGAAGAGGATGTTAGAATTATTCAGATCTAAACCTGATGATCCAAACTAACAGGATCACATATGTGGTAATTGCGACACCCATAAAATCTGTAAACGCGGAAGCATACCTGATGATGACGCCATTGCCGATGAAGAATTGATCTAAAGTAGTAGATGAACAATTGTTCTGTCTACCTAGGGTTTGGTCTTTCCCAACAAGAGGTAAGCCACAAACTCCAACTACAGATAGGGATATGTGGTATGGCATGAGTTATCCTGCTGGGAGGACCTGAGCCTTATTTATAGCATTTGGTATGGAATCCTATCCCATCCCATAATTAGAGATAGATTCCAAATAGGTCTCCACACAGATTTAAAATCCAAGTCCATATTTTCCTTAACAGATACTCGGCTCTTAATAAATATTTTTTTGATCACTTTATATTTTTGAGCCAACCAAAATAGATAGCTAATATGTATTAAACTCATGTAGGTCCACATAACGGAAAATTAATCCAACAATCTCCCACCTGGACAAATGAGTAAATACATATTAAAAACTTTATGAGCTCCAAAATTACTATCTATGTCATGAGCATTTTTAAACCAATCCGGTCTATCAATTATGTCAACACAGGATCAAAGCGGTCTTCGTCACTTTAAAGCGTAACTAAACCCATCAATGGTCACATATGTCAACATAAAAGAATGACATGGATCAAATATGGATGTGTAGCATGGAAATTACATGAGATGCGATCATAACATGCCTATTTCCAACTGGTCCAACTTTATACCTTATGAGATCAAAACATCTTCTCAGAACCAAATGAGATGATATGAATTCACAGTAAAAGAACATAAACTTTATTTCTCTAGAGAATATAACTAAATGTCTTTATACTAAACTGATATTGTCTCATAAGCATAAGAAAAAAATTACAAACTCCCACTTGAACTAAATTCCATAAGTGAAACCACACCCATATGAGCAACATGCTCATGGAACACTTTAGGTGTCAAGCCTTTAGTGAACGGATCCGCAATCATGGAGTCTGTACCTATATGCTCAATTGAAAATTTACCACTCTGAATTCTTTCTTTCACAACTAGGAACTTGATGTCTATATGCTTAGACTTTGACGAGCTCCTGTTGTTGTTAGAGTACATAACTACAGACTTGTTGTCACAATACAACTTTAGTGGTCTGTTGACCTAATCCAAAATTCACAGCCCTGTGACAAAGTTCTGCAACCATATCCCATGATTTGAAGCCTCATAGCAAGCAACATACTCAGCTGCCATTGTGGACGGGGCAACGAGTGACTGCTTAGCGTTTTTCCAAGAAACCGCACCTCCACCAAGTAGATAGATGTAACCTGAAGTGGATTTGCGAGTATCTTGGCAACCAGCAAAATCAGAATTAGAATACCCAATGATCTCCAACTGATCCAATTTCCTATATATGAGCATGAAATCCGTCGTCTTTTGCAAATACCGCAACACTCGTTTTGCTGCGACCCAATGATCCAATCCTGGATTGCTTAAATACCTACTTAGCATTCCAACAATATATGCTATATCTGGTCTAGTGCAAATTTGAGCATACATCAAGCTCCCTATCAAAGATGAATAGGGGATGTTCTGTATTTTCTTAGCCTCAAAATCATTCTTAGGACATTGGCTAAGACTGAATTTTTCACCTTTGGCCACAGGAGTATCTAAAGGTTTACAGTTCTGCATGCCAAATCTTTGCAATACCTTATCGATATAGTTCTTTCGTGATAATCCAAGTACACCTTGAGAGCGATCTTGGCATATTTAAATTCCTAATACAAAAGAAGCATTACCAAGATCCTTCATCTTGAAATTTTTAGCGAGAAATTTCTTGGTTTCATGCAACAAGCCTATATCGTTACAAGCAAACAATATGTCATCAACATATAGAACCAAAAATATGAACTTATTCCCACTGAATTTATGATACACACAATCCTTAACTGTATTTACCTCAAAACCAAAAGAGATAATAACATCATGAAATTTGTGGTACCATTGCCGGGAAGCCTGTTTGAGCCCATAGATGGATTTCTTTAATTTGCATACCATTTGCTTTGGGTCACCGACCACAAAGTTTTCTGGTTGCACCATATAAATCGTCTCATCAATGTTTCTATTTAGAAACGTTGTTTTTACATCCATCTGATGAAGCTCAAGATCAAAAAATGCCACAAGTGTCATAATGATCCTAAAAGAGTTTTTTGAAGAAACCGAAGAGAAAGTCTCTTTATAGTCTATGCCTTCCTTTTGAGTATATCCTTTAGCAACAAGACGAGCCTTATATCTTTCCACATTGCCTTTCGAATCCCGTTTGGTTTTAAATATCTATTTGCAACCAATGGGTTTCTTTCCTTCTAGCAATGGGACAAGATCCCAAACGTCATTGTCCTTCATGGATTTTAACTCTTCATTCATGGCATTGATCCAATTAACTGAATTTGGGCTTTGCAGGGCATTTTGGAGATTGATAGAATCTTCTCCCAAAATTTCATTACAAGCCTCATTCTCCTGAAGAAAGATAATGTAATCATCAGAGATTGCACTTCTTCTTTCTCTAGTGGATCTCCTTAATGTCACTGGTTCTTGAGGTTGATGAGTTTGTTCTTCTGTAGGAACATCATTTGGTGGAGGAACCTCATGGACATTATTTTGAATTGTATTTTCCTCAATAATACCGGGTAAAATAACTTGATCCCGATCATTATTAGGAATAACCAAAGGAAGAGGAAATAAATCCCCTTCAGAAACTTCTTCAAAAATAATGTTCCTAACCATATCCTCCCCTTCAAACTCAACATCCTCAAAAAACCAGGCATTTCACGTTTCAAAAATTGTCTTAGTAGTGGGATCATAGAATTTGTAACCCCTTGATCTTTCAGAATATCCAACAAAATAGCTACTAGCAGTTCTTGAGTCCAATTTTTTTTCGTTAGGCCTGTACGGCCTTGCCTCAGATGGACATCCCCACGTACGTACATGCCTGATGCTAGGCTTTTTGCCTATCCATTTTTCGTATGGGGTTTTGTTAGTCGCCTTAGTTGGTACTGCTGAGTAAATAAGTCATAGATTTTCAATGCCTCTCCTCAGAGAGACTCGTAAGGTATAATGACTAATCATACTCCTCACCATATCCTTAAGAGTCCTGTTTGCCTCTCAAAGAACACCGCTCATGCTAGGAGATCCCAGACGGTGTAATCGAGGACGATCCCGCATTCCTCTAGGAATTTAGCAAAAGGTCCTGGACGTTGTTCACCTGATCCGTCATTTCTACCATAGTATTCTCCACCACGGTCAGATCGAACGGCCTTAATTCTTTTGCCAATTTGGTTTTCCACCTCAGCCTTAAAATTTTTGAACACATCCAAGGACTGTGACTTCTCATGAATAAGACAAATATAACCATATCTCGAGAAGTCGTCTATGAACGTCATAAAATACCTTTGGCCATTCCAGGAAGCCGAAGGGAATAGGCCGTAGATATCCATATGTATCAGTTCTAAGACATCTAAAACTCTATTAGCACTTAACTTCCTTATGTTTGTTTGTTTCCCCTTTATACAATTAACACAAATGTCGAAATCTGTGAAATCTAGGAGATCCAAAATTTATTCTGACACAAGTCTTTTAATTATCTGCATGGAGATATGACCTAAACGCTTGTGCCACAAGGAACTTGATTTCTCATTAGTAAATTTTCTCTTTATACCACGAGAAACCGTATGCAGGACTTCATTATATGAGGCAATAGTATCAAGCAAATATAGGTTGTCATGCCAAATTAAAGAACCAGTACCAACTTTATTGGAATTCTAAAAAAGACTAAATAAACCATTTCCGAAAGAACAATTACAACTTGATTTGTCCAATATAGAAATAGAAACCAAATTCCACCTAAAAGATTGCACAATATAAGTCTCTTTCAATTCCAAATAGTATAATGTCTTTAACAACAACCTAAATGTGCCTATAGCCTCAACTTTCACCTTATTGCCATCGCCCACATAGATGAATCTTTCAGCATCATTTGGCTTTCGGCAGTTTAGGCAACCCTGCATGGACACACTGATGTTAGATGTTGCACCGGAGTCTAACCACCAAGTGTGTTCAGGCACAGGAGTTAAGTTAACCTCAGAGCTAACCATAGCAAGAATTGTACCTTTCTTAGCACGCCAAGTGTGATGTTTGGCACAATCCTTCTTTACGTGACCATCCTTCTTACAAAAGAAACAAGCCAATTTAGGCCCTTGTTTCTTCTTTATGGATGGCACACTTGCAGCTTCTTTGCTCTTCCTCTTGTTATTTTTGACTTTAGGGGTCATAGCCAAATGAGCACTTTCTGTTCTATCTTGTTTCCATCTATCTTCCTCTTGCACACAATAGGAGATGGGCTCATTAAGGGACCACTTGTCCTTTTGACAGTTATAGTTCACCTTGAACTGATTAAAGTGTGCAGGAAGGGATATCAAAATTAAATGCACGAGCAAATCCTCAGATAGCTCTAACTTGAGTGCCTTTAATTTCGAAACAAGATGAGACATTTCCATAATGTACTCCCTTATGTTTCCTTTACCCTTATACTTCATTGAGATAAGTTTTACCAAAAGCATACTTGTCTCAGCCTTTTCGTTTTTGGCAAACCTTTGCTCAAGATTGTCGAGGAAACTCTTAGTTGTAGTGGCCTGTTCTAATGTGCTATCCCGAAAAACTTCCGGAACAGCACGCCTCATGATCATAAGACTCATGCGATTTGAACGATCCCACTTCTCATACTCCTTTTCCTCAATGGAGCTATTAGCCACAAGAGCAGCGGGTTCTTTTTTACGAAGCATGAGGTCTAGATCCATTACCTCAAGAACAATCGAAATGTTCTCTTTTCATTCTTTAAAATTTGCACCAGTAAGCATAGGTATGGAGTTGATGCTAGCAGAAATATTGGAAGCAGGATTTGTAGCTGAAATAAAAGAAATTAAATGCTCATATCAAGACATGAATGATAAACTTAAAGCTTGATTCAAAATTTGGTATATACCATAACGCAAGATACCTAGCGCTACATTAATATTTAGTCTTTGGACAGAAATATTAACTAGCAAGCAATAACCTTATTGTAGCAATCGAATACTAACAGTAAATCCTGTCAAACAATATACCTTACTTTGGTCCGACTTATTGTTCACATGGAAACTTGATGACTGGTACGTATTTATTGCCACAGTTGCATATATAATTAGGCCAAATATTGACTTTCCTTTGGGCTAGTCAATAGATGCATGCATTATGCATAAAAAAATTGCCTAGTTGTTCTGAATAAATTAACCTACATAACAGAGGTTGCTTTGGCAACATAAAATTTCAATTAACCTATACAGAACACTAGCTGGCCAAATTTGAATCAATACATCATCCTTAAAGATGACAATTTATAAAAGTCCACAATTTATACCACAGTGCACAACATGATCCTCAGAGCACCGGATGCAATTAAAAAAAAACTTAACCAATCTTGCATTTAAATGATAATACCTAGAAACAATATATTGGCTAATCTGAAGCCTTAATTAATAATGCCAGAACTTACTGTTGCTAGAGTTCATACCACAGAACAAAATTAAATGCAAGATTATCAATATTGCAATTGATTCATGATACCGGATCTAGCATATGGAAAAAATATATCCCAGAACTTAACAAACTGAAGACGCATCTTATAGCAGATCAAGAAACATAACCAAAAGGCAAAATTTAACCATATGCAATTGACTAATTCTGTCAGAAACAGCAAGCCAGAACCGGAATATGAACTATAGATGCAAGAATAATCTGTAGATCAAAACTTAACCTCGAGTATTCCTAATCTAGAAACTTAATGCCACAAATATACTTGAATCTACAAGGGCTAAATCTGGAGAAATTTCTTGCTTCTGGTGCAACGGCACAAGAAAGCGGGTGTTTATGAAAGCAACGCCAATGACGGCAATGAGGGAAGACAAATGAGATGCAGAGGGCATCGAAGCTCAAGACACTTTCAGCGTGAGCAGATGTCGCGCGATGCGGTATGCAGCAATGACTTGAGGGTGCTTCAACAGATGCAGAGGCCGGCGGAATCCCGAGAGGGCACCCGGCGTCGCTGAGGCGGCAGAACAAGGGCGACGGCTGCCGCCGAGGCGGCGGAACTGAAGGGCTCAGCCGCACGCGGAGGCGGTGGAGGCTGAACCAAGATGCAGAGAGGCAATGAGCCCGTGAGGGCCGTCATGTATCGATATGGCGGCGGCAAAGCCGCCGCAGATGCACGGCGGGCCGAGGGCACGCTACGGGGCAAGCGGCGCTTAACGCGAACGAAGCGGCGAAGTTCAAGAGCCGCAGAAGAATGCAAAGACGCGCGCGAAACCCGGAGGTTGCGCTTAGGCGCTATGGAGGCCGATGGCGCTTTGGCGATGCGCGGCGGCGGAATCCGACGGGTCGCTTAAGACGCAGAGGCGCGAGGGCCGAGGCGGCAATGAGAAGCGGCGGAAACCACGCGGAGGTGGCGCGATCTGGAGGGCGGCGCGGGGGTGGCGGCTTGAAGGCACACGACCGCACGGGGACGAAGAGGCGGCAAAAGGAGATGAAGGTGCGCAGCGGCGAAGGCAAGGGCAAGGAGCCAGATGCAGATCAGAAGGAAATACCGATTTGATGATGAAGGCACAGAACCAACCGGACCCCAAAAAAACGATCCAATTCGATCTGATAATTACCAGAAGGGTTGTAATACACACATACATATGCTCTGATACCAATTGTTAGAATTATTCAGATCTAAACCTGATGATCAAAACTAATAGGATCACATATGTGGTAATTGCAACACCCATAAAATCTGTAAACGCGGAAGCATACCTGATGATGATACCTTTGCCGATGAAGAATTGATCTGAAGTAGTAGATGAACAATTGTTCTGTCTACCTAGAGTTTAGTCTTTCCCAGCAAGAGGTAAGTCACAAACTCCAACTACAGATAAGGATAGATGGTATGACATGAGTTACTCTGCTGGGAGGACCTGAGCCTTATTTATAGCATTTGGTATGGAATCCTATCCCGTCCTATAATTAGAGATAGATTCCAAATAAGTCTCTGCACAGATTAAAAATCCAAGTCCATATTTTCTTTAACAGATACTCGACTCTTAATAAATACTTTATTTGATCACTTTATACTTTTAAGCCAATCAAAATAGATAGCTAATATGCATTAAACTCATGTAGATCCACATAACGGGAAATTAATCTAACAGAGGGAATCGCCCACCAAACTTTCTGCAACACTAAAATTTGTCTTCGTAATGATCCAAATACTATTTTTTTGCCAGGTTTTGGCTGTAACAAAATTTAATTTCGGCTTGACTCGTTTTGGCCAGCAACCATACAGGCCATAGAATCCGCGCCGCCGCCGCCTAGCCAGCACTTCCCAAGGTCAGCTGGGCACATCAACCCACCGACCGCAGCAGCCGCCAAGGCGGCGAAGGGGCCACAACTCTTGCATTTTTGTCCCGAGCGGCCAACGAAGCAGCGCCATTTTCTTCGCCGTCCCAACCTTGGCCTTCGGCGATCACAAGAGCCCCCCACGCCTCCCTTCCTCAGCCCCCTTTGGCTTGCGCTTCCATACCCCCGATAACCCTCCCGAGTCTCCTCTGGGTGCTCTCCCCCATCTGTCCTATCGCCAGCTTACCTCGTCTCCTCCGAAGGAAGCAGCAAGTGAGGGAGGGAACAAGGCCCGTCGCCCATGGCGCTCTTCTGCATGAGGTGCCCCGCGGGCGTTGCGGCAGTCCGCCGCATGGCCGCGCCGCCGCCGTCCACGGCCGCGCTCTCCTTCGCCAGATGCAGCTTCGGGAGGTCGGCCGCCGCCGGGTGGCGCATCGACGCCGTCGCTGCGAAAGGAGGTGGGCTCACTTCTGTACTTGTTCATGTTCTTGTTCGATTCTTTCTGCTTTTTTTTAAAAAAAATTTGTTTCTTCGGTCAGAAATTGAGAGACCTTGTGCGTGGCGTCTTTTCTTTTCTTGAGGTTAGGTCAGGGGTTTCTTCAATTGGAATTGCACACGGATATGTCTGGGGTACAATTGAACATAGTCACCCGATGCGCTTGCCAGTGCATCCTAGATGATTGACCTGAACCATATTTGCTCGTAGTTGCCTTTACGCATCTCTTCCTCGTTGTGGGTGAGCAATCTGTAATACCTTACCACCAATGTTCTGAATAGTGAATCCCGCCTTTGTGTTGGACAGTTACCAACTTACCATGTGAAATTAAACAGGCCTAAAAAAATGAAATGGTTTACTGGCTTTGATAAATTTGGAGCTAGTAAATTCGACATCTAGTGTTCTTACCTACCCCGCAGCATCTTCTTCGAGTCAGTTATGTTCCATTTGATTGTGGTTTTTGTTGTTTAATTAGAATTATTTCTCATGTCATCTTACTTGCCTAATTTTGACTTATTTAAGCCTATATGTCTAGGAATTGCGAAAGTGTGTTCCAAAATGGCATGTTGAGAATAGAGTGCATTGGAGGCGGAATGCACACGAGCAGTGTTTTGAATTATAATTACCGTGGTATCACTCGGGAAAAAAATAGCTATTGCCAAATCTATCCTATGTCATGTTTTACTGATTTTGAATTAGGAGATATGTCACGGTTTTACTGAAAAAGGTTATTCTATTATGTTTACTTATTATCTAAAATACCCTAAAACTCTCATCACCAAAACAAAAACAGGGCCACAAGTCACAACTAAATTGGGGTTGTAAGTGGCAACCCTCGCTAAACCAAAGTTGTGAATGAGTTATACTGCATTGCAGTTAATATACAGAATTTTGAAATTACTCATGGCGAAAAATGATACTAGAATAAGGGCTTTAAAGACTCGAAGAGTATTATTATTTTAACCTTCTTGGGCCAAAAGTCCAATCATGGCCTAGCCCAAAAGGCCAAACCAAAAAGGCATAGTGGCCACTATTTTCAACAATAACACATATACCTGATCACCATTACCACTATAGTCGTTGTAGCTGTAATAGCGATTTTGTCTTGTAGCATAACGTAGATCATAGGGGTAAACACCGTCCACAAGATGGCTAGAATGGCACGGCTGAAGGGGTGAAGGGGAGGGGCTTTAGGAGAAATGGGAGACCATGGACTGGGGATAAGAACCTTGGAGAAAAACTAAAATAATTCTTTCCTCTTATTGCTTAATTCTGAACAGCACACAACCTCTCTTTACATAGAAGTGTCAGATGCTTGGACAGAAGGCAGTCCTAACAATTCCATTAATAGATAAACTTATACATAGAAACCAGCCACTAAAGATAGAATGCAATCCCTAACTAAAAGATGACTTGATAGCTAAGTAATATGTTGCAGCCGGCCCTAGGAAGACACGGCTGCTCTTCCTTGTACAGCACCCTAATAGGCTTGCCTAGGCAGGTCCACGGCCATGACACTTCACCCCTCCCGGACGAGCAACTCATCCTCGAGTTGTAGGGCGGTGGCCATGTCTGCGATCCAAGGTGACCCCACGTCGATGAGAGGTCGCTACGCCGACGTAGACGTGGGAGCCCATGTTCAGCACCACGGAAGAGCGGTTAACACCACGGTAGAGGTGGTGGGTTCCGCGGTATGTGTGGTAGCGTGTACACACATGCGGTAGACGTGGCCCGTACTGCGGCTTCTGCTGCGGCAGGTACCTTGGTAGGTGCGGCACACACCACGGCATGTACAGCACAGCATTGCAGCCGGTGGCGGTACAGTGGAAGTCGCCAACAAGTTCTGAGGTGCCACTTGCCCCGCAGGTGGCGGTGCAGATCGCGCAGCAGCTGCCCGTGCCTTCTCCTTCCCCATCAGTTTGACCACCTTAGCCGTGATGTCTGTGAATGTGGCCTTTATGTCGACAAGATTGACGTTCATATTGTTGAAGGTGGCCCTTATTGTTACGGCCCAACCTATCACTAAGTATGTTAATTCTCAATCTGAACAAAATGACAAGGTGGGCGATGAATTGTCTGTTAATTCGGTGCATGTTGGTGAGAAACCTGTTGTGGGCGTGGCTGAGGGAGGAGAGGGTGGCAGGCCATGGAGGTGAGGAAACAAAGAAGGCCGTAAAAGCTAGCATGCCATGAGTGGCGGTGCATCGAAAGAGATACGTGGTTCCTGCTTTGCGTTGAGGAAGAAAGACGCAAGGCAATGCAGTGTGTGGAGGTGCATGGGCTAGTGCGTCCCGCACGACGAGGGATGCCTGTGTGCGTGAGTTGGATGCTGCGGTGTGTGTGCATAGAAAGCCCATGCATGCAGGGCAGGGTGCGCGACGTGGACCAGGACCAAGGTATGCAACACATGGAGTTCATGTGCTGTTCCAGGAGGGAGCAAAAGGGGTAGCTGGTGTGCCACATGAATTGGAGCTCAAGCCAGGAAAGGGTGCACCTAAAGGAAACAATATTTATGTTGGTTCAATCCTGATTCCTGTTTGAATTCGTTTCCTAAGCTAGTCCGAGTCTAGGCGATTTTCTTTAGCTTGTTTCTGAGTTGATTTTCCTTGGAAAGTCAACAAATCCAAATTGAGTATTTTTATTTTTTGTTTTCCTTAATTGTTTCAGGACCTGTGTGTGCTAGTTTTGTGGTGTGTGAGTTAGAGTTGTAAAAGGACTCCGAGTCTGAGTTATGTTTGGGACTGTAACCTCATAGGATTCGGCCAAGTCTATGTGTGTGCAAGTATCAGGGGTATAAAGTCTAGAGCCAACTCCCCTATGGGGAGGGGCTTTAGGAGAATCTTGGAGAGAGACTAGAATAGTTCTTTCTTCTTATTGCTGAATGCTAAACATCACACAACCTCCCTTAATATAGAAGAGAGTCCTAACCAAGGGAAAAAAAACCTGCCGGTAACCGAAAAAACCGGTGGGAGCTGGGAGGAAAAAAACCACCCGAAATTTTTCAAATTGAAATTGAAATTTAATTTTATGATTGCATAATGCACTTCCTATGTTGGTTTAGGCCTTTTTTGTGCTAGATCACCTATTGTATGAGCTAAATATGCTTGAATTATTGTATGAGCAAGTCCCAATATTTTTTAGAACGTCCCCAATTCAATTTTCCGGTTTTGGTAGCTGTTTTTCCTGTTTTTTGAAGCGGTTTTTCCGGTTTTGGGCGGTAACCGATCCGGTTACCGGTTTTAAAACTTCACCAATTCAAATTTCCATTTTCGAATTTTGACCGGGCCTTTTCCGGTTACCGTTACCGGCCGTCGGGCGGTTTTTCCTCCGGTTCCGAAATTTTGATCCTTCGTCCTAACAATTCCATCCAATAGATAAGCTTGTAGATAGAAACCAACCACTAGAGATAGAATGCACTCCGTAATTAAATGATGACTTGATAGCCAAGTAATATCCTTGTGCGCAGCACCCTAATGGGCTTGGCTAGGCAGGCCCATGGCCATGACATGTAGCATAACGTATTAACGTCCAAGCCCTGGAAGTGTGACAATGCCACAATATCCTATGATTTTAACACTGCTGTCTAGTTTTGTCAATCATAAATTAGAGCCTAGGATTGTAATAGCTTTTTCTTCAGTTTTTATCTGTTGAAACTGAACTTATATCAAAGAAATTGTAAGAACTCCTTGCATGAAAAGACCTTGTTTGAGAAGACCAAACAGCTTGTAAAGCCACTAACACCAATGACAAATCGATTGTCTGTTAATCTATGTTTTCAGTGAAAGATAGGTGATAATGCCATAGACAATTGAATATAATAGTGGAGCTGTTTTTTTCCTGTGTGTTTTCAGATTTGAGAATTGGAAACGATTCATATATTACTGTCATTACTTTACTACTGTGCTGATTTTTTTTTTATCTTTCAATTACTAATCTTATACATTACAACTAATGCATCACCCTGATAGAAATGCTTTGTTTTTGCAGTCTGCAAAACCCCAGAGTAAAATAAATATTGTCTTCTTTCAAATTCATCTAAAACATCCAGTGCATAGTGAGTGTTTCATGTGATGAGGCCTTGTTAGTTAACTATGATGCACAATGACTATCTTTACTGATCTTACACTTAATCGTAAATGAAAGGTCCCATGGATGTTGGTGTGGAGATTGCTGTCACACCTGCTGCCCCATCAAAGGTGGAAAATGGCACACCTTCAGCAATCACTCTGGAGGAATTTGAAGACTTGAGCGCTCTATCAAAAAATGACGAGTCTACTGTTAGCATCACTGTAGTTGGAGCATCTGGTGACCTTGCCAAGAAGAAGATATTTCCTGCCCTTTTTGCTCTCTACTATGAAGATTGTCTTCCGAAGGTTTGTGTATATTTTTCTCCAACTTGTGATGAACTTAGCAGCAACTCTTGTTAAATGTAAACTAAAGTATTTTTATTCTGTAGCATTTCACCATCTTTGGCTATGCACGGAGCAAGATGACAGATCCTGAATTGAGAAACATGGTCAGCAGAACACTGACCTGCAGAATAGATAAAAGGTACCTAAGTAGGGAAGACTTGTAACCACTTCAGACTATTCTTAAGTAAATAAGCTTTGTAGAGGCGTGCATTTTCCCCAGTGGTGCTTGAAACTATTCTTTCTTTCCAGGGAAAACTGTAGTGAGAAAATGGAAGAATTTCTGAAAAGATGCTTCTATCATTCAGGCCAATATGATTCAGAGGAACATTTCATGGAGCTAGCCAAGAAGCTAAAACAACATGAGGTTTGTATATGCACTTCAAGTCAAAACAAAAATGAGCCGCTGATTTTACGTCAACCATGAATTCTTTATAGAACCTGGTTTTTCTGTGACATAACACATAAGCTTGCTATTTCTCTTGATCAGCATCATTTCATTTTATGTCAATATCTCAAAACTGAAGTGCTTAAAACATATAGTTTCTTGTCCATTCTTTTATAATTCTGTGTCTCCATCTAGCTGAAACTGTAATATCTCAACTGTACATACACTAGTCCCTTGGGAAGGTCTGCACAGTAAAATTTTGGCACATTGAATGCACAGAGCAAGATAGAAAAATATGATCTAACAAGCTAGCATCTATTATGTTACAAGTTAAACCCTATTTCTTGTAAACAATTAAAGTCAAATTCTGATACTACTAAATCCCACTTCATTCCAAAAATTCAACTACTTATAATCTGATAAAATTCCTGTTTATTATCTGCAGGGTTCCAGAGTTTCTAACCGTCTTTTCTACTTGTCAATACCTCCTAATATATTCCTGGATGTCGTAAAGTGTGCAAGCAATTCAGCATCATCTGCCAATGGTTGGACAAGGGTAATTGTTGAGAAACCGTTTGGCCGGGACTTGGATTCTTCTGCTGCGTTAACAAGAGGTCTGAAGCAGTACCTGGTAGAGGACCAAATCTTCAGGTGATACAACCATCTATTGAAATTGCGAGAATTGATACATTTTTTCTGTTTTTGCTAACTTAACATATAATTCTCATTCCATTACCCTGTAAATGTCAAAGCAATCTGCCAATTGAAAAGGGGAAAGAGGCAATATGATTTATTAGAAATTCAAGAGCATGAGATGCGTGATAATTCTTTTCATAGAGTCAGATGCTCATGAATGATGTCTTCCTTTCAATTTGTTATGCAGGATTGACCATTACTTGGGAAAGGAACTGGTGGAGAACTTGTCCGTCCTTCGCTTCTCGAATCTTGTTTTTGAGCCTCTGTGGTCAAGGCAATATATAAGGAATGTACAACTGATATTCTCAGAAGACTTTGGCACTGAAGGACGAGGAGGGTGTGATTTTGTTGGTTCTTTTATGATACCATGTTAGTTGCCTAGGATTGTTGCTTACTTTATTTTGAATTATTCAGGTACTTTGATAGCTATGGTATTATCCGGGACATAATGCAGAATCATCTTCTTCAGATTCTAGCACTATTTGCAATGGAGACTCCTATTAGCTTGGAAGCAGAGGATATAAGAAATGAGAAGGTTTATTCCTGTTCCTTCAGTAATCTACATAGGATTTAACAGATATTAGGTTACTGAGATTGGTTCGTGCCTGTGCCACTGTGATGGGCATTGGTCTAAGGCCCAATGAGGCACGAGATCAGGCGCATGGCTATTTCCTTAAATTAGAGATTAGATATGATTAGTTTACTTATAGATAATATTATATTAGATTAGATCAGATTGCTTCTTAGGGGCTAAGTAAGTCATCCTTATAAAAGGGGACAACATGTACCTATTAACAACCAACGGAGAAATATATCAAAAGGAGTCATTAGACTGCTTCCCTCCTACCTTCTCCCTTCCCTTGTGGTGCGACTGACGGCCTTGGCATGGTCGCGCTACTTGGGTTCAGGGCCATCTAATCTATGCATGACAACTTGGTATCAGAGCAATCGATCCTTACCCGTGGCTTACACTGTCGTGGCAGGTGCGGTGCTCACATCGTCCTCAATGTCAACGTCACCATTGGTTTTGCCGTTGCCATCCCCATGGGCAATGCCACTGAAACCAGTAGTGGCGCTACCTACCACCATGGCTTCCGGTGCCGTACTATCTCTCTACGCCGAGTTGAAGGCCAACAATGACATTAAGGCCACCACCACGTCCACAGAGAAATCGATGGCGGAATCGTTGGAGGTCGCGATGGAGAAATCATTGGCCTAGATGAAGGAGCTGCTGGAGGCAACTCGTGCCAAGGGCCATCTAATCTAATGCACATGACTACTTGGTATCAAGGTTGTAACACATCTTCAAGCGGTGACAGCACGACACCTTCCAAGGCCGGAGCACACGGTACAAGCTGCATCCCGCGGCAGCGGTAGCGCTGCTTGGAGAAGTAGCGATGGCTCAATCGGGGGGAGTAGGAGAGGCGGGGGCGCTGCAACCAGCGGAGGTAGTGGGCAAGGGACGGGGGCAGAGCTGTATGAGATGACAACCCCCTCGGCGGGCGGCGCGGTTCCCGTTGGCCTCGACGCTGAATGCCCTTGGGTTGCCGTCGTTGTCCCTCTTTCTGGCAGGGCAGAGGGGGCGGCGACTCTGCATCTAGAGGGGGTGGCGGTCAACATCCGGAGGGGGCGGCGATGCTTGGTGCAGCGGGAGCTAAGGTGGCATCGTGACTAGGAGGAGTGGAGGCAACGCCGGACCTCCAGGCAGAGGCTGCCCTCAAAGAGCTCATCCCTCAAAATCCTAATGTCTAGATGGGTTTCCAAGTGGCCCAACCCAATACAGAGCAGCAACAGCCGGTGGACTTCTATTTGGGCCAAAAGGGTGGGCTACAATAACCCCATTTGGGCCAAAACGATGGGTTCCAATTTGTGCCGGGTCCAGCATGCCCGACGTGCTCTCACATGATGGGGCGCCAGCACTGCAACCTATCGTCGACGTGGGGCCTCCTTGGGCTACAACTGTTGCCACCACCACAGCTCGAGGACAAGCTGTTTCGAAGGGAGGGAGAAATGTTATGTTCGTGGGTCTAAGGCCCAATGAGTCAAGAGATCAGGCGCATGGCTATTTCCTTAAATTAGAGATTAGATATGATTAGTTTCCTTATTGATAAAATAAGATTGGATTAGATTGGATTGCTTCCTTAGGGGCTAAGTAAGTCATCCCTATAAAAAGGGACAACATGTACCTATCGACGAATGAAGAAATGTATCAAAAGGAGTCGTTAGACTACCTCCCTCTACCTTCTTCCTGCCCTTGTGGTGCGGCCACCAGCCTTGGCATGGTCGCGCTACTTGAGTTTAGGGCCATCTAATCTATGCGCATGACAACCACTTTATTTCTTTTATTCAAAATGTCTTTTATCTGTTATATACCTTAAAGCAGCATGCACCAATCTTATTATTATGTTACAAGTCAAATGAGCATACACATTCTTAAATCGCCATTCATTGATCATGTTATATTACTTCCATATATTTTTCCAGGTTAAAGTTTTGCGCTCCATGAAGCCCTTGCAACTGGAAGATGTGGTAATTGGACAGTATAAAAGTCAGACAAAGGGTGGTACTACATACCCTGGATACACTGATGATAAGACAGTGCCCAAGGATAGTCTGACTCCAACATTTGCTGCAGCTGCAGTTTTCATAAATAACGCTAGATGGGATGGAGTTCCCTTTCTTATGAAGGCCGGGAAAGCTTTGCATTCAAAACGGTACATGTCCTTGAAAATAGTTATGAGTTCCCTTTCTTATGAAGGCTGGAAAAGATTTGCATACGAAACTCTGTGTCCTTGAAAATAGTTATCCTTGTCATAAGATGCCAACACCTTCTAGTGAGTGCCAACACCTTACCACATGATCACTTTAGCTCATATAATAAAGGTCTAGTGAGAATGTTCAAACTACTATCCTGAAGGCATTTTTGTGTCGGGCGACATGTCATGGGCATGGTCCAGCAGCAGTGCAAGGATGGCAGTAACATCAGGCATACAACAGCTGCAATCCGGCCGGCCGTACAGGCCCATAATACTAGCGGCTTTGCTGGCAGCAGTACATAGGATAAGCTCGTGCTTTTTTAGTTGGAGTGGAGGCTTAGCCGAATCAGTTAGTTGCATTAGATCAGCATGTATTGTTAGCCGCATGGTTCAGTTGTTAGGATAGGGTTAGACCAGTTTAGGTGCATGGATATTTATATCGCATTGTATCATCAGTTTGGGTAAGCAATAAAAATGAAATAATCTAGTCCCCCCATGGTTCAGTTGTTAGGATAGGGTTAGACCAGTTTAGGTGCATGGATATTTATATCTCATTGTATCATCAGTTTGGGTAAGCAATAAAAATAAAATAATCTAGTCTCCCCTAAGGTCCTTCCCCCCAGTCCATGGTTTCCTCCCTCTTGTAAGTCCATTCCGCCTTAGCCGTGCCGTCCTAGCCCTTGTCTGTACGGTAGTTACCCCTGTAAATGTAACAAAATGTATTGATCCCCTTTCCACAGTACAACGGGAGAGATAAGTACAACGGGAGAGAGAGAAGAGATAAGTACAACGAGAGAGATACTACTCTTAACACCGCTCCCTCAAACTCAAGGTGGATCTGACAAACATATTGAGTTTGAGAACATGAAGTCTATGTTGTTCTCTAGTTTAAGCCTTCGTGAAGAAGTCTGCCACTTGAAGCTCCGAAGGAACATGTTGGAGACAAATAGTTGATTGTTGGCAATGAAAATGTGTGAATGAAGCATCCATACCAATATGTTTGGTTAGTTCATGTTTGACAGGATCATTTGCAATTCGAATAGTAGCGATACTGTTACAAAGAATGGATATGGGTGCATTACATGGAACACCAAGATCAGCTAAAAGCCACCAAAGCCACACAATCTCTGAGGTGGTAGTGGCAAGAGCTCGAAGCTCAGCCTTAGCGCTGGAACAGGACACTGCAGTCTGTTTCTTGAACTTCCAGGTAATGAGAGAGGTGCCAAGAAAAAGACAATATCTAGTGACTGAGCGACGGTCAACAAGATCACTGGCCCAGGTGGAGACGGAGTAAGCATGAAGCTGAAATTGATTAGAGTGAGCATAGAACAAACGACGAGATGTTGTCCCCCTCAAGTACCGAAGTACACGAAGTAACTATAATAGACTGAGGTAGAAGCACTGACAAACTGATTGAGAACATGTACTGCATGAGCAATATCAGGCCTAGTCACAGTGAGATACACAAGGCTGCCTACAAGATGCCTGTAGCGAGAGGGATCCTCAAGGGGGGTGCCATTAGTAGGACGCAGCTGCAAATGGAGTTCCATAGGTGTAGCAGCAGTGCATGTATCAGTAAGACCTAAGTGAGAGATCAAATCCTGAGTGTACCGATGCTGAGAGATATAGTAGCCGTCATTAGTATGATCAACCTCAATTCCCAGAAAGTAACTAAGGGACCCCAGATCTGACATCTTGAACTGCTCACTTAATTTTTGCTTAACAAAGGTAATGTATTTTGAATCATCTCCAGTAATCAACATGTCATCCACATAGAGCAGAAGCAATGTACACCCATGCTTAGTGTGAATGAAGAATGTAGGGTCATTCACTAGGAGAGAAACCAGCAGCTCGAACCACATAGCTAAACTGCTCAAACCAGGCACGAGGGGCAAGACTTCCTCATGTAGATTACCATGAAGGAAGGCATTCTTAACATCTATTTGAGAAATTTTCCATGACCGAATAGCAGCTATAGCAGTCAAAGTGCGAACTGTTGTCATGTGAGCAACTGGAGCAAAAGTCTCATCATAATCTCGACTATGAGCCTGTTGAAAACCTCTAGCAATAAGTCGAGCCTTATAGCGTTCCACAGAACCATCCGACCTGGTTTTTACCTTGTACACCCATTTGCATATGATAGGGACTGACTGAGGGGGTAGTGGCACCAAATCCCATGTACCAGTACCCTCTAGAGTTGCAAGCTCATCAGACATAGCTAGCTGCCATTCAGGTAGTAGAACTGCCTCTTGATAAGTACTAGGCTCATGAGCTTCTTCTGCACAGAAACCATATTTGTCTGAAATCTTAATGGAAGAATGGTCACGAAAAGCATACCTCGATGTCTGAGAGGAGTCATCAGTGCAGGGATCATTAGTACCTGCCGGAGGAGCAGAAGTCGAAGGAATATGAAGCTCAGAATCAGATGAAACTCTGGGACGACGACTATAATGGAAAGGAAGTGTATCTGAAGGTAGAGCTGGTGAGGGAGAGGAAGGAACCTGTGAAGGTGGCTCTGGTGACAACGATGATGATGGTAGATCCTGTGAAGGTGACTTTGGTGACAGAGATGATGATGGCAGGTCAGAAACTGACTTATCTGGAGAGAAGATAGGTGGAAGAGAAAGAAATGAGGTAGACTCTAAAGAAGTTGAGGATGATGATTGAGTAGAAGAAGAGTAGAAAAAAGTTCTATCCTTAGCAAGGGTGACATCTCGAGAAAACCGAATGCGACGAGCAGAAGGGTCATAGCAACGATAACCCTTGTGCTTAAGACTATATCTAAGAAAAACACATTCAACAGACTGAGCAGTCAATTTGGTACGCTCACGAGGTGCTAAGAGAACATAGCAGGTACAACCAAAAACACGAAGATGATCGTACTTGGGAGGAGAACCAAACAAAATCTCACCAGAGCACTTGCCTTGAAGACGAGAAGAAGGCTGGAGATTAATGAGATAGACAGCTGTTGAAACAGCTTTACCCCAGAAATGAGCAGGAACAAAAGAGGAAATCATGAGAGTATGTGCTGTCTCAATAATATGACGATGCTTACGCTCAGCAACACCATTCTGAGTATGAGCACCTGGACATGAAAGTTGAGGAAGAGTACCTTCAGAAGAGAAACTCACGAAAGGCTATGGATAGGTACTCCCCTCCTGAGTCAGAATGGAAGACACAAATAGTACTAGAAAACTGTGTATGAACCATGCGAACAAAAGCCTGATATATGGAGATCAATTGAGAACGATGCTTCATGAAATAGACTCAAGTATATCGAGAGTAATCATCAACAAATATAACATAGTGTTTTTGACCACCCTTCGAAACAAAAGGAGGACCCTATACATCAGAGTGCACTAAGTAAAAAAGATGACTAGAACAAGTAGTGCTGGAAGGGTATGGAAGCTGTATTTGTTTGCCTAGCTTGCAACCTTTACAATGAAAACCAGCATCTATAGTTACACGACCCAAAACACCCTGCTGAGCTAAAGTGGACAAACGAGAACCACATAGATGACGTAAGCGATGATGCCATTGGGCAAAAGAAAACACTAAAGTAGAAGTAGCAGAAGTTACAAATGACACGGAAGCTGGAAGGTGTAAGTTGTCAAGAACGTAGAGGCTCGTAGATCCTCTATGGCGACGGCCAGTACCAATAACCCGTTTGCTCTGATGATCCTGCACATAACAAGAGATGTCATCAAAACCAATGAAATAATTCATATCAGCCAGCTGACCAACAGACATATGATTCATGGACAGCTGTGGAACAAAAGAAATAGCAGGAACATAAAACTCAGATGTGGAAAGAGAACCCTGATGTGTAACAGAACAAGGTGTTACATCAGTTGTTTGAACAGATGGACCATCTTTCATTGGCTGGCAGGACACAAGCTGAGAGCAATCAGAGGTCACATGAAAAGAAGCCCCTGAATCAAGTACCTACGGCTGAATAGCACCGGAAGCAGATTGGGAGGCAGCTGAAACCGAGGCACTCTTCGCTGAAGGCCCTGACTCAAGGACTGTAGTGGTGGAGGACCTCCTAGTAGATCCACGACGCTGCTGCAAAGGAAACCTCTTATGGTACTTAGCCAACATCTCAGGGTGAAGGGAAAAGTAGCGATCAGATGTATGTCCAGACTTCTTGCAATAGGAACAGACTACATCTCCTGAGGAAGAACCTCGGTGCTGAGAGGTAAGAACACTGGTGCGAGTCATTGATGCAGTAGGTGTGACAAGGGAGCGAAGACGTCTCTCCTCGGCAATCAGACGAGCAAGTGCATCATCAAAGGTAGGAAGAGTTGGGCAGCCAAGTAACTGGGTACGACTGTACTCAAACTCTTGCCTAAGACCCAATCACAAACTGAAACATGAAGGTCTGTTGCTCATGCTTTTCTTTAGCCATACAAGACTCACATCTAGAGTGTCTCTTTGGAGTCATAGAGGCAAGCTGACTGGTGATGCGAGTAAAGGCTCCATGGTACTCCTCTATGGACATGTCGTGCTGCTGAAGATTGTGCAAGCTTTGCAACAAGGAGAAACAAAGTGCTCCATTAGGCTGAAGATATCGTTGCTCAAGATATTTCCTTATCTCTTTGGCGGAGTGGTGATGCTCAAGGCTCATCCGAAGTAAAGGAACAACACTCAGAACTAGAGCTCCCATCACCTATCGTTGCTCAAGATATTTCCATATCTCTTTGGCAGAGTGGTGATGCTCAAGGCTCATCCGAAGTGAAGGAACAACACTCAGAACTAGAGCTCCCATCACCTTAGCATCAGCCTTTTTCCAAGCCTTCTTGGTGGCATCATCGACCTTTGAATCGGAGGATCATCGTTCAGTGATCCTCAAGGCCGATCGCCTCACAACCTGCATGGCCGAGAAAGCCCACTCCTTGTAGTTGGAGCCATCTAGCTTGATGTCAGTGGCCAAGAGGGAGCTATCTTTTGCCATAGCAGTAGAGAACAACAGAGGAAGGCCACCACAACAGAGAAGTTGATGGCGAAAGGCCCTTGTTACACCAAGGAGCAGACCAGAAGCGTGAGCGCCACGCCAAGCTTCGGCGAAGATAGGAGCTGTGGCGAGTCGCACAACCCATGGGCCTCCACTCACTGACGACGATCTTGCCGCCCGTGCCTTGCAACGACCGGGGCAAGCGATGGCGCGACGGCGAAGACGAGGAGCAAAGCGCCCGGAGACGTGGTCGAGAGGAAGATGAAGGCGAAGCGGCGTCGGCGGAGAGGTGGCGGGTTGCAACCCCAAAGCGGCAGAGGAACAAGCAGGGAAGTAGAGCACGGGAAGCTCGGCGGCGAGACGAGGAGCGGTCGGCGAACAGCGGCGACGAAGGGAGACCGACCCGGCCGAGCGAAGCGAGTGGAGGCAAAGCGATCCGAGCCAAAGGCGGGACGACGGGAGCAGGGGAGGTAGAGTGCAGGGGCGACGACCGACTCAATGTGCGGGAGCGACGGCTTGCTCTGGCTCTGATACCATGTAAATGTAACAAAATGTATCAATCCCCTTTCCACAGTACAGCGGGAGAGATAACGGGAGATATAAGTACAACAGGAGAGAGATAAGAGATAAGTACAACAGGAGAGATAAGAGAGAGAGATACTACTCTTACAACCCCATCATGAACTAGGTTCATGACATTTGGTTTCTTCTTTCTTTGTTTGTGCCTTTTTTTTTGTTTTTTTTTTGTGTTATGCAGTTAAACCAACTTGATAAAGCATGCTCTGTATATGTAAAAATGTTATCACAGAGTACATTTAATCTACTTTTAAGATAGAAACAAGAAGTAGATTGGAGTATGTTTCTTAATATTAATTGTGGGTTCATAACACAATTTTTTTGTTCTGAAAATATCTTTTCTGGGTTATTTTTGTATGCCAAAGATCCCGACTCATGTTCCAACATGGAAAATAACAAATTTCAGGGCTGAGATTAGAGTACAGTTCCGACATGTTCCTGGTAATCTCTACAAGGGGAGTTTTGGGACCGATCTTGACAGGGCCACTAATGAGGTTGTGATACGTGTCCAACCTGATGAAGCTATCTACCTAAAGATTAACAACAAGATTCCTGGTCTCGGTATGAGACTTGATAGAAGTAATTTGAATCTTCACTATGCAGCAAGGTAAGATTATTTTTCCATCAATACCCAGAGGGGTTTATTTATTTCGAAGAATTGAAGTATTAGTTTTGATACTGTACCAAAAATGCTTCTGTCTTCACACTAAGACAAGTAATTAGACAAAATTAGTAGCTCAAAGTAATTAGACAAAATTAGTAGCTCTTGTGTTTGGCTTCTTTGTTTTGTTTGTTTGTGTAGGGCTTTAGGTTGCCTTAGTAGTTGTAACTATGAGTGTGATGTATAGTATCACTATGAGTTCTATCAATTGGATATATATCAATTGTCCATGTGGTCCACTTTCCAGTCTATTTGCTGTCTGCGCCTTGACTTGATTTAAACTGAATGTATTTTGGTGATGTTTCCAATGTTCTAAAATCAGGTCTACTCGGCCGAGTACTCGTAACAGGTCCCCTCACCGAGTACGAGTACGCAAAAACGAGTAGTTAACATGTTTAATCGGTCTAACTGGGCAGGTACTCGGGTTAACCGGACATTTACAAGGTGAGTTTCCACTCTAGCCTACTAAAGCTCATGCTCAATTAGGTCCACGGCTCACGGCTCACGGCCCACCAGAAAACTCCACTCACACTCGCACCAAAAAAATCTATACACATGACGCCGAGGAGAGTGCGGGCATTCACATGAGAGTGTACAAAGGTGAAAAAGAAAAGCTAGGTCTGGGAGGGCTATTGCTGCATCTCCTCTATCCGGCGGCGGTGGCTGCTGCTGCTATTGCTGCATCTCCTCTATTCGGAGGCGGCGGCTGCTGCTGCTGCATCTCGTTCACTTCTCTGAGTTCTCTCAATCTCAGTGTGTTGCCAGCTTCTGCTGCTGCTGCTGCTTCTCTCAATTTCATTATTTATGATGAAGATTTGGTTGATTTGGTCGACGGACTTGAGATGCTAAGTTGATTTGGTTGATTTGTGATGAAGATTTGGTTGATTCTGTAGCTATCTGAAAATAGAAGTTGTTTTCTACCTGTAATCCGCTACCTGTAGGTTTTGCTAGTCACTTTGTGGAAAGATTGAGCCCTACTTGGAGTATTTGGTGCATCCTGCTGCTACTGTTAGTGCTAGCATTCTACTAGGCAGTGGATGATTGAATTGTAGACTTGGCATTAGATGTTTCTTTTGATGCTCTATGAATACACATACATAAATCCATTATTTAAATAGAAAACCCGGTTGCAAGGCTGAGTGAAAGGCTGATTACCGTCAGTGTTTTCATTACCGGTTGAAAAAAAATTTCGGGGGGGACCGGTAAGGCCGGTAACCGGCGAAAATCGGAAATTTCGGCCAAAATTTTCAAAAAAAGATTTGATTTTTTTGGATTGTAAATTAAAAAAAATCAAATTCGAATAAAATTCAAGCAAATTCGAATTTTTTTGGACAAAATTCATCAAAACCGAAATTTTCGAAGGAGGATTGAATTTTACCGGTACCCGCCGGTAACGCCGGTTACCGGCGGTTACCGGCGAAATTTCGCCGGTAAGTTTTTCACTGATTACCGTATACTTGCTAGTCAGCTACAAGGTGAGGTGGCCGAGCGAGTACCGGTTACCGAGTTTTAGAACCTTGGATGTTTAACATTTTTATTTTTGAACATCTAGCTATTTATTTTTGAGGTGGCCTATGCAAATGTTTCCTCTTAAGTCCTTAATGTGACCACTTATGTCTGGCACGTGGTAACTGAGAACATTTTAAGGTATGCATTATTGTGAATCCAAATTGCAAGTGTTGTGGACTCCTTTATTGGCAGAACATACCAACGTCCCCGTAAAGTTTCCAGGTGCTGCCAGCAGGAGTCCAGGTGGGAGAATAGCTTCGGCGGCATTGCAAGCTTTTGGAAGAGATAGAATTAGGAAAGAGTTTAGGAAATCAATTCGGTTTGCATACCGATTCATTGTAATTTGGTAGTTTCGGTTTAGGTAAGAACTCCTTCAGAGTTCACTTATGTTTTTTGTGTATGCCTTTAGTCTCTATAAAAGAGACTCGGCAGTTGGAAGATTTGTCAAGCAATAATAGAGTTTCTAGCTTCCTCGTAGTTCAGAGCCTCTTCGCTGGCTAGGGACGAGCTCTGCCGAGTGAACGAGGGAGAACATGACTTACCTCGCTACCCTCTCTGTTCCAATCCAGTGTCTCGCGATTGTCTTCTTCCTCCTCTTGACATCACCTGCAAGTCGGTCCATATCAACTTAGTATCAGCTTCAGGTTCTACACCCGTTCACATGGGTGACACAGCTTCTGAAGGAGGTGCTCAAGAGGATTGAAGATAGGATGTCTGGGAAGATTGATTCCATGCTAACTGAGCTTGGCGACTTCAAGATCCAGCAAACAGCAAACAACGTTGCGATCACCCTGGCGGAAAAAGCTGATCTTGGCATGTGGCTTGAGCCCAAGGGTGTTCCACCAGGGCAGCGCGCAAATTTGGACGATTCGAGAGACGAATGCCGAGCAGCACCCATTGTTGTCATGGCGACAAGGCAAGGCGAGGCGCTATGACACCTAGGCGCCTAGGCGATGATTAGACGACCTCTGAAACGTCACCAGTCAAGGATGAATTCAGCCCAGTGAATGTCTTCTAATTGTTAATGAAATGGCCCAATTAATTGGCCCATCAAGGGGGTGGAATTGGGCTAGGCCGGCTCGAAACGGCCCAGCTTGTGCATATATAAGAGGAGCTGCCCTAGCCACTGCGATATTGTGTTTCCCTAGCCACTGCTCCCTGCTCCCCTCTTGCTCAAGCCGCCGCCACCATCTGCTCCTGCTCCCTCGACGTCCACGCCTCTTCTCTTCCTCAGGATCTCCTCTGCCTCGGCTGCCGCCCCGAGCTCTGCTCGCTACCACGCGTTGCCCGACACTTGGACCGCGCCGCCCCTACCTCGGCCTCGACACTAGTCGGTCGCCGCACCGCGCTCCGGTCGCCAACCCGAGCCCCTACCCCTGGATCTACGCCGCCCCGAGCAACCCGACACTGATCCGCTGGCCGAAGCTCGGATCAGGCTGCCGAAGCTCGCCTCGCCGCCTCGTCCCTCGCCGATCTCGCGCCGCCCGGCAAGGCGGCTCTACGGCAAGGTGGAGGCGACCTAAGCGATGACCCCTGGCGTCCACCCTAGCGCGCCAGGACGCCTTGATAACTATGGCAGCACACAGGTATCACCGTCTTACTTTTCCCACCTTTGATGGGGAAGAGGATCCCTTTCCATGGCTCAATAGAAGCAGTTTTTCTGAGGTCAAAGAACGCTGAAGAAGAGAGAGTTTGGTTGGCATCTGATCACATGACGGGCAATGCGCAATAGTGGTATTACCAGCTTGAACGCGATGGAGTATTTCTTGGCCACGTTTTGCAGACTTCATCAACATGCGTTTCGGACTGCCACTCCGTAGCAATCCGTTGGGTGAATTGGCGCAGTTATGACGAACGGGCTCAGTTGAAGATAACCAAAGACAATTTCTTGCGCTCTTGTGTCGTACTGGGCCGCTCTTGTCACTTTAGCAAGTGCAATTATTTACTGCAGGATTGCTGAATCCATTACGTACCGATGTCGAGTTACAGAATCCGACCAACCTACAATGAGTTTGGCTAGAGCTTATGAACGGCACCTTCAGGAAGGTATGATTGACGCCAAAACTACTCCAGTGGCAGCCTCCAAACCACCACCACGCTCGGTGCACCGATCGCCACACCGCTTCAGGCGCCAAATTCATCGCACATCTTCTCACATCGATTTAACTCTCTGGCGATCGCGCGGCGAGGGCGTAAGCTGCTCCATGATCTTGTTTTCGACATCTCACATCAACCGAGATGGCCGACCGTCGTCTTAAGGGATCGTGTTTTAACTGCTCAGATAAATTCACCAAGGATCGCGCCAAACAATGCTCTATGAAGGGTATATATTTGTTAGAATTAGAGGAGGATGAGACCCAAGAATCAGAGGATACGGTTGGCATCTCCCTACATGCGCTCACCGTCATCCGCACGGGCCAAACCATGTGTCTGGCGGTCTCCGTTCACAGCGTTCAGCTCCTTGCGTTGGTCGATTCTGGTTCAATGCACACGTTCGTGGTTGAGGACGTTGCACAGCAGCTAGGTTTGCCAATGACACCGCGTCACGATTTACATGTTACCGTTGTGAATGGAGATCGCGTGCCGTGTGCAGGACTATGCAGCGGCATTCCGATCACTATCGATCACGAAGAATTTTTTATCGACTGCTACGTGATTCCTCTGGGAGGCTTTGATGTGGTTCTCGGAACGCATGGCTTCGAATGCTTGGACCGAATTTATGGGATTTTGAATCATTGTGCATGTCCTTTTGGAGAAAAGATCATCGCATCACTTGGCGAGAAATAAACATGCTGTTGGATGCAGTACACGTGAACACTTGTACGAGCTGTGATCTTCTTGAAGAGTTGCTTGGTGAGTTTACTGATGTATTCGACACGCCACGCGGTCTTCCTCCTCAACGCTGGTATGATCATCGGATTCACTTATTGCTCGGGTTGCCTCCGACGGCAGTTAGGCCATACAGATATTTGCAGCTCCTGAAAGACAACATTGAGCAACAATGTGAAGACATGTTGAACCAGGGCATCATTCAACATAGCAATTCGGCATTTTCGGCGAAAGTGCTCCTAGTCAAAAAGCAAGATGGAATGTGACGTTTTTGTGTGGATTGTCGTGCATTAAACGCACAAACTGTGAAGGACAAGTTTTCGATTCTGGTTGTCGTTGAATTACTCAACAAATTGGACGACGCTCGATTCTTTACAAAGTTGGACTTGCGTAGTGGCTATCATCAAGTTCGCATGCATCCGGGGGATAT
The DNA here is from genome assembly GCA_036346405.1 of Phyllostachys edulis. Lineage (NCBI taxonomy): Eukaryota > Viridiplantae > Streptophyta > Magnoliopsida > Poales > Poaceae > Phyllostachys > Phyllostachys edulis. Next base: position 15,517,004 of record CM070552.1, read on the forward strand.
TCAAAAGACGACATTTCATACACATCACGGTCACTTCGAGTTTTTGGTCCTTCATCTTGACTGATGCACTGGCAACGTTTCAAGCACTTATGAATGACATTCTCAAGACTTTTTTTTGGACGATATTTTAATTTATAGCTCATCTTGGTCTAAACATCTTCAACATGTCAAAGCAGTGCTTGCTGTCTTGCGCCATCACCGGTTATTCTTGAAGCGTGTGAAGTGTTCCTTTGGTAATGCGCAGGTGGGTTATCTCGGCCATATTATTTCCGACAACGGTGTGGCCATGGATCCAGATAAAATAACCTTCGTACAAGCATGGCCAACGCCCAAATTTGTACGGGCTTTATGGGGTTTCCTTGGTTTAACTGGGTACTACCGTAAGTTCATTCAATGCTACGGTGCAGTGACTTCTCCTCACTCAGTTGCTTAAGAAAGAGTCTTTCCGTTGGACAGAAGAAACTAAGAAAGCATTTCAGGATTTAAAGGAGGCGCTGGTTTCAGCCCTAGTATTACAACTTCCCGATTTTGGCAAAAGGTTCACAGTGGATTGTGACGCGTCGGGATCCGGGTTTGGTGTAGTGCTTCATCAAGGCGATCAGCCTCTTGCATTCTTCAGCCACGCTGTTGCACCACACCATACTAAGTTGGCGGCACACGAACGAGAACTCATCGGTCTTGTGTAGGCTGTTCGGCATTGGAGGCCACATCTTTGGGGACGACCGTTTACTGTTCGAACAGATCACTACATCTTAAAGTTTCTCCTTGATCAACGGCTTTCACGATTCCTCAACATCAGTGGGTTAGCAAGGTATGATTTTTTGGTGGAATATCGGCTAGGCAGACAAAACGCGGCAGTTGATGCACTATCAAGACATGATGTGGAGATTGTGCTGCATGCTTTGTTCGGCCCTCGTTTTTCTTGGTTTGATCAATTGTGCAAGGAGCTGGACGAAATACCATCGATGGTCGAATTACGTTCTCGTGTACGGGATGGCAAGGAGGACAAAGTTTGGTTTGAGGCCGACAATATGTTATTATACAATGAGAAAATCTTTGTTCCAGACTTCTTCTCTTTGGCCACAAATATTAGCAGACATACGCAACTCCGGTCATGAAGGGGTACAGAAAACACTTCATCGCCTACATTCAGACTTCTATGTTCCTCGCATGCATCGCCTTGTGCGAGACTATATTCAAGGCTGTCAAACATGTCAACGGAACAAGATGGACCATCTCCATCCAACCGGTTTACTTGAGCCCTTGCCGGTGCCAACAATGATTTGGTCTGATATATCAATGGATTTTGTAGAAGGCTTTCTTAAGGTCCATGGTAAATCCGTCATTGTAACAGATGTGGATCGTTTTTCGAAGTATGCACACTTCCTGCCCTTATCACATCCGTATACGACGAGTTCTATTGCCTGTGTGTTCTTTGACGAGATAGTCTGATTACATGGCATGCCTTCTTCCATTGTCAGTGATCGTGATCCGGTCTTCACTTGTAATATTTGGACGGAATTGTTTCATCTTGCTGGTGTCAAGTTACATATGAATTCAGTCTTTCATCCTCAAACGGATGGCCAGACTGAGGTGGTCAATCGAATTATCACTATATATCTCCGTTGCCTTTCTGGTGCGTACCACTCCCTTTCAAGTTGTCTATGGTCGTGAACCACCACCGTTGTTAGGGTGTGCACCTGAGTCAGCTCGTGTCGTTGCTGTGGAACAGTAGATGGCCAGTCGGGATGAGTTTCTAATAGGAAGTTAGAAAGTAGCTTTTACAAGCTCAGGCCATGATGAAACAGCGGTATGATGAGCAGCATCGTGATGTGGAATTTTCGGTTGGGCAATGGGTTTGGTTACGCCTTCAACACCGTACAACTTCTATTACGACTTCAGGATCGTCCAAATTAGGGGGCTGTTACTATGGACCTTATAAATAGTGGAGCGCATTGGTTCCGTTGCTTATCGTTTACAGCTTCCGGCAAAGGATAAGATCCATAATGTTTTTCACGTCGTACATTTGAAAGAGTTCCGTGGTGATACACCGACTAAGATAGTAGCTTTGCCTCCTATTCATCATGGTCAGGTTATCCCTGAACCAGCAGCGATTCAGCGTGCTCGATTAAACCGTGGTCGATAGGAGTTTAGTACAATGGAAAGGCCAACTTGCATCAGAAGCTTCATGGGCATTTTTACAGATTTTCGCGCTCAATATCCAAATTTCCAGCTCGAGGATGAGCTGTTTCTGTAGGACGAGGGAAATGTTGTGGACTCCTTTATTGGCAGAACATACCAGATCGCCATAAGGTTTCTAGGGTCTTTGCCAAAGACGATCAAAGCGGAGAATAGCTTCAAAGACATTGCAAGCTTTCGGAAGAGATAGAATTAGGAAAGAGTTTAGGAAATCAATTCGGTTTGCTTACCGATTCATTGCAAGTTCACTTCGGTTTTCTGTGTACACCTTTAGTCTCTATAAAAGAGACTCGGCAGTTGGAAGATTTGTCAAGCAATAATAGAGTTTCTAGCTTAACCCTCGTAGTTCAGAGCCTCTTCGTTGGCTAGGGACAAGCTCTGCCGAGCGAACGAGGGCGAACGTGACTTACCTCGCTACCCTCTCCGTTCCAATCCAGCGTCTCGTGATCGTCGTCTTCCCCCTCTCGACACCATCCGCTAGTTAGTCCATATTAGCAACATTGTGGAAAGGCGTTCTGCTTTGTCCATCGGAATGAGGTCCTTAGTGCTGATGCTTTTAAGTGTAAACAATATTTGATTTTTCCAGTGATATTTTGCAATAGTTTTCCTTGGAGATGTGGTATTTGGTACGGTGCTCCTACTTTTTAGGTACTTAGCATGACACTTGTTTTGGTGATTTGCGCGGTTAGTGATTGGAGTGCCAATTTCCACTGACATGTTCATAATCTTTGAAGAATGGCATTTTAGCGACTCAACATGCTGTGTTTTGGACTGTTTTTCTATGGAGCATAAAAATAATTGACCAAATCAACTCAGTTAAAAGTTATGGACCTGAACCATATAAATGCCATAATGACCCTTGTTGGAAGAATCACATAGAAATCAATGTTCACCAAGGCACTAGTCATAGACTGTCGGCTAGCGTTTAGCCCGCCTAGGCGGCCAACTAGCCCACAACATGAAACAACGAGACAACAACTAAAGGAGGGGAAGTCTAGAAGAAAATGAGAAGAGAAAAGGAAAAAAGTGCAACTTATCTAAGCCTAGTCCAGTCCATCAGGCCTAGCACCGCTGCTGCCATGCAAGGGTTTCCTCATCAGTTCCACTGCACTGCCGCCACCACAAGTCCTCAACTTTGATTCCCATCCCATCTCGATCTCCATCTCCATCTCCATCTCCTGCCCTCCTCCCTCTCGGTCTCCCCTTCACTCCTCTCCCACCCCACCGCCGTACCTTGAGCGTGGAGCATCATATCTGCGGGGTTCGATGTCGGCGGTGTAGAAGATAAATCCGGTGGCGGCGATGTCGATTCGGCGGGCAGCAACGTCGCTTCGGCCGATGGCAACGTCGAATTGGTGGGGTGACACGGAAACAACGGCGGTGACGAAGGTTGTTAGAATCGTGATCCTGAATCGGATCGAAGGTTCATTAGGATCGCGAATCGTAGGATCGATGTAGAATCTAAGATCCTACTTGATTCTACCAAAGATTTTTTTTAAAAAAATATATCTTATATTTTAACAATTCTATATTTTTAAAACTATACTTTTCTAACTTTTGTTTACCAAAATGTAGTGCAAAGGAAAGATCATTGTTATTTATGCAAATTATAATGGATATGAAGAAATAAAAAGAAAAAAAATAACAATGAAAGTGACATGCAAATAATTATTTATAATAAATCACTAGAATCAGGTAGGATCGTATGAAGATTTTGATCACAATCCTATATTTTTTTGTTAGAATCGTAATAATATTAAGATTATACCAAATTAAGACTCTACCATATGCTCGAATCGGTTTAGTCAATCTGGATCATAGAAACGTAGGATCGTATAACTAAATCGAGATTCTGACAGCCTTGGCGGTGACCTCCCCTAAAATCCTAAATCGAGTGGGGGTTTGGGGTCACATGTGAGTGCCTACTCCCTTTTGTACCCTTGTTCCCACCCCTCACGCCGTCCAGTCACCGAGTTGGTCGCCCAGCCCGCCCAAGACAGTGTTTGACCGCCTAGCCGGCCGATTAGGCCAAAATTGTGGCGGAGGGCCGCTGCACAGTGCCTACACGTCGCCTAGTCCTAACTTTTGGAACACTGTTACAAATATATGCAGTTAAGAATTGGATGCACCAACCTATTGTAATCCTAGTAGAATTGGGTATTGCAGATTAAGCTAAAGATTTCCATTGCAATTTGCCCAAAGAACTGCTGTTGACCCCAAATATCAAATGGCATTGTTGTTATGCTTGAAACAGTATTTTCTCTGACTTGGTTGAAAATAATCTACCAAGTTGAAGGACAGAAACAAGGGGCTTATGCTTTCCAATCCAAATGGATATTAAGTTTGTTAATATGATAGGCTAAATAGGCTCTTAGCAGTAAAAATCCTAGTAGTAAACATGAAAGTTAAATCTATCTTCTACTTTACCTCTATTGTGCCTGTTTGAGTTACTTCTTCGTGTTTGGCCTAGGATGCTTCTGTCTGCAATCTCACTTAGGCATAATAGTGTATTAGCTAATCAATTCATTAAATCATGCTCATAATTTGCAGATGTCACTCTGCAGTCTGCTTGTCAGAAGTGCTTACTTGATCTTCGTACACTTAGTTATCTCTAAAGTGTTCTGTGAACTTAGGTACTCGAAGGAGATACCAGATGCTTACGAGAGGCTCTTGCTTGATGCCATAGAAGGAGAGCGAAGGCTGTTCATCCGCTCTGATGAGTTGGATGCCGCATGGGAGCTCTTCACACCCCTTCTGAAGGAGTTGGAAGAGAAGCGGATTGCCCCCGAGCTATACCCTTACGGAAGCCGTGGACCTGTAGGCGCTCACTACCTTGCAGCAAAGTACAATGTCAGATGGGGTGACTTGAGCGCAGAGCACTACAAGGCGTAATACATAGATGATTCTAATTTCGCTATGTTTTTCCTATTGCATTTTTGTAAGACGGCATGCCCAGTTAGTGGGACTGACGTAAGAAACAGATCATAATAAGGTGAGCAGTTGGCTAGGTTGCAAGGCTTGTATCCATTATACTATGAACATCTTTCTGGGCATAATTACTGGTCTAAAATCTGTGGCTATTAAGTAGGCAAATGTAAGATTTCCAGGCCCATCTTCTCTGTTCATTCGGTGATCAAGCTGGTTGTCGTGACTGGGACTGGCAGTGGCAGCAGCTATGTCGACGTGTCATGTACTTGGCGGTGCAGGCTGGCAGCAAGCGGGCGGTGAGCTTGCTGTGGATGGTGACGACAGTGAGTCCGCCATATCTAGAGCACGTCGTGGCTATGCCGAACACGATATGACTGTACATAGGTAATCAGCCCGGGATGTAATATGATTACAAACTGAAGTAAAAATAATGCGCTCCACTGTGATGCGCCAGCTGTCGCGTCCTTGCACAAAAATAAAGTCTTTTTGTGATTATAAGGTACGACACACATGCACACAAAATCATCACGCACGGACATGACACACATGCGAGTGCACCCTATTACCTATTATAGCACAATCCTTGATATATGGAGGCTCAGGTAAATCCTCACGGGCTTCGTAGAGACAATTATGCTAAGTAAAGACGGACATGGGAATTGAATTTTGATAGGTGGAGTCGTACATCCACAATTAAAGAAGTAAACGGAGAGAGAGTTTTCGATCATACGTCCGAATAAATTCAGATCTTATTTGGAGCATGAAACTAGATATCCAGGATTTTTTCTCGGATTTCGGATTCGGAGCCGGATAGTTTTTGCCCAATAAGGAAATAGTTTCGGGAAGAAGGTATCCATCAGATTCGGAGTTATCCAGATAATTTATCGGATAGTATTCATAAACATTGTCCCTCTTTGAAATTTGAATATTTGATTTTGTACCTTTTTCTGAAATTCATTGAACTTTTCAAAGGATTCAGAATTATGCCTCATTAAGTAGATGTAACTATATCTACTAAAGTCATCAGCAAAAGTCATGAAGTACTCAAACCCACCTCTAGCTGAAGTGATCATTGGTCCACGTACATCTAGTATGTATAAGGGCCAATAAGTCACTTGCCCTCTCACCTAAACATGTTAAAGGTGTATTTGTCATTTTGCCAAGTAAACAAGATTCACATGTTTCAAATTATTTAAAATCAAATGAGTTTAGAAGACCATCTTTATGGAGCTTCATTATGCGCTTCTCATTTATATGATTTAAACGACAATGCCAAATAAAAGTGGGATTCAAATCATTAGGTCGAAGTCTCTTAGTATTTGTGGATATCATGGGGATATGCTTACGATCTTAGGATGATGAGACAATTGGCAATGGCGTTGAGGGTTTGCGGAATCACCCGTTTTCGGCGTTGCTCCAGTTCTGTCAGGTCTCTGGTAGTCTGACCGGCCATGATGGCAGTCAGACTGGCCATGCCTTGTGTTGATTTTCTGGAATGGTGGCTGGTGGTCAGACTGGCCGAGGTGGTGGTCAGACCGGCCAGTATAGCGGTTTGACCGGCTTTGCCTGAGCGGTCAGACCGGCCACTTTATGAACTTTGGAATTTGGAGCTGGGCCAAAAATAGAGGGTGTAGACAAGTGAGAGGGTTCTTCTGCACTTGGTCCCATAATTTTTGGAGTTTCCAGTCAAAAGATCTATTCGATTGAAATTTCCAGAGAGTTTCGGTTTTCCAGGGGTGGAATTTTGGCTAAGTCCCAATGTGGCGGTCAGACCGGCCAGTGGGCGGTCCGACCGCCAAGGGTGGCGGTCTGACCGGTTTTGGCTTGTTTTGCCGTCCCGCGTGGCGGCGATTTGTGTTTGTTAGGTCCAATTTATGTTCATCAGTGCACATGTGTTGCATGATGCATGTTTTGGCTAACGTGGGTCAAGTTGTGAAGAACTTGTTCCCGGAAACGGTTTGTTGGTCTATTGCTGTGCAGGTGGCTTGCAAGTCTATGACGGTCAGCGGTGAGGAGGATCGGGACTAAGCTTGGAGAGCTGAGGTCCAGAACGATCAAGGATGCCGGGTGAGGTCAGAGGACTCAAGCGAGGCGCAGAATGGACATGGATGACCGAACGGGCGGTTTGGTGCGACTGGTTGGATCAAGCGGCGCGGGAGTCGGTGCAAGTGCTATGGTGCCGGTGGGATCCGGACGGGAGTGACTTGTCGACATGGAGCCGTTGATCAACCTACACGTGGCGAAGCATGGGATTGCTTCACGATCTGTGGACTCGGTCTTTTGGAGAAGGATCGAGAAGGGGTATTTTGGTAATTTCACCAAATACCGCATTGGTGACCTTTGGCTAAACCATGGCTGATTCGGACGATGGTGAAGCGGTTTAGGTCAATCGATGATGAAGACAACGCTTTGAGATGCGTGCGTGTGTTAACCCATTGTGTGTTAGTGTTTAATGGGTGCCCTAATGGAATATACCCTAGATGCTAGCCTCCACTATAAATAGGGGTACATTGTGGGCTGTTGCTGCTGCTGAAGCCAAGGAGAGAGCCAGCCCAAAACCCTTGCTTTTGGTTGCCCTATTGTGTGTTTAGGGTTTTGAGGAGAAAGATGAGAGGCTAGGGTTTCTAGGGTTTGGATTGAGTGTGTGCTCACATGGTGAGCTTTGTCCTCCTAGGGGAGTGGCTATAAACCCTCAACAATCCCATATCAATCTATGCAAGATTCCTCAAAGATGAGTCCCTATTTGTTCTTGCTCTCTATTTGTTGATTTTGGGTCTTTCTTTGTTGCCCGAGTTTTCTATTGATTTCTTGCGTAGATCTAGCTTGCTGTGACATGTGGAAACATACTTAGGTTCATCTACAACATTATTCTCCCACGAGCAAGTGTTGGATCTCGTTTTCGTATTTGCTCGGTTTTTGAACACCCTTCGCTCATATTGAAAAAGGTCAGGACTTTGGTATAGATCTGGATGATCGTTGCTTAGAATAGGCTCCTGATATCCTTAAGAAGGTGTGTCTCAAGTTTGGTCAAGTTTCATCGTGTAGATCAAAAGTTAGACCGATTTGAGTTTTGGTTTTCGGGCTGTTCTTACTGTTCTATGTCAGGTCCAGTCAGACCGGTTTTACAACGTCGGTCAGACCGCCCGACCAATTTTAGTTTGGGCTATTTTCCTCTGTTCTTCAGTCAGCCGATCAGACTGATTTTATAAGGCCTGTCAAACTGCCCGTTGGTCAGACCGAAATTTTGTCGCCGGTCTGACCGATTTACCAGATTAGGGTTTGATCCTTTTGTTGGTCTTTTGCTTTGGGGGTTGATTGGATTCAGCACAAGGCTTTCACTATACGTATATACTGATCTTCTTAGCTTTCGTAGCTATTGGAGAAAAGTTCGTGTTGAATCTAATTAAGGTGAAGTTTTAAGCGAGCGTCTATTCACCCCCCTCTAGTCACCTTTCCGGTCCTACAATTGGTATCAGAGCCAAGTGTGCTCTTTTGTGATCTTCACCGATCTTTAGGCTTGGCGACAAATATGAGGACCTGTGAGTGCTTCTTTGCATCTTGTCAGGCTTCTTTTACCATTGAGATCCTTCATGATAAGATGTTTGAACGTGCATTAGTTATGATGGCGGTTGAGGAGGAAGTCTCCCGTGATATTTGTGGCGATCTCTTTTGTTTTGATTGTCCTAGTTTCAGAGATGAGATACGCTTGGAGCCCGAGGAGAAGAATCCCGGTGGCATATGCACATTAGCTTTTGAGGATGAGCGTGATGAAGAGCCTTTCGAGGATGATAGTGATGACTCTCCCGAGGACGATCTCCTACTCAAGCTAAGCAAGGTAAGCAAAGAAAAACTCATTGATGGCTTGATTTCATATGAATACAAATTGCATGCTCTTAGGAAGAAAATGAAATTACTAGAAAGAGAAAAGGGTGATCTGTCTTATGAGCTCTCCAAATTGAAAACTGCCATAAATGCTTATGATTCATTGCTTGTAGACACGGAGAACTTGAATAATTCTTTTGCATGCCTAAAATCTGAAAATGAATTATTGAGATCAAATGCTTCTACGCCATGTGATTTTTGTGTTGCCTTACATCATGAACTTGACAATGCTAAGTTAAAAATAGGCAATCTTAGATCTATGGCTAGAAATGATTGTGTTTCTTATGTAGACATGCTTGCTGAAATTGAGAAGCTTAAATTGACTAATTCCATGCATCTTGAGCAAATAGAGAATGCTAGGGCAGAGATTATTGAAATTGAAGCTAGGCCTTGTAGCATGTGCTTAGAACATAAAAAATTGCTTAAGGATGGTTTAGTCTCTTACAAGAATTGTGCTTGTTTAGAAAATGAAATTGATGCTTTGAATTGCTTGCTTAATACAAAAGCATCATTAATTTCTTGCACATCTTGCATTTCTTTGAAGAGCGAAATTGAGTCTTTGCGCGATGATATGAGCGCCAAATCATGTGACTCTTGTATTTGCTTTCACTCCGAGATTGATGTTTTAAATATCTCTCTTGCTTCTTTACATTCGGAGTTGAAGTCTTCATGTGCCAAATGTGAGTCACTTGATGTTGGTTTTTGTGCCATCGCTTTAGATAGCTCTTCTTTGGGAGGTTCGACTCTTTCGAACTCTTTTTGTGTTGTCCAACAAATTTCAAAAGACAAGGGTGCTTCTTCTTCAAATGATACTACTTCTTCAAAAGAGAAGTATCATTGTACCTTTTGTAAGAAGAATGGACACACTTTTGAGTTTTGCTTTCGCCGTATGAAACATGAGCGTCGTCGTACCTCTAGGAACACACATAGTCTTTCTCATGGCATGCTGGAGCCTAGTGCCGACACGAGGGAGAGTCATGATGTTGATTCTTCCAGGGCTTCCTTCTTGAGTGATAATGGTGCTTCGTCCTCTCGGACCATGTCTACTAATAGACTTTTCCACCATTGCTTATTTTGTGGGAAGAATGGACATCCTGTGGATTTCTGCTTTCGGCGTGCAAAACATTTGCATCGAGCTCATGCTTCTAAGTCTCCTAGTGGGCATAGTCTTTCTCATGAACATGCACACTAAAGAGCCTAGCACGAAGACTCGCTTTGTTGATGGCTTCTTTGACATATTTTCTAGTGGTGTTGGACAGCATCGTGGACTTGGCTTCCATGGTTTTGGTTTTGGTCCACGAGCTGCCCCGAGGTAGGATTTCCGCCGTTTTCCAAGAGGTGGACCTCATTTTGTTCATCGAGGTACACACCCACGGCGAGGTTGTGTGAGTTCATTTGATGCTTCTATTGGTTCTCATCATGGTGCTTTCAAGCTAGGCCATCGCCGCTTTTCTAGAGATGGACCTCATTTTCCTCTTCAAGTTGTCCACTCGCGGCGTGCCTCCAAGGATGAGATTGGATCTTCTTGCATGGACCATCATTTGCATCATGCTAACTCACATAATGGTTCGACTACTTCTGGTGGTGTTGTGTCCAAGGTTTGGGTTCCCAAGTATTTGCTCTCTAACGCTTCAGGATCTAAGACTTGGACACCTTGCCTTTCTCATGTGTAGGTACCGAGAACGCGGGTTGGAGAACATGGACTTAAGAGGTTCTGGTTTTTCTTGCTACATCACCTGATCGGGACACTTGATGGTTCTCCACCCCAATGATGGTCTCCAAGAGGCATGTGCTTTCATGATCGGTGTCTTCACATGTTTTGGTGAGCTATCTTATACCTTCATGCATTTACTTTCATGATTATTCATACTTGGCATGTTGTGCTTGTCTTTGTGCTCACTTGTACCATATTGGCATGTGTTACTCTTATGATATCTTTTATTATACCTTTGCTAGTACCTTGCTTATGTATCCATGGGCTAGATTGTTATTCATTATTTCCATGGGTGTATAAGCTTGGTTTTGTCAACATGAGCTTGTGCTGTCTTGTTCCTTTATTATCTTGCTCCTGTTGATTCTTGCTTATATATCCATGTATTATTTTGTTGTTCATTATTTCCATAGTTATGTGAGCTTTGTTTTGTCATCATGAGCCTATGCTGTTTTGTATATGATTTATCTTGCTCATGTTGATTTTTGCTGTCTGTATCCACATGCTTACTTGATATCCATGTCAGCATTCATTATCCATGATTTGTTCTATAACATGCTTTATGCGTACATGGTTGTTGTGCCTTACTGTTGATTGTGGATGCATGAGCCTTGCCATAACTTTCACTAGTATGCTTTACCTTTGACTGTATATATGATGTGTGATATGCTATGTGCTTGTTTGCTTGCTCCTATGCCTTATTGTGGACTAAGGATAGTTTGAGCTTTATCATATCTTGGATAGCATGTGCTGAAATTGATTTGTCTATCTTCGTGCTCATGTCTTAAATTGTTGATTATATGCTTTCATGAGCTTTGGATCATTTGCTGCTATCCTTGCTAGTTATGTGTCTTGGTACTGTTTCTCTAGATAATGTCTCACTAACCTAGTACCAAGGCATAGACTTTTTCTGTCTCTTTGGTGTAGTCATTTCAGTTGAGAAGAAGAACATGAGGTTCATGATTTCAAGCTGTTGGTTCTTCTTCATATGTGCATTCAATGATGGCTATCACTTTTTGGAGACGAAGGAATTTGAGATGAGGATGATGGGTGAGCGCAACTACTTTCTGGAGCTTCAAGGAATGGACCTTCATCCATCATGACTACATCTCACTGTCAAGCAGTGCGATTCAAGTTCGAGCTTCTAAACCTTACTTTTGTGTATGGTATCCATAGTCTTCCTTGCATAGCATCTGGTTCGTGTCAGGTGTTGGGCTTGTTGAATTCAGGGTAGATAGGAGGCTCTGTTCTAGCACGTGTTCTTTTTAGGCACTCTTTTTATCCCATGGTTTGTTAGGATGCACTCTTCTCACTGCCTAGGTCGAGCTTGTCTCCCAATCACTAGTCTTAGTAGGTTTTAAGCTGCCTGTAAGCTTTTTAGTGATGGTGTTTCGCTCCCTAGCTTTTCGAGTTGTTTTCCCTAGAGATCTTGTGGAGTTTGAAGTCTTTGTGCTAGTTTTGTGGAGTCCAAGGCACAATTGGCAGATATCCTCTCAAAGCCTTTAGACCCAACAAGGTTTGCCACCTTGAGAAGCGAGTTAGGGGTAGTTTACCCCTATGGGTTGGTTTGAGGGGGAGTTAGTTCGTTTTTGAACTTTCCTTGTTCATTTGAGCTTTCCTTGTTCATGTGAACTTTTGTGGATCTTTTCCGATACCTTCTTCAAGTGGTATCTTCTTCGGATCCTTTTGATCTTTTTGATCTTTTTAGGCTTTTAAAGTCTTTTGTGCATCTCATTGTACCCTATTGCATTCATACGAAAAATCCAAAAAGATGCATTGTAATATAAGCTTTACTGCTCATCTTTTAAATTGATGAAGCTTTGCTTTTTACCCTCTTGAGCTTTAGTATTTCAATTCTTGCTCAAGAGTGTGTCTAGTTCTTTGACTTGCTAGAATTATCATGCTTTCATATGTGTAGCAAAGTCTTTGCTAAGTGAGCTAGAACTTTTAAACAACTTGAACTGAAAATTGCAATTTGTGGATCTTTTAGCGAGTTGCACAATTAGTGATCCTTTTGTGACATTGGCCCTGTCAAAATTGCTTTGTTAGCTCTGGAATCTAGAATTGAACATCTCTTGAGCTATTTGTTCCTTTAAAGAATCTAAAACAGCCCTTGTGCAAAATGAAAAATGATTTCTTTTTGTGCGAAAAAACTGATCTCACCAATTCTTTCTCATGAGACGGCTTGCCATTGCACTAGGCATGGACTCAGGGGGAGTTTTGGATAACCTAGACCACTCTTTTAAGCTTTTCTTGCTTGGGATGGTCGCAGCAAGACTTGAGATCTAGCACATGGCTAAAAAGCAAATTGTCATTGTCGGTTGAAGCTTAGGAAAAGATTGTGGATGGCTCCTAGTCCATGATCTTCTTTACTAAGATAGACCTTTTATCAACTTGAATATTCATTGTAAATGAGGAACAGTTGAAATTTGCGCTTTTGACAAAAAATTGAGCTAAATGATTCAATTCAGGACTTTTTGTCTCTAAGATGGTCTTTGCTAGCTTCTGGATCTAACAATGACATTCTGACATGGCCATTATCACTTTAGGATACATGTTGTTGAACTTGCTAATTTTGACGCATTGCTTAATTTGATCCAACAACATGTGATATATTGAGCTCTTTAGCCTAGCTTTGCTATATATGTCTTAACATGATCTTGCTAGTTTTGTCAGGCTTGATATGTCTTGAGTGATAATAGAAATGCTAGCCTGTTCTTTTTGGTAATCTCCAAAGCTTCTTTTACTTAAAATTGAAAAATAAAAAAAAATGAATGAAGCCACTCCATCGCATTTCATGCATGCTCTTTCTTTTGCTTCTTCCTTTCTTGTGCATTTGTCTTCTCTGGATGAGAGGAAGGTATGATTCCTTGATGAATCCATTGTCAAAGGGGGAGAAGATATAGCAAAAATGTAATGTTAATAAAGAGCTTATTGGATATGGGGGAGAAGTTTTGTAAGGGGGAGAAGTTATGAGCTTTTTGGAGAGAATTGGAGAAATAGAAAATAGAAAATTCTCTCTTGAAAAATGATGATTATAGTGAGGGGGAACTTTCAAATTGCATTCTTTTGGTCTTATTGCCATTTCTGAATTTGAATTGCAATTCTTGAGACTCACCATGATCAAAGGTCAAGTAGAACAATTGTTCTTTCATATGGACCTTAAGTGAGATTTTTGTCACTTCTCTGGAAATTGAAGCTTTTGTGCTTTCTTTTGTTGTATCTCACTTGCCTATGCTATTTTGAAGCCAGCTTGGTCATTTTCATTGCTTTCTCTTGCTAATGGACCAAGTCGTGCCTTTGCACGAAAACGTCGAGTATTTTCATTTTCAAACCTCAAACTTACATTTTCTGAGATATTGCCAATGTGTTCATCAAGGGGGAGATTGTGGATATCATGGGGATATGCTTACGATCTTAGGATGATGAGACAATTAGCAATGGCGTTGAAGGTTTGCGGAATCACCCGTTTTCGGCGTTGCTCCAGTTCTGTCAGGCCTCTGGTAGTCTGACCGGCCATGATGGCAGTCAGATCGGCCATGCCTTGTGTTGATTTTCTGGAATGGTGGCTGGCGGTTAGACCAGCCGAGGTGGCGGTCAGACCGGCCAGTATAGCGGTCTGACCGGCTTTGCCTCAGCGGTCAGACCGACCAATTTATGAACTTTGGAATTTGGAGCAAGGCCAAAAATAGAGGGTGTAGGCAAGTGAGAGGGTTCTTCTGCACTTGGTCCCATAATTTTTGGAGCTTCCAGTCAAAAGATCTATTTGATTGAAATTTCCAGAGAGTTTCGGTTTTCCAGGGGTGGAATTTCGGCTAAGTCCCAATGTGGCGGTCAGACCGGCCTTTGGCTGGTGGTCAGACCGGCCAGTGGGTGGTCCGACCACCAAGGGTAGCGGTCTGACCAGTTTTGGCTTATTTCGCCGGCCTGTGTGGCGGCGATTTGTGTTTGTTAGGTCCAGTTCATGTTCATCAGTGCATATGTGTTGCATGATTCATGTTTTGGCTAACGTGGGTCAAGTTGTGAAGAACTTGTTCCCGGAAACGGTTTGTTGGTCTATTCTTTGTGCGGTGGCTTGCGGTCTATGACGGTCGGTGGCAGGAGGATCAGGACTAAGCTTGGAGAGCTGAGGTCCAGAACGATCAAGGATGTCGGGTGAGGTCAGAGAACTCAAGCGGGGCGCAGAATGGACATGGATGACCGAACGGGCGGTTTGGTGCGACTGGTTGGATCAAGCGGCGCGGGAGTCAGTGCAAGTGCTATGGTGCCGGTGGGATCCGGACGGGAGATACTTGTCGACATGGAGCCATTGATCAACCTACACGTGGCGAAGCATGGGATTGCTTCACGATCTGTGGACTCGGTCTTTTGAAGAAGGATCGAGAAGGGGTATTTTGGTAATTTCACCAAATACCGCCTTGGTGACCTTTGGCTAAACCGCTGGGTGGTCGGTATATGGTGAAGCGGTTTAGGTCAATCGATGATGAAGATGGCGCTTTGAGATGCGTGCGTGTGTTAACCCATTGTGTGTTAGGGTTTAATGGGTGCCCTAATGGAATATACCCTAGATGCTAGCCTCCATTATAAATAGGGGGATGTTGTGGGCTGTTGCTGCTACTAAAGACCAGGAGAGAGCCAGCCCAAAACCCTTGCTTTTGGTTGCCGTATTATGTGTTTAGGGTTTTGAGGAGAAAGATGAGAGGCTAGGGTTTCTAGGGTTTGGATTGAGTGTGTGCTCACGTGGTGAGCTTTGTCCTCCTAGGGGAGTGGCTATAAACCCTCAACAACCCCATATCAATCTATGCAAGATTCCTCAAAGATGAGTCCCTATTTGTTTTTGCTCTCTATTTGTTGATTTTGGGTCTTTGGTTGTTCCCCGAGTTTTCTATTAGTTTCTTGCGTAGATCTAGCTTGCTGTGACATATGGGAACATACTTAGGTTCATCTACAACATCATTCTCCCACGAGCAAGTGTTGGATCTCGTTTTCGTATTTGCTCGGCTTTTGAACACCCTTCGCTCATATTGAAGAAGGTTAGGACTTTGGCATAGATCTGGACGATCGTTGCTTGGAATAGGTTCCTGATATCCTTAGGAAGTTGTGTCTCAAGTTTGGTCAAGTTTCATCATGTAGATCAAAAGTTAGACCGATTTGAGTTTTGGTTTTCGGGCTGTTCTTACTGTTCTGTGTCAGGTCCGGTTAGACCGGTTTTACAACATCGGTCAGACCGCCTGACCAATTTCAGTTTGGGCTATTTTCCTCTGTTCTTCAGTCAGCCGGTCAGACTGATTTTATAAGGCCTGTCAAACCGCCCGTCGGTCAGACCGAAATTTTGCCGCCGGTCTGATCGATTTACCAGATTAAGGTTTGATCCTTTTGTTGGGCTTTTGCTTTGGGGGTTGATTGGATTCAACACAAGGCTTTCACTGTGCGTATATACTGATCTTCTTAGCTTTCGTAGCTATTGGAGAAAAGCTCGTGTTGAATCTAATTAAGGTGAAGTTTTAAGCGAGCGTCTATTCAGCCCCCCTCTAGTCGCCTTTCCGGTCCGACAGTATTCATGTTATAGACAGACACATTTTCAAGATTCAAAACATATAATCCATTCACCAATGGAGCATGACCATAAAGCATATCTTCAAAATAAATTGAACAACAATTGTTCTTTATTCTGAACTCATAACCTTTTGTTCCTAAACATGAAGCAGAGATAATGTTTTTGCTTAAGGCTGAAACATAACAACAATTATTTAATTCCATAACTAATTCTAAAGGTAAAACTAATGGTAAAGTGCCAATAGCTAATGTAGCAACTCTTGCTTCATTGCCCACGCGAAGATCAACCACGCCTCTTGTCAAACTCCTACTCCTTATCAATCGTTGTATCGAATTGCAAACATGATCAACCGATCCGGTATCAAATACCCAAGAACATGTAGGAGAAATGACAAGATTAATTTCTATAACATTTATACCTGAACTGGAAGTCTTACTTCCTTTGTTCTTTTTCATCTCTACTAAGTACTTCTTACAATTCCTCTTCCAATGCCTAGTCTCATGACGATGGTAGCATTCTGTATCAGGCGTAGGACCTATCTTGAGCTTCTTAAGCTTGGCCTTGGGACTCTCGATCCCATCTTGAGTCTTTCCTGTGCCTTTTTCCTTTTCCCAAGACTTAACCTTTTTCTTGAAGCTAGTAATCTTTTGAACCATCATCACATGATTGGAACTTTTCTTGATGCTCTCCTCAGCACCCTTAAGCATGCCATGTAACTCGGTCATTGACTTCTCTATGCCATTAATATGAAAATTCAATATGACGGGCTCAAAGCTAGCAGGGAGAGATTGGAGAATTTACATCAGTAGCCAACTCTTGGCTAAGGGGAAAACCAAGTTTTTCCAAGCTCTCAATGTGGCCATTCATTTTGATCACATGAGGACTGACTGTGTTACCTTCTGACACCCTACAAGAAAACAATGCCATAGAGGTATTGTACCTCTCTACCCTTGCTTGGTCTTGAAACATTCCTTTCAGACCTATAATAATATTGTAAGCATTCGTGGTCTCATATTGCTTCTGAAACTCAGAGTTCATGGTAGCAAGCATAAGACAGTGTACATCGACTGCGCCATTGCAATGCTTCTTATAAACATTATTTTCAATACGAGTAGCTTCTGCATTCGGCTCATTGGGATAAGGACCCTCTAGAATATATTCCTTCTTTTCTTATTTGAGAACAATTCTTAGATTACAAAACCAGTCAATGAAGTTTGTTTCATTCAACTTTTTTTTTCTCAAGAATAGATCGCAAGTTAAAGATAGGTGTGGAGGAAGTACTAGGTGCCGTGATCTATAATAGAAAATGTGTATATACAAAAAATCAGCACTATATTTATGTAGGTTCTTCTATTAAATAATTTAACAAAAGAGACTCCCTCTAACTTCATATAGTGGGTTCAAGATACATATTTCATTAAGTCATAGTGAGTTTTGGCATCACTACTAGAAACCTAGTGATTTAGGTAAGCAAACAGTTGCTAATTATATCTCATATGACTCTTGTTTGTTGTGTGACATCACTATATCCCGACGACCAACACCATGCCCCAAGGCCCAAAACCATTTTGATAGTCTTATCAAGGTAAACTAATATTATGCACATGGGTGTCCGACACCCATCCTATCTTATTAAGATAGTTAATGGCACCCCACTTTGGTAGACCTACCGATTAGTGATCAAAATTGTGATAGGTGCAGCAATTGGAAAGGCACTAAGTTTACTTAATTTTTCTTGAGGGATACTACTCTATTATGTCAAAATATCTAATGATAAAAACATGATCAATAGTATAACAAGAACAAAATAAATATTCACAGATAATCATATTAAATTGTGAAATAGTATGGACCTTAACATGGCAATCTGTAACATCCCAAATCTGGGTATGTGTTTCAAATGTAAGAAAATGAGAAGGAATTAAAACTTTTCTTGCATCTTGTTGTTTTTGAACTTTTCTATAATTCTTGTAAAGGAATTGTGAAATTCAAAAACTCCAAGCTCCTATTGACTAAAGTCATGTCCCCTTTTTCAATCCTTGTTGAGAATCTTGTGTTCAACCTCTAGAAATATTTTTTCTTGGTTCTAGGGCTGCTGTGTGACTCCTCTGAAAAATTTCATAATTTTTAGAAATTATTTGATAATTTTTAGAGGCAAGTCAAACCAGTTTGACTCTTGGTCAAACCCTAGAACAAACCTTGAGGAATTTCTGGAGAAAAATGCTCTACATAAAAACCTCTGGAAAATTTATACAAGGTTTATCCTGGAGTGAGGAACCTCTAGTCAAAAATTCAGAATTTTTGGAGTTAGTTTGCTACCTCTAAAAATTCTTCCAAGTTTTCTGTTGGTTTCAAACCCTAAGTCAAATTTCCTGTTTGGGTCTGAGTCGGACTCGAGCCCAAACCTCTTTCTTGGTTGAACCTAACCGCCTAAATGCACTCGGGTCCGTTCCAGTTGGCGCGTGCATTTTGGGCCGTTAGATCCATCGGACAGCCCACGTTCGCGTGGACGTTCGGACAGCCCGAGTGTCCATCTCTATCTCAGCCGTTCATTTCTAATCGGACCGCTAGGATTCATTTGAACGTTCGGACCGTCCGAACATTACTTTCAATCTGAGCCGTCCATTTCTAATCCAACCGTTGGAGTGTTTGGACCGTGTCTTTTGGGTTTGGCTCAACCCACTCGTTCACTTCTGACTCGAGCCACTTTGTTTCTTTCACTGACCGGTGGGTCCCACTGGCCTGTTCTTCCCCTTCCTCCGCTGGCTCGTGTGCGGGGCAGAGAGCCATGGCAGGGCGTGGGAGAGGGCAGTGCCTTGTCCCCTCCTTGGTGTCCTTCAACAGCTCTTAGGGTTTAATGCGCGTCAGTGTTTCGCCCCAAAGTCGCGTTCCTACCTGCTCCCATTGCCTCAGCTCACCCATGGTAGCGCTTGGACCAGGTTCACCGTGGAGCTTGGTCCTTGCTAAACCTTTGCTCTTCGGCTATATAAAGCCCTCAAGCTCCTCCTCATCTCTCTTTCAGCACCACCTTGGTTTGCCTTGCTCCCTCTCTGCTTGGTTGAGCTCAAACCACAGAGAGCCCCCAAATCGCCATTGACGGCCGTGAAGCTTCTTCGTTGCCACCAGTGCTCCAGTGGTTCTTCTTCACTTCTTTTCGTGTCGCCTTGTGCCTTTCATCGTCGTGATCAAATCTCCTAACTCAATTTTGTTTGGCATTCACAGGAATCGCCTAATTTTGGGTTGGATCTCTTTCGGCCGAAGTTCATCGTTTTCGTCCTCAACTCCGGTATGGACCTCCTCGTTTCAATTAATTGCTCTAGGGCCGTCTCTGAGCCTTTATGAAGCTAACCTTACCATGCGGTCTTGTTCTTTTTGCTCAGGCCGCTTTGTCCGCGTTGTCTTCCTCAGCGTTGGTGCGGCTCTTCATCGCCAGAGCTCCTCCGGTCATCTCCTTGTCTCTCTAGTGCTAAGGTAGCTCCCTTGTAGTCTTTAGAAGCTTGGGCACCTGCTTCTCAGAACAATGCGGAGCTTAGCTGTCGTTTTCGCTTTGGCCGTGCTTTGCACCACCACTCCTCTCCGGCCCGCCGTCGTTCTAGGCTGGCGCAGCCGTTGAGAATGCTCTCTGTGGGTGCGCATCGCTATTGCGGACCTGTGCATGCCTTTGGTTTGCGCCGCCGTGACTGGAGTCACCGGCGGTGAGCCCATCTTTGCGCTCGGGTTTGTTGTCGGACGCGGCACAGGCTGTAGCTAATTCATTAGGACAAAGATTGTGTCATTAATTGCTAATCAATGTTTTACAATTTAATGGCTGTCCTAAATGGCTTAACTGTCACTAACTTGTGGGCCTACGCACTTAAAACCCCACGTTTGTGTGCGCAACGCTGTGATCATTTTGGACCGTCCGATCTAGATCCAGCGATCCAGATTGGTTGGGCCGTTCGGACCACTGAACCTCCACCGTCCGATTTAGATCCAACGATCTAGATCGCTGTGAACGTTCGGACCACCGAACCTCAGCCATCCATTTCTAGATCTGTGGCTTAGATTCGTTGGAACGTTCGAACCGTCTGAATGTCACTTCGCTCTGAGCCATCCATCTTTAGATCAACGCTCTGGATTGATTGGGCCGTTCGGACCGTCCAAACGTCCCCTTCATTGTGGACCGTCAGATCTAGATCCAACCGCTGTGATTCGCGTGGGCTGTTCGCGCGCGCGTTCGTCCAGTGCGCTTGGGCCATTCGATTTGATCTCAATGGCCCAAGTTTTTCCGCTTTGAGTTAGTAAAAAGAAAAGCCCGAAAGCTTTTATTTGTAAACCGTAAATTGTGTTAAACTTCAAAATTGCTTAACTATTTCGTTTTAGCTCCATTTTAGTTGATTCAAATCTTGTTAGCTCTGGTTTTAACTAAGCTTTAATCTAAAAATGGTTGAAAGTTTGGTTCTGTTCCAGAAAAAGTTGTTAATAAATTTAAATTAGGTTTAGCTTTATTGTTGCATTAAAAATTCATTTAACTTGAAAAATGCATAAGTATTTCTCTGTAGCTCCTTTTTGAGTGAAATTAAGTTTGTTGGTTTCCTCTGTTAGTGTGCTTAATTGTAGAATAGGTTTTAGGCATGTTGCGGCCTCTAAAGTTTCTGCTGTTACATTGGTCTTATGCACTTTTTCATGTCTTTGAAATATCATAGAAAATGCATCCTAGCTCCAAATGAGGTGAATCAAGTTGTGTTGTTCATCTCATGTGGTGCTCTATTTACCATAAAAATTTCAGGTGCGCCACCTCTCTGGAAATTTGTGCCAAAAATTTAATTTCGGATGAATAGTAACCAAAATGAATTTTTTAGCCTTTTTCCAACCGGCTAAATTTGTTTTGGCCATAACTTTAGCATTGAGTATCCAAATCAATTGGTTCTTGTTGCTAAATTCCTTAAAAAATCATGCTCTTCCTGCTGTGTAAGTTTCATGGCTTTTGGTTGAATTTGGTTTTTGAGTCTTTTCGGTGTTCTTCGTTCTTATCGGTTCTTTTCGTTTCTTTCGTTAGGTTCCGATGAGTTCGTTGATTACGAAAGCGATCCTCTGCAGCAAGAAAGCTACCAGCAAGGCAAGCAGTTATTTTCCATTTGATCATGTTGATCGCATTACTTTTAAAGTCTAATATCTTGTTTACAAATTGTATGTATGCATGCTTTTGTGTCAAAGTTAATTTTTCCGATTAGAGGTAGCTAATCCTAATGCATGGTTTCCTTAAATTGTTCATCCCCTGCCACTAACCTTAAGTTATTAATCTTGCTGGTGAATTAGAGCTCAGTGGTTGAATTATGCTCTTTTATTATCTTTTCGGTGTCATGCTTAGAAATGCTTAGCTACCGGTAGAATTGGGCGGTTATCGACTTAGTCGATGACCTTGATCACACAAATCTATTATTACATTATGTCCAGCACTTTGTGCTTTGTTAATTTGTAAAGTCAAAACTGAAAACAAATTGTTATTGACTTGGGCACAATGGATGATGGTGTGATCTTTTGGTGTGACTGAAATGGTGCCTAAGTCAACAAGGACCGAACATCTTGTTACACTAAACCAATCATTTTTGCGTGCTAACCACACGAGGGTATTGGGAACCCCTCTTGACTTAGTAATTTGGGAGGTGTTAATTGATGAGTCGCTGGTGGTAGTTATAGGAGAAAAATGTTCAATGTTCGTTATGGGATGAGAGGGATGGGTTCCTTTCTCGGTTCTCCATACCCAGGAGCACCCACAGTTGCTTCAGCTGGGCCGGTGCGTCCGACTCAACGTGTGGGTCCTTAGTGGGAGCCCGTAGTAGCGGTTCACTAAGGGTTAACCCCCATACGTGTGACTCTTAATTAGCACATTCCATTGGAAGCGTCTCGTAGGACTTAGCAGTGTCGGCATACCAAAGGAAGTGTGCTAAATAGCTTGGCGAAAAGGCGGTTTGACGTGTGGGTACATTGGTACACCCCTGCAGGGTTAAATCTATTCGAATAGCCTCGTCCTAGGTTATGGACACGCTTGGGGAGGTCTTTCAAGAGTTAGACTATAGCCTTTACCTTAAAACTTGATGTGGGTGGTACGAATGGGTAATTCGTGCTATGTTGTGGTGGCTATTGGGTTAGCCACTTCCAGGATGTTTTTATTTTGTTGTTACTTGTTGTCTCGCTGTTTTTTGTCAAATAAAAACGGATTGTAAACTGCTTTAAATCTATTACATTATTGCAAATGAAACTTGCTTTATGCTGAAAATGAACCCTATCCTTCTCCTTTGATTAAGCTTGCATGCAGTTATATATAGGCTTGTTACTCGTAAGTCTTGCGAGTACATTCTTGTACTCATTTGCATTGCTTAATTGTTATAGAGGAGGTTGATCCCCAAGGGATCGACTTTTGTGAGACGGACTTCGCTTTAGACGGCTAGCTTAGCGGCCCGGTCGGTTGCCTTGTGGGTAATGGCAAACCGTGGCTTTTGTTTATCGCCATCTTATGGCTTTTGCTTCCGCTATTTATTTAGCTCTTTAGCTTGTTATTTGGCCGGTCGGCCCCTTTTGTAATAACTCTATTATGTATGTCTTTTGCTTTGGAAAATTCTTGCTTCGGTTCTGTGCTTGTATGGAATTGATGCATGATTTTGTAAAAGGGTGTGTGTACAGCAATTCTGAGAGGTACACATTGTCCCGAGGAGCGGGATATTTTGTTTGTGATGCTAGGGTCAAGTGGAAGACTAAGCATTACAAGCTAAATACCCCGGGGTCTCACACAATCTCCATCACCACGCTTCATGTCCACCGAGCCATCATGCTTGAAATCACCATATTCATATACTAAGCAATTACTCCTAAAGGCTAGTAATGAATTACATATGATGAGATCACGCATCACATGTCGGCACGCAGACCGTTATACAATAATATATCGCTCGATGGCTATAACTTAGCATGACATGTAGGCCATGAAAAATCCATACATGCATCACATACACAATGTGACATATTATTCACATCAATCCCTGTAAAAAGGTGTTATGCATATAATCCAATTCTATTAGGTGACATGAACACATGATACTATATAACGCGACAACGATTACCTAGAACAGCGAGTCAAAGGCAATGCCCTTGGAAAAAAATTTTGGGACATGAATCTTATTTACGTAATTGAGCCTTGGCAGAATTCCGAACCAATATGATCATTGCTTCCATACGACTACGCATCACGGCATACCCCGATGGCGAAATTCTGACCGGTGGGAGTATCATGCAATGTGACTGTGAACAATCGCAGTTTAATCATCTGGTGCTATCAGCTCATACCTCCCGCAAACCTATCTACTATCTCCGAAACCAATTGATCTCATGAACCAGTGCCTAAACCGCTCTATCCATATGAACCGATCTAGGTTACCATACCAAAAAATAGCAATAGATCCAATCTACTACTACCACATAAAAAGTATATGTGACCGATCTAGAACAAATACTACACAACATAGCTCTGATACCACTGAAGGGATACAAGTAGGCTATACTAGCTAGCAATTCAAAATTTCTACCACATAAACTAGGAAGCCATGCAAGCAAGAGATCATTGATCATTATCACTAGACGCGCAGTGCAGCGGAAGAAGAGTTGGAGCGCCCTGATCCAACGTCGAGCGCGTCGATCTAGTGGTTGTATTCGATCGTCCAACATCCTTGGCACCGATCGTCTCCTACAGACACCTATCACGTTCCTTACATAGGTCGTGGATCATCCTCGATCAGTGCAGTAGTGCCTCTACGGTATCTAGACGTCTAGGGGTGCAACGGCGCAAGCCGGTGTGCTAGCACCAATGCTCATGTTAGAGCCTCCGGGGAGATGACGGCTAGGGTTTCGGTGGTACAACTCTGATACCTCCCAACAGCCCCATGCATTCCCTTATAAAGAGCCATAACGGATCCTATCTGAACTTGTTTGTTCCAACCCAATAAATGTGTGACTCGGTAGGTTCATGCATAATCGTTTGTGACTCGTAAACTCCTTTTCGACCACAAGTCGTTAGCGGTTCCTAGCAGGACATAATGATTCTCGAATACACATAAATATTATATCAGATGAACCTTATGCAATATGATCTGCGATCAGGTCCTTATGAGTCACGACCAGCTCGCATCTCCATACGACCAGTTCACATTTAGTCACGACTAGTTTATAACATCTTACGACTAGTTCGCCGACCAGTTAGTGATCATTTACGACTAGCTTGCGACCAGTCTATATCTCCATACGACCAGCTCGTATCAAGTCGGGTTGAACGACCTGTTTGCGCATTCTCCTTGTGCCTTATGATATTTGGTTGAACTCTAGGTGAGATATATTTCATCCATGGACTATTCAATACTTTCTCGATCAAGTGATGGATAACTACATGTGGTCGACTCTTCGACCACTAGTGGCACGACCATGCACTTTATTTATCCGACCACATCGAGGGGCCCAGAGATATCTCTCCTGTTATGTTAGGAGGGGCAAATCTCATATCCGACCAGCACATCCCTCCACATGTTTCATAGCATACCTGAAAGCTACCTTTATAACTACCCAATTACGAAGTAGCGTTTGGATACCCCTAAGTGTACTATTACATATGTAGGAAACCATGCTGATCTTAGGTCTAAGGATTATACATCATCATTGCTTGAGACCAACTGATAACACACAAAATCATAACAATCTCAATAGTGTCTCAAGGTGGGTCAATCCAACACCATGTTCTCTAACATGTGTTTACATTATTGATTTGATATCCCCATACCCATGACTGGTGAAACACGATCATCAATCAATACATGTGAAAGTCAATAAGTCACTAGTGTCCCAACCATTGACACCCGACCAGGGATACATTTAGAATGACATCATATAACTTAAAGCGCTTCACCAACAAGTCACATAGTTGTTAATCTTTATAAGTGATATTTCATCCAAGGAACATAATAACATTTATTCTATAACTCATAAACATAGATGTGATACAATCATCTCTATAATTTCCTCTAGGGCATATCACCAACACCATTATCCATAATAAGTATTACAGATAAATAATTTCATTAATTGAGGATTATTGAATCCTCATCAATGTCAGTGCCACATCCCCGCCACCTTAGCTGTCGTCATTGTAGTCAGCCGCCACATCACCTGAACCAAACCCTAGATCCAATCGGTGCGTGGACTTGGTTCACCGCGAACCGTGTCACTGACAAGCTGACCCCAACTATTAGTTTCCTGTTCTATGAACCGTTTCACTGTGCACCTCAAGCCTTCTCCATGGGCTCGGTCCATAAACCATGGGCCCAATTGACAATCTATGTCCTTTTTCGAAAAATCTAAAAAACAAAGATTCCCAGAATATTCCTTTGACCCACCAGTCAGACGTGTAACCTCTGTCCTCTTTCTTTTTCCCAAATCTCTCCCATCAAATTTTTCGAAAGCCCGTTCTCCTTCATACAAGCTCCAATTTAGTTCGTTCTTATTTCTAAATTCCTCTAAAATCGGGCTCTCTCTTACAGTACTGGTTTGTTTTAATTTTGGATTTTATTTTAATTTCTTTTGATTTTAATTGTAACTCGTTTGTTTTCTCTATCTCGTTTAGACAACGATTTCTAAGGAGCGGTGGCAAGATTTGAAGATTAGAGTGTAGTAATTATTTAGACAAGGACTTCCTAGGTTGGGTTATTATTAGTTGGACATAATTGTACTACCAACATGGGTTGATGTAGCTATGCTTAACCATGCTTATTTACACGAAGGATTTATTGTCAGAATGATCAGTTATTATATCAATTTGACTTAATGAGAAGTGGAATGGTTCCATGGTAGGATACACCAATGGTCTTGGTTAAACAAAACTGGTTTCTATCTTGAGTGAGCGATCGTGGAGAAAAGGGCTTATCATTTGCACATTGTGGATGGGTGGTCTCACCTAAGAAATCTAATGACTTAATCTTGTGCACCATTGAACAAGATCATACTGTACAACCACTTGTCTAGTATGGAATAGACCTGGTTGATTAATTTCCAATGTCTTAACTTTGGTAATGCCATGTGGTGGGTGTGGATTCTGGGATGGACGAGTAGACTGACATGGCACAAGAGCCCCCCCCCCCCACCCCGACTATGGTGGATGGAACCCTTCGGTGGTTAAACCTTAGCAGGTGGGACTGGGTTGGGACGGAGCATTGTCAATGCCTTGTTATGACATTCTCTTGTCAAGGGGTCATATCTTGTAGGTAAAGATGTACAACATCTACATAGTGTTAAAACTGTTCAAACAGTCGTATATCTGGTTATGGACAATGTCTAGGAATTTCACACAAGGTATAGAGTTTTCATAAAGAATTTGGATGGTGGAATGGTTGAGAAGTGAATAAGTAGTTCACTAGTTGTTTCAAAGCAATTGTTTATTTTATTTATTATATCTTTCCAAATATGATTTACAATCTATTTACTGTATTTATTGTCAACACTTGCTTTCTGCGAAAGAACCATATGGCTATTTCTTTGTTTAAGCCTTACATGAATATAATATTGCATATTGTTCCTAACGATTTGCTGAGTACTTTATGTACTCACGGCTATATACATTGTCGCTTGCTAGGTTGAAAAGGACAAGTTAATCAAGAGTTCTATGAGCTGGAGTATGTTGGACCCCCCGGGTGTGGAATACCCAAAGACCCTATGTGTATATCGTACTAGTCCCATAATCAGTGGCTAGTACACACATTCACAATATTTGGCAATCACGTCCATCTATTTACATATACAAAAAAAAGAAAAATGGTACTTAAGAGATTACAAGTTATTACATCAATGGCCCATCGGCATATTAAAACCGATATCAACAAAGTAAAAATAGCAACGGAAGAAGAAATAAAAGTAGAGAAATTCCAGTGGCATGCCTATCTGACCCTCAGGCAACCGACAAGGCCTAGATAGACCCATCAGCGAACCCTCCGGTTCCGAGTGCGAAGCACATATCGTTGGGCGTTGGTTCATCTTCGAACTCTGAACAACAATATAAGCAAGATTGAGTACAATGCGTACTCAACAAGACTTGTAGTGTATCACAAAATTTATTTGTAAATGCAAGGCTATCAAAGGATGAGGCTCTACTCTACAAGTTATTTTTCTTAAAGCCATTTTTATTTGCAATATTCATAAGTAGTACTTTGCAATGGAATTTGAAACAACAGTTAAATAGATACCGGACCGTAAGTAAGTAATTGAAAATACAACAGATAATAATAACAAAAACACTCGCAACCCTCCTCGGCTGCGAGCAACATTTCAACCCTCCTCGGTTGCGAGCTACATTTTATTTTCAGCCATAACATGGCAGTTAACACAAATAAAACCCACAAGTCATTGCCCAAGTTTTTCCAATAATACAGTTTTTGAAAATCAAAACTAAACCCATACCTTCCAAACTAAGCACGCTCATGACCGCGAGCATGACTATTTAAATAGATTTACACTCCGCATAGGTGTACAACTTTACCCCTAGTACATCAATTATCTAGTTTATTCGGCATCCACCGAGGCCACCACTCACTCCCGTAGGTAAGTAGTCTAGAGCACACGTCGAAGCCTTTACATCATCTAGTCCTAACCTTGCACTAGCCCAACTAATGTTTATCCTCACTTCACCTGGGTATCCCCCGTCGAGTGAGGCATTCGCAGTTGTGTCAGCAAGCTTTGTGCCCAACACCATGGTGAAGGGAGCCCCTTCGAACATGCCTACCCGGTCATGCCCGCACTCTACGGCCTACCTACGTGCAAGGCTAGTTTTCAATGACTTAATTAGCTAAGGCCGTTCCATACTAGAACATATGGTTATATGTTAGATCTTAGATTGGAGTTGCTGGCGTCCAGTCCTTAATTGACTTTGGGCGAGAATCTCCCATATCTACTAGTGAGGTACACTCCCTCACTCTTCTTAGAATATAATATAACTCGCCCGCGTCCAAAACTAGGTTTTGTATTTGTATTTTTATTCAAAATAACAGAGGTACACCCCTCTGAACATTTTTTATAAATCTCTCAAATTCACATTTATCATATTGTCCTTTTATAAATTTTTAGGAAAATCTATCACTCTAATAAGCAGTTGTGCGATAACCGCACTCAAAAACTCCGAAATAATATTATATATTGTCTAAACCATAACCTATTGGCTACAACAGCAGTAAATCAATTTTTCAAGGAGACATATGCATTGAATAGGATTTACAACTACCGACTTCCCAAACATAGCATTTTCATATCAAACGTACACATGCATAAAAGATTTTGCAAAACAAAGTACAGTAAGTAAAATAGTGGGATCAACATGATCAAAGGAGGTGCTTTCCTTGCTCTTGTTGTTCTAAATATTTTGGTGGTTGGTCGTCGAAATAATTGCTCGAGCAATCAACGTCTAATCCAAAAAGAGCCGGAAACGAATTAAATAATACCAATAAATTCAACAGTAACCAAATTCAAATATTTTACATATTATGGTATATCATGATTTTAGATGAATTTAGAAAACAAATCGTTCAATTTGGAGTTTTTATGCAAAAGTTATTCAAGTTTCAATTTGGTTCGGTTTGAAAAATCTCGGAAAAAGAAAAATGATGTCGAAGGCGTATTTTTAGAGTTTTACGCTTTCCAGCAGAGAAAGCGTATTCTCTCATACTTCTATAGATGTTTACACTTTCCAGTAAGGAAAGCGTAGTATCCTTTGGAGTCACTGAGGTTTATGCTTTCCAAATAGAGAAAGTGTATTACCTCAAAAGTAAAAGCGTACTTTGTATTTTCTTCTGATTTTTATTAACCCAATGTGTGGGGTCTGTTTGTTAGTGATTTGGTTCACACGAATAGTGCACAGACCAAGGGTCCATGTGCACAGTGGACAGGTTCACCGAGGTGTTCACTGTGCACTTAAGTGGTGGGACCCGTGTGTCAGTAACTCATTTAGAAATAACGTTTCGAATTAGTTTTTCTTTAATCTTTTGGCTCAGTCCCACATGTCAGTGACTCAAGCATTAACCAACCAATCATTTAAACACTGATTTGTCTTAATGACCGTGATTACGTGAGTAAATGGCGTTGCTACAGTGCATGTCTATTTTGGACAACACAGAGCAGCGTTTGGGTGCTCGCGGCCGCGCTCGTCGCTGACGCGGTGGCGCACAGTGGTGTCGGGGAAATCCCAAAATGGGTTCCCCTCGAGCTTGCACACCTGATGGTGCCGGCGGCGAGGGCTAGAGTGGCCGGTAGCGGCGGCACACTGGAGATGAGCGGCGACGACCCTACAGTTACAAGCCAACTATGAGCATAGTGATGCCCTTGACTATCTAGCGTGCGCATGAGCAACTACAAGTCACTAGGAGCTTACTAGTACCGAGAGAAAGGACGGAGGTGATCATAGGCTGGCCGGTGACGAAGAACTAAGGCGGCGCAGTGGAGCTTCCCTTGGAGAGCTCACTGGAGATGATAGTGAAGCTCGGGGTGGGTTGGAGAAGCTTGAAGATGCTCTCGGGGTGCTCCTGGCATAGATTATTGGCTCGGTGTTCACCAAGGGGGAAATGGTGGTGAAGGCGGCGTTGTCATCCGGAGTTGGGGAAGAAATAAGGTTTGGCAAGTTTGTGTGAACCAAAAGCCGAATTAGTTGAGAGGGAATGATCCTGGCATTCTAGAACACATCATGACACAGATGGTGCGAAGAAAAACCCTTCGGGGTGGCGGGAATGGTGGTAGTGGCACAGCGGCCGAAGTAGAGCTCAAGCTATACTCGTGCTCAAGCTTAGTAGGGGGGAGGGAGAAGGTGGAGGATGGTGAGGAAAGGAAGAGAGAACGCTCTGGTGGACTTCTTATAGATGGACGGGTGGAGAAACTCACAAGGGAGGAGAATGCACACGGGAAAGGGGTGGCGAAGCTCTTCGAGGTTTTGATAGAACAACGGGCTGGGCTGGCAAGCTAGCGCAGGCATGGGTGAGCGGAGGTGACAGGGGCGGTTGGGCAAAACTAGGGCACGACCAAAATGGTGGGCGCGTGGCGACGGGCTCATGAGTGGTGCAGAGCTTGCGTGCATTGTCGAGAGGGCGAGCCAAGGTGGACGAAGGTCCCTGCCAATGGGGCCCACTGTCAGCGAGAGTGAGAGGAGGGATTAGGTTATGGTTTTGGGATTTACAGGCTAGGGTTTGACCAAATTTTTTTACTAACCAAACAAAGTTCAAATATTATGAAATTTTTTATGAGGGCTCCTAACCTAATTTAGTTCCTTATGTAAATTTTTCAGAAGTTTATCTCTTCTTTGATTTTCTCTAAAATTCTTATAACTTTTGTTCTTATGCATTTGCATTTATTATTCTTAACAAAGTTTCACATAAGTTGTTTAGTAAATTTTTCCTGGGAGGTTATGCCCAAAATAATTCTCTCACCTATTATTTTTACTTTTTTTTATCTAATTGCTTTTAAGTGCATGTTTGTTTGTATTTCAGTATATGCTTTTAAAAAAAGTTCAAATTTCAAACATGGGTAGATTTTCATATGCAAAATGATCAAAGTTTTTTTTCCTAGTGCATTTCTATTATGTATTCCCAAAATGGATTTTGGGATGTTACAGACCTACCTCCCTTACAAACAATCTCATCCCCGAGATTCAGTGGACTCGGTAAAGAAGTAGGGGAATTTGGCTCTAAGGCAGTCTTCTTGTTCCCACGTAGCTTCATCTTTGGTGTGGTTGCTCCATTGGATTCTTAGCATCTTGATCGCACAGCTACGAGTGCGTTGTACGGCTTCATCTAGAATTTAGATTGGGTGTTCCCGATACGAAAGATTCGGTTGGAGATCAATGCTCTCCAACTGAGTGAGTTCGGTGGGGGTTCGGAGAAACTTCTTGAGCTACGATATGTGGAAGACGTCGTGTACATCCAAAATTTGAGGTGGTATCTCTAACTGGTATGATACCTCTCCTTTCCATGCGAGGATTCGGTATGGACCAATATACCAAGGTGCCAGCTTTCCATGGACTTGGAAACGGCGGATGCCTCGTAGTGGAGAAGCCTTGAGATAAACAAAATCGTTTACTTCAAAGCTTAACTCACGACGATGGCGGTCGGCATAACTCTTCTGTCGTGACTATGATTCCTTTAAGCGTCTTTTTATCGCATCAACTTGCTCTTGTGCTTCTTGGATAACGGTTGGTCCAAAGAACTATCTCTTGCCGACTTCGGACCAAAATAGAGGGGTCCTGCACTTTCTCCCATAAAGTGCTTTGAACGGAGACATTTGAAGACTAGACTGAAAGCTGTTGTTGTAGAAAAACTTGGCAAATGCCAAGCATTTCTCCCAATTCGTGCTATAGGACCGCACGCATGCTCGCAACATGTCTTCTAGAATTTGACCAATCTTTTTTTTGACCTTCTATTTGTGGGCGGAATGCCGTGTTAAAGAATAGCTTAGTTCCCAATAGTTCGTGTACGTTATCCCAAAATTGGGAAGTGAACTGAGGTCGTCGATCAAAGGTTATGATCCTTGGCACACCATGCAGATGGATGATGTTATCCATATAAAGCTCTGCAAGTTTGGCTCCATTGTAGGTGGTGCTAACTGGAATAAAGTGTGCCACCTTGGTTAGACGATCCTCGATAACCCATATAGAGTTGTGCCCATTTCGGGTATTTGGTAACCCTGTTATGAAATCCATACCGATTTCATCCCATTTCTACTCGGGAACATTCAGAGGTCGAAGTAATCCTGCTGGACGTTGGTGTTCCGCCTTAACACATTGGCATACGTCTCACATGGCTACATGCACGGTGATGTCTCACTTCATACCGGACCACCAGAATTGTTTCTGAAGGTCCTGGTACATCTTAGTGCTTTTGGGATGAATTGAGAGGGAAGAATCATGAGCTTCTCTAAGGATTAGCTCCTTGATATCACGGCCATTTGGAACACATAGCTGCTATCCGCGCATAACTAACCCACTCATGTTCTTGGAAAATTTTGATTTTCCATCTTCTTGTAGTTTGAGTTTGATTTCGGCGATTGCCAGGTCTTTGAGCTGAGCGGCTTGGATATGTGATTCGAGGGTAGGTTGCAGTACTAAAGCAACAACATAACCTTCCTCAACCACTTCTAAGTTGAGCCTTTGGATATCTTCATGCAGCATCGGTTGATTTGCTTCGATTGATGCACTCATGCAGTGAATTTTCCGAAGGAGGGCACAGCTATAATGTTGGCTTTACCAAGGTGGTAATGAATGCCTAAGTCATAGTCTTTGATCAATTTGAGCCATCTTCACTGCCTTAGGATTAGATCTAGCTATGTGAAGAAGTACTTCAGGCTTTTATGATCAGAATAGATCTCACCCCAATTGCCAATGAGGTAATATCTCCAGATCTTAAGAGCATGAACCATGGCTGCTAACTCCAAGTCGTGGGTTGGATAATTAGCTTCATGTGGCCGTAACTGGCGTGATGCATAGGCCACCACTTGACCTTCTTGCATTAGCTCACAACCGAGGCTGTGGTGGGATGCATCACAATACACAACGAGGCTTTTGTGTATGTCTTGCAAAGTAAGCACTGGGGCTGTTGTGAGCCTTTTCCTTAACTCGTGAAAGCTCTCTTCACATGATGCTAACCATTCAGACTTCTTCTTCTTCTTCAGAAGTTGTGTAATTGGTCTTGTAATCTTGGAGAAGTTCTCGATGAACTGGTGGTAATACCCCGCCAGACCGGGGAAACTTCGGACTTACAAAATGGTGCGAGGTTGTTTCCAAGCTAGGACATCTTGTACCTTGCTCAGGTCCACTGCCACACCTCCTTCAGATAATACATGGTCTAGGAAACCGACTTCCTTTAGGCAGAACACACATTTGTTGAACTTGGCATACAGTTGATGCTCGTGCGGCTTGTCAAGCACCAATCGCAAGTGTTGCTCATGCTCTTCTGTGGTCTTTGAGTAGATGAGAATATAGTCGATGAAGACCACCACGAACTGTTCCAAATACTCCATAAAAATCTTATTAATAAGATTCATGAAATTTGCCGGGGCATTGGTGAGTCCAAATGACATTACGATGTACTCGTACAGACCATAACGGGTGGTAAATGCAGACTTCAGAATGTCTTCTGGTCTGATCTTGAGTTAAAAATATTTGAGTCTCAAGTCAATCTTGAAGAAAATACATGCACCATTCATTTTATCGAACAAGTCGTCAATCCTTGGGAGAGGATATTTGTTCTTGATGGTGACTTCGTTTAAAGAACGGTAGTCGACGCACATCCGTAGACTATTGTCCTTCTTCTTTAGAAACAGCATGGGGCTTCCCCATGGGGATGAGCTAGGATGGATGACTCCCTTATCCAATTGCTCCTGGAGTTGTTGCTTCAATTCGGCCAACTAATCTGATGCCATTCGATAAGGTCGCTTGGACATAGGTGTTATTCTGGGTATTAAATCGATGACAAACTCCATATCACGATCCGGTGGCATTCCCAACAATTCATCCAAAAACACATTGGGATATTCGCATACCACGGGCACCTGACTAAGCTCTAGGATTGAGATGGAATTAAGCTTGGGCTGCTACAATGGAGCGACAGAAGTGGAAGTAAAAAGAATGCAATCTCCATCAGAGTTGACGAGAGACTGCTCATTTTGTGCAATCGATTACTCCCTGGTATTTGGATAGCCAGTCCATCCCAAGAATTATATCTAATCTAGGTGTATCTATCATGATGAGGTTGTCCTTGAATACTACCCCATTTATTTCAATATGAACATCAAAACATCCGAGTTTTGCCTTCAGGACAGACCCGGGGGAGTGAATTAGCATAATGCTTTCTAGTGATGTGGTTTCCAGTTTTTGTTGCATAGCAAACCTCTTAGAAACAAAAGAATGGGTTGCTCCAGAATCAAATAACACCCATGTAGGTACGGAGTGAACGAGAATCATACCCATCACCACATCTGGCGCTGCGTCAGCCTCCTCGGCGGTCATATAATTCAAACAGTTGCGTCCAAAGTCTTGCGCCGACTTAGGGGCTTGCTGCCCTCCTTAACCTCACGCGAGGCCCTGGGGTCGCTGTTGGACTCCAAGGGGTTGAGGTTGAGGCGCTGGAAACTTCCTCTTTGGGCACACATTCGCATAGTGCCCGCATTCGCCGCAGCCGAAGCAGGTGACGTCTACTGTCCGGTTTTGACTATTGGATAGCTGTCCTCTGTAGTTGTATTGCTGAACCACGGCCTGCTAAGGGCGAGGAACTTGGGTTTGGAACTGTGGAGGTGGTGGTGCTGAAGGACGTGCATTTGATGGTTGCCAAACCCGTGGTCTTGGCAGGCCACTGCTTGCTGATTTCTGCGCAAGCCACTTGCGTTTGTGGCTCTCCACAACCGTTCGGGTCCTATCCTCGCCCAGATGGCATTGTTGATAAAGGTTTGGAAGTTGGGGATGTGATGGGCAGCGAGTGACCATTTCATCTCATCATTGAGGCACTCCTAGAGTAGTGCAACCTTACTTCCTTCGGTTGGTATCTCGGACCCAGTGTAGCGAGCGAGATAGTGGAGCGATGAAGAAACTCCATCACTGTCTTGTTCCCTTGCCAGAGTTCATAGAACTCTCGCTTCTTGATTTCCATAAGGCCTGAGGAAATATAGGTGTTACAAAATTCTTCCTTGAAGGCGGCCCAAGAGATGGTATGGTCTTCAGGTAGAATGGCTTGATGGTTCTCCCACCAAGTTGTTGCTGCGCCTTGCAGCTGATAAAATGCATACAACACCTTCTCCTCGTCATTGCACTGGGCAATGAATAACTTCATCTCGATGGTGCAGAGACAATCATTGGCATCGAGAGGGTCGACTGCTGATGCAAAGGTCAGTGTCCGAGTTTGCATGAACTTGCCCATCCTGGACGATGGTTGGTTTGCAACAGCTCTATTTCCTCTAGCAGTTGTGCCAAGGGTAGCGGTGTTTTGCACCAACTGTTGGAGCAGGAGAGTGTTGGTTTGCCGCCCTTACTCGATCATGGCAAGCACTTGTGCCACGGTGGGCGGTGGCGGCAAAACTTCTGGTTCTTCGGCAGACGCATGCTGAGGTTGCTTAGCTGACGTCGATGTAGAAGGATGCTACGAATTGGGTTGCGAAGGTGTAGGAACCTTGCTTCCCAGTTGCTGTGATCCGAAGGTGGCTCCTGTCAGCATGAGCTGGCGGACAGAGCATGTTACCGGCATCCTGATCACACAAAGTGTAGTGTAAACAAACGTGCACAAGATGAGGGGGAATAAGCACAAGTTAAGCGGGTTAACAAGTATTATCATCCCAACTAATTTAACTTGTCTAAACTGAAAATATGCATAATTTTAAACTTTAGGGGCAGCACACATGAATTTTAACATAAGGGTCAAATTTACTTGTCGCACTTGCCCGTTGTTTGTACATTACAAAAGAGAGAAAATGAAACACCATAAGTAGCATATTACAGCTGGGTTGCAGCAATATCATACATTAGTTCATCCTACAAAATGTCCAAAAGTGCTCACGCTAAGTCCTACAAGTAAGCTCTAGACTATTTGCCGCAGTCTAGTCGTCGAAGTCATGTCGTGCAGCTCCTGAGGACTTCGGGGCAGCAGCGGGTGAAGGACCAAAGTGCTTGACCTCCTCGTGCTCATTGTGGGGAAGGCAGTGTTACTGCATCATCAGTGAAGACTCCTCCATCCCCGAGCAAATGGCCATCACCTGACGGCGGTGACCAATCGCCGACATGCAGGTACGTCGGGCACGGGACCGAATGTGGATGATGGGCTCCGATAGCTCCTTAGTGGGTGCTACTATGGTGTCCTCTCCATATAGTAGCTCCCGTGAGAAGAACCCCTGGCCACCATCGGCGCAATGTCCTCAAGTGTGGAGATCCTCCGGCGGGCCTCTAGCAGCTCGCGGGTCACCCGATAGAGATATCCGTCGAGAGACCTCACAAGGCCGGCGAGGCGTAGGTGGGGAGTGAGGAACTGCCTCCCCTCCACCTGGTAGGAGTGTCCTCCTGGTTTGCAGTCCGTGATGGGAAGTGGAAGAACGGGTCTGTCAGCTCCGGCAGCTTGTTCCACAGCTGAACGATGGCGACATAACCGCATCGTATAGAGACATCCGGGCCGTCGAGCCCCTCCCGTAGTAACGGAAGGCGGGGTCTCCAAAGTGACATCCCTGGATGAGCACCTAGGTAAGGTACTCAGTGGACACCACGCTGGAAGGTGTATGCGGCCACTCTATGTACTGAAGCATCACCCAAAGGGTGTGCTACAGTGTACCTTCCTCGAAGGCGCTGGTGCGGTACTGGGGTTTCCAGTGGGTAGTCATCTACATGTTTAAGGAAAAGAAGAGTTAGTTAACATGTAGTAAGAGACATGGATATGAAATGACATTAGGCAAGAAAAGAATTTCAGCACAAGTTTTTACACATTCTCTAGTTTATTTAACTACTCACTATGGCTCAATTTCGGGTTATACTACCCCTTGGTCTTTATATATAAATAGACCTTTATAATATCACTCAATTTAACTCCAAATGAAGGCAGGAGGGGTTTAAAGAATAGTACATCACATTATTTTCAGCAAGTATTACATTCTGAAATTTTGGGGGAAAATGCATCTAGAGTGATATCCTTATTAGTTCAAAGAGGAACTTTCAAAAGAACTTTGTGTAGGATGTTTTAAGGACTTTTTCAAAATAGTTTGGCTTTGTTTTAATGTCCTAAAAGTGATAAAAAAACTTTTATTTTCAGAGAGCATCCCATCTCTCAAATCTACACTAGTTTGAATGAGACAAGAGAACATGACCAAAAGAAAAGATTTTAGATGAGAAGAGAATGCAAAGAGAGGTAATGTTAGCAAAAAAATTCCTTAATTTTCAGAATCATTCCTATGATTATAATAGGTTGCATTTTCAAAATCTGAGTCCTAATCTAACTGCCATTCTATCTAAGGCTTGTCCTACAGTCAGTATGGCTCTGATACCAAGCGCTGTCGGACCCCCGTGCGTGGAATACCCAAAGACCCTATGTATATACCGTACTAGTCCCATAATCAATGACTAGTACACATATTCACAACATTTGGCAATCACATCCATCTATTTACATATAAAAACTAAAGAAAATGGTAATTAACTTAAGTGGTTACCAGTTATTACATCAACGATCGATTGTCCAAATAAAAGCCGGTATCAATAGAGTAAAAGTAGTAGTGGAAGAAGAAATAAAAGTAGAGAAATTCTAGTGGCATGCCCATCTGACCCTCAGGCAACCGACAAGGAACAAGGCCTAGATAGACCCATCACCGAACCCTCCAGTTCCGGGTGCGGAGAACGTATCGTCAAGCGTTGGCTCATCTTCGAACTCTGAACAACAATATAAGCAAGATTGAGTACAACACGTACTCAGCAAGACTTGTAGTGTATCGCAAAATTTATATATAAATGCAAGGCTATCAAATGATGAGGCACTACTCTACAAGTATTTTGCTTAAAGCTATTTTTATTTGCAATATTCATAAGTAGTACTTTGCAACATAATTTGAAAGAGTAGTTAAATAGATACAGGACAGTAAGTAAGTAATTGAAAGAACAACAAATAATAATAACAACAACACTCACAACCCTCCTCGGCTGCGAGCAACATTTTATTTTAACAACAACTTGCAACCCTTCTCGGTTGCGAGCTACATTTCATTTTCAGCCATAACATGGTAGTTAAATCAAATAAAAACCCTCAAGTCATTGCCGAAGTTTTTCCAGTAAAACAATTTTTGAAAATCAAAACTAAACCCATATTGTCCGCACTAAGCACGCTCATGACCGTGAGCATGGCTATTTAAATAGATTTACACTCCGTAGATGTGTACAACTTTACCCATAGTACATGAATTTTGTAGTTTATACGACATCGATCGATGTCACCACTCACTATCATAGGTATGTAGTCTAGAGGCACGTGTTGAAGCTTTTACATCATCTAGTTCTAACCTTGCACTAGCCTAGCGAATGTCTATCCTCACTTCACTCGGTACCCCGCGTCAAGTGAGGCATTCACAGTTGTGTCGGCAAGCTTTGTGCCCAACACCGTGGTGAAGGGAGCCTCTTAGAACATGCCTACCCGGTCATGTTCGCACTCTACGGCCTACCTATGTGCATGGCTAGTTTTCAATGACTTAATTAGCTAAGGCCATCCCATACCAGCACATATGGTTGTACATTACGTCTTACATTGGAGTTGCTGATGTTCGGTCCTTAATTGACCTCGGGCGAGAATCCCCCCTTGTCTACTAGTGCGGTACACCCCTCACTCTTCTCATAATATAATATAACTCGCCCACTTTCAAAACTAGGTTTTGCATTTTTTATTTTTATACAAAATAACAGGGTACACCCCTCTGGACATTTTTCATAAATCTCCCAAGTTCACATTTATCATATTGTCTTTTTATAAATTTTTAGGAAAATCTATCGCTCTAATAAGCAGTTGTGCGATAACCGCACTCAAAAACTCCCAAATGATATTATATATTGTCTAACCCAAAAACTATTAGCTACAATAGTAGGAAATCAACTTTTCAAGGATATATATGCATTGAGTACGATTTACATCTACCGACTTCCCAAACATAGTATTTTCATATCAAACATACATGCATGCACAATAGATTTTGCAAAACAAAGTACAGTAAGTAAAATAATGGGATCAACAAGATCAAAGGAGGTGCTTGCCTTGCTCTTGTTATTCTGAATATGTGGGTGGTTGGTCGTCAAAATAATCACTCGAGCAATCAACCTCTAATCTAAAAAGAGCCAGAAATGAATTAAATAATTCCAATAAATTCAACAGTAACCAAATTCAAATATTTTTACTTATTATAGTATATCATGATTTTATATGAATTTAGAAACAAAAATCGTTCAATTTGGAGTTTTTGTGCAAAAGTTATTCAAGTTTCAATTTGGTTCGGTTTGAAAAATCCTGAAAAAAGAAAAATGACGTCGAAACCGTATTTTCAGGGTTTTACGCTTTCCAGCAGAGAAAGCGTATTCTCTCAGACTTCTATAGAGGTTTACGCTTTCCAGTAAGGAAAGCGTATTATCCTCTGGAATCACTGAGGTTTACGTTTTCCAAATAGAGAAAGCGTAGATGAGGATTAAATTCCGAAATATTAATTAAAAGCCACATAGCTTATGTAGTTGTAAACGTCATAGCTAACGACCCCTATGGTCGTTAGAATTCCAGGAGTCGCCTAATGGGTAACCTGGTCGGAGGGGGTCCTGTACCCATTGGTCGACCAGATGCCAGCTCAAAGAGTCTTTGAGCTAGCACTTGGACCCAGTTCCATGTACATCCCTTACGTGTGATGAATGGAATATGTGTCTTAACTACTCCAAACCACACGACGTTTCTGGTCCTAAGTCACTAACAATAACCACTACATGGTTTTGCCTCCCGCTGACATCAACCACTGATCAGTTGGCGTTTCACTAACTACCACTGTCCCTCCGACCAGACGCGTCACTTCCAAATGATGTCTCTTCCAGGAGTAACTGCCATCACTTCGCCAGTTATTTAAAAGAGGATACGAACGGCAGGAGGAGGGGGTCCAAGACAACCACAACACATCTGATTCATCAGAAGGCAATTAGATTCAAGCAATACACTCATTGTAACTAGGGCAAGTCTATCGCCTTATTCAAGGCAACCCTTGTAAAGATCTAGTTCATTGCAATAAATAGCAACCCCGTTCTCATCCCAGGAACTCATCGACATTTTCCTCTATTTATTTCATAAGATCGGCGACTTGATCGTCGACTGCTGGCGTAGTCCATGGGGAAGAAGGCGTTGAGTTCTTGAAGATTTCTTCGCTCAACAATCCTCATTTTTTTTTCTGTTCCATTATCGATTATGCGATCATGGCAAGAACATGGGATGAGGAGAACTAGTTCGACCTGGCGAACTACTCCAACCTCGATATGGATGCATGCATCCGTGCCATGGAATATGACGCAATGTCGTCGTCGGCATCCTTCATTGTAGGTTCGCCGCTCGCTGAGACTAGCGGGATTGACCGGATGGAGGAGGATTCAGCGTCACAATCAGTGGTGCTCCCAGAGGAATCGGTTCCTTCAACCAGTTCGGAATGTCCGAATGCCCCCTACATGCCCAGTTTTTCTGACCGGTAAAAATGGCGACAAAAGCTCAATGTTGCAACCAGAGAGTCAGGGTGCTCTCGATACAGTCATGGGTGACCGATATTCGCCAACAGCTCCTAGCTATTCCGGGGCCCAACCGACACCTGTTGAAGGTGTCAATGAAGTTGCCACCATTCGAAGGCCAAGCGGGAATGATAAGACTCAGCATATGATCGAGAATCCACCAGATCGGGATGAGTCCACCACAAAGCCCACCAGAAGTGGTAATCTCTGACCGCTCCCCATCCTGGAAGCTCCTTGCCGAAGCAGTGGAAGGCTCTCCCTTAGTTATGATGGGAGCTCGTCGGAAGATTGCTGTTGGAGGCACGAGGTTAACGCAATCGGTGATACTAATCAAGATGCCGTACACAATCCTCCACAGCGTATCTCGCCATTACCCATTGGTGGAATGGTGCAGACACTCAAGCACCTACCCAAGACGATGGAGGCAATGGAACTGGTGGACATTAATTAGTTAATTCACCTATTTCTACCCCACTACGCATGATGGGTCAAACAGGACAAGACAGATGGTCACAGGAAAATTTGAGTCATCGAACACCTTTCTGCCAGTAGGAATCCTTCGACCCCCCGGTAATAATTCAAAACCTGCAACGAGTTCGTGATATTTTAAATAACTCGAACCCTACTCTGGTAGAGACTCTGGGATATGCTCAGCTTGTAGGGCAGGTATCAGAGATCCTTTAACAGACCATGCAGCATACAGAGATGTACAGAGAATAAAGGAATTCACAAAGCCAAACTTTGACATCGTCCCAGCGTTCCTCCCTTAGCAGGGGTCAGCATGGTCGGATTGTGGACCGATCGATACCTAGACCACCTTAGAGATTTCGACCAGGGAGTCACGAGGGAATACGGCTCTTCCAAGCAGCCACTCCTCCCCCTCGTCAAGAGGATTGACCACTTGGCTCGGATGATCTTCAACATCATCTAAACCAGGCGGTCAGTCAAAAGCGTTATACTAACATCCACGACCGGGTTGGGACACCGGATACTTGGTATGTCAACTTGAGGAATCGGTCTTCCACTGATTACAATTCGGTGCCTTTTCAAAGAAGGCACCATGACTCGATTACGGGCTATCGAGCATTCTCGGCAGGGCTCCAAGCAGTGCGCCGGCCGGACAAGTTCTGACCAGCCAACATGGAGAAGTTCAATGGTATTCAAAACCCATTGGAATTTCTCCAGATCTATACTACCGCCATTAGGGCCACTAGTGTGACCTACCTAGTCTTGGTTGTTGAACCTGTTGGAACCAGGATTAACACCCCAAATCCTCTGTGCATTTCTAAACTAGTCCCATGATCAGTATCTAGTTCACACAGTTAAACAGATATGGTAACATCCATAAATCACAATACTTTATTAATAATTAACAACATAGTTTATTACAAGAAAGGCTTACAAACCAAACATAAAGAACACAGCGGAAGACGAAGAAGATGTAGTAGAGTCCAGTTAATCTGCCATAGGCAATCGACTGGGGTAGCGGCCTAGTCATCGAGATCCACACCGATGGTGAAGTCCTTCTCCTCTGAAATTTGTTTGCATAAAGCAAGTATGAGCACAACTACCGTGCTCGCAAGTTACACCCGTCAAATAACAGAATGACATGCATACATGGATATCTCAAAGGAAGTCTTAATATGGTTGAATTTGCATAAAACAACATTTTCTTTAAATACTTGTACCAAGTTTCAAAGCAGTTATTTCATAACTAAAATTCATTTTCTAAATCAATTTTATAGTCAGATAACATTCACACATGAATGGTGAAGGATACCCTCCTATCACATGGCTTCCTTCCCAATTCCCATTTGCATAAACCAGTTTGAAGAAGTCTTTTTAAAACAAAAACCAAAGTCTAACTTTGAGAGGCTTTGCTAGCATGTCCATGACCGTGGACACGGCTATTCGAATAGGTTTACACTCTGCAGAGGTTGTACACTTTACTCACATGACATGATTCCTCTAGTTTGTTCGGCATCCGTCAATGCCACCTCTCACTGCCGAAGGTAAGAAGTCTAGGGTTCATGACAGGGCCTTTACAATGCATCATTCCACCGCAGTCCACCCTCATTAAGGTTTCGCAAATCCCCCCTTTGGACTGACCGTCTGCCGGGTTTGTGGGTGCCCCCTCTTATGCCAAGTGGGAATAAAATAGTCATGAAAGACAGGCCATGAAAGACCACCCACGTACAGACAGGATAAACCGCGATGGAACTCCACAAATTAATCAACCAGATCCCATGCCCCATTCTGGAGACATGTGGTTGTACGGTGAGGCATAGCCCATTATAGGCATAGCAAAGGATCACTGAGAGGCCGGTCCTTAACTAACTTGGGCGACTTCCCCTAAAACCCATGGGCCTCAACCCTAACTGAGATTGAGCCCATGCATTGACATGCACCATCCAGACAACCATTTCGCCCAAGTACAAACCAATTTTCAATTTGATTTTATTTTCCAAAATCATTTGCAAACTTCCATGACAACCCAATGCCATAGACTTTTAAACAACATTTGATTTTTGGCTCAAATTCCCCAAATCAAACATTTTTGGGTCTAAGCATGGCTAAGCATCAATTTTTCCAAAGTGTTCTAGTTCATACTATTGCATGAACTAGATTTTCATCTAAGGTGACAGGGTATGAATATTTCAATATCAAGATTGGCAGTACAAAAGATTTAGGCATAACTACAAATTTAAAACGGGAATTTAAATTATTGTATAGAAATAAGCATGCAATAATAATTTAAAACAGAATAAATAATTTGAATTAATAGGTGCAATATAATCAAGAATGTAACTTGCCTTGCTTGGTGGATTATTCTCAAAAGGTGTCGAAATCTGACTCTCCGAAATCGTCGAAATCTATACGCGAAAACGATCCGAATTCAAATAATATTCAAATAGAATCCAAATAAAATCCAAAAATTATAAAATAAATACTTCTAGGAAGGTATCAACTTTTTATAAATTTAGGAAGTTGAATCGAAGGAATCGGAGTTCGTATGAAGGAGAACGAACCCCGGGAAGTTTGGAAATCACATGAAATGATATAATTCCGAAAATGGTACTATTCATCAGAAATTGTGGTTTCGGATGACTAGAAACAAAGAAAGAGCTTTATGGACATAGAGAGGAAGTACGATGCGTCGAGGAAAACTCAACGGTGTCGACAGCTCGACGAGAGGACCTTCGATGGCGATGCAGTCCGATGGAGAAGTCCTTCGGCGGGCGACGGGCTGACATCGGTGTTCCAAGCGAACGGAGAGGATTTAGCGGGTGAGTTTTGTGGCGAAACGAAGAGGGAACCGTGGGGAACACAACGCTCACCTCGGTTGGGGTGGAAAGTGCACGGTCGGCCGGCGGTGGCGACGACGCTTAAAATGGACCAATTAAATAATAGAAAATAAATAAAATTACAAAATTACAAAATAAATAATGAAAATAATAGATGAATTTAGATGAATTTAGGAGGAAGAATCAATGGATTTGGACTTTGTATGTGAGAGAACGAATTTTTGAAAGAAATTAAATGGACATGTACAAAGTGTAGTCACATGACTAGAAAATGAGCACTGTTCATTATTCTTCTTCTAGCGAACAGCAAGCCGCATGGAGTTTCGGCCATGGTGGCTGTGCCTAGAGAAGGAAAGAGGGAGGAGG
Source organism: Phyllostachys edulis (assembly GCA_036346405.1). NCBI lineage: Eukaryota > Viridiplantae > Streptophyta > Magnoliopsida > Poales > Poaceae > Phyllostachys > Phyllostachys edulis. The sequence goes on from CM070552.1 coordinate 15,561,241, forward strand.
GGTGGTCGGCACTAGGAAAATAGGTGACTCGAGGCGAGGCCGTAGGAGGTGGCAGCACGGCGAGGGGCGGTCGGCGGTGGCGGCGGCGACGTCAAATGGCACGGTGGTGGCGGCTATGGTGCTCCAGTGACGATGCTGGCGAGGGAAGGGGAGCACCACGTAGATCACAACGTCGCGATGCCGGTGAAGGTGACAGTGGGGGTGGAGAGGCACGGTCGACGCCGGAGCCGATGAAGAAAGAGCTTGCGGCGGCACAAATGAAAACTCAAAATTACGGCGATTGGAGGGAGGAGAAGAAGGGTGAGTGGTACCAAACGAGAGAGGAGGGCGTGGGGGTCACGATGCTCACCGCGGTTTCTCGGGACGGCGAGGATTTCGCTGGCGGCGAACTCAAGAGGCGGCGGCGGAACGGGATTGACGGCGGCGACGGGCTCCGGAGAGGCTTTGGCGTCGAGGAGGCGAGCACCGGGTAGGACTTGGTGCCGCGATGTCGACGGTGCGATCGGAATCTCTAGGGAGTCGTCGACGGCGGCGCTAGAGGCGGCGGCCGACGGCGAATACTTACGAAATCCGACCAAAAGAGAGCGAGGGAGGAGGAGTGGGTAGCGGGGTTGGAATGAGGAGAAACGGGGGCTCACCGTGCTCCCTTTATAGGCGAGGGAGGGAGGGGTGGGAGATCGTGGGCGCGGCCATCACGTCGGTCATGGCGAAATTCCTGCGAACGCGTGTGCTAATTAAGGGGGAAACGGTCAAGGGAGAGGAGGCGGGAGCACGCAGTTTGAATGCGCGTGCGGGTGCGAGAAAAGGGGGAAGAAATCGCGGGATTGAAAGAGCTCCGAAAGAGCCTCTAATGGCGGCGTCCTGTGCGAGTTGGTCTCTGGACAAGGAAAACGGATCGCTGGAGAAGAAAGGCAAGAGAAGATAGAAAATAAAGGACCAAAGGGAAAGGTTATAGACAATTGAAAGCAAAGAAGGAAAGTGGCAATGCCTTGGTAAGGCTGCCAATGTTAAGCAAGCCTGCTTTGGGGGCAAGAATGGGATGGGTGACCCAATGGGAACTTGGGCCAGCGCGGGAAGAAAAATATATCTTTTTAATATTTTTTTGGATTACTGTTCACAGGTGAATGTTTGGACCAGCTCAGATGCAAAGTTCGAACTGGCCGAACAGATTTTTTTGTTATTATTATTTTTATTTATTTATTTTCGAAATAAAGATTAAGCAATAAGTCAAATATTTTTAGAACATAGCAAATAGAGTCCAAAAATTGTAGAAAAATTCACAAAAATTCCTAGAATTATTTTGGACTTAATAAAATTATTTTCAACTTAAAGTTGGCTTTTAATTTTGCAAATAAATTATTTTGGGTTTAAAATATTTAGGAAAAAGCTTTTAAAATTTAGAAAATAATTAAATTTTTATTTTTGACTTTTGAAACTTCAGAAATTGAAATAAAGCAACCAAACTCTTTCAAATTTCAGAAAATCCAACAAAATAATAAATTTATTAATTTTTAATTTGGTAATGTAACTTTGGTTGTTACAAACTACCCCCTCCCTTAAAAGGAATCTCGTCCCCGAGATTCGGAGAGACTAGAAAGAAAGAAGACGGTCAAAGGACAAATGATTTCAGAGATAGAGAGAGTCTATCTTCAAGTTGGCTTCACTTCTAAGGTCTTGAGTTGTTCAAATTTTTGAGGTATCAATCCGTCCTTCAAGTCCCAGGTGCATCGATTGGTTAGGAGTCTAGTACTGAAGATATTGCAAATTGATCAGTGGGCTTTGTTGACATGCTCTGTGATGAACTCTGTCTTATACTGAGATTGAATGTGATAGTTAGTTCATACTTGAGCTCTATTGTATTACTTGCTACTATCAATATGTTGTAATTGTTAATTGGTTACTTCGGTTCAAATTTCATAGTTCTATTGCAAATTGATCGGTTGTATTGACTAGTTTGTGATTCTTCTAGTAGTATGTATGAGCTCATTCAACTTTTCATTTGCCATCTTGATCTCTGTAGTCAACCTCTGCTTGATCGAAGTTTAATCTGTTGATTAGCAGTTGAGATCATTTGACGTTAAGCAAAGTATTGTTTAGAGCTCATAGTTTGAATTTATATTATCATATTCATTTCATGAAGAGTATAGACAATAGGATTGAGATGGCAAAGACTTGTTCTTTAGCTACTCTCCTTACGAGAGCACATAATATCATCAATCGCATTTCCTTAGAGAAGTAGGCTCGGGCAAAAGATTTGTATCACTAGTTTCTATCTATACAAAGATCACAAGAGAAGTGGTGGATTAAGGAGTGTTAGGAGTGTTAGAATAGAAGCTCGTGGATTAAGGAGTGTTAGGAATGTTAGTAGTCAGTATGAGCTCATTCAACTCTTCATTTGCCATCTTGATCTCTATAGTCAACCTCTGACTTCTTCCCGAGAGCAAGTAAGCGAGATGGCAGAGGCATCGTCTTCGCCCGTCACCGACGCCAGCAGATGGAAGAGGCGCCGACGAGGCCGCCAACACCGACCCGCGCAGATGGAAGAGGCGCCGACGAGGCCGCCAACACCGACCCAGAGATGGAAGAGGCGCCGACGAGGCCGCCGCCACCGTCGGCGATAATGACACGGAGGCGAGATGGCAGAGGACAATCGAAAATGCCTACGGGGAATTTGGTCATCACGAGGTCGGTGACTTTGGGGTCCCTCCGAGTCCCAAGAGATCGCCGCAAGATTCCGGACCATCTGCGGGATACTTGGAAGGAGCAGGTCCTCATCACCACACCAAGGTGGAAGGACTGACGAAGAAGCGAAGGCGTACTGGGACGTAACTTTCGAGAAGTTCACTATTCCGTAGCACATGTGGCACGCGCGCGACGGACGGCGATGCTCACGATGGGTAAATCGTGGAGGACCTTCAAGAGCATTCTTGTCACGGCACGTGAACACGGGTCGACGCCCTCAGCAAAATATAGATTCTTGACGGGAAGCATGGGACACCTTTGTGGCTATGAAAACATCGGCGAATTTAAGGAGCAAAGTGCGGTGCACAAAGCTCTCTAGACACGAAACACTCACCAAGACAGACTCGGCACCACCGGGTACGCAGGTAAATACGAGAATGGGCGGCGGAGAAGGAGAACCCGTTTCTCGATGTCACGACCAGCGTTCCCTAAAATTTGGTTAAAAGCGAGGGCACAAGTCTCGTCTTGGCGACATCTCCTTCACAAACCCGGACTGTGAAGTGTCCCAGCGTGTGGTAAGTATATCGAACTACTAAGTTGTTAATAAGTCCATAACTTCATAGTGTCTATAATAACGTGATGACCTCTTGCAGCGTGACTTGACTGCCCAAGCTTCCCAAGGCTCCTTCCGTGCAGACGGGGAGAAGGATATACTATCTACGGCCTTGGGAAACAAGGAGCACCCGGGTCGCACGCGAGGCCTTGGGGTTAACGTGCCTTGGATTCATGGATTCGCGGACGACTACTACACGATAGGACTAGGAAGAGATCCAAGGCGAGCACGACAACCGGTTAGGCAGATGATTACTAACCAATTTCAAGTAGAGATGGCAGCATTGCGGAGTCAAATGGATATACTCATGAGCCAGCGGTGGCCGCAAGCCGCCCCCGCTAATTTGGAAGACAGTCCTCCTCGACGTCGGAGTAGCGTCGCGTCCGCGCATAATTGTGAACATGACGACGTCCGATTACCGATAGAGCGACATCAAGGTAACGTACATTTATGGAATGCACCAAAGATAGACCCTAACGCCGCCTTAGCTAATTGCGTGTCGTTTTGTAGGAGCCGACGCCTGTAAGCTCCAAGTGAGGATGGATGGGTCCTTTGTATTGAGGTTGCAGAGGATGGTGTATCCATACGAGGAAGGCGCTTGATCTGACGGTGCCAGGTGGTGCATGGTTACGCCAAGGTCAGTGGATATGGTACATGTCAATTTCGAGCCATCCATTTGGACATTTGCCCGAACGAAGAGATCACAACACTAGGGATGCCGTCCTCTCTTTTATCCGATGGCCCAAGAAGAACAACATCGCTCGAACCCGAAGGTCGCGATCTGGACACGACCATTCCTCTCAATGGGACCCTCGATGACTCCACCTCATGTTTAGCCTCAAAAGGCCACCTCTTGATTCCCGTGGAGAAGACGCCAAGAAAACAGACAAAAGCGTCGACGATCGGTTCGAGTCGTCTCACAAAAAGACGATGCCAATCGCTAAGGCCAAATCGAAATCAACGAACGTTAAGGCGCCTCCCAAGTCCGGAAGTCCGAGAAGTCCGGGAAGTCCGCGATACCCGGGAAGTCCACGATACCCGGGAAATACATCATCGGAAAACCGTTATGTTCCGTGTGATAGATAATGCACGTTGGACATGCTTGTCGCTTTGCATGCCCGGTACTTGGACAAGACCCAAAAGAAGGGGTCCGATCATCGAATCACCGCCGAATCGAGGACAAGCATTTCTTCAACGGACGAGGTACTTCGTCGTGGGCTTCAATGATTTATTTGAACTATTCAACCTCGTTGGCCTCGACGTCTCGCTTCTACGATGTTGGACACTGTAAGTGCGTTCAATCAAGTTCTACATTCATCTAATACCGATAAATATCACAACTCATTGCTTATGTATAGATACATCTTTGCAAAATGTCGGGAATGGAAAGAACCGGTGGGTTTCTCGACCCACACGTGGTATCGTTGCAAACCATCCTACAAGACTCGCCCTTCGCCGAGAAATACATAACGAGGTCATTGCTTCTCAGAGGAACATGAAGTACATAGTGGTGCCCTACAACCGAGGGGTAAGTGTCACTACTTGCTATACAAATTTCATTTGTACATTATACACAGCACGAACTTAGGTTTAATGACTATAGCGACATACATGAGTAGGTACCATTGGATCCTTTTAGTTATTATACCCAAGAGGAACCATGTGATATACCTTGATTCCCTAAACCGCAACAAGCACGACTTCAAAGACTCTAAGAGGAATACTCGAGAGGTATGCTCATTTCCTCCTTACATAACTCTATTGTAGTCTTCATTCGTTTGAAATGGCCGAGGATAACTTTTTCGAATCATGTAGGTCGTTCATCAATTATGTTGCCAACAAAGGAATATACGATGGAAAGAGCGCCCAACTAACACACAGGATGGATTTTCCAGTACGTGCTACAACACAATAATACTATATCATACTTCATAATAACGCGTCTCGAATCGACTATACCTATATATGTAATTCTATTTTTGCAAAGGTCGCCAAAGAAAAAGATGATGAGTTATGTGCAATCTACGTCGCTATCATATGCGACTAATCCTTCTGACTAAGAAGAAGGATCACGAGGTTTGTCAATCTCGAAATAATTATTTCCTAATTATAAATTTAAATATATATAGCTTACCACTTTACTCTTAATTGGTAGCGACAGGTCTTGGATTTACAATGTGATTCACTCATTGCGGAAGAGATCAAGGACATTCGAGGGAAGCTCTGCGCCTTTATCAACTCAGAAATCATTAACGACAACGGAGAGTTTCACTCCGTCGCCAACCCAGAGCATCACCCCACTAAAACCTCTCAACGTAAACAATTGTAATCTAGTTGTAACTATAGCGACAATACTTGAACAAATGCGATCTTTTGTAATTTATTTTGAGTAATGATCACTTTGAGTTGTCATGGCTGCTTGAATCTGTTATTGTGAAATGCTGTTTTTGTGATTGTTTGAATCTGTTTCTGTGAATGCTTGTTTTCAGAGGGCATGGCTAGCAATTCTGAGGTTAGCAGAAAGCTTGACAAATTGTGGGGGGGTATGAGCTATCACAGACGGTTTTTGTTAAAACCGTCAGTGAAGGCAAGTATCCTGAGCGGTTTCGATCGCAAACCGTGCGTGATAGGAGAATATCACGAGCGGTTCTATATAAAAGCCGCCTGTGATAGTCACAAATCACGAGCGGTTTTATTTAGAACCGCTCGTGATATTCTCCTATCACGAGCGGTTTTATTTAGAACCGCTCGTGATATTCTCGAATCCGAGCGATTGTCGGTTGAAACCGCTCGTGATACTTGACTTCGCTGACGGTTTTTAATAAAACCGTCGTGATATTTAAATATCACGAGCGGTTTTGTACCGTCGTGATAATATCTCGTTATCACGCAGACCAACAAACATAGGCGGTTGAAAGCGCCTGCGTGATGACGATTCGAACCGTCTGTGATGTCGGTTCCTGTAGTAGTGCAATTTTCAATTTGATTTTATTTTTCAAAATCATTTGCAAACTTCCATGACAACCTAATGCCATAGACTTTTAAACAACATTTGATTTTTGGCTAAAATTCCCCAAATCAAATATTTTTGGGTCTAAGCATGGCTAAGCATCAATTTTTCCAAAGTGTTCTAGTTCATACTATTGCATGAACTAGATTTTCATCTAAGGTGACAGGGTATGAATATTTGAATATCAAGATTGGCAGTACAAAGGATTTAGGCATAACTACAAATTTAAAACGGGAATTTAAATTATTGTATAGAAATAAGCATACAATAATAATTTAAAACAGAATAAATAATTTGAATTAATGGGTGCAATATGATCAAGAATGTAACTTGCCTTGCTTGGTGGATTATTCTCAAACGGCGTCGAAATCTGACTCTCCGAAGTAGTCAAAATCTATACGCGAAAACGATCCGAATTCAAATAATATTCAAATAGAATCCAAATAGAATCCGAAAATTATAAAATAAATACTTCTAGGAAGTTATCGACTTTTTATGAATTTAGGAATTTGAATCGAACGAATCGGAGTTCGTATGAAGGAGAACGAACCCCGGGAAGTTTGGAAATCACATGAAATGATATAATTCCGAAAATGGTACTATTCATCAGAAATTGTGGTTTTAGATGACTAGAAACAAAGAAAGAGCTTTATGGACATGGAGAGGAAGTACGACGCGTCAAGGCAAACTCAACGGTGTCGACAGCTCGACGAGAGGACCTTCGATGGCGATGCAGTCCGACGGAGAAGTCCTTCGGCGGGCGACGGGCTGACGTCGGTGTTCCGAGCGAACGGAGAGGATTTAGCGGATGAGTTTTGTGGCGAAACGAAGAGGGAACCGTGGGAAACACAACGCTCGCCTCGGTTGGGGTGGAAAGCGCACGGTCGGCCGGCGGCGGCGACGACGCGTAAAATGGACCAATTAAATAATAGAAAATAAATAAAATCTAAAAATTACAAAATAAATACTAAAAATAATAGATGAATTTAGATGATTTTAGGAGGAAGAATCAATGGATTTGGACTTTGTATGTGGGAGAACGAATTTTTGAAAAGAATTAAATGGACATGTACAAAGTGTAGTCACATGACTAGAAAATGAGCATTGTTCATTATTCTTCTTCCAGCGAACAGCAAGCCGCATGGAGTTTCGGCCATGGTGGTTGCGCCTAGAGAAGGAAAGAGGGAGGAGGGGTGGCCAGCGCTAGGAAAATAGGTGACTTACCCTGAGGCGAGGCCGTAGGAGGTGGCAGCACGGCGAGGGGCGGTCGGCGGTGGCGGCGGCGACGTCAAATGCACACGGTGGTGGCGGCCATGGTGCTCTGGCGATGATGCTGGCGAGGGAAGGGGAGCACCACGTAGATCACAATGTCGCGATGCCGGTGAAGGTGACGGTGGGGGCGGAGAGGCACGGTCGACGCTGGAGCCGACGAAGAAAGAGCTTGTGGTGGCACAAATGAAAACTCAAAATTACGGTGATTGGAGGGAGGAGAAGAAGGGTGAGTGGTACCAAACGAGAGAGGAGGGCGTGGGGGTCACGATGCTCACCGCGGTTTCTTGGGAGGGCGAGGATTTCGCCGACGGCGAACTCAAGAGGCGGCGGCGGAACGGGCTTGACGGCGGCGACGGGCTCGGTGAGGCTTTGGTGTCGAGGAGGCGAGCACCGGGTAGGACTTGGTGCCACGATGCCGACGGTGCGGTCGGAATCTCTAGGGAGTCGTCGACGGCGGCGCTAGAGGCGGCACAAGGGGCGGCGGCCGACGGCGAATACTTGCGAAATCCGGCCAAAAGAGAGCGAGGGAGGAGGAGTGGGTAGCGGGGTTGGAATGAGGAGAAACGGGGGCTCACCATGCTCCCTTTTATAGGGCGAGGGGAGGCCGGGGTGGGGAGATTGTGGGCGCGGCCATCACGTCGGTCATGGCGAAATTCCTGCGAACGCATGCGCTAATTGAGGAGGAAACGATCAAGGAAGAGGAGGCGGGAGCACGCAGTTTGAATGCGCGTGCGGGTGCGAGAAAAGGGGGAAGAAATCACAGGATTGAAAGAGCTCCGAAAGCCTCTAATGGCGGCGTCCTGTGCGAGTTGGTCTCTGGACAAGGAAAACGATTCGCTGGAGAAGAAAGGCAAGAGAAGATAGAAAATAAAGGACCAAAGGGAAAGGTTATAGACAACTAAAAGCAAAGAAGGAAAGTGGCAATGCCTTGGTAAGGCTGCCAATGTTAAGCGAGCCTGCTTTGGGGGCAAGAATGGGATGGGTGACCTGATGGGAACCTGGGCCCGCGCGGGAAGAAAAATATATCTTTTTAATATTTTTTTTGGATTACTGTTCACAGGTGAATGTTTGGACCAGCTCAGATGCAAAGTTCGGATTGGCCGAACAGATTTTTTTGTTATTATTATTTTTATTAATTTATTTTCGAAATAAAGATTAAGCAATCAGTCAAATATTTTTAGAACATAGCAAATAGAGTCCAAAAATTGTAGAAAAATTCACAAAAATTCCTAGAATTATTTTGGACTTAATAAAATTATTTTCAACTTAAAGTTGGCTTTTAATTTTGCAAATAAATTATTTTGGGTTTAAAATATTTAGGAAAAAGCTTTTAAAATTCCAAAAAATAATTAAATTTTTATTTTTGACTTTTGAAACTTCCGAAATTCAAATAAAGCGACCAAACTATTTTAAATTTCAGAAAATCCAACAAAATAATAAATTTATTAATTTTTAATTTGGTAACAGAACTTTGGGTTGCTACAGAACCTATCGATCAGATCAGTTTACACCTAGGAGCAACGCTGCGACCTCCTAATTTCGAACTTCCAAGGGATGTACGACCGCCCTGGAAAGGAGGATGATTGTCGGACCCGGGAGTAACAGCCGTCAAATCCTCTGTGTATTTTGAACTAGTCCCATGATCAGTAACTAGTTCACACAGTAAACAGGATTGGTAACATCCATAATTCACAGAACTTTATTAATAAATATCAGAGTTTATTACAAGAAAGGCTTACAAGCCAACAATAAACAAACACAGTGGAAAATAAAGAAGAAGTAGTAGAGCCCAGCAAATCTGCCACACGCAATCGATTGGGATAGCTGCCTAGTCATCGAGATCCACACCAATAGCGAAGTCCTTCTCCTCTAGACAACATTTTATTAAGCAATAGTGAGCACAAAAATGTACTCTGCATGTTACACCCAATAACAAATTATAATGCATGTAGGGATATATCAAAGGAAGACTTATAGGGTTGAATTTGCATAAAGTAATGTTTTTTGTAAATATTTGTACTATGTTCCAAAGCAGTTATTCTATAGCTAAAATTCATTTTCCAAATTCTCAAATTTTATAGTAGGATAACCTCCATACAGAATCTGGTAAAAGATACCCTCCTATCACATGGCTAACCGCCCATTTCCTAATTGGATAAACTATCCAAAATTATTTGACAAAATCTTTTGAAATCAAAACCAAAGTCTAATCCATGAAAAGCTTTTTTCAGCATGTCCATCACCATGGACACAGCTATTCAAATAGTTTTACACTCTGAAGAGATTGTACAACTTACCCACAAAAGATAACCAACTTTTAATATCCGTCTAACACACTTTTGTAGGTGTGTGATTAAGTGAATATCAAAAGGTCTTTACAATGCTCCATCCCAAAGCAGTTATGCCCACTAAGGTGTCACCTCCATTGGGCCACCAGCTCGCTGGAAGTCTCCCTCTTGCGCCATGTGGGAATTTATATCTAACCGACACCTGCACAATCGTATGGCACAACTAGTAGAGGAATGTTGCAAATTATTTAACCAGGTCTGTCCCACACCAGACTTGTGGTAGTACGGTAGGGCTTTACAAGCTACGGCTCATGGACCAGTCCTTAACAAACTTGGGCGACTTCCAATAAAACCCTGGTCTCGGTCATAGAAATGAATCGATCCTGTGTATTAACTTGTACCATACAATCATCCATTTCACCCAAGTCTAAACCAGTTATTTTATTTTATTTTTCTTTTCAAATCCCTTGTAAACTTCCATGACACACCAATGCCTTGGATGCAATTTAAACAACATTTGATTTTTTTGTTGTAAATTCCCAAATCAAATATATCAAGTCTAAGCATTGTTAAGCTTATTTTTTTTCCCAAAATGTTCTAGTTCATACTATTGCATCAACTAGATTTTATCTAAGGTGAAATAGTATGGATATTTCAATGTCAATATTTGGCCATATAAATGGAATTGAGAATAACTATAAATTTAAAAGCAGACATTTAAATTAACTTGAATATAAATAAGCATGCAATAATAATTTTAAAAAAAATTAAATAATTTAAAATAATGGGATCAAATATGATCAAAGCATGTAACTTGCCTTGCTCTAATAATTGTTGGTCTGAAACGACGTCGAAATCTATACGTGAAAATAAGCCAAATTCAAAAAAAAACTCCAAATTAAATAATTTAGGTTATGGGAGATATATATTGAATTTATATTAATTTAGAAATTTGAATGACTTGAATCGGAGCTTGAACGAAGGAGAACAGGCTCTTGGAAGATTGAATTTTACATGAAATGATAGAATTGGAATTTCGGGAATTGTTTTCCTAATGGAAAAACAATTATTGCACAAGGATGATGTCAACGGCTGATAAAGAATTTCGGCGGAATTATTTTTGTTTAGGAAAAGAAAAACAAGGCACTGACATGTGGGCCCTGGTCCATAGGCCAGGTCCACGAGGTCTGTTCCTGGTCCACGATGGACCAGGCGTGTAGCACAATGGCTATGCCACGTATGCATGACATGCTGGCAATGACGGGGCAGCCACGTGGGCATTTGTGCTGAGGTGGCACTGACGCGGCGATGACGTGGTAGCCGGTTGGAGGCGACGCACGGGGGCCAACGCTCGTTGGTGAACGGTGGCAGGGCGGCGAGCGGCGAGGGCACCATCGGAGAGAGGAGGAGATGGGGATCCCCGCACTCACCTCAGTGGCGGTGGAACGCAAAAGGATAGCCAGCGGCGAGGGCAAAGGCTGCGGCGATGTCAGGCTCGCGGTCGCGCGGGAGCTCTAGCGGCGCTCCAGTGAGGAGATGGTGAGCACAGCATAGAACATGATGCAGTGAATTAGTGGGTGGGGACAAAGGCGGTGGAGACCCAAGGACGGAGGCGCTAATGGCGGCGGAGTAGAGTTTGGCCGACTGCAGAAAATTGGGGATTCCGGTGAAGATAAAGGGAGATGGGGAATGAGAGTTTGGGGAATGAGATGAGGAGGGAGAGGGGCTCATGGTGCTCCTCTTTATTGGGCTGGAGAGGAATGGAGATGGGAGATCGTTGGTGGCGGTTCTTCACCGGCGCGGGTGGCGGTGGAAATGCGAGTAAAGGTGAATAATGGTGGGGAGAAAATGGTAGAAGTGAATGCGGTGGAGAGAGTGGGGTGTTATTGCCCTTGAATGCACTAGAAAATGGCGAAGAAATAGAAGCTTTGAAGAGCTTCCACGGCGGTAATGGCGGATGGCCGAAACGAAGAAGAAAGCAAGAGGAAGGAGATGACAAGCAGGCCCCGCGCGTAAGAGAGAGAAGGAGAGAGAGGGAGGGACACTGAGCACGGGTGGGCTGAAAACCGAGAGTGGGCTGAGGGAGGAGAGAAGGAACACGAGCCAGAAAAGAAGATTTTGGTCCAAAATGAAACCCAGAGTTTTTTGAGGATTTTCTGAATTTTTGAGGGTTTTCCAATTTACAGAAAAAGAGATAAATCAAATAGGTTTTTAGAAAATACCAAATAAAGTCCAAAACTTTTAGAAAAATTCACAAAAATTCCTTGAATTATTTTGAACTTAATAAAATCATTTCCAACTTAAAGTTGGCTTTTATTTTTACACGTAATTTATTTTTAATTTTTGGAAAAAGGATAGACCTTTTTAAATTAGAAAATTCTAGAAATTAATTATTTTTTTCACTTTAAATCCAATAAAAACCCAGAAAACTCAATATTTGTTTTTGATTTATAAAATCTAGGAAATTCAAGAAAACCAAGAAAACTCTTTTAAAACTCGGTAAGTCTAATAAAATAATAACTTTATTGCATCGGATCCAACAAGAACCTAATGAGACTCTTCGGCAGTATATCAAAAGGTTCAGTCAGGTCCGTAACTCTATTCCAGAGGTCGCAGACTCATTTGGTATTCAGGATTTTAAAGTAGGGCTAAGGAATTGACGGTTTACGGAGGATATCACAATGAATCCTCCACAAACGACCGTCGAACTTTTTGACATGGCTGATAGGTATGCAACTGCTAGTGAGGCGGTTGAATGGAATAAAGCCATCAATCGAAAAGAGAAAATCCCTCAACCCAACCTGGATAAACCAGAGAAGAAACATAAGAAGGCTCTCAAGGGTAAGGAAAAATCGCAAACCCAGTAATAAAGAGGTTCTTGCGATTCCTAAAAAGTTTACCAAGGACAAGAAGGATTATTCCGGTCGTAACAAGGCAAAAGCTCGGACCGATGAATACAAAAAGAACAAGAAGTGGTGTCCACTTCATCAGGCGATAGGGCATGATCTACGCACCAAGGGTAAGAAGGATCCTCCTCGTACGAGTCAAGGCGCCATCTAAAGGCTGTGGAGCGAGAAGTGAACCTCACTGAATCTCCGATCACCGTCGAGCCATCCAGTTGGTCGGAGATAGTAATCTCCTTCAGCAAAGAAGACTGCCCTATCCCTTCAACTCGACCAGGTAGGTTACCTATTGTTGTATAACCTACTATTAATAATTACAAAGTTAATCGAGTTTTAGTAGATGGTGGTAGTTGTTTAAATATCTTATTTACAGGAGCATTGGAAGAGATGCAAGTTCCCAAGTCAAAAGTAAAGCTTGTGAAATATGCCTTCTATGGTATAGTTCCAGGGTCTACTGCTAAACCAATAAGGCAGCTTTCCCTATCGGTTACGTTCAGAAGACCAGATAACTTCTGAACAGAAAAGATTCATTTGATGTAGTAGATTTCGAAACTGCATACAATGGAATTCTTGGTCGTCCGGCATTGGCAAAGTTCCTGATAGCTACGCATTACGACTATCAGAGTTTAAAAATGCTAGGACCGAAATGGGTCATTACGGTTTGAGAGGATACAAAGATGGCATATGCATGCGATCGTAAATCCTTAGAACTTGTCGACGAACTTCCGACCAGGGATACTAATCCACCTTCCATGCAGATCAAGCACTCAAGACTAAAGATAGCTCCAAAACCCTCTAACTAGACCAAAGAAGTTCCACTCGATAAGGGCGCTTCTCTAGAAATTGTCAAAATGTTGTCTGGACTAGGAAATGCTAGCGCAACCACCCAAAAGGTACTGGTCGGAGCAGGACTCGACCATAAATAGGAAGAGTCGCTCGTCTCCTTCCTCCAAGTCAATTTGGATGTATTCGCCTAGCAGGCATTCGATATGCCCGGAGTCCCTAGGGAGGTGATCGAGCACATGCTAGCTCTCCGACCTGACAAGAAACCAGTTAAGCAGAAGCTAAGACGCTTTGCACTAGATCGGAAGGAAGCAATCCAGTCGAAGATTTATAAGCTTCTTAACGCTGGGTTTATTCATGAAGTTGACCACCCCGAGTGGCTTGCCAATCCTGTAATGGTTAGAAAAAGTAATGGGAAATGGCGAATGTGTATTGATTTCACAGATCTCAATAAAGCTTGTCCGAAGGATAGTTTTCCTCTTCCACGTATCGATCAACTTGTAGACTCTACTTCCGGGTGTGAGTTGATAAGTTTTTTAGATGCGTATTCAGGGTACCACCTGATTAATATGGGTAAAGATGATGAAGAGAAAACTTCCTTCATCACACCATATGGCACTTATTGCTATGGTAAGATGTCATTCGATCTAAAAAATGCTAGAGCCACTTTTCTAGGGCTAATGAAAAAAACTTTTAGTCCTCAGATAGGTCAAAATTTAGAAGTTTACGTTAATGACTTTGTCGTAAAAAGCATCATTGCTGGCGATCATATTTCCAACCTAGAAGAAACTTTCAATAACTAAAGAACACATAACCTTAAGTTAAATCCCGAAAAAGTGTGTGTTTAGAGTTTCCTCTAGAAAGCTTCTTGGATTCCTAGTTTCGGCTAGAGGAATTGAAGCAAACCCATTAAAAATATCGACCATCGAATAGATGTGCCCTCCGGCCGCAAAGAAAGAGGTCCAAAAGCTAACCGGTTGTATGGCAGTGCTAAGTCGTTTCATAGTACGGTTAGGAGAAAAAGGATTACCTTTCTTTAAGCTTCTACGGAAGCATGGAAGTTTTGAGTGGACTAAAGAGACAAACGATGCCTTTGAAGAGCTCAAGATGTACCTTACGAATGCCCCAATCTTAGTATCTCCAAGATCAGGAGAAACTATAACATCCCAAAGTTCTGTTACCAAATTTAAAATTTATTAAAGTTATTATTTTGTTGGATCTTCTGAAATTTGAAAGAGTTTGATTTCTTTATTTGAATTTTTGAAGTTTTAAAAGTCAAAAATAAAATTTATTAAAGTTTTTGAAGTTTTATTTGAGTTAAAGTTGAAAAATAAAAATTTAATTAATTTATAGAATTTTCTAGAATTTTAAAAGCTTTTTCCTAAATATTTTAAAGCCAAAATAATTTATTTGTAAAATTAAAAGCCAAAATTAAGTTGGAAATAATTTTATTAAGTCCAAAATAACTCTAGGAATTTTTGTGAATTTTTCTAGAATTTTTGGATTTTATTTGTTATTTTATAAAGCTTCATTGAATTAACTGGATTAATTAAAATGAAAAAAATCAAAAGAAATTCTTTAAACAGTTTTGTGCCAAAATCCAAAATGTCAGCCCATCCTCCACGTGCTTGCACGCCGGCCCGTTGGCCATTTCTCTCCTCTGCTCGCAACCATCGGATTGAAATCCGACGGCTGACACGTCCACGCGCTCTCCCTCTCACTCCTCTCTTTCACCGACGTGTGGGCCCGCAACCCCTTCGTCCCCGCCGTCTTCTTCCTCGTGCGGACGAGCCCGACCCCGCCGCCATTGCTGCCGCGTGCGAAGCTCGCAACGGGCGCCTCCCAATCGCCCCGTTTCTCACGGCAGCCTCCGCACGACCCGCGCCCACCTCCGCACGACCCCCACCCTCTTTCCCCCTTCTTCGCGAGCGTGCGCCATGATCCCGCAACGGCCGCCGCCATGTCCTCCACGTCGCCACGCAGCCTCAGAGCCCCTCGGCCCCTATAAAAGGAAGCCACGGGGGGCCCTCTTCACACTGAAGCCAACACCGCCACTCACTTCCTCTCTCCCACCGTGAGCTCACCGTAATTCAAGATCTCATTGCCGCCGGCCGCAAGCACGCCGCCGCCTCTAGCGCCGCCACCATCGACACCGTGACCTCACCTCCGCCACCGTTGGATTCGCCGTGATGCCGCGAACCCGGTGCTCGCCTTCGCCTCGCCAGAGCCTCACCGAATCGCCACTTCGCCGTCAAGCAGATCCGCACCGCCGCTTCTCACCTCGCCGCCGGCCACCGCCTCGCGCCCAACTGCCGCCTTGGTGAGCATCACATTCCCCACCTCCCCCTCTTCGCATTGAGCCCCTCAGCAGAGCTCTCTACGGCGTGTAGCACCGGCGAGCTCAACGCCGAGCGCTGCCGCCGCCCGTGCCAACGTGGCACTACCACCTAATGGCCACATCACGGCCACGTCATCCGTTTTGCCTACGTGGCCGCCCAATCACCGTCCATGTGGCGCTGACGTGGCTATTCTTTTCAACCAAATGAAAACTACCCGATGACGCCATGCTGACGTAGTAATTCAGGTTTCCTTTAGAAAAATAATTCCATTAATTCGGGAAAATCCTATTTCATCATTTCATGTGAATTGTAAACTTCCCGGGGTTCGTTCTCCTTCATACGAACTTCGATTTCGTCGATTCAAATTTCTAAATTCTTATAAATTCAAGATCTAGATAACTAAACTAAAATTATTTAATTTGGAGATTATTTGAATCTTCATTTGAATTTTGTTTGAATTTGGCTTATTTTCGCGTATAGAATTCGACGACTTCGGAGAGTCGGATTTCGACGCCGTTTGAGAGCAGATAATTGAGCAAGGCAAGTTACATTTTTTACCATATTTGCACCCATTATTTTAAATTATTTAAATTCTATTTTAAATTATTACTGCATGCTATTTATATTCAGTAATTTAAATTCCTGTTTTAAATTTATAGATATGCCTAAAACCCTTTGTATGGCCAATTTTGATAATTGAAGCAAATATATTGTCACCCTAGATAAACCTGGTTGATATGATAGTATGAACTAGGATCATTTGAAAATATGATGCAAAGACATGCTTAGACCAAAAATGTTTGATTTGGGGAATTTCAACCAAAAAATCAAATGTTGTTTAAATTGTATCCATGGCTTTGGTGTGTTATGGAAGTTTATAAATGATCTGGAAAAATGAAATAAAATGATGGTTTGTACTTGGGTAAAATGGTTGTTTGGGTAGTGCATGTTGATGCACAGGATCGAGTCATTTCTATGATCCAAGCCCAGGGGTTTTTACGGAAAGTCGCCCAAGTCAGTTAAGGACCGGCCTATGAGCATTCCTTTGCTAAGCCACATCGTACTACCACATGTCCTGTATGGGCAGGACCTGGCTGATTAATTTGCAATGTTCTGCTGTGGTCATTCCCTTCAGATGCGGTGGGTAGTCATGTTATGACCTATATTAATCCCACTTGGCGCAAGAGG
The DNA here is from genome assembly GCA_036346405.1 of Phyllostachys edulis. Taxonomy (NCBI): domain Eukaryota; kingdom Viridiplantae; phylum Streptophyta; class Magnoliopsida; order Poales; family Poaceae; genus Phyllostachys; species Phyllostachys edulis. The sequence goes on from CM070552.1 coordinate 15,578,319, forward strand.
GGGCCCATACCCTGCGGGTTTCTATCCAAAGGGGGCGAAACCTTCGCGAGGGGAGACTGCAGTGGAATGGTGTATTGTAAAGGCCTTGTCATGTGCTCTAGACTGCTTATCTAAGGTAGTGAGTGGTGGCATAGATATATGTCGGACAAACTAGAGAATTCTTGTCATATGGGTAAAGCTGTACAACCTCTGCAGAGTGTTAAGAACTATTCGAATAGCCGTTTCCACAGTCATGGACATGCTCAGCAAAGCCACTCAAAGTTAGACCTTGGTTTTGATTTCAAAATGATTTGACACAAATGACTTTGGATTTCTATCCAAATGGGAAATTGGACAGGAAGCCATGTGATACGAGGGTATCCTTCACCATTCTTGTGTGAATGTTATCTGACTATAAAATTGAATTTATAAAATGAATTTTAAGTTATAGAATAACTGCTTTGGAACTTAGTACAAATATTTAGAGAAAACATTGCTTTATGCAAATTTAACCAATAAGTCTTCCTTTGTTATATCCTTGCATGCATTATAATATGTTAATTGGGTGTAACTTGCAAGCACAGTAGTTGTGCTCATTCTTACTTTATGCAAACAAATTTCAGATGAGAAGGACTTCACCACCGGTGTGGATCTCGACGACTAGGCCACTACCCTAGTTGATTGCCTGTGGCAGATCAGCTGGACTCCACTACTTCTTCGTCTTCTGCTGTGTTCTTTATTGTTGGCTTGTAAGCCTCTTTTGTAATAAACTCTATTGATTATTAATATATTTGTGCGATTTATGGATGTTACCATATCTGTTTAACTATGTGAACTAGCTACTGATCATGGGACTAATTCAGAAATATACAGAGGATTTGGGGTGTTAATCATGGGTCCGACAGAAGTGGTATCAGAGCCATATCGACTGTAGGTCGTGGCCTAGTTAGAATGGCCGTTAGTTGAATAACTTCAAAACTTATTTTATAACAAGAAAAAGAATAATTCGTTCTCTCCTCATCTTGGTCATCTATCTATAGCTTCTTCATAGCAATTCTTTCTTACCTAATTCTCTCTTCACCATTTTATAATGTTAAATAGATCCCCTTTCCCTTGGAAATTTCTATAGATGGTCAACACGTTTTTACCATTACGTTCATGATCACAAGGCATGAAGCTGTCAAGAGAGCATCATCATCGAAGACCACAAGCCAAAGATCATTTTGTCAGCCAAGCCATATAGTCTAAGTTTGCCAAGACTCATTCTGTGCATTGAGTCGTTTCATCGGATCGAGAGTCTCAATCGATAAAACGTTTAAAGTTTTTCTGGAAAGCTTTTGAGTTGGTTCTTTCGTTTGGAGTGTTGTGTCGCTCTATCCCCTCAGTTCTTCTTATTTGTCTCTTCCCTATCTTTTGTCTCCTTTCCTAAACCTCTGGAATAACCGACAGATGGTGAAAACTCGTCGCTCGGAAAGTGGAAACAATCAAGACAACAATGTCCCTAGAAATGACAGTGCCGAAGCCAACCAACCGCTGACGGCAGAAACCCTTCGGAATTTGAACCAGTTTTTCAACACCCAGGCTCAACTAATACAACAGTTGATGCCACAAATGAACAACAACAATGTTTTCTCAGCCACTGCTCCTACAACACAAGAACAACGTTACTTCACTAAGTGTTCCAAAAGGAAGATGGTGGATCAAGGGCAACATGATGCAAGAAACTCCAAGGCTCGTGCGATTCAACCCCAACCCAACCAAGCACCAATGACAACTGCACTCATGACTCCAGGATCAGCACCACGTCCACCAATGCAGATGTTCCGCAACATCAAGGGTGACCAATATCAGTAGAACAAAACTTCAAGGGCAGGAATACAATGCTTCAATTGTCAGGATATGGGACATTATGCCAAACAATGCCCAAAAAGACGCTAAGCACTCACCTCAGACAACATTCTAGAAGCTACTTTGATTGCAACAATAACACCAGAAGTAGGTGGTAAAAACAACAGAGGATACATGTCCCAGTTGTAGAAATACAGAAGTTTAGGCTTGCTAATGCCTCAAGAAACAACCATGAACCAGTCAGCCAGCTTGTTGCTCCCCAACACCTCTGTTGGAGGCCAGTCACAGAAAAACTCATCCCATGTTGCAGGCATCACGTGTTTCCACTGCCAAGAGAAAGGACATTATGCCAATAAATGTCCAAAGAAGCAGTAGGCAGCAACTCTGAAGTTCAAAAGGGCAAAACTATGCAAGCAAACAGGAAGCCGTAGAATTCTAGAAGAGGATGTCTGAACAACATCACAGCTCAGGCCCTACCCAATGAGGAGCAGGATGCAGACGACGAAAACTCTAGTTGAAAACCTTGTATCCCCAGCTTTCTTTCTAGCCTCTCCGAATCTCGGGGATGAGATTCCTTTTAAGGGGGTAGTTTGTAACATCCCAAAGTTCTGTTACCAAATTTAAAATTTATTAAAGTTATTATTTTGTTGGATCTTTTGAAATTTGAAAGAGTTTGATTGCTTTATTTGAATTTCTGAAGTTTTAAAAGTAAAAAATAAAATTTATTAGAGTTTTTGAAATTTTATTTGACTTAAAGTTGAAAAATAAAATTTTAATTAATTTATAGAATTTTCTGGAATTTTAAAAGCTTTTTCCTAAATATTTTAAAGCCAAAATAATTTATTTGTACAATTAAAAGCCAACTTTTAGTTGAAAATAATTTTATTAAGTTGAAAATAACTCTAGGAATTTATGTGAATTTTTCTAGAATTTTTGGATGTTATTTGTTATTTTGTAAAGCTTAATTGAATTAACCGGATTAATTAAAATGAAAAAACATTGCTTTATGCAAATTTAACCAATAAGCCTTCCTTTGTTATATCCTTACATGCATTATAATCTATTAATTGGGTGTAACTTACGAGCACGGTAGTTGTGCTCATTCTTACTTTATGCAAACAAATTTCAAAGGAGAAGGACTTCACCACCGGTGTAGATCTCGACGACTAGGCCACTACCCCAGTCGATTGCCTGTGGCAGATCAGCTGGACTCCACTACTTCTTCGTCTTCCGCTGTGTTCTTTATTGTTGGCTTGTAAGCCTCTTTTGTAATAAACTCTGTTGATTATTAATATATTTGTGCGATTTATGGATGTTACCATATCTGTTTAACTATGTAAACTAGCTACTGATCATGAGACTAGTTCAGAAATGCACAGAGGATTTGAGGTATTAATCCTGGGTCCGACAGAAACATTGCTGATATACGTGGCTGCAACACCACAAGCAGTCAGTGTTGTACTGGTCGTTGAGCGCGACAACATCCAACGACCAGTATATTACGTAAACGAAGTCTTACATGGACCAAAGGAATGATATCCATAGGTACAAAAGTTGCTATATGGTCTCCTTATGGCTTCAAGAAAACTAAGGCATTACTTTCAGGCTCACAGCGTGGTCATACCAACTGGGTATCCTCTTGGTCAAGTTCTCGGAAACATGGAATCATCAGGATGAATAGCAAAATGGACGATCGAGCTTAGGGCGTTCGACCTCCATTTCATTTCACAAACAACAATTAAGTCCCTGGTTTTAGCAGAATTTATTGCCGAATGGATGAACCCTGAACCCACCCAAGGGCCCAAGTACGAACACCACGAAGAGTGGACCATGTACTTTGACGGTTCCTTGATGCTCAAAGGCTCGGGGGTTGGAGTTGTCCTGGTATCTCTTACTGGAGAACACATTAAATATGACATTCAGTTAAACTTTCCTACTACAAACAATGTGACAGAATACGAAGGTTGATTGGTAAGACTCCGAGCAGCTAGAGCGTTCGAGATTCGCAGATTACTAGTGAAAGGCGTTCTCAACTAGTAGCGAATCAAGTTGGGAAAGAGTATCAATGCTCAAGTCCCAAAATGTCTTCTTATTTAGCAGAAGTACAGAAACTCAAAAGGCACTTCTTCGGTTTCCAGATCCAACATGTTCCTAGAAAGGAAAACTTTCTGGCAGACCAGTTAGCATGGATAGCGTCAACAAGATCACTTATCCCGCTCGAAGTTTTTCTCGAGCAACTTGATTCATCCTCGGTGGTCGAGCATTCCGAGGACATAGATGCTCCACTGGAGATCAAAGAAATCGATCCCAGTAGTGATTGGATGACATCGATCTATAATTATCTTCAGCATGGCGCACTTCCTAAAGACGATGCAGAGGCCGATCGTATAGCTCGAAAAGCCAAATCATACACTCTGATCGAATGCACAAACGAGGCTCATGGAGTGTTGATGATATGCATATCTCAAACGGATGGTATTTTGAATTATTATCCGGCATACATGGAGGAGTCTGTGGAGCACATCATTCCTACAAAACTCTAGTCGGTAAAGCTTTTCGATAAGGATACTGCTGTCCAACTGCCCTCCATGATGCAAAAGAACTTGTGACGAAGTACGTACAATGTCAATTTGATAGTCGACAAGTACATCAGCTAGCACAAGCTTTGCAAACAATACCTCTTTCTTGGACTTTTGCAACCTGGGGACTAGACATTCTCAGACCTGTCCCAAAGGCACCCGGGGGCTTTGAATTCTTTTTATTATGATTGATACATTCACAAAATGGATCGAAGTTGAGCCAGTCGTTAAAGTAACAACTGAAGCTGCCAAGAAATTCCTCACAAAAATGTGATCACACAATTTGGTATACCCAGTCGTATAATCACAGATAACGATATCCAGTTCTCGAGCGGGAATTTTCAGGAATTCTGTGAGGATCTAGGTATCAAGATATATTACGCTTTCGTGGCTTACCCGTAGAGTAACGCAGCAGTCGAGTGAGCTAATGGCATAATAATACAAGTAGTGAAACGTCGAGTGTTCGACCAGTTAATAAAATGGTCAAGAGCTTAGGTTCAAGAACTTCCTTCTGTATTATGGGCTGTTCGAACCACGATGAGTCGTGCGACCAGTGAAACACCATTTTTTCTAGTTTACGGTGTTGAAGCCATGCTTCCTATGGAACTGAAAATTGGCTCTGCTCGAAATGATTGTTTGTCGAGACCCAAAAATGCAATTCTAGACCCTCTGTGTATAATACACTAGTCCAGGATCATGCTAGTGTACACAGTGTCAACATAGATGAATATTGATCCACACAAGACGATTAGTAGCTTAAACGATTAATTTGATTAATGAATAATGGTTTTGACCTTATGGTCAAGTTTACATTTATTAAGCCACGCAGGGCTAGCAATAAAGAAATAAGCAGCAGAACAAATAACTCCAACAGAATGCCGTCATTTCGCCACAGGCAACCAACTGGGATCAAGACCCTAACGATCAGCACCTTCGTAGAACTCTTCCTCGAAAGCAGGCAAAGACTCAACCACTTCTGTTGATTGATTATAGCAAGCATGAGAACACAACCGTACTCGCGAGTCATACCACAGAATGCAATTATAGATGATGGCTCATTCCAAATGAATGGCTTCTGTGGTTCTTTTGCAGAAATGCAATATTTGTAATTGAATATAAATAACAGATTAAAACATAATGTAAAACAAATAAACAATATTAATTTATCAGTTTGATTTCACAAAGAACACAAAGCCTAAACAAGTTATTCACACAACCATATGACTTAGATCACATAGCTCCCTTCCCAAATGTTTTATGAAAACTACCCCTCATGTGAAATTCTCGAGCATGTCCATATCCGCAAACGCGGCTATTCAATAGATTAATTAACACTCTGCAGATGTTGTACACTTTACCCACACGATATAACTAGTGTTGCAAGCACTAATCATAACAAAACGTTTCAGAAACTTCATCTCAAACATTGACACTCCCAGTGTGCTTTATCGTCATACCAACCCAAACACAGTGTTTTGGCATAACACACACCATTGGACCTGAAGACGGTGAACTGCTCATAAATATATACTACTTGGTAGTCCACACCTCCACTCATACACATAGCCTAACCTACTACCTAAGTAGTCAATGTTAAAAATCCATAACTTACTAAGTTAGGCTCATCCCATACCAGGCATGTGGTCATACAGTAAGGCTCAGTTCAATGGCGCACAAAGTTAAGTCCTTAGTTGACCAAGGCGAAACTTCCAATTTCTAACTATATCACACAGATTATCATTCCCAATCACACAGCCACCATGTCACACAGTATCCACCACTTGCCTCAGCCTAAATCTTTTTCCACCCAGTTGGTTAAGTACAACACATGCCATCAATGAGTAATAGCACACAGTACACACAGTTTTATTACAAAATTCCATAATCACTTCGTCAAGTTTATATTTCCAACTCACATGAGATGATGACTCATGGCATGGCTAAGCAATCTACTTGTATCTAACCAACCCACGTTGGTGCTACGATAATACCAACTAAATAATAAACCAATCTAGGGTGACAAAATATTATGACATATCAATAGACAAGGTGGATATAACAATTAGGATTAATAACTACACCCAAAAGCATTTAAATAAATACTTAAGGTAAATGGAATAATTTGAATCAAAGAATTTTGAAAATTGGGTTCAATATGATCAAAGGTATAACTTGTCTTGGAATAGGTCTAGGTACTGTTCTTGCTCTTGAGGCACTCCTTCTACTTCAAAGTTCCACGAAGTACCAATGTCTACTCGCAATCCAAGCAAATAAACAAAACAAATAAATAACAGGGATAAAACAAACTCCAAAAATAAAATAAAATCGCATATAAATAGATCTCGAATTTAGATGGATTTAGAAATTTGAATGGGCTCAATCGAAGTTCGGATGCAAAAGATATGGGCTTTGGAAATTAAAATCTAAAGAGAATAACCTAAATAGGAATTATCAGAATATTCCGAATTATTTTTCTATTGAAAAATCGGAATATGACGCAATGCTAACGTCAGCACTGGGATTTTCATAATTAAAAGAAATTCTGACATGTGGGACCCACACGTCAGCGACTCGGCTCACGGTGAACCAAGTTCAATGAGACGGTTTAGGGTTTGGATTTGGTCCTGCCGCACCAGCGTTGATGTGGCGGCTGACTGGGCGGCACTTGGCCAACACACACACACACACACACACACACACGGATGCTGAGGTGGCTAGCTGATTGAGACGCCACGTCAGATCGACGGCGATGAGCTTCGGATGCACACGACAACGGCGAATGGCGGCGATCCACCAGTGGTGGGTGGTACCAGGAGGTAGCTGAGGCTATTGTGATCTTAGGGATGCACTCACGGGTGACTGAGGTTGACTATGGTGGCCGGCGGCGAGCTCGAAGCGACGGAGAAGAACCGGTTGTTATCGGGAAGGGGTTCAGGTAACTCTCCAGCGACGCGGATGGACGCTAGAGGTGGCTCTAGTGACGGCAGACCTGGCAGCATGCTCAATGTCGACGAGGCGACGATGGCGGCGGAGGAATTCGCAAAAGTGACCACTTCGGTCGAAACCCTAAATCTTGGAATTGCGGCGGCGCTAGAGCTTTAGGGCTGGTGTGGCTTGAGGGTTCATGGTGAGGGTGTCCTCACGATCTCGGGGGTCCAATTTATAGGGTCCAGGCGGGACTAGGGTGGCGTGTTGGCGGCGGACTCCAAAATGAGTCTGAGACGAACTCGAGCCATTCCCGAGGATTGAAACTGATACGGTTTCCAAATCGGTTGGATTTGAACACGGGAGGATAAAGGATAAGATTCTATGCAGTTTCTAGAAGGAGTTTCGTTGGAGATTTAGCGTTGTCGGACGAAGCTTCAAGCTCGAAAATGGCAGACGAATGCGAGGCTTCGCGCGAAGAAGTAGGCGCGAGGAGGATGACGTGATGTGGGTCCCACCCGCAATGGGGTGAGTGGCGGAGCGAGCGAAGCTGCGACAGCGTGTGACTAGGCCACTTGTGAAAGAAGATTGGGCCGAGAGATTAAACCGAGAACTATTTCGATTTAAATACATTTTCTAATTTAGAAAATACTGAGAATTCAAATAGCAATTAGAAAATAGCAAATGAACTTGGAAAAATTCTAGAAAAATCTCAAAAATATATCCAAGCTCATAGAATCCAAATAAAATAGTTTTGACAATTGTTGATGTTAACTTTAATAATATTAAATTGTTTTGGTACTAAAAGTCCAAGTGAAGCTTTTGAATTAAATTCAAATAAATCCAAATGGTGAATTTTCAACTACTAACTAAACAAAGGGTTTTTAAAACTCAGAAAATTGGGATGTTACATTGTTTTAATGAGAACGATCAAACATAACGATGACTCGACGACATCAATTTCCTTGAGGAACGACGAAACAAAGCCTTGATACGATCGGTAGTTTACCAACAAGCTATGAGAAGGTACTATAGTCGTAAGGTGTAACCTCATGACCTAGTCAGAGGTGATCAGTTCTCATAAAATTGAGCCGTGCAAATCGCAACAAACTTACACCAAATTGGGAAGGTCCATACACTGTGGTCGAAGTAAACAGACCTGGTTCGATATGACTTGCCATGACAGACGGGTGTGTTTTTTCTAATTCTTGGAATATTCATCAATTGCGTAAGTTCTATGTGTAAATTTTCTTTCTTTCAATTTCAATAAAGATGCATCATTTTTTTACTTTCCGATGAGTGATGTTATTTATATTTCCATTATCCATTGCTTGGTCACATACTTTTGTTGTCTAAGATCATCGAAAAATATCAATTGCTCTCTGACATCCTACTAAAGGATATCTTTTACTTTTTGGCTTTGACATAGTTGTCAAAAGCCATAAGAGTCCTTATCGTGACCATCACAGAGATGGTTCCCACAAGCGACCATACACTCTTTTCTCAAAGAAACAAACAAGTAAAAGGAGCATGACACAGACGAATAGATATAGCTACCTACATGCTTAAGAATTCAAATGCTAACTTTCTTCATTTGAACATTCTGTTCTTCTCTTGTTTTGCAGCTGGTTGAAACACGAAAAGCCTCCTAGTCGAAATCTCCCCTCTCTACATGTGGTCCTGCCCACTGGAAGGAGTTTCCTAGCGATGGTCATTTTCTTACGATCTTTGCTACTAGTCAAAACTTGAGAACGAATACGTTTCACGAAGTGTCAATCATGTCTTTGGTTCTTAGCAATTTTTACAACCAGCTTGGATAATATGTATAAATAAGAACACTTATCATTTTCTGCATACATTTTGTTATATTTTCTTTCCATCAACACAAGTCTTGTGATATCTTACGACCATACAATGTACTACATGGTATTTCGATTATGGAAATAGATCTAAAACTAGTCAAAATCATACACTGGTTCTGACCAAATTGGTTTCCTAATGTTAATTAGATTATTTTTACAACATAATCAGTACATGCTTTGTATAGTGGTTGTGAAAAAGTGCTCTTTTTTCTTGGTCTACTGCTTCCTTAGTAAGTCTTTCTACTATACAAGCAGTCGGGGGCTAGAAAATATATGAGTACTCAAGTTGAGAGATAAACATAAGCTTTACTGATGACAAAAAGGTAAGTTTTTACATTTACAATTTTATATTACGTCCATTCACTCTTTAGGACCACCAAACTGGTCGCTATGGGACGAAGATTTGACCTTCATCTCCTCTTCAACCTTGTTTTTGAAGGGTATTACTCCCTTGAAGATCTTGGTTGCTTCTTCCTGCGAGCAATTGAAGTCTACTTCAAGAACTTGGAGGTTGATGGAAGGGTCGGAAGCTTTAAGCTTTGCCAAAGCAAAGCTAACTCCATCTGCAACAGTGTTTCTCATAGTCTTCGCATGGTTTCTCTAGGAGGTGGCGAGCAGGTCTTGGAGAACCTCGAGCTACCAACTAAGGCAATTCGCTTTCTCCAGTGGCTCTCTTAAAGAGGACGGGAATGCTTCCGCTCCCATGTCAGAAAGCATCTTGTTGAAAGCAATAATCTTCTCTTCAAGACTCCGCTCGAGTTCTTTCTCCTTATCATGCTCGAACTCAAGAGATTTCTCTGTTCTTTCTAATTTTTGAGCTTGCTCTGCATGGGTAGTTCAAAAGTTAAAAAATATAACTAAAACACATAATAAACTGGTCGGGTTTACGATCAGTTACCTTGAGAAGCCTCGATTTCTTCCTTGTGCTTGAGAGAGGTCTCACTAAACCTGGTCAACCAGTCTTTGATCGATCGGTCTTTGGTTTTGCACCTCTCTTGAAGTTTAGCTATAATGGCTTCCTTAGCCACGGCTTCCTTCTCGAATTTTTTCAATTCTATCAAATATGACAAAAAAAAGAAATTGAGAAATAACATAAAAGGTGAGAAGACGTCAAGAAGAAGTACTTACTTTTTAATTCGGAGTTTTTCTTCTCCAAAGAAGTTAGTTGCTGGGTCAGTTCTCCGACCACGGCGACATTTTCCAACATATGCTATAAAAATATATGTTAAGTGTCGTAGTAAGAAAGACTAACTAGTAGAAAGAGGGGACCCCTGGTATCCGCGAGGCTATTCGAAGGGTCCTCGGAGAGGGGACTGGTTGTCAGGAAGTAAACAAGTATTGACTAATTGAAAACAAAATACAGTCTCCTCTATTACACGGGGGGAGGTGGCTATTTATAGCCTTTCTATTGGGTTCATGAGATTACAAGCCTACCCTGTACAGGGACCTATACTGGTAGGGGCTGTAGGGGCTTTTCCTACACCTAGGCGTAGCCTTTGGCTCATGGTGGACCCTCCTGGTCCTGGTCCATCTAGCTGGTGCTCCCAGCTCAGCGGTACTGTGGCCCTTCGGAGGGGGTACAAGACCCCCTGCCCGAACGGCCTTTGGCCGCCCTAGGCGGTCGAACAGCTCTAGACCTCCTCGGACCCTTCGGGCTTCTTGGGCGCCTTTGGGACCCCTCCGGCCCCTTTGGAACCCCTTCGGCCCTTTGGACCCTCCAGCAGTACCCGGTGGGGTGGGTGTGCTTGTAGTGTTCGCCTGGTCATGGGGGCCGGTGGGCCACACCTACGACAAGCCCCTCACGGTCGAGATCTTACTTCGTCATGGCTGAAACCACGCCCTTTTTCCTGGAGGGTACAGGTAGACCGTCCCCTTCGGCCTGGCGAAGCATTTTGTTGGCGTGCTCCATCGCGGCGTGCGAGTCTATCCGGTGGGCCCATTGGATAGCACGCGGCGTTGGGCACCGCGCACCATAAGTGGGTGAGGCGACGCTTTGGGTGCCATGCCCGGTGGTTGCGCGGCGCCTTTATTGACGTCGTTTGTTGGTTCCTGTGCGCCATAATGTTTGTTTGCCTGGTGTGCTGTTGGTTCTCCACATGTCATGTTGTGTTTGGGCCGTGGCTTCTCGGCTTTCGTGCCCTGTGTCACTGTGCATGCACTGGTCTATAAATAGGGGCTTGGGGATGGATTCCCCCTTATTCGCAACCACTGAGCCTTGGATTGTAGCCCTGCTTCCGCGTCTTGCTCTCTTACATGCCTTGCACCCGCCGTTCCAAGTGCTCCTCTGCGCCTTGAGATGACGAAGCGAAACAAAGATGTGAGGGGGTGTGGTGGCATACACGGATGAGTTGCGCCGCTCCATCGTGACGGCGCAGGTTCTGCGAGCCCTCAAGGACGAGGGGAAGCTGGCGGATCTAGGCGATGTTTGTGCCCCTGGACCGGAGGTTGTGCTGACGCCCCAAGAGGGCGAGATGATCGTTTTCGTGTCCTTCCTAAACGCGGGTCTCTTCTTGCCGTGGGTTGACTCGATGATCCGGGTTCTTCAGATGTACGGGGTCGATATGTCCCAACTGATGCCCAACTCCATTCAAGCTTGGCGTCTTCGAGTGGGTGCTCCGCTCCGCGAGGATGAAAGATGGGGAGGCGTGACTCTTCTCGTACCTGCATGATGGGTGGTGCCAGCCGAAGAAGAAGAAGGACATCGGCGAGACACTAAACTTCGGGAGCGTCAACTTCCAATCGACTAGACTCGCAGGTGGTTTTACCACAAGTGTGCTCTCGATGCCGGTCTTCGTTCTTGCGGGGGGGCCATTACACTTATTCTGTCCCCGGCCATCGACCTTTCTATGAGGGAGGAGGCATTGCTCCGAGTGTTGCTTAACACGACTCAAAGGCTGTCGACATGAGACCTCGTGGAGGAATTTTGCGCGCTTCACCTGTGGCCGCTGGCGAGGGTTAGAGCATGGAGCTTGGCGAGTCGAAGGATGGGGTTTGCCTCTTGGAGTTAGGGGGTCGCAAAGGTACTTTGGCTCTTAGGTTTGCTATTTTTATATAGTCTCTTCGGTGCTTGACATTCCTGCAGTGATTTCTATTGACGAGGCCGAGCGTGCCGCGGAGCAGCTCCTGGGCCCCTACACCGGGGAGGAACACGCGAAACAAGGGCTAGTAGTGCGCGAGCCGTGCTTGAACTGCGCGTACGCGGATCTTATCGTTGTTTTGGCAGAGCGTTCGGATCCCGACGCAGGGAAGAGGAAATGGGTTCGCGGCCCAGAGGAGTTGGAAGGCGTGGGGCCGATTAGCGCGGTGCCCCTACAGGCTGTTAGGGCCGCTTGTGTGGATCACGCCAGCTACGCCAGGGAGGGAGCAACGGTCCCTACTTCGAAGAAGGTGTCCCAAGTTCCCAAGGCGCCACAAGAAACAATCAGCTCGACGAGCTCATCTGTGACATCGCTGGCAACTGCTTCGCGGGGGGGGGCAGGGGGTGGGGCTACGGAGGTGGTGGCGAGCTCGTTTGGCATAGTGAGCATGGCCCTCGAAGAGGTGTCCACTGGGACTCCTTCGCGGGTGTATGTCCAGGTTATCGAGGATACCCGAGTAGAGGAGCACGCCTTTGCCCACGACACGATCCGTTAGCTTCGGCTCTCCGCTCTCTTTGAATTTTTTTGGCTGACTTGATCCTGCGGTGCGCAGCGCATGTCGTCGCATGGGGTTGTGGCGGTGGTGCAGTCTCCAGGATAGGATGTTCCGTTGGGGGCTCCGGCGCTAGGGGACAACGGGGCGGCTCTGATGCCGGAACGTTAGAGGATGCCTCAGGCACCGGGCAGGACGAGGCGGCTATCGGTGCATCCAGAGCCTTGGGCACCATGGAAGTAGGCTCGCTGTGCACCAAAGATTTCAAGGTCAGCCCCGGGGCGGCTGTGGTGTGCGAGGAAGTGGCTCGCTTTGCCGCCCCGCCCTGCTTGTTCGAGCTCTTCCGTCGAATGCCCGTGGAGAAGATGTTCCAGAGCATTGAGGCAAACGCGACGAGGGTAAGTTTGGATATGTCCACCGCTTCGTGCTATGACTCGTGTTGACGGTGCATTTTTTTTGGAAGACCTCGATGCTATCGCGCGTGCTCAAGGGGGATATCCAGCGCGGATACACAGAGATCTACGAGTGGATTAACACGGAGCATGCGCGGACTGAAGAACTAGTCGTGGAGCGCTCGGCCCTTGCCGAGAAGGTGAGGGGCCTGGAGGCGAGGGTTGCTAAGCTAGAGGGCCAACAGCACGCTTTGCAAGAGGAAGTAGGGTCCTTGTGGAGTGCCCGCTTCGTCCTTGAAGCGGAGGTTGCCATGGAGCAGGAGCTTTCGGCCACCGTGTTGTGGGCTACATGGGAGGCACTGGACCGTATGGAGGGCACTATGACCAAGCTTGGCGCCGTGCCTCCTCCTCGGAGTCATACCATCGAGCAGATGGATGCGACCCTAGATCGCCTCCATCGTGTTGGGGAAGTGTTTCTCCTAGCCGCTCGTGCCTACGGCAATCATTGTGCGAAGGCGGCGTGGACGGCAGCCCTCGTTTCTCTACAGCGTGCTGGATGCGGGCATGTTGATAAGCTTGGTGCTGGTTCCTTGCACGTGGCTTCCGCGGAGGAGATTGCTTCTGGTCAGAGGCAGGTGCAGAGGGCTAGCAACATTCTTGCCAAGGACTTCTGGGCCCGACATGGTCGTGATGCCACGATGGAGTCGCTCCGTGCAGCCCTGGCACAGAAGAAGAAAGGGAAGGTCCCAGCAGATGGGGTCAGAGCAGCCAAGCGGGGGGCCACCACCGGAGGCAAGGTGTGACCCTCTGCTCCTCTTCGTGAAGCGTTCTTTTGTTTCGATCCTAGTCTAGGTTTTTTTTCTTGTTGCTCCGGTGTTGTTATGCACGCCAGGGCAACATTAGGGAGGGGCTGGCTTTTGTTATGAACTTGTGTAAATGGAAAGAATTTGTGACAGCTTTAGTGCCTATGCAGTTGTCATGCGTGTTGTTTTACATTAGTTTATATCTTGCCCAGGGTGGTCCGATTCTGTTCCGTCGCACTGCCGGGCGAGGGCCTTGCCCCAAAAGGTGGCGACTGAAGTCTTCTGCCCCCTCACATAGTCCGAAGGATGAGCGCGGGGTGCTCTCGATTTGGCCTCTCAAGGTGTGCTACCAGGGCACTAAGTAGCAGCGTTGGAGGAAGGTGTTGGAAATATGCCCTAGAGGCAATCATGGAGATGACTATATTTCATTATGTTCATAATATTGGATAATATGTTATCATGTTCCTTGAATGAATCATTGGTTATGAAGATTAACAAGTATGTGACTTGTTGGTGAAACTCTTAACTTATATGATGTCGTTCTAAATGTATCTCTGGTCGAAAGTCACTGGTTAGAACACTAGTGACTCTACGCCTAGCACATGTATTGATTGATGACCATGTTTCACCGGTCATGGGTATAGGGATATCGAATCAATAATGTGAATACATGTTAGAGAACATGGGGTTGGATTGACCCACCTTGAGACACTATTGAGATTGTTATGATTCTATGTGTCGTTAGTTGGTCTCAAGCAATGATGATGTATAATCCTTAGACCTGAGATCAGCATTGTTTCCTACATGTGTAATAGCACTCTGAGGGGTTGCCAATCGTTACTCGTAACTGGGTAGTTATAAAGGTAGCTTTCGGGTATGCTACGAAACATGCCGAGGAATGTGACTAGTCGGATATGGGATTTGCCCCTCCTAACATAACAGGAGAGATGTCTTTGGGCCCCTCGTTGTGGTCGGATAAAGAAAGTGCATAGCCATGCCACTGGTGGTCGAAGTGTTCGACCACGTGAAGTTATCCGACACTCGATCGAGAAAGTATTGAACAGTCCATGGATGACACAACATCTCACCTAGAGTTCAACCAGACATCGTGAGGCAAAGGGAGAATACACGAGTAGGTCGCTTAGTTCGATCGATTCTGATTTGGTCGTATGGAGATCGAGCTGGTTGTAGGCTGGTCAAAGCGTAATCACAGAGTGGTCGTAACACAGTCGTGGGGAGTTCGAATCGTCGTGACCAAATCTGAATCGTCAGTATAGAGATAGGACACAGTCGTAAGTGATGGGGACCTGGTCGTAGATCATATTGCACTAAGGTTCATCCGATATAATTTGTGTGTATTCGGGAATCGTTATGTCCTGTTAGGAACCACTAACGACTCGTGATCGAAAAGGGTTTCTTAGTCACAACCGATTACGCATGAACCTAACGGGTCACACACTTAACGGGTTGGAACAAACCAGTACATATATGATTCGTCAAACGTGTTCGGATAGGATTCGTCATGAGCACTATGTAAGGAGATGCATGAGGCTGTCGGGGGTGGTGGAAAATGTAATAGACGAGACACACGAAAGTCGTGAGTTGAGTTGTTCCACCGAAACCCTAGCCGCCATCTTCTTGAGAGCTCTGCCGTGTGACTTGGTGCTAGCACACCAGCACATGGTTGTTCCTTTCCTGGACGTGTGGATACCGTAGAGGCGCTACTGCGGTTGCTGTTGCGCTTAAGGACGATCCGCGATGTTCATAAGGAATTGCAAAGGTCACTGGAGGAGACGATCGACCACGACCACCGCACTGACGTGCTCGATGCTGGACGATCGACTACGACCACTACATCGACACGCTCTTCATTGGACTAGGCTGCTCCAACTCTTGTTCCGCTGCTCTGCGCATCTGGTAGTAACGATCTGTGATCATCTACTTGCTTGGCTTCCTGGTTTACGTGGTAAAAATTTTTGATTTGTTGCTATCGTAGCCTACCCGTGACCCAACAGAAGGCGAACCCGGAAGGGCCAATGAAGAGGTTTTTCCGTCTTCGCGAATAGAGGGCTGCGAGGGCGCGCGAAGAGAAACAAGCTTTTTGGGAGAGCCGAGGGGTTTGATTACCTTTGGTCCGCCGCCTCCTCCATGCAGCTATTTTGTCGAGCTCCCATAGCGTCGAGACAGCGTCTTCTGCGAGAGGGAGTATTTGAAGTTCATGGCTGTTGGGCCATCTGACGAGGAGCTACTTAAATGGGTGCTTCGCGAGGAGCCATGGGACTTCGTGCTATAGCAGCCTAATGTGGCCATGTCGCAGGTCCTGTTGCGGGGTGAGTGTATTCGGATTGTAGTTGTACTTTGAATTTTATTTGTAACGTACTTGAATTGTATTCGGAATTTTAATTGTACGTGCCTCGCTCTGCTATTCTGGAGTCCTAACTCCTTTATCTTTTTCTTTGCATTGGGTGGGGGGGTGAAGCCTCGCGCCGTGATAGTGCTCTAGGGAGCCCTAGATTTTCTGCAAGGGGGAGGCGAAACCTCGTGCCATCCCTCATGCTTTTTTAGATAGGGCTCTGGGGAGCCCTAAATTTTTGTGAGGGGGAGGTGAAGCCTCGCGCCGTCCCCAATACTTTTTTAGATAGGGCTCTGGGGTGCCCTAAATTTGTGGCGGGGGGGGGGTACGAAGTCTCGCGCCGTCCCCCATACTCTCTTGAAGGTTGGCGAAGGTTTCTTGCAGGTCCCTCGTATGCGTTCCTGCGAGCCTGCTCTTGATAACTATGTCGTCCACGCACGCTTCCACATTGCGGCCGAGCTGGACGTCAAGGACCTTGGTGATGAGGCGGGCGAAGATTGCCCCCGCATTCTTTAGGCTGAAGGGCATGCGGGTGTAGCAATATGTTCCTATGGGAGTGATGAACATGGTCTTCGGTTCGTCCTCCTTAGCCATAAGTACTTGATGGTACTCGGAGTAGCCATCCGGGAAGCTCATCAGCTCGCAGCCCGAAGTGGTGTCCACTAGCTGGTCGATGCGAGGCAAGGGGAAGCCATCCTTGGGGCATGCTTTGTTGAGGTCGATGAAGTTGACGCACATGCGCCATTTTCTCGTTTCTTTCAGTACGAGGACGGGATTGGCTAGCCACTCCGAGTACTTTATCTCGCAGATGACCCCCGTCTTTAGCAGCTTTACAATCTCTTTTTTTGCCACTTCTAGGCGGTCCGCCAACATGTGCCGCAGTTTCTGTTTCTTGGGCGACACGTCGCTTCAGATGACTAGACAGTGCTCGACTATTTCCCACGCCATGCCGTGGATGTCCTCTAGGCCCCAGGAGAAGACGTTCGCGTTGCTGCGGAGTAGTTTGAGGATGGCGTCGCGTGCCTCCGTCATTTCTAGGAAGTCATCTCTTATAGGGATTCTTCGAAGCTGCCCCTGCGGTTTTGGCTTCAACGCCCATTTCGCTGATGGTGGGCTCGGTTGGTCTTTTTGGTTCGGCTTTGTTGTGTGGACATCTTGAAATTTGGTGAGAAACCTCGACTCTGTATGCCTTACAAGGTCTTGGTCTCCGTGATGTGTCGATGGCTTTGATCTTAGAAGGTCTTGATAAGTCGATTGTGGAGATCTCGGCGTTGATGATCCAAAGGCTCACCCAAACAGATCGAACCCTCGCAATCACTACACCATCAAGGCCGATGGTTATCAACCGTCTTTGACGCAGATTGACCGCCAAGAAGGCTATCTCCTACATGTGAATCGAGAATACAAGCAAGAAAGTAGAAGATGCAATCTGATATTGTATTGCGAATAAAGATGAAGCTCACAATGTGGGGTTCCTCAACCGAACGTGCAGCGAGACTGCTAAGCAGAATAATCTCAAAGAAAAACCAAACCCTAATCTATGGCGGCTATTGTATATATATAGGGGGGCGAGAGGAGGTCGACCTAGGGTTGTGCTTGGTACGGGGAGAGGCGTACACAACACAGGCTCGACCTCACACGCTACAAGGCCCTATTAGGCCCAAAATGGTGACGCAGCACCTTATTCACTATTCATGTCACGCATCTCTGGTCGAAGACCTGGTCGTAGGACTGGTCCTAGGGTGGTCTTGATGAGTCCATGCTATCTCTGGTCGTAGATTGTGTCCAATGAGTACTGTGCTCGCTTCTCTGGTCGTAGATTGCTCCCAACGAGTTCTATGCTCGCCGAGATCTTGGTGAAAGCTGGTCGAGGCCTTCTTGAAGTGGTCGAGACCCTCTGAGCTGGTCGTAGACCTTCTTGAACTGGTCGTAGGCCTTCTTGAAGTGGTCGTAGACCCTGCAGAGCTGATCGTAGACCTTGAACTGGTCGTAGCCCCTGAGGAACTGGTCGTATTCCTAGATTCCTAAGTACAAGTAAATCATCTCCATTAGGCAGCATCATAGAGTTCTCAAATAATACACTCAGTCCTAGAAACGAATTTACCTAATAAATAAGTTGACAAGCACGTGCCCGACTAATTGGACCTTGTACATCATTCAAAGTAGTAGGAAGAGGAGTGTTCATATCAGTCGAAGTGATGCCCTCATCATCCTCCCCTTCTTGAATTGGAGTCGTCCTCGACTCAAGCTCATCCTCCTCACCCAAGAAAGGCTGCAAATCTGCAATGTTAAAGCTAGGGCTAACCCCGAAATCCGCAGGCAAGTCTAACTTATATGCATTATCATTAATACATTCAAGAACTTTAAAAGGACCATCTACACGGGGCATGAGTTTAGACTTTCTCAATTCAGGAAATCGTTCTTTACATAAGTGTAACCACACAAGATCACCAGGTTCAAAAGTGACATGCTTGCGTCCCTGACTACCAGCAACTTTATATTTAGCATTCATAATCTCAATGATCGTTTTCGTTGTCTCATGCATCTTTAGTATCAAGTCAGCACGTTGTTGAGCATCAAAATTTGCCTTCTCTGAAGCTGGAAGAGGTAACAAATCGATAGGTGCACGAGGTATGAATCCATAAACAATCTCAAAAGGGCACTTCTTTGTAGTAGAATGCAGCGAACGATTATAAGCAAACTCTATATGAGGCAAGCATTCCTCCCACATTTTTAAGTTCTTTTTAATCACAGCCCTAAGCATAGTAGACAATGTTCTATTGACTACCTCAGTTTGTCCATCAGTTTGGGGATAACAAGTAGTGGAAAATAACAGTTTAGTCCCCAACTTAGCCCACAAGGTTCTCCAAAAATGACTAAGAAATTTAGCATCACAATCTGAAACTATCGTATTCGGAATACCATGCAAGCGAACAATTTCTTTAAAGAACAAATCAGCAACATTTGTAGCATCATCACTTTTATGACATGGTATAAAATGAGCCATCTTCGAGAATCTATCCACGACAACAAAAATACTATCCCTCCCCTTCTTTGTTCTAGGAAGCCCTAAAACAAAGTCCATAGAAATATCTTCCCAAGGTATGCTTGGAACAGGAAGAGACATGTATAAACCATGAGGATTAAGTCGTGACTTAGCTTTTTGGCACGTGGTGCAGCGGGCAATGAAGCGTTCAACGTCACGCCTCATCTTTGGCCAATAAAAGTGGTGGGTCAGAATGTCCTCGGTCTTCTTCACGCCGAAGTGACCCATCAATCCTCCCCCATGCGCCTCCTATAACAACAAAAGACGAATGGAGCTAGCTGAAATGCATAGCTTGTTAGCACGGTACACGAACCCATCATGCACCACAAATTTATTCCAACCCTTTCCCTCTTGACAATTTAGCAACACATCTTTAAAATCAGCATCATGTACATATTGCTCCTTTATTGCCTCTAACCCAAAGATTTTGAAGTCAAGTTGTGAAAGCATGGTATATCTCCTAGACAAAGCATCAGCTATCACATTTTCTTTGCCCTTTTTATATTTAATGACGTAGGGAAAAGACTCAATAAACTCAACCCACTTAGCATGTCTATGGTTCAGGTTGGTTTGACTTCGAATATGCTTCAAATATTCATGATCAGAATGTATTACAAACTCTTTGGGCCATAAATAATGTTGCCATATTTCCAAAGTTCGAACTAGAGCATATAATTCTTTATCATAGGTAGAATAGTTCAAACTAGGACTACTTAATTTTTCACTAAAGTAAGCAACAGGTTTTCCTTTTTGAATTAACACACCACCAAGACCTATGCCACTAGCATCACATTCTAATTCAAAGTTCTTGCTGAAATCAGGAAGTTGAAGCAAAGGGGCGTGTGTCAGCTTATCTTTGAGAGTGCCGAAAGCTTGTTGTTGTATGGTGGCCCAAGTAAAAGGAACTCCCTTCTTTGTAACCTCATTCAGCGGTGCAACGAGGGTGCTGAAATCCCAAACAAAACGCCGATAGAAACCAGCAAGCCCTAGAAAACTCCGCACTTGTGTGACCGTTTTAGGAGGCGGCCAACTCTGGATAGCGACGATCTTGGCTTGATCAACTTCGATGCCCTGTGGAGTAACAACATAGCCAAGAAAAGAGACTCGATCCGTGCAAAAGGTGCACTTCTCAAGGTTACCAAACAAACGTGCATCTCTCAAGACATTAAAAACAGCACGTAAATGATCCATGTGTTCTTCATATGACTTGCTATAGATCAGAATATCATCAAAATAAACCACCACAAATTTTCCAATGAAAGCACACAAGACTTCGTTCATCAAACGCATGAAAGTGCTAGGTGCATTAGTTAAACCAAAAGGCATCACTAACCACTCATATAGTCCGAACTTAGTTTTAAATGCCGTTTTCCATTCATCTCCCAATTTCATTCTAATCTGGTGGTACCCGCTATGCAAGTCAATCTTTGTAAAAAGACTAGAACCACTCAACTCATCAAGCATATCGTCTAACCTAGGAATGGGATGACGATACCGCATTGTGATATTATTAATGGCTCTACAATCAACACACATATGCCAACTACCGTCTTTCTTAGGAACCAAAAGAACAGGAACAGCACAAGGACTAAAGCTTTCCCGTACATACCCTTGGTCCAAAAGGTCTTGGACTTGTCGCTGAATTTCCTTTGACTCTTCTGGATTGGTCCTATACGCCGCTCGGTTTGGCAAAGTCGCTCCCGGAATTAAATCAATTTGGTGTTCAATCCCTCTAATAGGTGGCAGCCCCTGAGGTATTTCAGCTAGAAACACATCCTCATATGCCTACAAAAGGTTAGTGACAGCAGACAGCAAAGAGCTAGATATATCATCAAGTGAAAATAAAGCATCTTTGCATATCAAAGCATAGCATGGCATATCATGATGAAAAATTTCAGCAAGATCAGATTTGGTTGCAAGCATGACACAACCCTTTAATTTAATTCCCTCGGTCCTAGAACTAGGTGCCAACCTCTCTTTCTTAGGTGGGAAAACATTCTTCACCACTTGCTGATTTTCATATTCATGTTCAAGTTCTTTCTTCTCATTTTCAGCTAGCTGTTTATCACAATTCACAATTTCAGTAGGAGTCAAAGGTAGCAAAGTTATTTTCTTTGCTTTGTGCATAAGAGAGTATTTATTACTTCTACCATGATGAGTTGCATCGGTATCAAATTCCCATGGGTGACCTAATAAAAGAGAACAGGCTTGCATAGGTACTACGTCGAAATCAGCAACATCATGATAGGAACCAATGGAAAAATGCACTCTCGCATATTGTGTTACCTTCACCTTACCACTGTTGTTGAACCACTGAATGTGGTATGGGTGAGGATGCGCACGTGTGGTCAAGCCAAGCTTCTTGACCAATCCCGAATTCACCAAGTTATTGCAACTCCCGCCATCAATTATGACACGAACATGGCAATCCTTAACGATGAGGAACATCTGAGACAAATTATGACGTTATAGCTTCTCCTCTTGCTCTCTTTGAGTGCTCAATACTCGCTGCACAATTATAGTTCTATAATTCTCCGTAGCAGCAGCACCTAAAACTTCCTCACCATCGCTATCTGCTTCATGATCATCATCATTACCTGTAAGGTTAGCTGCAAGAACATATTCATCCTCAACATCACTAGCACTTACGTATCCACCGTCTTCTGTCGCAATGTACGCTCGCTGACTTGGGCAATCTCTCATGAAGTGGCCCATTCCTTTACAACGGTGGCACACAGTTCCCGTTGTACGACCTGTGGAAGCAACCGATGAAGAGCTCTGCGCTGGTGCCTGCACACTAGTAGATTTGCTCGTCTCGGGTGCGCATGACGGTGGTGATGGTGCTGCTGAACACGCCCTACTCACAGAGGGGGTAGCAGACCGAAAAGCATGAGGTGGGGTTGTCTTGGCTTGTCCCGGCATGGATCTCGATGTAGACGTACTGCCAAAGTTGCTCCTAGTCCTTTGTTGTCTACCCTGCAATTCCTTTTCTACCAAACAAGCAAGCTGGAACAACCTATTAATATCATTATAGTCTTTGTAATCAACTATGTCCTGAATCTCACACCTTAAACCACCATAAAAGCGAGCCATCTTATCCTCCTCATCCTCAACAACATTACAACGCAGCATGCCTATTTGTAGTTCTTGATAATATTCCTCGACAGATCTATTCCCTTGGTCTAAGCGCTATAATTTCTTATGCATATCACGTTTAAAAGCAGGAGGAACAAATCTAGCACACATAGCTACCTTCAATCTATCCCATGTATCAGGTGTTAAGCCAGAATTAACCACTTGATTCCACCAAATGATAGCAAAATCTTTAAATTCACTAGTAGCTTGTCTAACTCTATGCACTTCAGGAACTAGATGGGCATTAAATTTTTGTTCAATGGTCATCTCCCAATCTAGATAAACTTTAGCATCATAAACACCCGCAAAAGATGGTATGGTAAATTTAACTTTAGCAAATGGGTCACCATTAGCACGAGCATTGTGGTGCTGAAAATTATTACCTCCCATACCGTGACGGTTGTGATGTAGGCGGTGTTGTTGACGTGCATCTCGGGCAGCAAGAGCAATGCCGGCGTCGCGGTTTTGTCTCTCATTATCATCTCCCTCCTCAAGATCTTGGCCTGCATCGTGATCATACTCGCGTCCATTGTTTGGTGGCCGATTCACCATTCTTTCAAGGCGTGTAGTGAGTATTTGCAATACTATCGTTGATTGAGTACTGCAATGTAGTCGTAGTAGTTTGAAGCTTCCTATCGATGTCCTCATTAATGGTAGTGCGTTGTTCATCTAAGAGCGTCATGAGCTCTCCCTTTACAACACACTCTTTCTCATCAAACGTCTCACCTGTCATGGTTAGTAGAAAACAAAAGACAACACAAAGGTATTATCCCTATCAAGTACTAGGTGGTGGAAGGTGGAAACACACACTCTCAAGCGCCTTACCACACTCTTACAAGTGTTCTTACCAATGCAGCAGGTGGTACAATTGGTGGCTGGTTCGTGATACCGTGTCGAGAGTGGGTATGATTGCAAGAGGAGACCTGTTCTGATCAAGAGTAGGTGGAGCTCGGAAGGCACAATATGTAGCAAGGATTAGCAAAAACCGTAACCTGATTAGCAAAGCTGAATAAGGGTCCAAAGTACCTGTCACGGTTGCTGGTCTAAAAGGTGTCCCTAGCCCTAGCACAACACTGATCGATAACAAGGACTAGATACAAAGGACGCAAGACTGGGAGTGGTTGTGGACCACCTGTGGGTGGTCGTGGGCCACCTGAGAGTGGTCGTAGACCAACTGGGGGGTGTCGATTTTCTTCTTCTTCTTCTCTCTTTTTTTTAACTGCCGAAACCCAACCTAGTGTTCTTTTTTTTTTCTTTTTTTTTTGATTGCCGAAACCCAACCTAGGGTTCCTTTTTTTTTGCGAATGTGACCTTGACTCAAAACTCTTCAAAAACCTCTTCTGGGTCTATGGATATATATGGGTCGCAAACTTTTTCCGGAGAGTAGGGGTATAAAGGTAATAAAAAGATTCTCTCTCTCTCTCTCTGTACTTTGGTTAGCTCTGTTTCGGCTATGGAAATTCCTCTCGGACTTTGTTTGGCAGGCACGATATGATGAGTGAGTGGGGTGTCCGAGAACAACCAGAAACAGATAGGGTTGTCGGGGCAGAAACAAGTAGATGGTCGAACCCGAGTAGGTGGTCGAATCCGACTAGGTGGTCGAATACGAGGAGGTCGTCGAACTCCAGAAGGTGGTCGAATCCGACTAGGTGGTCGAATACGAGGAAGGAGGTCGAACTCGAGGAGGTGGTCGAATCCAACTAGGTGGTCGAAAGGGGTGTTGTTCGAGTAGGTGGTGGCACGGCCAGGATGGATGGTGGCACGACAGGCGACGGTGTTGACTAGAGACCAAGAACACGACTCTAAATCAACAACATGACTTAGACAAAGGACACTAATTCAACAACGCGAAACACAGAACGGAAATTGCAAAGGCACAATGGGTGATGGGACAGCGGAAGAACACAACGAAAAAAAAAACTTTGTGGGGCAATTTTCTGGAGCTTTAGGACGATGGAAAATAACTAATCTAAAAGGGGGAAAATTGTGATTACCTAACGGGCAACTTTTGCTTTGATACCAACTGATGTGTCGGTGGCCTGATCTTCCGAAAGGTACTGATAAGTCGATTGTGGAGATCTCGACGTTGATGATCCAAAGGCTCCGACCCAAACAGATCGAACCCCTCGCAATCACTACACCATTGCTCCGATGGTTATCAACCGTGCCGAACGCGGTTGACCTCGCCAAGAAGGCTATCTCCTGCATGTGAATCGAGAACACAAGCAAAAAAGTAGAAGATGCAATCTGATATTGTATTGCGAATAAAGATGAAGCTCACAATGTGGGGTTCCTCAACCGAACGTGCGGCGAGACTGCTAAGCAGAATAATCTCAAAGAAAAACCCAACCCTAATCTATGGCGGCTACTGTATATATATAGGGGGGGCGAGAGGAGGTCAACCTAGGGCTGTGTGGCCTTGGGGAGAGGTGTACACAACCTGGGCTCTGACCTCGTCACGCTTACAAGGCCCTATTAGGCCCAAAACGGTGACACATCACCTTATTCACTATTCATGTCGTGTATCTCTAGTCGAAGACCTGGTCGTAGGACTGGTCCTGGGGTGGTCTTGAGGAGTCCACGCTATCTCTGGTCGTAGATTGTGTCCAACGAGTACTATGCTCGCTTCTCTGGTCGTAGATTGCTCCCTAACGAAGTTCTCATGCTCACCGAGTCTTGGTGAAACCGGGTCGAGGCCTTCTTGAAGTGGTCGTAGACCCTACAGAGCTGGTCGTAGACCTTCTTGAACTGGTCGTAGGCCTTCTTGAAGTGGTCATAGACCCTGCAGAGCTGGTCGTAGACCTTCTTGAACTGGTCGTAGCCCCTGAGGAACTGGTCGTTTTCCTACATTCCTAAGTACAAGTAAATCATCTCCATTAAGCAGCATCATAGAGTTCTCAAATAATACACTCAGCCTTAGAAATGAATTTACCTGATAAATAAGTTGACGAGCACGTGCCCGAGTAATTGGACCTTGTACATCATTCAAAGTAGTAGGAAGAGGAGTATTCATATCAGTTGAAGTGATGTCCTATCACCCCGCACCATGATGACGCCCTCTGGTGTGGGGATCTTCATGCATAGGTAATTGTGGTGGGTGTAACATCCCAAATATGGGTTTGTGTTTCAAATTTAAGAAAATGAGAAGAAATTAAAACTTTTCTTGCATCTTGTTATTTTTGAACTTTTCTGTAATTCTTGTAAAGGAATTGTGGATATCAAAAACCAAAATCTCCAATTGACTATAGTCATGACCTCCTTGTTGAGAATATTGTGTTCAACCCCTGGAAATAATTTTCCTTGGTTCTAGGGATGCTGTGTGACACCTCTAAAAAATTTCATAATTTTTAGAAATTATTTGATAATTTTTAAGAGGCTGTCAAACCAATTTGACTCTTGGTCAAACCCTAGAACAAACATTGAAGAATTTCTGGAGAAAAATGCTTTGCATAAAAACCTCTGGAAAATTTATACAAGGTTTATCCTGGAGCTAGGAACCTCCAATCAAAATTTCAGAATTTTCGAAGTTAGTTTGCTATCTAAAAATCCCTCAAAGTTTTCAGCTCAATTCAAACCCTAAGTCAAAGTCTTTGCTGTTGGACTCGAGTTAGACTAGAGCCCAACCTCCCTTCTTGGTGTGACCCAACCTTTCCGCTTTGGCTCAAATTACGTCCATCGCGTTCTTTCTCGGTAGTCCGATCTCCATCGTCTGACCCTTGTTATTTGGAACCTTCGGACCTCCCCATCTCACCTTTTGTTTTCAGCCGTTGGATTCTAATCCAACTGTTGCGTTTGCGCTCGGTCGTTTTAAATCAAAGTGACCCGAGCCAGTTTGAGTTCTTGATCGAGCCTAACCCACTAACTGCACCCTCGGGCTCACTTAAGTGGCACGTTGCTGTGACCGTTGGATTTCCTTCTAACGGTCAAGATTGGTTGCGCCGCTCGGACTTCCGATTTTCAAAATCCATCTCAGCTGTTCAATTCTTATCGGACCGCCCTCATTGCTTGGGAGCATTTGGAGCCCCCGAACATCTTGTTAAATCGGGGCCGTCCATCTCTGATCTAACCATCATTTGAGTTGGGTCCATGCCTTTTGGTTGGACTCAAGCTGTTTGCTGGTTTGGACTCAAGCTGCCCTTGTGTCTCTTTTGCTGACTTGTGGGGCCCTCGCCTCCTAGTCATCTCCTTCTTCCTCTGGCTCGCGCACGAGCGCCATGGCATGGGCAGAGAGGGCGCAGCGCCTTGTCAAGCTCGCTTGTCAACTGCAACGGCTCTTTGTGGGTTAATGCTCGCCAGTACCTTTCACCCCTGAAGTCATGGTCTTTACCTGCCCCCATCGCTTCGGCTAGCCCATGGCAGTGCTTGGACTGAGCTCACCATGGAGCTCCATCCTTGCTTAGCCCCGTTGCTCTCCGGCTATAAATAGCCCTAGAGTTTCTCCTCTTGTTCCTTTCAGCATCACCTTGCCCTGCCTAGCTCCTCTCTGTTGCTTGAGCTCAAAAGCATAGAAAAACCCTAAAACCGCCATTGTCGGCTGACAAGCAAGCTTCGTCGTCCCGGCGCTCCAATGGCTCCTTATCCAATTCCTTCGTGTCGCCTTGCACCTCTAATCACCTTGAGCAAATCCCCTAATCCAATTTGGTTTGCATTCGCAGGAATCAACTAATTTCAGATTTGCCCTCTTTCGGCCGTGTTTCATTGCTTTCGTCCCCATATCCGGTAAGCTGCTCCTCGCTTCAATTCCTTGCTCAGGGATCTTCTTTGAGATATAATGAAGCTATCTTGATGACCTGGTCTCGCACATTTTGCTCAGGCCACCATCCCCACTTTATCTTCCTCAGCGCTGGTTCTGCTCAACGTCGCCGGAGCTACTCCAGCCACCTCTGTTCCTCTACAGGGTTGAGGTAGCCTCTTGGTAGCCCCTAGTAGCTGTGGCACCCGCTTCCTTGAACTGTCGCGGAGCTTTTCGAGCTTTTCATCTTTGGCCGTGCTTGCGTCGCCGCTCCTCTTCGGCTCGTCGGCGTTCTAGGCCGCCACCGCTGTCGAGAGTGGGCCCAGTGGGTGTGCAAGACTATTGTGCACTTAGTGGTGCCCTTGGTTTGCGCCGACGAGGTCCTCATCGCCGACGGTGAGCCCTGCGGTGCCCTGGGACTTTTCTTCGATGTGGACCGTTGGATCTAATCCAACGGTGGGCACTGTTGGGTCGTGAGCGCGTGCCCGTGCGCGTGTGTTGTGCTCAGTGCGCGTGGGCCATTGGATTTTATCTCAACGGCCTAGGCTTTTCCACATCGGTTTAGTTTATTTGAAAACCCGAAAACCTTTATTTGTAAACTGAAAATTGTATTAAACTTCAAAATTGCATAACTAATTCATTTTAAATCCTTTTCGGTTGATTCAAATTTTGTTAGTTCTAGTTTTAACTAAGCTTTAATCTAAAAATGGTTGTAAGCTTAGTTTTCCTCTAGAAAAATTTATTAGTTAATTTAAATTAGGTTTAGCTTTATTTGGTTCATTAAAAATTCATTTAACTTGAAAAATGCATAAGTAATTCTCTGTAGCTCCTTTTTGAGTGGAATCAACTTTGTGGGTTTCCTCTGTTAGTAAGATTATTTGTAAAATAGGTTTTAGGCATGCTACTGTCTTTAAAAGTTTTGTGGTTGCATTTAACTTGTGCATTTTTTCATGTCTTTGAAAAATCATAGAAAATGCATCCTAGCTGCAAACGAGGTGAATCCAATTGTGTTGTTCATCCCATGTGGTGCTTTGTTTATCATAAAAATTTCAGGTGCAACACCTCTCTGGAAATTTGTGCCAAAAATTTAATTTCGGATGAATAGTACCCGAGATGAATTTTCAGCCTTTTTCCAACAAACCAATCTTATTTTGGCCATAACTTTTGCATTAAGAATCCAAATCAATTGGTTCTTATTGCTAAATTCCTTAAAAATCATGATCTACATACTGTAAAAATTTCAGAGCTTTTGGTTAAAGTTGGTTTTTGTGTCTTTTCGATGTTCTTCGTTCTTATCAGTTCTTTTCGTTCTTTTCATTAGGTTCCGACGAGTCCGTTGATTATAAGAGTGTTCCTCTGCAGCAGGTTGAGCATCTCAAGCAAGGCAAGCAGTTTGATCATACTAATCCCATTACTTTTAAAGTCTAATACATTGTTTACAAATTGCATATACATGCATGCTTTTATGTCAAAGTTAATTTTTCCAATTAGAGGTAGCTATTCCTATTGCATGGTTGCCCTTAAATTGTTATCCCCTACCACTAACCTTAAGTTATTAATCTCGTCGGACACAAATCTTATTATTATTCCATTATGTCCAGCACTTTGTGCTTTGCTAATTTGTAAAGTCAAAAACTAAAAATAAAATTATTTCAGACTTGGGCACAATGGTTGATGGTGTGATCTTTTGGGTGTGACTGGAATGGTGCCTAAGTCCACAAGGACCGACTTACTTGTGTCACTAAGCCAAGCGATTATTGCGTGCTAACCACACAAGGGGGATATGGGACCTCTCTTGACTAAGTACTTTGGGGGTGTTAATTAATGAGTCGCTTGGTGGTCGTTGTATATATATATTTGCAACATGGGACAGGAGGAGAGCATCCGCAACGGCTTGAGCTAGGCTGGTGTATCCTACTCTTCGTATGGGTCCTTGGTGAGAGCCGGGTAGGCATTTCACTAAGGGTTAACCCCCATACGTATGACTCTTAATTAGCACAACCCATTGAAAATGTCTCGTAGGACTTA
This sequence comes from Phyllostachys edulis, assembly GCA_036346405.1. NCBI lineage: Eukaryota > Viridiplantae > Streptophyta > Magnoliopsida > Poales > Poaceae > Phyllostachys > Phyllostachys edulis. Next base: position 15,607,631 of record CM070552.1, read on the forward strand.
GTCGTGCCGGCATACCAAAGGAAGTGTGCTTAATCTAGTAGCAAAAAGGCGGTCTGACATGTGGGTACATTGGTACACCCCTGTAGGGTTCAAACTATTCGAATAGCCTCGTCCTAGGTTATGGACATGCTTGGTAAGGTCGTGCAAGAACTAGACTATAACCTTTTAATTAAAACTTGTTGTGGGTGGTACGAATGGGTAATTCGTGCTATTGTTGTGGTTGCTATTGGGTTAGTCACCTCTAGGTTTTCTTGTTGTTATTATTATTTATCTCGCTGTTATTTGAACATTAAAAACAGATTGTCAAATTGCTTTAAATATATTACATTATTGCAAATGAAAACTTGCTTTATGCTGAAAATAAACCTAGAGCCCTCTCCTTTGAATAAGCTTGCATGTAGCTATGTATAGGCTGTTACACTACACGTAAGTCTTGCGAGTACATTTTTGTACTCATTTGCTTTGCTTAATTAATTGTTGCAGAGGAGGTTGATCCCCAAGGGAATGACTTTTGTGAGACGGACTTCGCCTTTGACGACTAGCTGGCGGCCCGGTCAGTTTGCCTTGTGGGGTAATGGCAAACCGGTTGGCTTTTGTTTATCGCCATCTTATGGAATTTTGCTTCCGCTGTCATTTAAGTTATTTAGCTTTTGTGGCCGGTTGGCCTTGTTGTAATAAATCTCTATTATGTATGTCTTTTGTTTATTTAAGTTCTTGCTTCGGTTCTGTGCTTGTATGGAATTGATGCATGATTTTGTAAAAGGGTGTGTGTACAGCAATTCTAGGAGGTACGCATTTTCCCGAGGCATGGGATATTTTGTTTGTGATGCTAGGGTCAATTGGAAGACTAAGCATTACAAGCTAAATACCCCAGGGAACTCACAAAGTTTGGTATCAGAGCCATACTGGCTGTAGAAACCCTAGCTTGGTCTTCTTTAGGATGTTTTGAAAATTTTAATTTCAAAATATCAAATGATTTATGAAAGCTTAAGTAAGTTCTCAGGTTTTACTCCTTACCTATCTTAGATTGCTCATCTCACCTTACTCTGGATTGAGTTTAAAAGGTTGTTTCCCTCTCATTCTTTCAAATAATAGTTGTTATCGTTTAATTTCGGCTTTGGGGAACCAATGAGAGTTGTAAATTTGAAGTGTTGGCTGCCTTTTGATGAAGAATAGAAATGCTTGGAGCTGGATTCAAATATGGATAGCAAGCTGCTAGTTAGTAAATAGGGCTGATAAGGAGATGATAATTTAACTAAAACTTGTGGGAATAAAAGGGTAAGATGTGATACTAGTTGGCTAAGTATCTAACACCTCTTTGGCTGGTTTTACCTTGCTCTTTAGGAGTGTTAGATCTAGACTTGTGTTCTGAAATTTTGTCTTCTCGACCGATTGCTCGTTCATTCAATACGGGTTAGTCGTGCCGGGAAGTTGATCTTATGTCTTATGGTTTCTTGCTATTTCTTGAGCCTTTTGTAACCTTTTAGAGTTCGTTTCTTTGCTACCTTGTTGGCTTTCGGCTAGGGTGATGTTCCATTCCCCTAGTTGTTGGCTTTTCGCTTTCTTTAGCTTCTAGTTTTTGGGTTACGTTGCTAACCCATCTCCTTGGAACAGGACATCTGGACAGATCAGAAGTGGACTAGGTCAGCAAGCTGGCTGGGATGAAAATATCCCTGGCTCTAACTTTCCAGACAAGACCCGTAAACGCCTCCGCTCTGGCAAGTGTTACGGACCTTGGTCCGGTTGCCCTGTGAAGCGACGAAGACGTCATTTTTGCTGTAGCTGCGGTGAAGAGGGGCACCGCGCCACAGGTTTCATACTAGGGAGGGTCAAGGCCTATCAACGCTGTGGTGAGGAAGGACACTACAGCAACCAGTGTACTTCTACTTGTCCAAACTGCGACGAAGACCACCTACCCGGAAACTGTCCGACTGCCAAAATCACTTGTTTCCTCTGTGAGGGGAGCGATCACTATCCCAACGGGTGTGGTCTGAACCGGGTGATCGCCAAGTCAGTAGAATTGCAACAGCAGATTCTCCGTGCATCTGTAAGCATCGCAACCACCGATGCTGCCAAACAAGAGAAGTTCTTGGATGGGTTGTCTGAGGAGTTGTGGGACAAGATAGCAGTCTATGGCTTCCTCGACTTTCAGACTTTGGTCGGCAATACCATTGTTGTTGGGAGCAATGCAAGAATGCTACAGGACTTTCACAAGCGTCTGAAGAAGGCTCAGGGTGACCTCCGCAGTGTAGCCGAAGTCACTTGCCTTTTCTGCAAACTCAGGGGCCATTATGCGAATAATTGCCCTAAGAAGGTTGCAGCAACCCCTCGCCCTCCGCAGGCCGTGTTTCAACCACGTGCACCTACGAGTCAGCAAGGTGGCCTCCGCGATGTAGCCGAGGTCACATGCTTCTATTGCTGCAAGAAGGGGCACTACGCCAACAATTGCCCGGTGAAGCATTAAGATCAGAAGGTTGTTCGTGGTCAAGTCAACCCCATCTCAACTGAGGAAGCGCAGGAGGCACTTGACTTCGTATTGGGTACGCTTCTTGTCAACTCTCGTCCAGCTACTGTTTTGTTTGATTTAGGAGCTGCTCATTTCCTTTGTATCTAAGTCTTTTGCTACTGTTAGTGATGTTCTTTTTGCTCCTTTGCTTGTCCCGTTGCTCATTCGCTCTCTCGGTTCGGAGTTGAGAGCTGAAACTGAGTGTCGGGATGTTCCGGTTGAGATTGAGGGAGTGGGATTTTTAGCAAATCTTATCCTCCTCAATTCAGCGAGTTTGGATGTGATTCTTGGTATGGATTGGTTGTCTCAGCACTTGGGACAAATCGATTGCGCCAAGAAGTTCATTTCCCTCACAAATCCCTCCGGTGAGCAGGTTCGTTTTTTGCCAAAGCTGCTAGGACCGCATCTCTTCGCACTTGAAGCGAAGCCAGCTTTTGGACATTCATGAAGTCCCAGCAGCGTGTGACTTCGTCGATGTCTTCCCTGAAGATCTTCCTGGGATGCCACCGGTTCGTGACCTCGAGTTCGTCATCGAGTTGGCGCCCGGTACTGCCCCGATTTCAAAGAGGCCCTACCGGATGCCTCCGATTGAGTGGGTGGAGTCGAAGAAGCAACTCGGTGAGCTGCCAGAGAAGGGTTTCATCCATCCTAGCTCATCTCTTTGGGGCTGTCCAGCAATCTTCGTGAAGAAGGAGGGCAAGAAGTTCTTGTGGTCCGCTGATTGCAAGGAAAGTTTTCAAGACCTCAAGAACCATTTGACCACAGCTCCCGCTCTCGTTCTTCCCAATGTCCATCAAAGCTTCAATATCTTTTGCGATGCTTCTCGTCGAGGACTCGGGTGTGTCCTTATGCAAGAAGGCAAGGTAGTGGCCTATGCATCAAGGCAATTGAGACCTCATGAACTCAATTATCCTACCCATGACTTGGAGCGAGCTGCTGTGATTCATGCACTTAAGATTTGGTAATATTACCTAATCAGTAATCGTTGTGAAGTGTATTCGGATCACAAAAGCTTGAAGTATTTTTTCACCCAACCCAATCTGAACCTTAGGCAAAGAAGGTGGTTGGAATTGATCAAAGACTATGACATGGGTATTCACTATCATCCGGGTAAGGCTAATGTTGTTGCCTATGCACTTAGTCGAAAGGTGCATTGCAATGCCTTGTTGCTCAAGAAGCAGCAGCCCACCCTTCTGGAAGAATTCCAGTGGCTCAACTTGGAAGTGGTTGAGCATGGATTCCTTGCTGCCTTGGTTGTGCAACCAACCTTGGTGGATCGGATCAAGACCGCTCAGCAATCGGATGTTGGAGTGAACTGAATCAAGTAGAATGTCTGGAATGGAACAGCCAAGTGGTTCTCAGAAGATGGACTTGGTATTGTGAGGTTCGGGCATCACCTTGTGGTTCCAAAGGACATGGAATTGCGGAATTTGATCCTCCGTGAAGCCCATGATTCTCCTTTTTCCATTCATCCTGGGGCCACGAAGATGTATCAAGATCTCCGGTAGAGATTTTGGTGGACCCGAATGAAGCACGAGTTTGCGAAGTTCGTTGCTGAGTGCGACGTATGCCGTCATGTGAAGGCCGAACATCAGCGTCCAACAGGCCTGCTTCAGCCTTTGCCAGTGCCAGAGTGGAAGTGGGATTCGATCGGGATGGATTTTATCACCGGTCTACCCCGATCTCCGAAGAAAAATGATGCCATCTGGGTTGTCATCGCTCGCTTGACTAAGGTGGCTCATTTCCTTCCTGTCAAGACTAACCTCCGGGTAGGTCTTTTGGCAGATCTCTACATAGCCCACATCGTGAGTTTGCATGGTGTACCAAAAACGATTGTGTCAGATCGTGGTTCTCTGTTCACTTCTCGATTTTGGCATAGTCTGCAAAAAGCTATGGGAACTCGCCTGTCTTTCAGCTCAGCATATCATCCTCAAACTGATGGCCAGACGGAAAGGGTCAATCAAGTTCTAGAAGACATGCTTCGTGCTTGTGTTCTTTCCTATGGGAAGCATTGGGAAAAATGCTTGCCATTCACCGAGTTTTCGTACAACAACAACTTTTAAGCCAGTCTCAGCATGACACCTTTCGAGGCCTTATACGGGAGAAAGTGCAAAACCCCGTTGAATTGGTCTGAGACCGGCGAAAGACCATTCTTTGGCCCGGACTCTATCAATGAGGCCGAGAGTCAAGTTAAGCTTATTCGTGATCGTTTACGCACGGCTCAGTCAAGGCAAAAGAGCTATGCGGATCACCGTCATCGTGAGTTGAGTTTTGAGCCTAATGACTTTGTTTATCTCAAAGTCTCTCCTTTAAAGGGCCATCAATGTTTTGGCGTCATGGGCAAGTTAGCTCCTCGATATGTTGGTCCTTACTACATCATCGAGAAGAAAGGAGCTGTTGCCTATAGGTTGGATTTGCCTGCTGCACTTGAGGATGTACATGATGTGTTCCATGAGTCTCAGTTGAAGAAGTGCCTCCGTGTTCCAACCAAGGAAGCTCCGTTGGAAACTCTCAATGGTCAAGAAGATTTTACCTATCGTGAGCACCCTGTTCGCATCCTTGTAGAGGCTGAACGAAGAACAAGGAATCGTGCCATCAAATTCCTTAAAGTTCAGTGGTCAAATCATTCCGAGGATGAAGCTACTTGGGAACGGGAAGATCGTCTGCGTGCGGACTACCCATCTTTCTTTTCCAAGTGAGCCAAATCTCGGGACGAGATTTTTGTAAGGGGGGGGGAGGTTTTGTAACATCCCAAATATGGGTTTGTGTTTTAAATGTAAGAAAATGAGAAGAAATTAAAACTTTTCTTGCATCTTGTTGTTTTTGAACTTTTCTGTAATTCTTGTAAATGAATTGTGGAAATCAAAAACCAAAATCTCCAAATGACTATAGTCATGACCTCCTTGTTGAGAATCTTGTGTTCAACCCCTGGAAATAATTTTCCTTGGTTTTAGGGATGCTGTGTGACACCTCTGAAAAATTTCAAAAATTTTAGAAATTATTTGATAATTTTTAAGAGGCAGTCAAACCAGTTTGACTCTTGGTTAAACCCTAGAACAAACCTTGAAGAATTTCTGGAGAAAAATGCTTTGCATAAAAACCTTTGAAAAATTTATACAAGGTTTATCCTGGAGCTAGGAACCTCCAGTCAAAATTTTAAAATTTTTGGAGTTAGTTTGCTATCTCTAAAAATCTGTAACATCCCAAATCTAAGTCTGTGCTTCAAATGTAAGAAAATGAGTAGAAATTAAAACTTTTCTTGCATCTTGAAGTATTTAAACTTTTCTGTAATTCTTGTAAAGGAATTATGGAAAATCAAAAACCAAAATCTCAATTGACTCAAATCAAAAACCTCCTTGGTGAAAATCTTGTGTCCAACCCCTGGAAATATTTTTTTCTTGGTTCTAGGGAAGCTTTGTGACACCTCTGAATTATTTCATAATTTTTAGAAATTATTTGATAATTTTTGGAGGCAAGTCAAACCTTGGTCAAACCCTAGAATAAACCTTCTAGAATTTCTTGAGATAAATGCAGTGCATGAAAGTCTCTGGGAATTTTATGTAAAGGTAATGCTGGAGTGAGGAAGCTCCAGTTGAAATTTCAGAATTTCTGGAGCTGAATTGCTATCTCTAAAAATTCCACAAAGTCTTAGCTTTAAATGGAAACCCTTGGTCAAGTGTTGTTTGGGTTCGAGTCGAACTCAAACCACTTGGCTAGACCCAACCAACTAAGTGTACCGAGCCAGTTCCACAATGGCGCGCACCTCGTGACCGTTGGATCCCCATCTAATGGCCAGCAACCATTGACTCGGGTCAAGTGGGTTAGGCTCAGCCATCTTGCGGCTGGACCCGAGCCACTTTTCTTTTCTCCCTCTGACTGGTGGCCCCGCGCACCTCCTGGTCATCTTCCTTCTCGGCCGCTTCTCTCTCGTGCGCACCAGTGCCTCACCGCAAGCGCTGGTCACCTCGGGAGGTCCTTGCAACGACTCCTTTCTGACCCGCATTTAATGCACGTCGTGCTACCGCCCTCAAAGTCCACTTCCTCTGCCCTTCCACCTGCTCCCGTTGCTCGGCATGGCCTTGGCAGCAAGTTGGACTACCAGTGGAGTGTGGCTGTTGCCGTCCCAAACCCTTCGACTATAAGTAGCCCTCAGCTTGCCCCTTAGCTTCCTTTACACACCATTGGGCTCTAGCTTTCACCTTTGTGCTTGTTGAGCTCTATTCCCCACAAAACCTTTCGGCCGCCATTACTGAAGCTTGGAGCTCTCCGGTGCAACCCGTGCTCCAGTGGCTTTCCCTCTCCTCTCTGTATTTCATCTTGAGCCTCTCACCTCTCTGAACAAAAACCCTAACTTGATTTTGGTTTGCTTCTACAGAGGCAGGTGGAATTCGAAGTTTGGGTCTTGTCGGTTGTGGGCACCCCCCTTCTTCCCCATCACCGGCCACATCCTCCACGTTTTCTTCCTCGGGTCCGGCGAAGTTCAAGGTCGCCGGAGCAACCCCAGCCATCTCTTTGCCTCCACTGTGCCAAGGTAACTCCCTAACAGCCCTTGGAAGCTTTGGCACCCGCTCAAGTGAACCGTTGCGGAGATTTTCCCTATTTTCGGTTTTGGCCATGGAGGTCATCCCGCTCTTCTCTCTCACCGGCGTCGTGAAACGCCGCATGCACCGAGAAGGCCATAATCAAAGCGCAATACTATTGCGTTTCCATTTTGGCCTTTGGCCGGCGCCGACATGGATCCTATCACCGGCGACACGTCGTGGAACGCTGTCGGGTTTTGTTGGACGAGCGCGGTACTGTGCTGTGTCACGTTAGGACAAAGCCATGTCATTAACTCAGCTAATCACTGATTAAATGCTGTTAATAAACGCTTAGACTTAAATGGTTGTCTTAGCCGGGCCCTTATTGCCACTGACATGTGGGCCTGGCTATTCAAAACAACCCCCCCCCCCGTGCGGTTAAGTCGCGTACTGGCCGCCACGGTCACTCTGATGGGCCTAGCCTGTTTGCGTCTTGGCGTTGTGCTCAAGTCATTTAAGCCTAATCATCGAGCTTAGCATTTAATGGTTGTCTTAAGCCGGCCTTAGCTGTCGCTGCCATGTGGGCCACCCTCTTAAATTTTTCCTCTGGCCGTGACATTCGCAAGATGGGCCGACTTGACGATGGCCCGCCATTTTTCAAACCGCGTGGGCGCGTGCGCTGGGCCGTGAGCGTGACTCTAAGTCGCTGACAGTGGGCCCCGCGTGTCAGCAAGTCCTGTTCACATCGCGAAGGGCCAAGTCACTCACAGCCGTCCATTTCTCGATCTGTGGCTGAGATTGAAGAGACGTTCAGACCGTCCGAACGCCCTTTCAATCCCAGCCCTCCATCTCAAAATCAACGGCCAGGGTTCATTGGGCCGTTCGGACCATGAATAGTCCCCGATGAATCTCGGCCGTCCATTTAGATCTTATCGGTAAGTTGCCGTTTTAGAAAGCGCTGCACTGTGTGGGCCGTGTGCGTGGGCCGTTGGATCGGCAATCGACGGTCCACGTGCGTCCACATCTTTTCTCTTCGGTAAAGGTTTTGTTAATTCCCGAAAGCTTTATTTCACAACTGGAAAATGCAATAAACTTTGAAAATGTATAACTAATTCATATTAATTCATTTTCGGTTGAAATAAATTTTGATAATTCTGTTTTGAGCTAAACCTTAATCTAAAAATAGTTTTAAGCTCATTTTAACTCCAGAAAAATATGTTAATAGATTAATCCATGTTTAGGCTTTATTTGCTATATTAAAAATTCATTTAGCTTGTAAAATGCATAACTATTTCTCGGTATATCCTTTTTGAGTGATTCCAACTTTGTTGGTTTCATCTATTAATGAACTGGCTATTAAAATTGGTTTTAGGCATGTTACTATTTTCAAAAAGTTTACTTATGCATTTATCTTTTGCTCATTTTCATGTCTTTGAAAAATTATAAAAAGTGCATCATAGCTCCAAATGAGATGAATCCTATTGGGTTGTTCATCTTGTGAGGTGCTTGATTTACTGTAAAAGTTTCAAATGCACCACCTTTCTAGAAATTTTTGCTAAACAATTTAATTAGGATGAATAGTAACAGATTGGAATTTCCAGGCTGAGCAGATTTGTTTTGATCTTATCTTTTGCATTAAGAATCCAAATCAATTGGTTCTTATTGCTAAATTCTTTATAAATCATGCTCTTGTTGCTGTAAAATTTTCAGGGCATTCGGAGAAAGTTTGTTTTTGAATCTTTTCGTTTTCTTCGTTCTTATCGGTTCTTTTTCGATTCTTTCGTTAGGTTCCGAAGAGCACGTTGATAACCAAAGCAACCCTCTGTAGCAAACTAAGCATCATCAACAAGGCAAGCAGTTTGATCATGTTAATCCTAGTATTTTCAAGTCTATTATATTGTTTGCAACTTGTATGTATGCATTGCTAATTTGTGTTAAATTATGGTTTGAGTAGTTGATCCTATAGTTGCATAATCTGTAGGTAAATGATATTCTCTACTACCATGAGCCTAGGTTATTTGCTGTGATTGGAGTTCGTTGGATGAACTCTTGTCGCTTAGTAGATTACGAATTAAAATTGCTTAGTCATGCTTAGTTATCGGTAGCATTGGGCGGTCATCGACTTAGTCGATGATCTTGATCACACAAAGGAAATTATTACTCCATTATGTCCAGCACTTGTGCTTTGTTATTTTGTAAAGTTAAAAACTGAAAATGAAAAACTGATTTGGACTTGGGCACAATGGATGTTGGTGTGATTATCGGGCGTGACTGGAATGGTGCCTAAGTCAATAAGGACCGAACATCTTGTTACACTAAACCAAGCAATTTTGCGTGCTAACCACGCGAGAGGGATATGGGACCTCTCTTGACTTAGTACTTTGGCGTGTATTGGCTCCGGGTCGCAGGTGGGCGTGTGTGTGTTGTGTGAAAAAGAAACTGGTGTTTAGGTGTGTGTGAGCAGGAGTGGAGTCCATCTAGGTTCTCCACACCGAAGGGCATTGTAGATGTCCGGCTGCCTTTGCCCTAAATGGGTAATTGACCCCCGGCTTTACAATGTTGCCGACTCAACGTATGGATTTCTATTTCATATGTGCGACTCGTAGTTAATGCACAATATTGGAAACGTCTCGTAGGACTTAGCCGTGCCGGCATACCTAAGGTAGTGTACTTCATCATGTGGCAAAAAGGCGGTCTGGCGTGTGGGTACATTGGTACACCCCTGCAGGGTTAAACCTACTCAAATAGCCTCGTCCTAGGTTATGGACACGCTTGGGGAGGTCTTCCAAGAGTTAGACTACCACCTTTAATTAAAACTTGATATGGGTGGTATGAATGGGTAATTCATGCTATTGTTGTGGTGACTATTGGGTTAGTCACTTCCAGGATTATTGTTGTCATCTATCTATTGTTATTATTGTTGTCAATTGCTATTTAAACAATAAAAACAGATTTGCAAACATTGCTTTTAAATGTATTACATTATTGCAAATAAAGATTGCTTTGTGCTAAAAATGAGCCATACAACCTCCACTTAAATAAGCTTGCATGTAGCATATGTATAGGCTTGCTATCCTAGACGTTAGTCTTGCGGAGTACATTATTGTACTCATTTGCTTTGCTTAATGTTATTTGTTGCAGAGGAAGAAGGTGAGCCCCATGGGCTTCACTATTGTGAGATGTGCTTCGGGTTCGACGACTAGCTTGGCGGTCCGGTTAGTTGCCTTGTGGGTAAAGGCACACTAATTGGCTTTTGTTTATGGCCATCTTATGGCACTTTGCTTCCGCTGTTTACTTAGTAGTTTGTGTATTGTTATTTGGCCGGTCGGCCTCTCTTTTGTAATAACTCTATCTCTATTTATATTAACTTCTGGTTTGTTGCTGTGCTTCTGTTCTATGTGTTTGAATGGAATTGATACATGCTTTTTGTAAAGAGGTGTGTGTACTGCATCTTGGGAAGTACATATATCTCGAGGCTTGATTTATTTGATTTGTGATGCTAGGACCAAGTGGATGGTTAAGCATTACAAGCCGAATAAGATCGGGGTCTCACAAAATCCCTCAAAGTTTTCAGCTCAATTCAAACCCTAAGTCAAAGTCTTTGCTGTTGGACTCGGGTTAGACTCGAGCCCAACCTCCTTTCCTAGTGTGACCCAACCTTTCCCGCACCTGGCTCAGCCCTGTCCATTGCGCGTTCTTTCTCAGCCGTCCGATCTACATCATACAGCCCTTGTTCGTTGGAACCTTCGGACCTCCCCATCTCACCTTTTGTTTTTAGCCGTTGGATTCTAATCCAACCGTTGCGTTTGCGCTCGGTCTTTTTAAATCAAAGCGACCCGAGCCAGTTTGAGTTCTTGATCGAGCCTAACCCACTAACTGCACCCTCGAGCTCGCTTAAGTGGCGCGTTGCTGTGACCATTGGATTTCCTTTTAACGGTCAAGATTGGTTGCGCCGCTCGGACTTCTGATTTTCAAAATCCATCTCAGCCGTTCAATTCCTATCGAACCGCCCTCGTTGCTTGGGAGCATTTGGAGCCACCGAACGTCTCGTTAAATCAGGGCTGTCCATCTCTGATCTAACCATCATTTGAGTTGGGTCCGTGCCTTTTGGTTGGACTCAACCCGTTCGCTGGTTTGGACTCGAGCCGCCCTTGTGTCTCTTTCGTTGACTTGTGGGGCCCTCGCCTCCTGGTCATCTCCTTCTTCCTTTGGCTTGCGCACGAGCGCCATGGCAAGGGCAGAGATGGCGCAGTGCCTTTTCAAGCTCGCTTGTCAGCTGCAACGGCTCTTTGTGGGTTAATGCTCACCAGTACCTTTCATCCCCGAAGTCATGGTCTTTACCTGCCCCCATTGCTTCGGCTAGCCCATGGCAGTGCTTGGACCGAGCTCACCATGGAGCTCCATCCTTGCTTGCCCTCCGGCTAAAACTAGCCCTAAAGCTTCTCCTCTTGTTCCTTTCAGCATCACCTTGCCTTGCCTAGCTCCTCTCTGTTGCTTGAGCTCAAAAGCACAGAAAAACCCTAAAACCGCCATTGTCTGCTGACAAGCAAGCTTCGTCATCCCGGCGCTCCAGTGGCTCCTTATCCAATTCCTTCACGTCGCCTTGCACCTCTAATCACCTTGAGCAAATCCCCTAATCCAATTTTGGTTTGCATTCGCAGGAATCAACTAATTTCGGATTTGCCCTCTTTCGGCCATGTTTCGTCGCTTTCGTCCCCACCTCCGGTAAGCTGCTCCTCGCTTCAATTCCTTGCTCAGGGATCTTCTTTGAGCTATAATGAAGCTATCTTGATGACCCGGTCTCGCTCATTTTGCTCAGGCCGCCATCCCCACTTCATCTTCCTCAGCGTCGATTCTGCTCAACGTCGCCCGAGCTACTCCGGCCACCTTTGTTCCTCTACAGGGTTGAGGTAGCCTCTTGGTAGCCCCTAGTAGCTGTGGCACTCGCTTCCTTGAACTGTTGTAGTGCTTTTCGAGCTTTTCATCTTTGGTCGTGCTTGCGCCGCAGCTCCTCTCCGGCTCGCCGGCATTCTAGGCCGCCGCCGCCGTCGAGAGTGGGCCCAGTGGGTGCACAAGACTATTGTGCACTTAGTCCCCTAATCCTTGGTTTGCGCCGGCGAGGTCCTCATCGCCGACGGTGAGCCCTGCGGTGCCCTCGGGTTTTTGTCGAACGAGGAACGCACTGCCCGCGTTCGTTGGAACGTTCGGACCGTCCGAACTTTTCTTCGATGTGGACCGTTGGATCTAATCCAACGGTGGGCACTGTTGGGCCGTGAGCACGCGCCCGTGTGCGTGTGGTGTGCTCAGTGCGTGTGGGCCGTTGGATTTTATCTCAACGGCCCAGGCTTTTCCACGTCGGTTTAGTTTATTTGAAAACTCGAAAACCTTTATTTGTAAACTGAAAATTGTATTAAACTTCAAAATTGCATAACTAATTCATTTAAATCCTTTTCGGTTGATTCAAATTTTGTTAGTTCTGGTTTTAACTAAGCTTTAATCTAAAAATGGTTGTAAGCTTAGTTTTGCTCCAGAAAAATTTATTAGTTAATTTAAATTAGGTTTAGCTTTATTTGGTTCATTAAAAATTCATTTAACTTGAAAAATGCATAAATAATTATCTGTAGCTCCTTTTTGAGTGGAATCAACTTTGTGGGTTTCCTCTGTTAGTAAGCTTATTTGTAAAATAGGTTTTAGGCATGCTACTGTCTTTAAAAGTTTTGTAGTTGCATTTAACTTGTGCACTTTTTCATGTCTTTGGAAAATCATAGAAAATGCATCATAGCTCCAAATGAGGTGAATGTAATTGTGTTGTTCATCTTATGTGGTGCTTTGTCTACCATAAAAATTTCAGGTGCAACACCTCTATAAAATTTGTGCCAAAAATTTAATTTTGGATGAATAGTACCCAATATGAATTTCAGCCTTTTTCCAATAGACCAATCTTGTTTTGGCCATAACATTTGCATTAAGAATCCAAATCAATTAGTTCTAGTTGCTAAATTCCTTAAAAATCATGCTATACCTACTGTAAAAATTTCAGAGCTTTTGGTTAAAGTTGGTTTTTGTGTCTATTCGGTGTTCTTCATTCTTATCGGTTCTTTTCGTTCTTTTCGTTAGGTTCCGATGAGTTCGTTGATTACAAGAGTGTTCCTCTGCAGCAGGTTGAGCATCTCCAGTAAGGCAAGCAGTTTGATCATACTAATCCCATTACTTTTAAAGTCTAATACTTTGTTTACAAATTGTATATACATGCATGCTTTTATGTCAAAGTTAATTTTCCCAATTAGAGGTAGCTATTCCTATTGCATGGTTGCCCTTAAATTGTTATCCCCTGCCACTAACCTTAAGTTATTAATCTCGCCGGTGAATTAGAGCCCGGTGATTGAATTATGCTCTTTTATTGTCTTTTCGGTGTCGTGCTTAGAAATGCTTAGCTATCGGTACAATTGGGTGGTTATCGACTTAGTCGATGATCTTGATCACACAAATCTTATTATTATGCCATTATGTCCAGCACTTTGTGCTTTGCTAATTTGTAAAGTCAAAAACTGAAAATAAAATTGTTTCTGACTTGGGCATAATGGTTGATGGTGTGATCTTTTGGGTGTGACTGGAATGGTGCCTAAGTCCACAAGGACCGAGTTACTTGTGTCACTAAGCCAAGCGATTATTGCGTGCTAACCACACGAGGGGGATATGGGATCTCTCTTGACTAAGTACTTTGGGGGGTGTTAATTAATGAGTCGCGTGGTGGTCGTTGTATATATATATATGCAACATGGGACAGGAGGGGAGCATCCGCAATGGCTTGAGTTGGGCCGGTGTATCCTACTCTTCGTATGGGTCCTTGGTGAGAGTCGGGTAGGCATTTCACTAAGGGTTAACCCCCATACGTACGACTCTTAATTAGCACAACCCATTGGAAATGTCTCGTAGGACTTAGCCGTGCCGGCATTCCAAAGGAAGCGTGCTTAATCTAGTGGCAAAAAGGCGGTCTGACGTGTGGGTACATTGGTACCACCCTGTAGGGTTCAAACTATTCGAATAGCCTCGTCCTAGGTTATGGACATGCTTGGTAAGGTCGTGCAAGAACTAGACTATAACCTTTTAATTAAAACTTGTTGTGGGTGGTACGAATGGGTAATTCGTGCTATTGTTGTAGTGGCTATTGGGTTAGTCACCTCCAGGTTGTCTTGTTGTTATTATTATTTATCTCGCTGTTATTTGAACATTAAAAATAGATTGTCAAATTGCTTTAAATGTATTACATTATTGCAAATGAAAACTTGCTTTATGCTGAAAATAAACCTAGAGCCCTCTCCTTTGATTAAGCTTGCATGTAACTATGTATAGGCTATTACACTACATGTAAGTCTTGCGAGTACATTTTTGTACTGATTTGCTTTGCTTAATTAATTATTGCAGAGGAGGTTGATCCCCAAGGGATTGACTTTTGTGAGATGAACTTCGCCTTTGACGACTAGCTGGCGGCCCGGTTAGTTTGCCTTGTGGGGTAATGGCAAACCAATTGGCTTTTGTTTATTGCCATCTTATGGCATTTTGCTTCCGCTGTCATTTAAGTTATTTAGCTTTTGTGGCCGGTTGGCCTTGTTGTAATAAATCTCTATTATGTATGTCTTTTGTTTATTTAAGTTCTTGCTTCGGTTCTGTGCTTGTATGGAATTGATGCATAATTTTGTAAAAGGGTGTGTGTACAGCAATTCTGGGAGGTACACATTTTTCCAAGGCATGGGATATTTTGTTTATGATGCTAGGGTCAATTGGAAGACTAAGCATTACAAGCTAAATACCCCGGGGTCTCACAGTGGGCTATTGCGCCGAAGGTGGTGAGCGTGGCCCGACTGAGAATGGTGTTGTACTGGTAGGCCTTGTGGATAATGTCGAAGGTGACGACCTCGGCCTGGGATGCGAAGTCATCGCTGAATGTGACCGCTAGGTCAATCTGGTCCAAAGTCGTTACGGTCCTTCCCCTGAAGCCTATCAAGGGTATGCCTGGGGGTGACAGGCGATCCCGAGGGATCATCATCTTGTCGAAGGCATCCACGAACAGGAGGTCCGCCGAGCTCACTCCGTCGACGAGGATGTGCCTGACCTCGAACTCCGCGATGTTGGCGGAGATGACGAGGGGGTCATGGTGTGGAAAGTACACACTGCGAGCATTCTCGGGGCCGAAGGAGATGAGATGGGTATCTCAGCGTAGCGAGGCGGGCTAGATACAGAGTATGTTGCGAGGTGGTGGATTTGTCGGGCGTACGCGCAATGCTGTCTTTTTGAAGGCATGCCAAGCGAGGATCCTCCAGCGATCATGTTAATGATCCTTTGCTGGCCCTCCCCGTGGCCCGCTTCTATGCAGGGTCTCAATGGCGGGGCGGGCAGTTGGTTGCCTGCCCCGCCTCCTTCATCTCATGCGAGGAGGCCTACTATCGGTCGCGGCTTATGTAGTCCCGCATGGCCGCTATGGTGCGACAGTCCCTTGTCGTGTGCGACCCTTCACCGTGAAGGTCACAAAATGGTGGAGGGCCTTTGGCACCGATGTGGTTGTCGGGTTGGCGGCCATCGTTTCACGCGCGCCCTCTGCACCTTCCCCCCTTGGTGGGTGGGCTGCTGTCTACGTTGTAGACGGTCCGACCCTTTTGCCGGTAATTGGTGGTCCGTGGCTTGGCGGGTGCCCCGGCTGCGGTGGTAGATGTTGGGGCAGCGGGGGTTGTGGCTCTCCAACTGTTGTCTTCCTCTGCCCGGGCGCACTCTTCCATCTTGTCGAAGAGCTCTGTTACCGTGCGGACAGGCTTGTGGGCCAACCTTTCTGACAGAGGGCCTTTCTAGAGCCCACAGGTTGCCATGTTTATGACGGTTGTTTCGTTGACACTCTTGACCTGACACTTTACCTCCGTGAATTTTTTGAAGAAGCTCCGGAGGGATTCGCTGGGGGCCTGCTTTATTGCGAATAGGTGCCCTGCGTCTTTTGGTTCTGTGCAATTTCCCTGTAAATTGTTGCGGAGGAGGTCCCGTAACTGCTCCCACGTGTATACGGAGCAGGGGGGATGGTGAAGAACCATGTTAGTGCTACACCCTTGAGGGCGAGGGTGATGCTCTTCGCCTTCATAGTGTTGTCTCCTCTGGTCGCCTCGACTGCGGTCTTGTACACCCGGAGGAATTCCGAGGGGTCCGTGCACCCCTCGAAAGGCGTGACCTCCAGCATCTTGAAGGCTGGTGGCCAGCGGGCTGTCTCCAACCCGACGCTCAGCAGGGAGTTAGGGTCCCCCGGAGCACTAGGGCCAGAGGTGAAGGGGCAGCCTCCGCTTCGGTGGGCGGCAAGGGCCGGAGCGGGGCCATGAGAGCTGTCTCCAATGGTGGGTGTCGGAGGTCCGCCAACTCTCATCGAAGGCCCGCCAGTTCATGCTGGAGGGCTTCGTACGTTCCTTGGCTTGCGCCCCCAGCCCCGGGTGGCACCCCCGGGTTGCCCGGGGGGAGGGATCCCTCGGCGGCCCAGGTGGCGCTCCCGACGATATCTCCATGCGTGGAGTTATTCGCCTCCTCTTCCGCTGCTAGGGCGAGAGGCGTTGCTGCCGTTGAGGTTCTGTTTTGCTTAGTCCTCGGGGTGCTCGGGGCCGCAGCAGTCGCGGTTGCTTCGGCTGCTGAGACCTTGGGCTTGGCCCTCCTCTGAGGGGCCATGCCGGTGCTTCGGGTTGGGCTTCGTAGCTTTCCTGCCGGTCCCCACGGACGGTGCCAACTGTCGTAGTAAGAAAGACTAAACAATAGAAAGAGGGGACCCCTGGTATCCGCGAGGGTATCCGAAGGGTCCTCGGAGAGGGGACTGGTTGTCAGGAAGTAAACAAGTATTGACTAATCGGAAAAAAATACAGTCTCCTCTATTACACGAGGGGAGGTGGCTATTTATAGCCTTTCTACTGGGTTCATGAGATTACAAGCCTGCCCTATACAGGGACCAACATTGGTAGTGGCTGCAGGGGCTTTTCCTACCCCTAGGTGTAGCCTTTGGCTCATGGTGGACCCTCCTGGTCCTAGTTCATCTAGCTGGTGCGCCCGACTCAGTTGGTTGGGGATGTCATTAAGGTGAGGAGACTTCCTAACTAAGGGAGAACTCCTCTCCACAAGATCAATCACCTCAACCATTTGGGCCTCTGCCTCCATAGGCGAGGTCGGAGCCGCCAAGGGTTTCTGTGCAAGCATTGGTGCTTCCACCTCCTCAGGGGCTGGCTCAACCACCCACTCCTTCGAAGTATCCTCTTGAGGGGTGTTTTGATTAGAAACGACCGGAACGCTGGAGGATCTATGAAAGCGGAAGAAAGAAAGTTCAGGATTTCAGAACGCAGGAGAAACTAAAGGTATGAATTTATGTAAATTCTTTATTACATACCTGGTCTTGATTTTGAAACGTCCTGGAGCAAAGTCCAGAGCGCTTGCTTTTCTTTTTTTCTTCTCAACCAATTTCACCGGCTCTGATCCGGTAGGGTTGGTCAAACCCCTCACATCCTCCGATTAGAGGTTGGAAGTAATATCCTTGACCACTCGGTTGGAAAATAAATACCATGACCATCTGTTCGGAGATTGTGGTCTCGTTGACCTCCAGAATAGTTGCTTCAAGGGCAACTGACTGGTCGTTCACGATGTAATACTCCGAATATTTCTAAGAAAGAAATCAAGCAAAAGAGAGAATAAAAATGTTAAAAAGGGTTTTCCCACGAAGTTCCGCCAACCTGGGCCTTAGGCCTTGGCCCATGGGGCCTAAGATGGAGCCGACCAAAAAGGGGGGGGCACCTCCCTCCCCCTAATCCCTAGCCACCCCACACCCCGTTCCCTCCTTGTGCCTCCCCTTGCCCCTTTGCTGGCCACCACCTCCCCTCTTTCACCCATCTTCTCCACACCTCCCTCACATCCATTGATGCTGGCCAAGGAATCTCTCTCACCCCATTGAAGCTGGCCAAGGAAGGAAGGGAGGAGATCACCTTCATTTGGGGCTGTCAGCCAAGGAAGAGGAAGAAGGGATTTGCGCGGGAGGAGATCTCCTTTGGATCTCCAGCGAGCCTCATTAGCGTCTTCAAGGGTAATGATCACCTCCCCACTGGTTGGATCGAATTAGATTCGTAATTGCCATGATTAGGGGATCATTGTTTTGCTGCAATTAATTTCAGCGGTCTGTTCAATGCTTACTTGTCAGTTTTCGTGTAGTTAAATTTCGAATCGGAGGATAGCACCTCCTAGAGATTTGTGGGGTTTGTCTTCAGCTTTCCATAGGTTCAAAGATCACCCAATTCAGAGTTGTGGTCTATAAGTTACGTTGGTTTCATTACTGCTGTCCAGAAATTCTAGCGAATATTAGCAATCATTTTGTTTATTAAATAAGAATGTGTTAATGGTTTATTCAGGGAGTTCACCCAACACTATTGTCGTAGAAAATTTCTTAAGATTTCTAGATTGTTAAAAATCATGAATTTTGGTTCATCCATTTGAAAGATATGAATTTTCTTGTACTGTTGTTTATTCTGTCTATCAGATTATACCTTTAGATTTTCATCTGATTATTAGACTCAGAGGTTGGTCGAATTAGAGAGTCTCGCCAACTAGGTTATTGTAGAGGATTTTGCTATCTTTCCAGAGAATCTGATATTACACTTTTATGAGTTTCAAAGCGAAAGATATGTAATTTTTATTGCTGCTGTCCAGTATAGCTTCCTGCTGGAATATCGTCTAACTTGAGCAGAACAAGTAGATAAACCTTAGGTTTTGGGAAGACGTGGTAGAGCGTTGTGAGTAGTGTCTTGTTACCATGTCGTTCTTATTTGAGTAAATTAATTGTGTAGGAGGAGATGCTTCGGGATTAGTAGCATCATCCTTGCCTCCTAACGCGTCGCAACGCGAAAGGCAAGTACATTGCGAAATGTATTAACTGTTATTTGTTCGTAATGCTTGATGCTCATGCTATGATTAAGTTCTATGAACTTCGAGTAATTCTAATAATTCTTGTTCCTATCCATGTATGTTAATCCATGCTTCTTGAGATTATGTCTTTCATATTCATGTAATCATTCATTCGTTCGTTCGTTCATGATTCACCCACGGGAGTGGGAAGCAAAGTCCCATCATTCTAATATGGACAAGTAAGACCTATCATTCTAATATGAGCAATTTGGATCCCCGTTTTAAATGTTTCTTCAAACGGGCATTGGATCCCCACATTTTGGATAATGCGGGCATGAGTGAACACCGACGGGTGTTCACTGGCTATACCAGTATAAGCAGAAGAGAAGAGCATGCATTTCATTACTGCATAAGTTTTCTACCATTCTACTTCGTATTCGGAAATTATGAATGTTATGTTCTTGTTCCAGTAAGTTTTCATATTATTCTATTGTACTTGCTGAGTCGTGGACTCACTCTTGTTAGTGTTTGTCTGTTTTTGGTAAACACTAAAGACGACATGCTTGGGAGGGATTAGTCACATGGATCACTTCATTCACTTCACATATTTCACCTTTTAGTTAATGGACTTGATATTATCTTTCATTTGATAATTTCGGATTGTACTAAATATTGGAGTTCTGATGGTTGAGATTGTCATTCATTATGATTTGGTTGAACTAGTTAATGCTTAATATTCATCGTATAGATTTTTTGATAGTTTTATCTTGAATGGTTCATCATGATTGGATATTTAGAATTTTGATATGTTGCTGAAATCTAATTCAATTCTTATAGTCGTTCTCTTGTGTGTTGACCCTTAACTGTCATTAGTTGACAGAATGTTGAAATTAAATCGTATTGTTTATTTGTGTTAGAGGTTTAGGTAACATCTTGGCTTTCGCATAGCTAAGGTGTTACACACGATCGCCTCGGAGTCTACGATCACAACAGCTTCAGTCTGTGGATTTTCTTTCTCTCCCGCCTAATTATAAATTAAAGTTAGTTTGGCGATGAAATTCGTCATCTGGAATGTACATTTCTTTTCGGTGCTCTTTTTTTACCTCCGAAAGGCCACCATCCTGAGTGGTCGTTGGGGTAGAAGTGGTCAGGACATCGACTGAATTAGAGCTCTCAGAAGGCTCGTTAATCTCTGACCCGACTGGCTACACATTAAAGAAGTATTGTGAAATACCGATCGGAAAATACATGAACGATGAAAAGAAGTTGTTATCTTTTATCTTGAGTCTCTCTATTCTATTCTCTCTTCTCAAGAGACAACAGCTATGATCTGGGGAATACCAGCCTTGTCATCAAGCTCCCCGATGTAGATCATTTTGATCCTATCCCTGATCTCTTTAGGGGAAAGGCTATAAAAAATATATAGAGAGAGACTTTAAGGCTAAAAAATAATCAAACAAAAATAAATCAGACCGGTCAGAGAAAAGACTTACGTTCTGAAGAATCCCTGGTCAAATCATCCCGACCAATGTACCAAAGCATGGTACGTGCTGAGTTTCAAAGGACTTATCCGACGCATGGAGAAATCTCTCACCACGTGCCAAGAAGTAAGACCTTTGATACTGAGGTGTTGGATGGCTTCAATCCATCTCCCCACCTTTCCCTCCTTCTTCGCGAAGGATCTCCGCTGTGGATTTTTGATCGCTATCTTTCCGGCAAAGCAGAGGCTATCGTCCTTGGTGACCGTTATGTAGAACCAGGTTTTGTTCCATGATGACCACGAAGACTTAGGGGTACATACGGATGTACTCCTCAGCCTTCCCGTCGTGGAGGCGCAAAGCGCACTCCCTAGGTGATGCCGTTGACTTCCCCGACTTCCCATCTTGTAGAAATATCTGAAGACCTCCAGATTTGGTGGAATCCCTAGGTATGCTTCGCAAAGATAGACGAAGATGCTGAGGCATGTGATCGAATTGGGAGCGAGATTCACCAACTCAACTTCGTAATATTCAAGAACCTTGGAAAGGAACGGGTGCGCTAGCAACCAAAACCCGCACTCGATATATGCAGGAAAAATGGGGATTTCTCTATCGTTGCCGCTCGGAAAATGCCCTCTGATCATTGATCTCTAAGAAATCAAGTTCTTGTCAAGGAGCATCCCATTCTTCTCCAAAGCCTTGAGTTTCTTCTCGCTGAAATAAAAAACCAACCAGTTGGTGATTGAGTCCGACATTGTTGGATTTTGGGCGAAAAGATGAAAAAGAGTTGAAGGAAATTCTGAGAGCGTAAAACCCTTGAGGTGGTGCGTTGAGGGAATTTTATAGGCTCAACTCATTAACTGCAAAAGGGAGTTGCCCGAAGCCCAACAGACACAAGCCTCTTTGGTTTCTCAAACAGTTCCTCAACTTTAAAGTGAATACGGACCACTTTGTTGTCTACTCCATTAAACGAGGGGTTCCCCGATGCAGATTTCGTCAGAAGGGGTTCATATTACAAATTCACTTAAAGTTCGGGGGCTAGCTGACGAGGATTAAATTCCTTAATATTAATTAAAATCCACATAGTTTATATGGTCATAAACCTCATAGCTAATGACCCCTATGGTCGTTAGAATTCTAGGAGTCACCTGGTGGGTAACCTAGTCGGAGGGGGTCCTATACCCATCGCTTGACTAGATGACTACTCGAAGAGTCTTTGAACAGGCACTTGGACCAACACATCTGATTCATCAGAAGAGAATTAGATTCAAGCAATACACTCATTGTAACTAGGGCAAGTATGTTGCCTTATTCAAGGCACCCCTTATAAAGATCTAGTTCATTGCAATAAAGAACAACCTCATTCTCATCCTAGGAACTCTTAGCCATTTTCCTCTATTTATTTCGTTAGATCGGCGACTTGATCGTCGACAAGCGTATTACCTCAAAACTAAAAGCACACTTTGTATTTTCTTCTGATTTTTATTAACCCAACGTGTAGGGTCTGATTGTCAGTGACTTGGTCCATGCGAATAGTGCGTAGACCAAGGGTCCATGCGCACAGTGCATGGGTTCACTGAGGCGTTCACTATGCACTTAAGTGGCAGGACTCACGTGCCAGTGACTCATTTGGAAATAACGTTTCAAGTTAGTTTTTCTTTAATCTTTTGGCTCGGTCCCACATGCCAGTGACTCAAGCATTAAGTAACCAATCATTTAAAGACTAATTTGTCTTAACGACCATGATTACGTGAGTTAATGGCGTTGCTACAGTGCATGTCCATTTTGGACAGCACAGAGCAGTGCCTGGGCGCTCGCGACCACGCTCGTCGCTGGCGTGGTGGCGCACAATGGTTCTGGGGAAAGCCTAAAATGGGTTCTCCTCGAGCTTGCGCACCTGATGGCGCTGGCGGCGAGGGCTAGAGTGGCCGGTAGCAACGGTGCACCAGAGATGAGCGGCGGCGATGCTACGGCTACAAGCCAACTATGAGCATAGCGATGCCCTTGACTATCTAGTGTGCACATGAGCAACTACAAGTCACTTGGAGCTCACCAAGACCGAGAGGAAGGACGGAGGTGGTCGCAGGGTGGCTGGCGATGAATAACCAAGGCGGCACGGTGGAGCTTCATGTGGAGAGCTCACTTGAGATGATGGGGAAGCCTGGGGTGGCTTGGAGAACCTTGAAGATGCTCTCGGGGTGCTCCTAGCATAGAGAATTGGCTCGGGGTTCACCAAGGGGGGAAATGGTGGTGAAGGTGGCATTGTCGGCCGGAGTTGGGGAAGAAACAAGGTTTTGGCGAGTTCCTGTGAACCAAATGCCGAATTAGTTGAAGGGGAATGATCCCAGTGTTCTGGAACACATGATGACATAGATGGTGCGAAAAAAACCCTTCGGGGCAGTGGGAATGGCGGCAGCGGTGTGGCGGCCGAAGTAGAGCACGAGCTCTACTCATGCTCAAGCTCAATGGAGGAGGGGAGAAGGTGGAGGATGGTGAGGAAAGGAAGAGAGAAGGCTCTGGCGAGCTTCTTATAGACTGACAGGCGGAGAAACTCGTGAGGGAAGAGAATGCCCGCGGCAAGGGGTGGCGAAGCTCTTAGTGGTTTTGACGGAACAACGGGCAGGGTTGGCGAGCTAGGGCAGGCATGGGCGAGCGGAGGTGACGGGGGTGGTTCGGCGAAACCAGGGGCATGGCCAAAATCTTTGGGCGCGTGTCGGCCAGGCTCCTGGCGGGCGGAGCTCAGCGTCTTATCTGTTGTGGCAGGCGAGCCGAGGTGGATGAAGGTCCCTGCTAGTGGGGCCCACTGTCAGCGAGAGTGAGAGGAGGGATTAGGTTAGGGTTTTTGGATTTATAGGCTGGGGTTGGACCGAATTTTTGTACTGATAAAACGAAGTCCAAATATTATGAATTTTTTTGTGAGGGCTCCTAACCTAATGTAGTTCCTTATGTAAATTTTTCAGAAGTTTATCTATTTTGTGATTTTCTCTAAAATTCTTATAAGTTTCTGTTCTTATGCATTTGCATTTATTATTCTTAACAAAGTTTCACATAAGTTGTTTAGTATTTTGAAGACTTTGCAAACTAAGATGCGCTTCCCAATCGATTACTTGTGGGCATGTCAAATGACCACCATAAGTTGTTTTCTCTCCGTTGCAAGAGTTTATTAGTTTTTTTAAGCCCTACGTGGCAAACTAAGTAAGCTTTGACCATAAGGTCAAGTTGTTACTATTTAATAATAATTTGCTACTTTCTTAGTTATTTTGTTAAATGGTTGATATTTTATTGATGTTGACATCGTGTGTACTAGCATGATTCTAGATTAGTGCAGAATACACAGAAGGTTTTAGATTTGGTAATCTGAGTCCTGACAAGTTTTGATGTGGCATGTGTTTGCAAAGTGTCCAAACAGAGTGTTGTAACATGGGCTTAATTGTGTAGACACTTAGCCTAGACCGGTCCATGGTGGGCATTAAGCCAATTAGTTTAGTTTAGTCAATATTTGCTTATTCTTTCATTAGAAGAGATCTCCCACTTTATATGTGAGGTGGAGGCTCTCATTGTACACACCGCCTATGGGCAAAGTAAATAGAGTTGAAAAATGCTCTGAGTCAAAATAAATAAGGAATAATCAATTATTTGCCATTGCAAAGATGTTGATTTCAGAATTTATCACTCTATGTGTGAATAACATTTAGGTCTCAGGACCATATGTCATAGGCATATAAGAGCATCTTTACTGTATTAAACCGATGTCGATTCAAAGTCATACCACGAAAACATTCTAGGAACTGAACTTGTTTTTCTCTAATGTATTGAATCGATTCCTACTAATAACTAGGACCCACATTACATTAAAAAACCACAAAATAATAATGTCCTCTCTCAACCGCACTCTCTCCTATATAGTTATTTAATGCTTTGAATCGACTCCTAAGAAGAGTCCGATTCTATGCATTTTTTTTTGTTAGAATCGACCCCTTCAATGTATTGAATCGATTTAATGTCTTATCTCTCCTCATTTGAACCAGCTAAAATACAACATTGGAGATAATCTAATTGGCAAATCCTGAATTTGCATATGTTTAGGCCTCTTTTAACAGAAAGAGATGGAGAAAAAAACACAGCAGATTAAAGAAGGAATTCCCACGGACCAAAGTCCCAACAAGTCTTTAACAACCCGCGAGTAAAAAAGGAAATCAAACAGTACTATACCCAATAATTTGCGTTCCGTACTTGAAACCTAAAAAAACTAAGGAAACAAACTCGACACAGCACACACCACACTGCTAATTCCGCCGCCGCCCGCCGCCGCGGCCGCCTCAGAGCCACACCCCGATCATCGATCTGCAACAGGTCAGATGCGGCGACCTATCCAATGACCTCCCAACTCCTCCACCCTCTGCTCCTGGTTGTCCTTGTTGCGGGAGCTGCGGCCGGCGGCGGTGGCCGGAGGGCGCCGTCGCTGGGGTTTCACCACCGGTTCTCTGCGCCTGTGCGACGTTGGGCAGACGCCCACCGGCACGTGCTCCCTGGCGGCTGGCTGGCCCCCGGCAGCGCCGCGTACGTCGCCGCCCTGGCCGGGCACGACCGCCACCGTGCGCTATCAGCCGGCGGCGGCGAGCCCCCGCCGCTCACCTTCTCCGAGGGAAACGCCACCCTGAAGGTCCGCAACCTCGGATTGTAAGGCCTCTTTCTCTCTTCGCAATAGTTTGTACTTTAGATGCGGTGTTTGAGTTTTTTAGTAAAAAATTGCATTTTCTTGTGGTCCTCGTGTAGCTTGCACTATGCGCTTGTGACGGTGGGCACACCAGGGCAGACGTTCATGGTGGCGCTGGACACCGGAAGCGACCTCTTCTGGTTGCCGTGCCAGTGTGATGGGTGCACGCCGCCGGCCTCGGCCGCTTCCGGATCAGTAAGAGCTCTTTTCTCTTCAGAATTCGTTTGATCCTTTGATCAATCGGGCGTTGGTGCATAATTCAGAGCTGAATGTCATCCACACTGCAAGGATTTTCAAGAATTCTTGTTCCAGTGGCTTGTGAACTGTGCAATACTTTTAAGGATTTGGCTGATCTGACACTATATACCAAGTTTTGCTCCTATTAAAACTAGTTCTGTAGCGTGTTTGGATAATTTGATTCCTGGTGAATTGGGTGTCAAGACATGGTTGCTACTACTTGTTGTACATCATATACAACAGGATTGAGGAAGATTGGATGGGAAGTTCTTGATAAATTGCGTATGCTGTCGAACAATTGCACTGTTGGATTGCATTTGAATTAAGCAATTTCCTTAGTTATGTTCAAATTTTGGGTTCGATTATCAGAGATGCTTAATCTGTTCCTCTTGACGACCTTTTCGTGGAGGGGTAAGAATTAAGATTTTAGTTACACAATAATGTCCTAATTTGGTAATTAAATGGTAAGGGTTATCTTGTACAAGTGTAATTTGAGAAGATCAATGGTTGTTTGATCTTATAATCTTTATCATCTCACACTTCATATTTATGAGACAATAGTTTACATAAAACTCCTTTTGATTGAGCAGCTCAGCAGTTATTTTGAAATGGCATGAATTTCACTTCAATGATGTTCCTGTTCTACTGTTCTTTATATGGGCATTAATGTCTTGTAATCATCCAACTAGAAGGTAAAGGTGGCCTGACTGTTACATCTTTTGTTTAAACACTAATTTTAAGGTTGTGCCAAGTAAAACACCTGTTTGTACGGTTTAAGGCCGTGGACCATTTATTGGCCTGCTTTATAGTATCATTAATCAAGTATGAAGAGCATAGTTACCAGAAACGTGGTTCGTCCGAGTCGCGGTATAGGATTCGGGTTTGTAGTTCGCCAATTTTTCTTCTAATTGCCATTGCGAACACGAACCCCATATTCTAAACCGGTTCGGGTTTGACGAATCCGGTTCGCGATTCGTGGGGTTTTATGGCCAATCCGGTAACTATGATGAAGAGTATCTAGCAAACATGAATTTTGTCAAACCTAAGTCTTTCTCCTATCTGTTGTGTTGCCATTGTGGACAATTACTGTTAGTCACAGTCTGTGTATATGATTGAAAATGTATTAGATGTTTATTTTTGTACTGTTTGCCTGAATTTTGAACAGTAAAACTGCTTACATGTCCGTTTACCATATAAACAATAATCGGTGGGGTGAAGGTGTGGGGTGACGGTTGGCTGATTATATTTGTAACACTTTTCTGATCTGCTGTGTGTCATTGTCTAAAAAGAGTGTAGTTAACAGTGTAGAATAAGAAAGGTGCCAGTTTATATCTGTCATGTGGGGAAACGTCTATACTAGGCGCCAGCGACAATCCGGCAATAAAGATGTCTAAAGACAGCAAGTTCGGTTTATCAAGTATTTCACTTTGGTTTAGGAATCGTGTGTTTAAAGGATACGTTGAGTTAGGAAAGTTGAGATAGATTCGGATAATGAGTTTGTATTAGAATATTGTAATAGCTTAATCTATTTAAGAGATGTGTTTGTACTCTGGAAAGTAACCAGAGTATATCATCCCAATCTTCTGCTTCCTCTCGTCTAGTTCATCTTCCTACTGCGTTCTCGTATTGCCGTATTGCCCTATTACCGATCCGTACCTTGTCGCTACGGCTCCCGGAAAGCAGCGCCTAGGGCCCAAACCGCCGGTTACTCACACATACTCGTTGCGGTCAGGCACAAGCGGTGACAACTTGGTATCAGAGCGTATGGCGACCGATCAGGCGGCCATGGAAGCAATCCACGAGCAAATTGTGACCCTGACGGCGACCGTGACAACACAGCTGAATCGGTTGAAGGAACGTTTCGATCGGCAAGAAAATCACATCGTGGAGATTGGTGATCGCCTCACCAATCTGGAAACTCGACGGGATGGCTTGCTGCCGACCCCTGCCGGCGTGGTCACGGGAGCTCCCAACCATGCCAATGGAGGGCTGCCATTGGCAGAGAGACCTCCTCGCTTCCACCGAATAGAATTTCCAAAGTATGAAGGACATGACGATCCTCTCAGATGGCTGTAACGATACGAACAGTTTTTTCGAGGACAGCAGGTCCCAGAAAACGAGAAGGTCTGGCTTGCATCATATCACCTCCTTGGCATAGCGCAGCAGTGGTACTTTCAACTGCAATGTGACGAAGGTGAACCAAATTGGCGGGACTTCAAAGAATTCCTCAATGTGCGGTTTGGGCCGTCCATACGTCACAATCCGTTGGGTGAACTCAAAGCATTGAGTCAAGACGGCACTGTCGAAGACCACCAGGCAAAGTTCTTGGCAATCCTTTGTCGAGCTGACAATTTGCAGTTGAGACAATAGCTGCAGCTGTTCACACCCGGTCTGCGTGAACTCATCAGGACCGATGTCGAACTACAGAACCCAGCTAGTCTTCAGATGGCCATGGCACTTGCAAGAGCATATGAACAGCGCGCGTTGGTCACGGGCCAGGTGCCGAGTCAACCTCCAACACGGCCGGCAATATCATATCGAAAGATGCCTGGCGACACTCGCTCAAAGCGCCTCATCTGGCGTGGTCGATTCCCAAACCGAAGGCCGCTCAGAGCCGCCGTCGCGCAATATGCGTCGTCGTTTCCTCACAGCTGAGGAGATGGAGCAGCGACGTGCAGCGGGTCTCTGTTACAATTGCGAAGAAAATTTCGTCCCGAGGCATCGTTGCAAGCGTCTCTTCCTGTTATTGTCTCCAAGTAGTGATTTTGATACTGAAGGTCACCCAGACAATGAGGAGGGTTTGGAGGAACCAGGCATCTCTCTATATGCATTGACAGGTATTAAGCTACGCGCCAACAACACCATGTAGCTCCAGGTGACAGTGGGCATGGCATCCCTCTTGGCGCTCTTGGATTCAGGGTCTACCCATAACTTTATCACGCCGGCGGCCGCTCGTCGCGCAGGCGTCTATGTTCAACCGTGCCCGGGGATGCGAGTGTTGGTTGCTAATGGTGATCGCGTTCCTAGCGTTGGGCTCTGTCCGGCTATGCCTCTGCAAATTGACGATGAGCGGTTTCAAGTCGATTGTTATTCACTTCCATTAGATGGCTTTGACCTTGTGCTGGGGATTCAATGGCTCCGAACTCTGGGTCCAATTCTATGGGATTTTGATGCCTTAACGATGGCTTTCTGGCGACACGATCGCAAGGTCCAATGGTCTGGTTTGGGTGCACTGATAGAAGCTGTTCGGGTCTTCCAACTCGACGGTAGTGAGATGATGGAAGCGCTACTAGCTGAGTTTGCTGATTTATTTGCCGAACCATCAACTTTGCCTCCAGAACGAGCTCGCAACCATCATATTCATCTTGTGTCAGGAACTCAGCCGGTCTCTGTCCGACCCTACCGATACCTACAGCTCCTCAAGGATGAACTTGAGCGTCAGTGCAATGTGATGTTGAAACAAGGCATCATCCGCCCTAGTACAACAGCCTTTTCGTCTCCTGTGCTTCTCGTTAAGAAACATGATGGTTCCTGGCGATTCTGTGTTGACTATCGCACCCTAAATGCGAAGACAATCAAGGATAAATTTCCAATTCCCGTTGTGGATGAGCTTCTTGATGAACTTCGTGGTGCCAAATTCTTTACCAAGCTTGATCTCCGATCGTGATATCACCAGGTGCGCATGCATCCTCTCGACATTCCGAAAACGGCATTCCACACACGAGGGGCTGTTTGAATTCCTTGTCATGCCTTTCGGATTGACAAACGCCCTGGCCACATTCCAAGCATTGATGAACAGTATACTCCGACCATATTTACGTCGCTTTGTGTTGGTCTTTTTTGATGACATATTGATCTATAGTCATTCTTGGGCGGAGCATCTACGACATGTCCGGGCGGTTCTTCGTCTCCTAAGACTACATCAATTATTTCTGAAGAAATCCAAGTGCCTTTTTGGGGAGTGGAAAGTGGCTTATTTAGGTCATGTTATTTCAGCGGATGGGGTGGCGATGGACACCTCCAAGGTTCAGGCAGTTCGTGCATGGCCGACACCTCGTTCTGTTTGAGCACTACGTGGCTTTCTCGGATTGGCAGGGTATTACCGTAAATTCATTAAGGGATTTGGTTCTATTGCCGAACCGCTTACACGTCTTCTCAAAAAGGCAGCGTTCGCATAGACAGTAGATGCCACTAGCACCTTCCTTAAGTTACAGGATGCTTTGTCAACTGCACCGGTCCTTCAACTTCCTGATTTTACAGCTGATTTTATCGTCGAGTGTGATGCTTTTGGCTCAGGGATCGGGGCGGTATTGCATCAAGACAATGAACCTATTACTTTCTTTAGTCGTGCCTTGGTTTCACGGCACGCTGGTCTTGCGGCTTATGAACGGGAATTAATTGGATTGGTTCAAGCCGTTCGTCATTGGCGACATTATCTTTGGGGACGTCGGTTTCTCATCCGAACAGATCATTACAGCCTTAAATTTTTGCTCGATCAACGCCTCTCAACGATTCCTCAACATCGTTGGGTGAGTAAGTTATTTGGCTATGACTTTCATGTGGAATTTAAACCCGGTCGCCTAAACGTTGTCGCCGATGCACTCTCTCGACATGATCAAGAGGATGGGTTAGTTTTTGCTTTGTCAATGCCACAGTTTGGTTTGTTTGATGCTCTGCGGCAAGAGGCTACGGCAGATTCGGAGTTGGCTACTATCACAACTAAGATTGTTGCCGGCAATATGGCTGCACCTTGGAACGTAATAGATGGGTTCTTTATCACAATCGGGTGCATGTGCCACAGTCTTCACTGATACTCCAGCAAATTCTAAACTCAGCTCATTCGGTTGGCCATGAGGGGATTCAAAAGACTTTACACCGTCTTCGTGCTGATTTTCATATAGACCGCGACTGTCGGTTGGTACAAGATTTTGTTCGTTCATGTGCCACCTGTCAACGCAATAAGTCCAAACAATTGCATCCCGCCAGTTTACTACAGCCATTACCAGTACCTTCACGCATTTGGAAGGATATTGGCTTGGATTTTGTGGAAGGTTTGCCACGTGTTAATGGGAAGTCGGTCATTTTGATTGTTGATCGTTTTTCCAAATATGTCCATTTTATTCCTCTCGCTCATCCGTATATGGCAAGTTCAGTGGCTCGGGTGTTCTTTAATGAGGTGGTACGTTTACATGGAATTCCCTATTCTATTGTCAGTGATCGTGATCCAATTTTCACGAGTAATTTTTGGTCTGAACTATTTCGTTTGTCTGGCACCAAACTCAATCTCAGTTCAGCTTTTCATCCTCAGTCCGATGGTCAAACCGAGGTGACGAACAAAATTATCGCTATGTATCTTCGTTGTATTATTGGAGATCGACCTCAACAATGGATTCGTTGGCTTCCATAGGTAGAATATTGCTATAATACTTCGTTTCAGACTTCTCTTCGAGATACTCCTTTCAAGATTGTGTATGGACGTGACCCGCCTTCTCTTCACCAATATACCGCTCGTGATAGTCGTTTGTCAGTAGTCGAACATCTACTTTAGGGGCAAGACCAACTCTTGGCTGATGTGCGTGATCGGCTTCTTTTGGCACAGCAACACCATAATCTTCATTATGATGCCAAACATCGAGAACTACAGTTTTCCATTGGCCAGTTGACATGGCTTCGGCTTCATCATCGGCAGACTTTATCGTTGGCATCACATGTTAATCGTAAGCTCGCTCCTCGATACTATGGCATGTATCAGGTTTTTGAGAAAATTGGCGACGTCGCATATCGTTTACAGTTACCGGCTCGAGCCCATATTCATGATGTATTTCATGTAAGTTTATTGAAACCTTATTATGGTGATCCTTCGGCAGAACCTCCTGCACTACCGGATCTTCATGAAGGCCAGGTTACAACAACTCCTCGCCATGTGGTCCGAGCGCGTTTGAGTCGCGGTGTTCGTTAGATTTTAGTGCAATGGGAAGGCTTACCAGATTCGGAAGCAACATGGGAACCGGTCACAGATTTTCGTAATCGTTACCCTTTGTTTCAACTCGAGGACGAGCTGTTCGCCAAGGAGGGGAGAGATGTCACGTGGGGAAATGTCTATACTAGGCGCCAGCGACAATCCGGCAATAAAGATGTCTAAACACAGCAAGTTCGGTTTATCAAGTATTTCACTTTGGTTTAGGAATCGTGTGTTTAAAGGATACGTTGAGTTAGGAAAGTTGAGATAGATTCGGATAATGAGTTTGTATTAGAATATTGTAATAGCTTAATCTATTTAAGAGATGTGTTTGTACTCTGGAAAGTAACCAGAGTATATCATCCCAATCTTCTGCTTCCTCTCGTCTAGTTCATCTTCCTACTGCGTTCTCGTATTGCCGTATTGCCCTGTTACCGATCCGTACCTTGTCGCTACGGCTCCTGGAAAGCAGCGCCCATGGCCGAAACCGCCGGTTACTCACACATACTCGTTGCGATCAAGCACAAGCGGTGACAATATCTAGTTATGTTGTTTTGTGCCTCGTTTTAGGTTGTTTTGATCATGCAGACTGGTCCCAACTTCCAAGACTAGAAATCCTTAAATATTACTGAGCAAAATTTTAAAGTCTTTTCTACATATGTTCTTATTTTACTTGAATTATATTCTTATTTTACTGGATGGTTCAAAGAATTACTTGACCAAATTGGTGTGCATATATGTTATGGAGAAAGGCGCGAGGGTTGTAGCGTGCATGTGAACAGTACCGCGTGTACTGTAGCTCGTGTGAACAGTACCCGCCGGTACTGTACTGCCTTTATTCCATATATGTTGCTCGGTTTCCTAGAATAAAGAATAGTTGGTTAGGTATGTTATTTTGGGATTCATTATCTATCTAGTTATTGTTAAGAATAGGATCTTATTTATTAGGAAGGTTATTTTTAATAGTTGGAAAGATTAGATTGGATTGATAGGTTTCTTTATAGATTATTTCGTAGGCGTTAAGTCGGACTATCCTATAAAAGAGACAGCATGTATCTATTATCAATTAAGCAATGAGAAATCAAAAGTTCAACTAAGGCTCAGAGTCTCGCTACCTCGATAGGGAAGAGCCCTACCGACGGTTAGATGAGGGCGAGTGCCCTACTCTCGGTCCTCGGACTCGTACCCCAACAACTACAACAACATTTGGTATTAGAGCCAATCATTGCCCCTTCCACCATGTCGGGCAGCGAGGTTTTCGATTCCATGACAATCAGCGATATGCTGGGTCGCATGATTGAGATGTTTGAAAAGATGCTTGGTGTTTCGGAGAAGGAGAGAAGCCACGCTAGGAGCAAGGAATGTTCTACCAATCCGTTGGCCTTGACGCCAACCCCACCGACCATGACCTTGGCCAAGATGGAGGAGCAAAAGGAAGTGACGCCTGTCGTCACCAACATGGCTGTGCCGCCACTTCCATCACTTCCAGAACTAGCATTGCCGACAATACCATTCCGGCCGTCGTCACCAATACCTCCTCAACGGGCAACGCTGCCCTTAGCTACACCCCTGGTGCGTTCACTGAGGAGGGTTGCCGCTGTCCAGTGGTGGTATTTTCCGCGCGTCCGGCCTAAACCGTGCCCTAGGTGATGCGGAGCGCAACGGCCGAGGGGCCAACGCCACCGTCGCGTCCTCCCCGCCATCATCACGCTCCATGACAGTACGGGCGTCACTGCTTCCCCATGCCGGTTGCCCATGTCGCCAGTGTCTTCGTCGATGCCACATCATGCTAAGGCGTTTATTTTTTAGACATCATATATCGGAGTGTCGTTGATCTGCTCTCAAGCGAACCAACGCTGGTACTGGATACTCTTGTCAATATATGGCCACCAAGGACTTCAACTGTAGCCACCACCGCAGCTCGACGACGAGCTGCCTCACCGCGAGCAGTGTAATGTTATGGAGAAAGGCACGAGGGTTGTAGCGTGCGTGTGAACAGTACCGCGTGCACTGTAGGGCTCGTGAACATTACCTGCCGGTACTGTAGTGCCTTTATTCCATATATGTTGTTTGGTTTCCTAGAATAAAGAATAGTTGGTTAGGTATGTTATTTTGGGATTCCTTATCTATCTAGTTATTGTTAAGAATAGGATCTTATTTATCAAGAAGGTTATTTTTAATAGTTAGAAAGATTAGATTAGATTGGTAGGTTTCCTTACAGATTATTTCGTAGTCGTCAAGTCGGACTATCCCTATAAAAAGACAGCATGTATCTATTATCAATTAAGCAATGAGAAATTAAAAGTTCAACTAAGCCTCAGAGTCTCGCTACCTCGACAGAGAAGAGCCCTACCGACGGTTAGATGAGGGCGAGTGCCCTACCCTCGGTCCTCGGACCCGTATCCCAACAACTACCACAACAATATATGGATAGCCCTGGTGCACCTGAGAGTTTTTTCTTTTTTCTTTTCTTTTTTTCCCCTTTCTTTCTTGCCTCTTTTTTGTACACATCTTAAGCTCCATGTATCAGAAAGAAGTTTTGCTTGCCTCTTATGTCTCTCACACATAACAACTACTGCTGATCTTGAAATAGATGTGTCAAAGTCAAACAAATTTTCTATTGGAATCTTGCTGCATGTATGTTCTCTTTGAAAGTTGCAATTTTTTCTACTTGCAGTTTGCTAACTATCTGAATTTCAGGCTTCTTTTTACATCCCTAGTATGTCATCAACAAGCCAAGCAGTTTCTTGCAACAGCGACTTTTGTGATCTTAGAAAAGACTGCTCTACAACATCACAATGTCCATACAAGACGGTGTATGTCTCTGCAGACACATCATCTTCTGGATTTCTAGTCGAGGATGTGCTTTACCTATCAACAGAGGATGTCCATCCACAAATTCTAAAGGCACAAATAATGTTTGGGTAATTTTTACTCTGGATCTAATTAGATGAAAATATTATATCCAGTGTTTGGATAAACTTTGCCTTATTTCATTAATCAGATGCGGACAGGTTCAGACAGGATCATTTCTGGATGCTGCTGCTCCAAATGGTCTTTTTGGACTTGGGATAGATATGATATCGGTCCCTAGCATTCTAGCACAGAAAGGTCTGACATCTGATTCCTTCTCAATGTGTTTTGGCCGTGATGGTATTGGGAGAATCAGCTTTGGAGACCAAGGCAGCTCGGACCAAGAGGAGACACCACTTGATATCAACCAGCAACAGTGAGCAAATTTTGTTCATTTACCTGACTTGCAATTATGTACTGTGTTCTTTTTGTTGTCCATTGTTGTCTGCCACCTGTTAATTTAGCCCGTGTGGGATAATTTATTGTTTTCCAGTCCCACATACACTATCACCATCACTGGGATTACTGTTGGTAACAACCCACTGGACTTGGAGTTTAGTACTATTTTCGACACAGGAACGTCCTTCACATACTTGGCAGACCCAGCTTACACATATATAACACAGAGTGTAAGTAAATAATCTGCCATGGTCTTATCTTTCATGAAGATCAGAATTTTCATGTCATAGTTATTTTCTCCTTTTCAGTTTCATACACAAGTTCGAGCAAATCGCCATTCTGCTGACTCAAGAATTCCTTTTGAATATTGCTACGATCTGAGGTTATTTTGCGTTGGACATATGTTTTAATATGCCTTTTATTTGTATGTTTTGCCATTCCGTGATAAATGATCAAGGCTAACTTGTACAGCTCCGGTGAGGCAAGGATCCAAACTCCTGGTATAAGTCTGAGAACAGTAGGTGGAAGTTTGTTCCCAGTTATTGATCCAGGGCAGATAATCTCCATTCAGGTATTGCGAGTCTTGGATTCTTGTATTTATGTAATTTTTTATGTGAGTATCCCATTTATATAACCATGGTTTTGATATTTGCAGCAACATGAGTATGTTTATTGCTTGGCAATTGTCAAGAGCACGAAACTGAATATAATTGGACGTAAGTTTGCTGCAGAACCATTACTTTTGAAGTATTCTGTTGCCTTTTATTATTGACACTTTTAAGCATTTTTAAGTGTCATATTGGCACTTCTTTTATCTGCTGAGATCCTTAACAAAACATGTAAAATTTCTTTTTGCTTCTAAATATGAATTTAGTTGTTTCCTTTGTTTTGGAGGGACAATGGGACATATGTAGTAGTTTTCATCCCTGTAACAAGTGATACTTGCCTTTCTGCAAAGTTGTCATGCTTTTTCAACACTGCACTGAATGCTGTTCATTGATGGAGGAAACAGAATAGGCAATACAAATAAGCAAATTTACAATTTTGTTTTACTGCAACTGTCAAAATCAACAAAAGTATATCAGTTGGGATATAGTTGCATGGCTTACCTTATCTAAATCTTATTTTCAATGAAGTATAGCAACTCATGTTTTGGATGTCCTGAATTGACATGACATCATGTATTAACTAGTATGTGAACGGGATGGTGCAGATGGATGATCTCACCTTGCATTATATGATTCAAGTTTTTTGTTTGGTTGCTTGTACAAGGAGGTAGAAGATTTTGTTTGGTTGCTTGTATGAGTTGATACTAGATGGGTTACGATGGCTTTCAATTATTTGAATGAGTCAAATAATAATAGTAAAGAAATATAGTCACTAGTCTGCCTGAGGCTAACTAAAGTAACTGATTAGCTGTAGCTGAAAATTGAGGAAGATTGCATCTCCCCCTGGCCCTTTCCCCCCATTTGCATTATCAACAGTTGTTTTTATAAGCACAAGCATTCTAAAACACGGTCAGAATTGGCTGAGGTCATTTATAACTAGAGTAATTTGCGCAAAACCACACTATCATTGATAAAACTATGACAAAACCACACTTTTAAGCATCATTCACAGAACCACACTTATTTATGCATATCGTTTCACAAAACTGCACTTTTAAGCAATGACATCATATGCAACGGGTCTGACATCCCGGGCCCGCTCGTCACACTAACAAGCCCATCCTGTTTGTTGCTACTTTTGTGGTTCGCACCCCACTTCCCGCTAGTTCTATGCACCAAGCCTCTAGCCTCTCTCGTTGTGCATGCCTCCCAGACTTGATGGCTGGCTTCTAGGAGGAGCCCAATATCTTTGGTCATCCCCACCACGACACATAGCTATGATGACGAGTTAGCTAGTATCCACTGTAGCAATTACCTCCACATTAGCAAATGGAAACGGGATGTCCTGGTTAGCTGACAAGTGGGTCCGGGTTGTCAGGCCTGTTGCATATAACGTCATTGGCTCATTGCTTAAGAGGTTTTGTGAAATTTCATGCAAAAGTAAGTATGGATTTGTGAAATTGATGCTTAAAAGTGAGGTTTTGCGATACTTTTATCAATGGTAGTGCAGTTTTGCGAAGTTTGTCTGGTATACCGAGAATGTATTCTGCTTGTCTTTCCCCTTTACTTTTCTACTTTTCCTGCATTATTACCGGGCACCTCACATCTGACCATACAAAATAATTGTGTAATCTATTGTTTCTCAGCTATGTTTCCCAGATATGCCGATACCGTGATACGCCATTTCTCCAGAAACACCGATATGGCGATACGTCTATATATATATATATAATAAAATTCCAAAAACATACAAATTACTGATGGCCTATGAGATAGGAATACCTAATACCTTAATATTGATGAAGGTGGAAATCAAATCCAATATAATCCATGTTGCCCGCTGCTACATAGTATCTACACTGTGGGCCCCACTCCTATCTCATCCTTTCTTGCCAACCCAACAAAGCACCCTGAGCCACACAGTACCAGGCACTGATCTCTCTCTCTCCCCATTTCCCCAGTCTCTTCCACCACCTACTAGAACCAACAAATCATAGGCTCAGAGCCCATCACAAAGACCAAGAAGTCTCTTTTGAATCCAGCAAGAAGACGCAAGAAGAGATGAAGATGGAGGCAAGAAAGGCAGAGGAGGAGGCATTAGTGGAGGACCTGATCTCGGAGTTCTAGGAACTGTCGGTGCGAACCGGCGACAGGGCAGCGGCGTGGGGCCTGAGGAGCAGCGCTGGCATGGGTGGCTGGCAGCTAGGAGGGAGGGAAGGGGGGCAGCGGCAGGTGCAAGGGAGGAGCGGTGGGCATGAGGGTGGTGACATTGGGGGCGACTGGGTGGGAGGATTTGGAACCGAGAGGTGGTGGGTGGGAATTTATATGGAGTGCACTTTTCTGAGTGGAACGAGTGGTTAGGGTTCAGAGGTATCAGAGAAGTATCCAAGAAGTATCGGGAATTATTTTCTTATTTTGAAAAACAGGAAAATCACCGATACTTGCAGGATACGTATCCGGCCGTATCGGGGCCTTATCTGTATCCGATACAATATCCGATACTGATACACCGATTTTAGGAAGTATCCGTGTAACGTAGTTTCTTGGCATTGCAATGATGTATAGATCTACGTGTCCTACTTAGTTCATGGTTTGTGCCATCTACTGTAATTTAAAGTGTTTAACTGCTAACATGAGTATACTTTAAGCACTAATAAAATGAAACAATAGATACACATGGGGTTTGTTTGCCTCTTAAAAAAAGGGTGGGAGGCCTGACTCCCAATTCCGTAGTGTATTTACCCAATGTGATTCTTTCAGCAGTACATTCAAGAGCATGTTTCTTCTAGAGTGCTATCGTTCCTACTCTTATAATACTTGCTTCATCATTTTCTCAAATGAACAACAGTTAAATTGAGTACAACTTTACATTGTTGTTTTGCAGAAAATTTCATGACTGGTCTTCGTGTTATTTTTGATCGAGAAAGGAAAATACTTGGTTGGAAGAAATTCAATTGTAAGTAAAATGCGCATTACATTCTTTTGTCGTAAATGGTCATCTGCTTATGATGTGTTTTACGAATGCAGGCTATGACATTGATAGTTCAAACCCTCTCTCTATTAACTCACGGAATTCGTCAGGCTTCTCCCATTCAACACCTGAGAATTACTCTCCTGAGGAAACAAGGGGTGGGAACCCAGCCGGTGTTACCCAGTTGAGACCCCTTAGCAGTTCCTCTCCTGTAATATGGTATAATATTTTAGTATTGGTTTTTCTTTTTGTCCATTTAGCCATCATGCTCTGATCCTCTTATAATTGGTTTTGGGACGACCCGGTTGTAAATTAGTTCTCACTGTTACCATAGATACACTAGGGGCTGACTAGGTAGTACAGCATAGATAACAGTACTGTTTACACATCCTGTAACTTGTCTCATTTGTCCAGACCAACAAATTATATAGTGTTTAAGCAATTAACTTGTGATGCCGATTTTTTATGGCTCAAAGCTCATTGTACATTCACCCTTTTAGCCTTCATTTTGCCCTGTCAGTTGAGTATTACATTTCACAATGATAAAGGGGAAAACAGTGGCTGGCATTTTGACGCTTGTAACACATGCATGTCCAAAGTCTCTGTAAAATCGAGATTGCATGGGTGTTTAGTCTACCATTCATGTTCACGTTCTCAAAATCAGGCTTTCATTGGAAAAACCTTGACAATCCCTATCTCAGTCTCTTTAGTTGATTTAAAAGAGCAGAGCTGAAAGAATTTTGTTGAGTATGCATCCTGTCAATTTTTTTTTTTGATCCGCTTTGTTGGTAAGACTTGATAGGAGTTTTTGCAAAATATTCTATAAAATTGATTAAATATGAAAAATTGAAATATATAATTTAGAAAACTAAGAATCTGTTACTCGAAGTAATTTTTTTTAAAATTAAATACTTTTGCAGAACTATCCCGGATTTTTTTTAAGAAAATGAAGTTTAAGACTGGCATGACATACGAGTACCTTAACACTATATTTATGCGGTTATATGGCGTATTTGCCTTTCATGAGCTGGATCAAGGTCTGAGAAGGACGCGGCTTAAGCCTCCAAAAAATGCCAAAAGAAGTGGCATGGATTACATTCAGGTAATATAAATCATTATTTTCAAGCTGGAACATCAAATATGGCCACCAAGAACTATTTTTTTTATTATTAATTAACCCTTTTTAAAAATTTATTTTAAAGTTAACCTCCGGCGCACTTTATTTTTAATTCTGACTTTTTTGGTCACGTCACCACCCGTGACGTGACAAAACAACACTGTCACGTCATAGGATAAGTTTGCTAAATAGCATTTTTGGTCACATCACTGGTCGTGGCGTGACCAAATAACACTGTCATGCCACGGGTGGTGGCGTGACTAAAGAGATCAGAATTAGAAAAAAGTGCGCCGAGTGTTAACTTTAAAATAAATTTTAAAAAAGGATTAATTAATAAAAAAAATTCCACCAAGAATGGTCCAAATTGAAGCACATACAACAGCATAAATGATAGCATACTGTTGGCACATGGTATACAGGAATTGAACCAACGGAAAACCCAGCTTATTCTCCCCACATTCATCTAGTTCCTGTACCCCAACTTTTCAGCCGGGGCGACCTCAAGTCCGTTGCCGCACTCGCCTGTGTCGTCATCGCTGTCGATCTTGCCCAGCGGCGACGAGAAGTCCAGCCGCACCCCCTGCATTACGTCCTCGTACGACGCGGCGAGGTCCTGGGAGGTCAGCTGGTGGTACTCTACTAGCTGAATCAGGCTCTGGTTCTCCCGCGTCAGGTTCGCGTTCTCCTGAGCCAGCCGGGACTTTTCTGCCAGGAGAGCCTCCAATTGCATTCTCACCTATACAAGATGTTGCATAAGATTGATTAGCCAAGCAAGAAGACCCATACACCCCTCCCCAAAAACACTAACAAACCCAAGTTTTTTTTAAAAAAACTGGAAAGTTCTGTAATCCAAGATTGTTTTGCTTTGCTCAGTTCTTGGTTCTGAAATGGTGGAATGTGAACTGAGACCAGCATCATGACATCATTACCAGGTCATCTTCTTCAGGGGCAACTCCATTCTCATAGCCCTCTCTGAGCCTCTTGTTCTCCTCCTCGAGCAAACCGCACCTCTCCTGCATGAAGTGCAGCTCCGACTTGATGTTCTTCAGCTCCCTCGCGAGCGCGGCCGCTCTGCCTGCCATGGAAACCGCCAGCTGCAGAGACAACCACAAGACTGAAATCAGCCAAATCAGCCACGAGAATCGTGTGAAAAGAGTTGTTTCGCAACCGACATTTCTGGCCCGTTTCAGATTGGTGCTCTGTGCCACCTCTGCAGAAGCCTGAATGCCCCCTTTCTCCTGTCGCAGTTCCGCATCTGCTGATCCTTCCTTGTCTGAACCTGCAACCGCTTCTTTCCCGGTGACCGGAGTATCGCCTTCCAGGATCGCGGTCTCCATTGAGCCGCACTGCCGCTTCGCTTTGGGCTCCTCATCCCTCCCGCACTCTTTCCCTTGGGAAGAGCACGTCGCTAGAGCATTCACTCCCTGACACGAGACACCGGTACCGTCAGATCCCGACCATTTCAGTCTCGAATCGCAATGGAGAAGAAAGAAACGACTAAGCCGGTTAGGGTCTCGAACCTTCTGCGCGGCGTTGAGGGTGTCCGACAGCTGCGCCAGCGATGCGGCAACGGAGTCAAGACCCCGGAC
Source organism: Phyllostachys edulis (assembly GCA_036346405.1). Classification (NCBI taxonomy): domain Eukaryota; kingdom Viridiplantae; phylum Streptophyta; class Magnoliopsida; order Poales; family Poaceae; genus Phyllostachys; species Phyllostachys edulis. The sequence goes on from CM070552.1 coordinate 15,648,486, forward strand.
CAGCATCAGCGAGTCCTCCCGTAGCCGCTTCCCCCGCTCAGACTCCACCCCGCACTGCACCAATCCCCAGCAATGAAGAGGTCACATCAAGATCTAACTCATGCCACACAAAAACCCGAAACAACATGCGGCGAAACAAGCGTGATCTTGCTTGCGGTGGCAATCACCGTGGCGGCCGGAGCAGCGAGGCGTCGATCCTCGAGGATGGTGTCGACGCGGGTGAGGAGGTTGTCCCAGAACCGGTCGTCGGAGGTGATCAGGGGCGCGGACGAGTCCATCAGAGAGAAGGCTCCAAGCAGAGTGGGCAACGGCTAGTTGTGGTTGCAGTTGGAGTCGATGGGGGAGGCGAAGGGGATCGTGGGAAGTGTTTTAAATCGGGAGCGGCTTCGCAACGGTCGCAGTGAGCGGCTTCAAGTCGTCGAGTTTGGGAAGCTGGGTCAGGGACCACCACAGCGGATCTAAGATTTTATCATATCTCAGACTAAATTCTAATAGGGTAATATTGTAGAATTAACGTCAATTTATACCAAAACCACGACATAACAAAAATAAGCCACAAATGCATTATTGATATAAAACTTTAGCGCAATACTTCAACATAAAACATAATCAGGGAGGGAGGAGTAGTAGAGAGTACCGGATCAGAGAGGAGATGATGTTGCACTGTTGTTGCCATGCTGTGTGTTTGCGGCCGGGCCTGTGCGGAATCGGAATCAGGAGAGCACGATGAGGACGAGGAGGTTGTCAAGGAAGCTTGAGCTGCTGCTGCCCCTGACCACAGCCCACCGACGGTGAACCGAGAGCCTCGAAGGTGGTGGGCTAGTCCACGGTCCATCACGTTGCATGGCTGCGTCGGACGGTTGTGGAAGGCGCGACGGTGGCTATGGAAGCAGAGGCAGGCGTGCTGCGACGCCCCGTGTCATTACCCAGGAGGTAATCACACTTAAGCATACGGATTACTATTCGTTTGCCCAGTAGAACACTGCTCCAACGAATAGTAAGCCATTTATCAGAGATAACACAGCAGAACAATAAAATAGAAACTGCTCTTTATTACAACAGTTGCCACACAGGTCTAAGGCTTTAATTACAAACATGGAAAGACACTTTCCGCTATTTCCTGCTAGGTTTCTCCGGTAGTCCCCTCGTCCCACGAGTCAAAAGGGGCGATCATCTCGCCCTGCTTCTCGCACCCAACGCCCCCGTCACCTGCGGTCTTCTCAAAACCTGCAAAATTTCCTCATCCCACTCGGGCTAACTCCCGGTTGGATCACGATCTAAGCAAGGGAAAGATAGCAAGAGTGAGTACTATAGTGTACTCAGCAAGCATTAGTAGCTAAAATGCAATTGATGACTCTAACATTTCGTCCTTAGCAACATTCTTATCCCTTCTCTTATTCTGAAAATAAACCTTAAAACTTAGGTTGCAAATTTTAATTCTGAAAAGACTACTTGATTACTCGGAGAAAAGAAAGACCCCTAGCGGTTCCCGTAGACTCCAATCCAGGAGACTGGCATGAATTCATGATTTTGTATAGCACTGCGCAGGCTTGTACCACTTTACCCTTAGCTATTCCGAACTCTTTATGCTAGGTACACCGCATTTCCTTTGATGCGATTTCGAGCTCGAATCTGAGCGTTTTCGATTCGTGATTAATTTCTCCACCCATTACTTTCGTCGGTCTTGACTGCCACCACCGAAGTTCGGTAATGTTGGTTGGGCGATTCATCCTCTCTGCACCCAACACTCCACATAGTGATATATCATCTCTTCTTACACTACACTCACACATAATACATACCCGGTGTGGAGAGCATAATTACGTAACATGGTAGCATTTTACTTTGTTGAAAGCAGGAAAATGGTTGGCACTTAAGATCTGACCTCGACCGAGTAAGAGTTTTGTTTGTCCTTATATTATAACCATATGTAAAGGGTCCCACCTCTTGCCCTCTTTCATCGTGACCACGGGCCCCCTTTACCAACCATAATATTACTCTGCTTTTCATATCATTACTCATTTCTCAACTCTTTTCATCTCTAACATCTTTCTCATCTTTTCATCCTTGACTCATTCATTTGATTTGAGTTTTTGAGAAATAGTTTCGATGCAATATATATAAGGTAGAGCAAAGTAATGTTTACATTTAATATAGCTATATTAATGAACAAGGGAGTAGCTTGCCTTCAAACGAGTAGAAAGGATTACTGCCGATAAAATCATATTCAACTCTCGCCGCCTTGATCGGCTACTTTCTTTACAATTATGCGATGGAACGGATAATAAATAGTAAAGTAAATACTTATTGACATTTTGGTGCTACTAAAGGTATATTAGTTAGATGATTCTTTTTATTAGTGGATTTTAGATCAATAACATTTTTGAACCCTCGATTAGGTTAGCACTCTCCAATTCCATCGTTCTAGCATACCGGTTCTAGGGTTAGTCTCGACGATGCACACGATCTAATGAGCTACGAGAAAAGCTACACATAATCATATTTTAGTAAGTCTAACAAGTTTTAATTACGCCTTTCCTTCTATTCGATTTTAGGATTACAACTAAAAGATACATACGATCTAAAGATACATAATCATATAAGGTAGAAAGGATTTCTGGTTTTGATTGGGGTTAGGGTGGTAGCGTCGGCAATGCTGGTCGTCGCTGCTGGTGATGACCGCGCGCCGGTGCTCTCCTTCTCCTTGGCGCTTCCCCTTCCCCTCTAGTGGCTTGATGAGGGATGTGGGTGTGGCAATCTTGGGAGCTCGGCCTTCTCTTCCTCCTTAATTTGTTGTGGTGAATGTCTTTGGGGGTGGAGAATGAACTTGGTGTGGGATTAATTTGTCTTTGGGGATGCTCTGGTTGCTCCCTCCCTTGTGGCCAAGGTCTTTGAGAATGTGGATGGGGTTAGGGTGTGGGTGATCTTATCTGGTGAGGTTGATCTCATCCTCAATTGTGGTAATTTTTGTTTTCTGGCGCTCCTATTCCTATTTACCACAACCCTATTTACCTTGATCCTATTACTTCTGTTCTTGGTGCTCTCTCTTGTGATGCATATGTGCTAAACATGATCTTAGTGGGCAATGTGGCTACCCTGTGGGCTTTCAGGTTGGTTGGAATTATAATGGTGGGTCTTTGGATTCGGTATGCTGATGATGTTTTGAGCAGAGGCGGAAATGAATGGAAATGCATTGTTGGATTCTAATCTGGTGAGGTAAAAGAAATACGGTGGTTGTTGGCTTTCACGACGCCGAATGATGAAAACCCGAAGCAATGGTTACCTACTAGCTTAGGTTGACTTGGATGCCTTAATCATCAAGAGCCGATTAACCCGGTTAATCGGGGTATTTTGGTGATTAAGGAACGATTGACTTAGGTTGGTATGGAAGGCCCTCTTGAACTTGGGTATCTTGACGGCAACTTCCTATATTCGATTACTCACAACTATCGCTTTCAACTAAACTTGCTAACCATTCTTCTGATTTTTCTAATGAGCGAGGAAAATGGATCGCAAGATGGTTCGATGGACTGGCGCTAAAAGGACAAGGAGGCAAGGATGGCAAATGACTACTACTACATGAATGACATGAATAGATTGTAAATTAATTAATTGTTACCAAAACAATGCAAGCTGGTGTAAAATAATTTTTATCACATGTATCCTGTTTGCAATACATTACTTATATAATAATTGATTTATGGAGATGATGATGATGATGATAATATCGATGCACTGATCTTACCTTGATTCATATTGATATTTGTGATAATTACGTGTTTAAAGAAGCTGAGATTATGAGTTGATTAACGGTTGACAGATTTTTATTAGACGCTAATTACCGATTACTGTTGTTTAGCTTAGATTAATCATGCGGGTTCTCACATCCTCCCCCCCTTGGAAAATTTCGTCCCCGAAATTGAACTTCTCCCTCGAGTAGGTCGTGGTAGGCTTTGCGTAGCTCATGTGGCTGTACTAAAGGAATGATTTTTCCCCTGATTCGTGTATGAACGAATGGTTTGGTTCTGAAGCTTTCGGTCTCTGTTGCTAGAGTTTTCACTGGATGCTCTTCGTAGGTTAGGTCATCTTGTAGTGGTGGTTTTAATTTGGGTAGGTGCTACGAAGGCTTCCAAACACATTCTCTGAGCATGGGTGGCGAGGAATGCTTCGCGAATCTACTGATAACTAGCCTGGTAATTTCAACCTATACACTCTGACATCTTCATGTTCTAAAATCCAACATGGTCCAATATACTATGCACTTAATTTCTCTTTTAATCTGAATCTGCACACCACGCACCTAGGTGCTACAAGAAATCCGAAGATGTAGCACGTTAGGAATACTAGCTTTCAGGACAAGGATCAAACCATCGTTTTTCAACCACAAAGAAGTTACAGACTCTGATAAAACGTAGATTGGTCGAGCTATGATCTTAGCCTAGTCTCCAAAAGTAGCTAGAAAACAATCCAAGTTATTACTATCAATCCCATGGACGAGAACACGCCAATGCTGCAATCAGGACATAATTTGAAAGTCTTATCCATATGCTGCCTAGGAACACTTTCTCAATCGCCATCTTGCTTCTATATTTCCAAGGAATCCAAGCCAGAGCTACAGAACTAATCCAAACAATCCTTGTATTACTAGCTCATCTCCTCTTCACCAATTAATTTGAGAATCATCTAAGAAATTTAGAATGCACTTTTAACTCTGCACCTCCTTCACACCACATCAAACAATTTGGCTAAAACACAAGAAAACGGTATATGATCAATGTCCTCTGCAATCCCACCAATCCTGAATTTTTTTCCAACTCCAAACAAGTTTATCAAAATCTTTATTCAAGTCAATGCCCATGATGCAATTCTTTAGCGAATTCCTTTGAATTCCCTTCTCTTTATCAAAGTTTTCTGAGACAATCCATCTCCCACCTATCCTCAAAACAACTGATATTCATGCTAATATCTGAGAACTGACAAATACTAAAGGTTGGTTGGATTGAACCTCCAACGGGTAATTCCTAACATAAACATCTCTCTAGAAGGATATATTGCAATTCTTCCAAATCTGAATCCTAGCATCCCAATTGAATCAATTCTTTTCACTTTCAATATATTCTTTCAGAATTGAGATTCTCTCAAGGTAGTAGCATCTTTGAAAACACCCGCCAGATAATACTTGGATTCTCAAATTCCAAACCACCTCTCAATCCTAGTTGCATGAATCTTCCCAACCTATTTAACAATCAGGCAGTCATTCATAACCCGAGTGTTTATAATCCTTAATTCCACCGAAATCTTTGGACCAACCAATAACTTCCATTTCACCACGGGATAATTACATTTGAATCTTCTCATTAACTCGATCAAATCCCCATGGTGTAATTAGAAAAGCTACTCAGGCTATTATTTACCAACACTAATCTCTCTCTTAATTGATCCCATAATCAATTGAATCTAATACTAAGAAAAACAACATTTCCTTCACCATCACTTTTTCCAAACGAACTCCAATTGGTCTTATCATAAGACTTTTCAAAATCAGATCTAAAAATCACCACTTTATTTTTGGGAACCACTAATCCCATGAGTAATCTTCTGAATAACAAGGATTCTACCTGAAATATTTCTCTTTTTAATAAACTCAGATTGACAATCATCAATGATCCTATTTGCAATATCTCTGCATCTATTAGCCAAAAGCTTAATTACAATTGTAAAGCTAACACTTGACAGACAGCTAGGCATGTACCACTTAATAGCAGTAGCCCCTTCAAGTTCAGGGATTGAGGTGATAACTTTAAAATTCAATCTTTCCCAATCCAAAATCCTTTTAAAGAAATCTCCTACCCTTTCCAGGAACTGATGTTTACTACCCCTATTTACTTGCGATCATCCCCACAGTACCTACTCCAATACTCCACCAATTCATCAAATCTCTATATTTCCAACCAATGCACTTGGATCTTATTTAAAACATACAACAATAATTGAACTTCGTTCTTTATTCATTACCTATGTTTAATCTTTTTGTGTAAACTAAACTTCCAACATTCACTACTAGCATACTTATCCCTTATAAGATTTCTTCTAAATCCAATAATCATATACATCCCGTATAACTAGATTATCCTATTAATTCCTCAAAGTTTATAAATACTTCTTGATTCAACAAATCTACCGAAATCGTCATCATGAACTATTATGAAAATCCATCCTTCTTGTATTTCGATCATCACTTTTGCTAGATTAACTTTCCAGTACATATCCTCCAATAGCTACTAAAATATATTCAAATTCGTCAAGATGTACCCCAATAACTCCAACCAAGATTCATTCCTATACTCCCACCAAGATACACTTCCATAATCCAATAATAACATATTCCAACCTCCAGCACATGCATTTCTATAACAATAATATATTTCTAATAATCCGATGATGATATGATCCTAGGATCCAACCATAATGAAATCCGATAATCCAACTCCAACAGTTATATAGTCCCTCAATTCACTCCTCAACAATCATCTAGCTCCCTAATCTATTAGTCCATCAATCCAACAAATGTGTTCCTATAGCCTAATATCCAATCCTTCATTTTCATATCCAACAAATATCCAATACCCAATAGTTAGGTATTTCTAATAATCCAACATTCAACAATCATATAATCTTTAAATCCGATAATCGATAATTAGGCAATCCTTCGTCAGGTTGCACCCTCTACACTTCCCGCGTCTACGGGTGATGGTAACAAACTAATGTTAGGCTATAGGTCTCGGGAAGGGTGGGTTCAAGATTCTTGGCTCGGGTGGTCCATTTCTAGGTGGTGGTTGTGGTGGCATGCTTGGACAGGGTCCAAGGGTAAGTGATGGATGGAATAACTGGCTGCTGGTATTGTGGTTGTTTTGGATTGGTCAGATGCTATCTTGCTAAGGTTTGCTGGTGGATCTCCCATTTGTGGTTATGGGGGAGGTGTTAAAAAATTACTCGCATTTAATGGTTTTGTTGATAGCATAATTTTATTACTTCTTTAGCAATAGTTTGTAGTGGAGAAGAGAATATTACATTTATCTGGTAAGAACTAATCGCGGTTAACTTATATTAACCCACACACATAGGAGGCAAATAATACCAAGAAACAAGTAGATGCAAAAAGATTCAATTTCTATTCTAATTGAGTCTCTCGTGCTCAGTCACGCTTGAGATCCCGTTCTCAAGACCGCCCAAACCACGTGTTTGGGACCGCTCAGAGCTTGCCTCTGAGTGCGAACCTACACTACCCTGGATCCACGTGCCGAGTGCGCTCGAGATCCGTTCTCGAGACCGCCTAACCACGTGTTGGGAAGCGCTCGAGGCTCATTCTCGAGCGCGCCCAGACTTCGCTCCTGGATACGCCAGAGCTACACGCTCAGAGTGCCACGGACCACTCGTCCAGGAAAAGCGATATCTGAAATAAGATAAGGCATTCTTTTTACCGTCGACCTCTTTCTTTACTTTCTTTAAGTAGTTATGGATTACTTGGAATCTTGACGGGTCATTTTGGTTATCTGAGATGAAAAAGTAAGGAAGCTAACGAGTATGGTCCATACTTATCCAAAATTGGAAAAGCGTGTCCATGATTTCTAATCCATGCCTCTAGCCCAAACATGGAAACTTATGATCTTATATTGATACTACCCCACCTACAGTCTCAAATCTTCGATCCTATGTTGGATGGCTAACCTGACAGGTTATTTAACAGAAATAACTATGCGAGGCCTACGACTAGGCATACGTTTTCCCCGCACTCTTTTGGTCGAAAGACTGAACCTACTTCTCCTACGAATGAATGGTTCTACGTTAGTAGGCTGTCACTTTAAGAAAGGATGAGCTTTTTAACATATTACTTTTGAAATGGAATGGAAGTGGAAATTGATATGAAGATGAGAATTACTAAAGTAATTAATGCATTATAGCAAGCGAGAAGCACACCTAGGTTCTTGCTACAGTTTCTATTTTATTAGCGTGGCCCGATCTTATTGCTCTGATACCATCTGCGACGCCCCGTGTCATTACCCAGGAGGTAATCACACTTAAGCATACGGATTACTATTCGTTTGCCCGATGAGAACTCTTGCTCCAACGAATAGTAAGCCATTTATCGAGATAACACAATGAGAACAATAAAATAGAAACTGCTCTTTATTACAACAGTTGCCACACAGGTCTAAGGCTTTAATTACAATAATTTAATTACAAACATGGAAAGACACTTTACGCTATTTCCTGCTAGGTTTCTCCGGTAGTCTCCTCGTCCCACGAGTCAAAGGCGATCATCTCATACGCTTCTCACCCAACGCCCCGCCACTGCGGCCTTCTCAAAACTCGCAAAATTTCCTCATCCCACTCGGCTAACTCCGGTTGGATCAGGATCTAAGCAAGGGAAAGATAGCAAGAGTGAGTACTATAGTGTACTCAGCAAGCATTAGTAGCTAAAATGCAATTGATGACTCTAACATTTCGTCCTTAGCAACATTCTTATCCCTTCTCTTATTCTGAAAATAAACCTTAAAACTTAGGTTGCAAATTTTAATTCTGAAAAGACTACTTGCTTACTCGGAGAGAAGAAAGACCCCTAGCGGTTCCCGTAGATTCCAATCCAGGAGACTGGCATGAATTCATGATTTTGTATAGCACTGCGCAGGCTTGTACCACTTTACCCATAGCTATTCCGAACTCTTTATGCTAGGTACACCGCATTTCCTTTGATGCGATTTCGAGCTCGTAATCTGAGCGTTTTCGATTCGTGATTAATTTCTCCACCCATTACTTTCGTCGGTCTTGACACAGCCACCACCGAGTTCGGGTAATGTTGGATGGGCCAGTTCATCCTCTCTGCACCCAACACTCCACATAGTGATATATCACCTCTTCTTACACTACACTCACACATAATACATACCCGGTGTGGAGAGCATAATTACGTAACATGGTAGCATTTTCTGCCTGTTGAAAACAGGAAAATGGTTGGCACTTAAGATACGGCCTCTAACCGAGTAAGAGTTTTGTTTGTCCTTATATTATAACCATATGTAAAGGGTCCCACCTCTTGCCCTCTTTCATCCTGACCACGGGCCCCCTTTACCAACCATAATATTACTCTGCTTTTCATATCATTACTCATTTCTCAACTCTTTTCATCTCTAACATCTTTCTCATCTTTTCATCCTTGACTCATTCATTTGATTTGAGTTTTTGAGAAATAGTTTTGATGCAATATATATAAGGTAGAGCAAAGTAATGTTTACATTTAATATAGCTATATTAATGAACAAGGGAGTAGCTTGCCTTCAAACGAGTAGAAAGGATTACTGCCGATAAAATCAGATTCAACTATCGCCGCCTTGATCGGCTACTTTCTTTACAATTATGCGATGGAACGGATAATAAATAGTAAAGTAAATACTTATTGACATTTTGGTGCTACTAAAGGTATATTAGTTAGATGATTCTTTTTATTAGTGGATTTTAGATCAATAACATTTTTCGAACCCTCGGTCAGTTAGCACTCTCCAATTACTGTCGTTCTAGCATACCGGTTCTAGGGTTAGTCTCGACGATGCACACGATCTAATGAGCTACGAGAAAAGCTACACATAATCATATTTTAGTAAGTCTAACAAGTTTTAATTACGCCTTTCCTTCTATTCGATTTTAGGATTACAACTAAAAGATACATACGATCTAAAGAACGATGAGAAAAACTACCATAACCTAATATTATCAAGTCTAACAAATTTTATTTGCGAACTAACATTTATTGGATTTTATTTAAGCGCGAAAGTAAAACTGCAACTTTCTAAATAAACACCAAGTTAATTATCTCTAATATTCTGCTTTAGCTAAACGATTTGCTAACGAGCTAAAATTAATGATCTAATTTAGATACAATCGAAAATTAGCACACAACTTATTACTTCTAATCAAAAGCTAACCCTAATCACTAATTTTCCTAATCTACCCCTCTTCCTTTCTTCTTATCTTCCTCCAATCGGTCACAAACTCCCTCAAATCTCTCCCTCACATCTCTCTCTTCTCCTCTCTATTCCTAAAGCATTGCCTTTGCCCTTTGTGTCGCCCCACTGAGCTCCTCTCCTCCTCATCTCTTGAGGTCGCCCCCATGGTTCCTCCACCGCTTGCTCGGCCTGCGCCTCCTCTACAGGCTTCTTTCTCTCTCCCGGTTTCTTCTCCCCTCATTTGGCGTCCTTGCCTTGCAGCTGCCTCGCCCCCCTACTCGGTGGCTCTACAGGTGTCGCCGAGGACCTCCTCTCCTCTAGTCCGGTGCGACCTAGGGCGTGCCACTGCACTCGGCCCCGCTTTTATCTGTTGCCTCGGCCCCTTGCTCACCCTCGGCCCATTGCTGCTTGGCCGGCCTATGGCATGGCGCCTCGGCCCCGCCTCCACATCGCCTCCAGCCCTCCAGCTCCACACGGCCCACCACTACCGCCTCTCCTCTACCCTACTCTCGGCCTGCACACAGCTTCCCCCTCTAACCTCCCCTTTACTGATTAAATCGGATTTTACTTGCTTTGGTTGATTCACTTGCTTTGCTAACTAATGTTAGGTGGATGATGCACATGCATGCTGGTGATCCGGTTGATACATGCTGATGCAAAAAGGGATGTGACTGGTGATTTCAGCTGTGCTTACCCTGAGGTATCATCCCCTCCTGCTCTTAGACCCTTGACCCCTCTCTTGCTCTGTGATGGTGATGATCTGAGGGCTTATGGGTGTGCATGAGAGATGGCTGCGGTGAAATAATGATGGATGCTTGGATGCTGATGGCTCAAAAATGATGTATAACTGATTGTGTAGAAATATGGATGTATTGGGGGAGATGGCTACCTTTCTGGTTTTGATTGGGGTTAGGGTGGTAGCGTCGGCGATCTTCGTCGTCATTCTTTGGTGATGACCATGTGGGTGCTCTCCTTCTCCTTGGCGCTTCCCCTTCCCCTCTAGTGGCTTGATGAGGGATGTGGGCTGTGGCAATACTGGGAGCTTCTGGCCTTCTCTTCCTCCTTGGACTGTTGTGGCTGAATGTGCTGGGGGGTGGAGAATGAACTTGGCTGTGGGATTCGGCTGTGCTGGGGATGCTCCTGGTTGCTCCCCTCCCCTTGTGGCCAAGGTGCTGAGAATGTGGATGGGGTTAGGGCTGTGGGTGATCTTATCCTGGCTGAGGTTGATCTCATCCTCAATTGTGGTAATTTTTGTTTTTACAGCGCTCCTATTCCTATTTACCACAACCCTATTTACCTTGATCCTATTACTTCTGTTCTTGGTCGCTCTCTCTTGTGATGCATATGTGCTAAACATGATCTTAGTGGGCAATGTGGCTACCCTCGTGGGCTTTCCGGTTGGTTGGAATTATAATGGTGGGTCTTTGGATTCGGTATGCTGATGATGTTTTGAGCAGAGGCGGAAATGAATGGAAATGCATTGTTGGATTCTATCTGGTGAGGTAAAAGAAATACGGTGGTTGTTGGCTTTCACGACGCGAATGATGAAAACCCGAAGCAATGGTTACCTACTAGCTTAGGTTGACTTGGATGCCTTAATCATCAAGAGCCGATTAACCCGGTTAATCGAGGTATTTTGGTGATTAAGGAACGATTGACTTAGGTTGGTATGGAAGGCCTCTTGAACTTCGGGTATACCGACGGCAACTTCCTATATTCGATACTCACAACTATCTTTCAACTAAACTTGCTAACCATTCTTGATTTTTCTAATGAGCGAGGAAAATGGATGCAAGATGGTTCGATGGACTGGCGCTAAAAGGACAAGGAGGCAAGGATGGCAAATGACTACTACTACATGAATGACATGAATAGATTGTAAATTAATTAATTGTTACCAAAACAATGCAAGCTGGTGTAAAATAATTTTTATCACATGTATCCTGTTTGCAATACATTACTTATATAATAATGGATTTATGGAGATGATGATGATGATGATGATAATATCGATGCACTGATCTTACCTTGATTCATATTGATATTTGTGATAATTACGTGTTTAAAGAAGCTGAGATTATGAGTTGATTAACGGTTGACAGATTTTTATTAGGCGCTAATTACGATTCTTGTTGTTTAGCTTAGATTAATCATGCGGGTTCTCACATCCTCCCCTTGGAAAATTTAGTCCCGAAATTGAACTTCTCCCTCGAGTAGGTCGTGGTAGGCTTTGCGTAGCTCATGTGGGTGCATACTAAAGGAATGATTTTTCCCGATTAGTGTATGAGCGAATGGTTTGGTTCTGAAGCTTTCGGTCTCTGTTGCTAGAGTTTTCACTGGATGCTCTTCGTAGGTTAGGTCATCTTGTAGTGGTGGTTTTAATTTGGGTAGGTGCTACGAAGGCTTCCAAACACATTCTCTGAGCATGGGTGGCGAGGAATGCTTCGCGAATCTACTGATAACTAGCCTGGTAATTTCAACCTATACACTCTGACATCTTCATGTTCTAAAATCCAACATGGTCCAATATACTATGGACTTAATTTCTCTTTTAATCTGAATCTGCACACCACGCACCTAGGTGCTACAAGAAATCCGAAGATGTAGCACGTTAGGAACACTAGCTTTCAGGACAAGGATCAAACCATCGTTTTTCAACCACAAAGAAGTTACAGACTCTGATAAAACGTAGATTGGTCGAGCTATGATTTAACAAGTTTTAATTACGCCTTTCCTTCTATTCGATTTTAGGATTACAACTAAAAGATACATACGATCTAAAGATACACAATCATATAAGGTAGAAAGGATTTCTGGTTTTGATTGGGGTTAGGGTGGTAGCGTCGGCAGTGCTGGTCGTCGCTGCTGGTGATGACCGCGCGCCGGTGCTCTCCTTCTCCTTGGCGCTTCCCCTTCCCCTCTAGTGGCTTGATGAGGGATGTGGGCTGTGGCAATAATGGGAGCTTCTGGCCTTCTCTTCCTCCTTAATTTGTTGTGTTTGAATGTCTTTGGGGGTGGAGAATGAACTTGGCTGTGGGATTCGGCTGTGCTGGGGATGCTCCTGGTTGCTCCCCTCCCCTTGTGGCCAAGGTGCTGAGAATGTGGATGGGGTTAGGGCTGTGGGTGATCTTATCCTGGCTGAGGTTGATCTCATCCTCAATTGTGGTAATTTTTGTTTTTACGGCGCTCCTATTCCTATTTACCACAACCCTATTTACCTTGATCCTATTACTTCCTGTTCTTGGCTGCTCTCTACTGTGATGCATATGTGCTAAACATGATGCCGTGGGCAATGTGGCTACCCCTGTGGGCTTTCCGGTTGGTTGGAATTATAATGGTGGGTGCTGGATTCGGTATGCCCAATGATGTTTTGAACAGAGGGCGGAAATGAATGGAAATGCATTGTTGGATTCTAATACGGCTGAGGTAAAAGAAATACGGTGGTTGTTGGCTTTCACGACGCCGAATGATGAAAACCCCAGAAGCAATGGTTACCTACTAGCTTAGGTTGACTTGGATGCCTTAATCATCAAGAGCCGATTAACTTCGGTTAATCAGGGTATTTTGGTGATTAAGGAACCGGTTGACTTAGGTTGGTATGGAAGGCCTACTGAACTTCGGGTATCTTGGCAACTTCCTATATTCCACTACTCACTGGCGCCGCTTTCAACTAAACTTGCTAACCATGCTTGATTTTTCTAATGGCGAGGAAAATGGATCGCAAGATGGTTCTATGGATTTGGCGCTAAAAGGACAAGGAGGCAAGGATGGCAAATGACTACTGCTACATGAATGACATGAATAGCTTGTAAATTAATTAATTGTTACCAAAACAATGCAAGTCGATGTAAAATAATTTTTATCACATGTATCCTGTTTGCAATACATTACTTATATAATAATGGATTTATGGAGATGATGATGATGATGATAATATCGATGCATCGATCTTACCTTGATTCATATTGACATTTGTGATAATTACGTGTTTAAAGAAGCTGAGATTATGAGTTGATTAACGGTTGTGATTTTTATTAGACGCTAATTACCGATTACTGTTGTTTAGCTTAGATTAATCATGCGGGTTCTCACACGTGCCCCGTGGGCAACGTTGTCACGGCGACCTTGGCGACCACAGCGCCTAAGGGGCACTAGGACACCTACTTGTCCTCTAGGCGGGGCAAGGCGAGTTAAGGCGGTTCACTTGATGAGTCTAGCACACAATCACAGTATCACACATATACTTCAGTAGCAAGTAGCAACTACAATTCTACAACTAGCAAGTAGCAACACTAGTCAATACTCAATAGCAGTAGCACATCACTACATCAGTAAAGTGCCAAAGTCACTACTCTAACTCACAGAGTACAGAGGGGAGAAGCAGTAGCACTGTAGAGGGACTGAGGGAGCAGCAGAGGCCATAGGGGGAAGTGGCGGGAGGGAGGCGGCGCAGTGGGACGAAGGTGGCGCGGCAGGAGCGCGGGACGCGGCAGAGGGACTAAGGGAGAAGTAGAGGCCAGAGGGGAGAAGCAGAGGGACTAAGGGAGAAGCAGAGGCCAAAGGGGAAGCGGCGGGAGTGGAGGCAGCGCGGGAAGGAGGGAGGCGGCGCGGGAGCATGAGAGGGAGGGAGGCGGCACGGCAGGAGTGCGGGAGGGAGAGAGGCGGCAGGAGCATGGGAGAGAGGGAGGTGGCGCGGGAGCATGAGAGGGAGGGAGGCGCCAGGTCGAGCTATGATAGGGAGGGAGGGAGCGGAGGAGGGAGGGAGGGAGGGCACGGAGGAGAGGGCGTACCTGGCGGCTGGCGCGGTGAGGCCGAGGGGTGGCGACGGCTAGCTCAAGGCTAGGGTTCGGGCGTTCCGCGTTCGGCGCTTCTAGCCTTCGTCTCCCTTCACACTTTCCCAATCGAGCGAATACCAGAGCGCTCCTTCATCCTTCCTTCCTTATGCGCGGGGGAGGTGGCAAGTCTACCGCCCAGCTTGTCTACTTGGACGCCGCACGGACCTGGGCGCCCGCCTAGATGGCCAAGGCGAGGTGCTCCTCCGTGGCGTATGTTCCGAAGCGACTGGACGCCAAGGCGACGCTGTGACTTCCATGCCCGTGTATATACTTCTTTTATATATGAAAAAAGGTATATAGCAAAAATAAAGGGCTTCAATGAAAATTTTTCAATCAAGTCGCACTGGAGTATCTTATAATTGGTATTTAAGTATACTGAAAATGATAAAGAAGTATAACATATTTGTTTAAGTGGTATATTCGAAGTAGGAGTATGTACTCCCGGGAGTATGAAACGGGCATCTATATATATATATATATATATATATATATATATATATATATATATATATATATAGAGAGAGAGAGAGAGAGAGAGAGAGAGAGAGAGAGATGATTTGATTTGATTCGCTTTGGCCAACATAAATGATTAAAATAAAACCCCTAGAAACATAAAATGCAAAAGTAAAATAAACTTAAGGTGTTGCCCTTTTCAATATTACACGGAATATAAACCCTACAATCGGAATCATGTTCAGAACCTAAATCTCCAAGTGATTAATTCTCTAGCAAATATTAGATTATGAACCATTATCACATGAGAGTTTCTTAAAGCAAAGGAACCAGATAAAATTAGGATTTATTTAAAGAATTGCCTTTGAAATATTATGTGAAACATAAACATAACATAAAAATTCGAAGTCTAGCCCTCAAAATATTCAAACACCACACCACATGTGAATTTCTTAGCAAAATATCAGGATTTGATCGATCACCAAATTTTCATTTTCATCTGGGCCGGTCGGATGTGCAGCCGAACCATTCCTGCTTCGGTCGACTTGGGCTCATCAGCAACGTCACTGTGCTTCTGGCCTTCTGCCCGGACGTTACGCTTCCAATGCCGCTGCTCTTCTGTCAATTTCCGCTGGCAAGAACACCATGTCACGCCCATGCATGTTGTCATGATGTCGCTCGCCCATACCAGCCAAACCACCAAGCGCATCGCCTCCCCTTAAAAATAAGCTGCAGCCGAGTGCACCCATTCCTCTGGTTTTCCTCCCCTGCCTCCATTTTCCCCCTTTCACCCAACTCGGAGCCAACTGAAGCCACACCTTGCCCTCCCTCAGTTTCTCCTGCCATCCTTCTTCCCCCTGATACGGGGTGGCCCGATCTTCTCGAGTAAAACCGTGGATAAATAGCGCTTGATGACGAATAACGCTCAACTGTACACCACGCGCCAGTGCACGGACTTACAGCTCTATGGATATTCACCAACACGCACCGAGATGATCGCCGCTAGACCACGAGCGGAGATCGCCAAGCCCTCAATTCCCAGGGGAAAAGCAAACTTGACCTTAAAATGCAGGACGAACAATTGATCGCCTAATTCTCTCTCACAAGTCCTCGCATAAACTTTGTTATGAAAGAACAAGCAATAACTGTTTTTTTTTTGCTTTTTTTCTCTCTTTTTTTCTCTCTCACGGTCAAGCTTGGTCAATGCACGGCCAAGCTCTAGCACTCACGGGCAAGCACTTTCTGATTTGTTTTTTTTTGTTTGAACTCACACCACCACTAATACTCACGACAAAGACAACTAAGCAAAGAAAGCTTATGTGTTTTGGAAACTCACGGCGGCGTCTTTGGTTGAACTCACGTGGCAAGTGAGCGATGCAGAAAAATAAACAATACCCGAAAAATAAACAGTTAGATTAATCCTTGGAGAGGATTTGATTTAAATAGAGTGTTTGACTTAGAAGGACCTATAGCGAGATGTGGTCCAAGATCTTGTGTTCATTTTGACAGAACAATAGAATTAACAAGTGTGAAAATCTTGATCAGTTTATTAGAGTATCGGAATTGGGTACTCGGTAAGATTGTGTGAAAGAATTATGATGGTGTAGTTTAATGAGAGTGGGAGTGTAAAGAAATCTAATAGTCGTGTTAATTATTGGGATAGCAGGGATTATTGAGTTATTGTCAAGTATGACTCGGCCTCAGTGAGTAATGCTATGGGAGTTAGATTATCTCTAAGGATAACTTGATCAAGAATATATTTATTTATTTATGTTAGTGATTGAGTATGTTTGAATCCTGGTCAATCAGTTAGGGTATTGTGAATGGGTATATTGTGGTCGAGTAGCTGCAATTGATTGGTGTGGGTTAGAGAAGGTATAAGATTGATGAACTGAATCGCCTTGGGCGGTTACTTGATTGGTGAGGAGTGTTGACATTAATGACTGAGGTTATTATTGTGCTGTGTGAAATTTTAGTCATCAGATCTGAGGGTTACCTATCAATTATACCATAAATTCATTTTAGGAGTCTTAGAGGTGGAATGTGGGCTTTGCATTTTTTTATGCTAGCATTTTGGTTTCCCATGATTAGGTTCCAAGAGTTATGGTGATCTTTGATAGAATCCTTTGGATGCAATAAATGAGTGTGAATGTGGTGAATTTCAAGTTCATTATCCTTAAAAGATTGAGGTGATGTGATTGTGGCTGAAAGCTATATTGAGGTATGTTGGAAATTATTTGTCAAAGTAATTCCTTTGGTAGAGAAGTTGATCAGAGTATGTTATTGTGGATTGGAAGAGTCTCTTTACATAGGTGTGGATTTTGTGTTCAGTTTGAGCATAGCTCTGAGGTTGCCAATTTAAGAGAAATGAGTTAGTGTGTTATGCGATGATTTGGGATCCTATGGTTTAAGAGAAAGTTAAATTCTTAAAAGAAAGATTGTGGAAAAGGGTGTGATCTCGAGTAGTGAGATATTCTCTTGGTTCTTGTTTGAGCTATGTGTTTATGACGGATGTCAATTACAAATGGAGTTGGTTCTTGTTGGTATGTGTGGTTCTTTCCAGTTAAGAAAAACAAAAAAAGTTGTTAATTTGGTTATTGAGTGATTTCGCTTTGGCTTATGTGGCATCTATTTCTAAACTGTTTACTTGAAAATTGGAAAAGTTTTCATGTTGAGTCTTCGATTTTGGATTTGACTCTTTTGGAGGGGAGTTGGTAATGAGTGGTTGCGATGGGAATACTTCGTTTGTCAGTTAGGTTCGGTTTGTAAGAGGGTTGGTTTCAGGCGAGTTGTTTATGCGTCTATTGTTAAAGGAGATGCTCCTTATAGGTGAAGTGATTGATTGAGAGATCGAAAAAGAGTTCCGTGTGTTATATGTATTATGTGTGGTTTGGTACCAAAGGGAAGGTTGACCCAAGGTACATTGGTTTGTTTTTGGAAGTTGCGGGGATTTTGGAAGAAAGCGTATCGCTGGGACGGTCTCGGGTCTATGCGCAGGGTACACAATGTCTTGTATGACCTGGAGTTGGTAGAATTCTTGAGACATCTGGAGTGTGAGGTTTTGTAGGAGCCGTTGACCATCGAGTAAAACATACATTCAAATCCTGACCAGTGCAAATTCTAGAGGAATCAGAGCGAGTTCTAAGGAACAAAACGCTGAAGTATATCAAGGTGCTTTGGTCACACCAGTCCGAAAGAGTGGCCACATGGGAACTAGAGCCTCGCGTGCGTAGGCAGTATCTAGAGTTATTTACATCAGTACGGGTTATCTATTGTTCAGTTTTGGTGGTGGTGTTCCTGTGAGCAAAACGACAATAAGAATTCAGGGTCGAATTCTGTTTAAGGAGGGTAGAATGTAATATCCCATATATATTTAAGTGAGAAGAAAGGCATTAGGGAGGAGAACTAATTAGAGAGTGTGGATTCAACAGATGTTTCATAGGTTTATTTGAGTATTTCAAACAACCTGGCTGTGGGCTCTCGGCCCACAGCAGTTAGGCCCAAGGGAGAGGGCAGCCGGCCACTTAAAAGCTGGGGGAACCCTAGCCCTAACACTGTAGCACGA
Source organism: Phyllostachys edulis (assembly GCA_036346405.1). Classification (NCBI taxonomy): domain Eukaryota; kingdom Viridiplantae; phylum Streptophyta; class Magnoliopsida; order Poales; family Poaceae; genus Phyllostachys; species Phyllostachys edulis. The sequence goes on from CM070552.1 coordinate 15,667,340, forward strand.
ACGTATTACTGTAGGGCCGCCATTGTAGCTCCTCCCCCTTGTGTTGCTTCCCTGCTGCCAGCCAAGAAGAAGGAAAGGGGAAGGATCCCCATTGATTGTTGCCAGCCAAGGGAGAAGGAGAGAGAGAAGGAGAGAGGGAAGGGGAGAGATCGCGGGCTAGGTTCGTGATCTTCAGTGGTTCTTCAAGGGTAAGATCCGATCCCCTTTCATTTAGTTGATTAATTGATTATTAAGCAATGTCGGTATTTAGATCTATTTAGAGCAGATAGGATTGGCCGACGTTTTTGAGAAGTTTAACGACAGAATCTATCCTGGACGCCTCCTAGAGAATTGTAGCCGACGTCGATACCTTTCCGTAGAGTACTATATCACGTCGTTTGGGCGAGCAGTCCAAAAGTTATGAATTTCGTAGCACTGCTGTTCGGTAGATCTTCTAGAATTCTGACGGTTATTAGTAATCAGATTTTAGCGGATAGTTGAAGGAGTAATTAGAGGATCTCACTATAATGAAAGATGTAGATAATTGTCTTAGCTTTCCAGAAAGCTAAAGAACACGAAATTTGGATATCTGTACTGTAAGATATGATAGTTTTATTGTCGTTGTCCAAAAACCTGATGTGAAATAGCTGTTCTGTTAATCGTCTTGGTAAGGGTAGTAGACGGTTGAATCCAGAAGGCTCACCAACTAGGTTTAGTTGGATAATTTGATGAGATTTCCAGAAAGTCCAAGAACACCCATTTGGATCTCTGTACTAAAATATTTGAATTTTTGATTATGACTGTCTGTCGAGGGGACAGACTGTTGTTTAGGATTCTGGAATTAGGTTTGCGCGAGAGAGTGTAGCTATTTCTTAATTGCTTTTAGTTTTGTTTTGTCAAGTATTGTTATCTTAGATGTGCTTGTTAACTTAATTCAGGTGGAGGATTGGTTCCGGGGGCAGCGCCCTCTTCGCGTCCTCCAGTCTCGCACGGTTGAGGCAAGTACTTTGTTTGATAGAGTAAATGTGAACGTTTGATCATGATTGCGAGTATTTGGTACGTATTAGCTATGCATTGTTGTTGGAATGATATTTATGTTAATATTGGTGAATGCTCAAAGTATGGTTAAGTTTTATGCATGTATGATGTTACTACTATTACATGTTAATGATGAATAGAGTAACTGTACATGTGCATGTGAGATGATGTTTGAGGCTTGGTCACGTGGTGACCAAGCGCTTATATTTTTGAGGTCCCCAACATGTATATGACGGGCTTGTGGTCCCCACACTTGTGGAGTGTGGGCTTGTGGTCCCTATTACTCACGGAGTATTGGGCTCTTGGTCCCTGTGCTTGCGAGCACAGGCATGGGTATGCATCGACAATTGCATACCCTGCATTATCGGTAAAATGCGAAAAGAGTTAAAGAGAAAGTATGCATTATGCATTGCATAAGCATGTGGTATGTTTTAATGCAAAGTTCTAGGATTTGATGCTGATGTTATAATTGTGTATTATAATACCTTTTATTTGTACTTTGCTGAGTCTGTGGACTCACTCTTGCTGTTGTTTGTTGTTTTTGGTACCCTTTGCAAGAATGGCATGCGTGGGAGGGAGTAATCATAAATTCGGACACACACTGCTACAAATCTTTTATAGTTGATTAAATTTTAGATCGTGCTTTAATAAATGAGCAAACTGCTTAAATGATTTGTTATGGTTATGCCTCATACGTTGGATTATTTGTAATAGTGATGAGTAGCATATTTTGGATATCTTTGTTTATGCTTTAGTTGATTAGCATATTTTGAATGCCTATTGAATATGCTAGATGTTGGATTGTTTATTTATGATATATTTAACTGTTGGAACATCCGGTATAGTTAGCTATACAAAGGAGGTTCTGTCGAAATTTTGTAAAATGTCTTAGTTTAATTTGTTATATTGTTAGTTTGGTAGCATTCCAGGCTCATGTTGGGTTGGGGTGTTACAGTTGGTATCAGAGCAGGCTGTAGGTCTGTGGTGACTAGATTAATTAAAAATTTGCCAATGGCTAATCAACTTAAAAGTTACACACACTGGTGCACAATAGGATGGGGATGGGCTAATCATTTGCATTTACGTTTCCATTATATCATATTGATGATTGCAGATATAAAATGAGTATGATTGCTTATTAATAGATTGTTATGAGTGGGAATAATCGATGTTGAGAAGTTGAGGTTGTGGTTGTGGCTCTGGGCTTTACCTGGTTACACCACCGTTCGTGGAATGGGAATAGTGAAGTGCTACCTCGGATATCTTATTACACGCGTTGATAGTGAGTATCTTTAGAGAATTTGTTCTCTTCCTTGACATTGAATTTGGTGAACTCTTGTCTAGTTGGGCTTGATGAATTTCTCTTGGGTTAGTAGTTTTTATTCCAGTCGACGTGTTTCCATTGATTTAATTTGACCCTTAAAGCAATCATTGTTTTTCCAGCTGCTGAGCCGCTTGCGGTTGATGAACTTTCTTTGGATAGCGGTTAGAATGCAGTTGATGGGTTTCAATTGGTTTGTATTTGTTTTATAGAGCAAATATTGTTTTTTCTGACTTTTGAGCTATTCTTGCTACTTGTAAACGTTGTTGTAACATCCCAAATGCATAATTAGGGTTATTCAAGTATAATTATATGTGTAGAAATTAAAACTTTTTCTCACATCTTGAAAACCCCTAATCTCTCATGTAATTTTTGTCCAAGAGTTGTGTAATCCAAAGACACAACGCTCTTGTTGACCCAAAAGTCAAACGCATTTTCCAATTATCTTAAATCTTGTGCCAATCATTTGGAAATATCTCCCTTGGTCCTAAAGTTGATGTGGGACCCCTCTGAAAAATATCACAAGTTGTAAAACTAGTTTGATAAATTTTGGAGGTAAAACAATCCTTTAAACAACCTTAATGAATTTCCTGAGAAAAATGCATTGCATAATAACCTCTGGAAATTTTATGTCAGGATAATCTCATTGTCAGCAAGCTCCTGTAAAAATTTCATGAATTTTGGAGTTGAATGGCTATCCCAAACAATTTTGCAAAGTCTCAGCTGTTAGAAAATTAAACTTAAAACTTGGCACTATTCCTTGGGCTGAGCCGTACTCAAACTTGGTCAAGCCCAACCCCATCGGACCTCCTTTCCCATCAGTGTTGAGGTCGAGCCGTTGGATCCAATCCAACCGCCACGACCTCCCCTCAACCAACGCAATCAGACCTCCTTCGATATCTATCACCTTGTCCAGTCATAGCCCTTGGATTAAGATCCAACCGCCCTGACCTCCCCTTGTTATCAAACCTCAAAAACCACCTTCCACCTTGGCGAGGTCATAGGCTGTTGATTTACATCCAACCGCCTCCTCGACCTCCTTCACTATTAAACCACTTAGGCTTCCCACCTACATGAGGTCACAAACCATTGGATTAAAATCCATGGTCACGACCTCCTCCTCTCAACCTAACTATCAGATCTCCCTTTTTAACACGGTTGAGGTCGTAGCCGTTGGATTCAGATCCAAAGGCCACGACCTCCTCTGAAAAACATCACAGCAAGGTCCTCCCGCCTTGATGAGGTCATAACCCTTGGATCGAAAATCTAAGGCCATGACCTCCCTTGCCTTTTTCCGCCTTTGGATCTCTGCTCAACGCACGAGATCAAAGGGGCCGTTCGGACCACCCGTTATTGGCCGTTGGATTTACATCTCATGATGCGCTAATCAATGGGCGATTCGGACCATCTCTTGAGCCCTTAGATCGAAATCGGAGGGCTAAGACCTCCTTGCGCTTCTGCCGCAAGGCCTCGAACCTCCCTTCGCGCCGTGCGTATCGAGACCTCCCCATCGTGTCGGTGCCCTTGATTTTAATCCAAAGGCCATGACCTCCCCTCATGCTTTTATGTTGGCGTGCAGTTAAGACCTCACAGAGGTCCGCACTGTTGATTGAGATCCAACGCTTTGGACCTCTGTCCTATTTTCCCACGCAAGATTCACATTAAGGAAATCGGAGGGCCACGACCTCCCAATCCTTGATCGTGTGGGTGGGACCTCCTCCCGACCACCTAAAACATAATGGTTCAAAATAGGATCCGATGGCGGGACCTCTCCTGTGTTTTATCCAACGGCCATAGGACCTCCCTGTTCTTCTCCTTCCTCGGCGCGCTGCAGCTCGGCGATGGAGTTAATGCACGCCGCCACTAGGTACCTTCTTGACTCTTTCTTGACCAAGCATTTAATGCAGTCGACCTTCCGCTCTGGGTCACTCAGTGCAGACCTTGTCAATCTCATGTCCTTGCCACCCCATGGACCAACCCGTGGGCTAAGCTCACCATGGAGCTTAGCCCCACTCATAACCTCACCTCGGGCTATAAGTTATCCCTTGAATCCTCCCTTGGCTTCCTTTGCACACAATTGATCTCGGCCTTGCACTTTGTGCGTGGTGAGCTCCTCATCCACAGACTCTCCATTTCTCCCACGACCATTGTCGAGCTTGGAGCTCCTCGGTGGCAAAAGGGTTCCAGTGGCCTCTTCCTCTCTCTCTCTTGTTTCTATCTGGGCCTTTCTCGCTGCGACCTCAACCCTAACTTCCTTTGGTTGGGGCATTTGCGAGGTGGCCTAGTGGAGCTTGAAGCTTGGAGTTGAAGGTTGGACTTGAAGCGGTGGAGCTCCCGTCTTCTCCAACTCAAAGCCGCCACCGTCATCGACCTCATCGGCATCTTTAGGACCTCCTGTAACTCCTGGTAATCCCTTAGATCTTGGGCACCCGCTGAATGCATGTTGCGGAGCTTTTCAGGCACACGCTTGAATGTCGTATGGCTGCTTTTTGCATTTTCAGTATTTTGGCCGCTGGTCATCTCGTCCTCTCCGGCTGGCCGGCGATTAAGGCCGTCGTCGCCGTCGAGTGAGCCCATGGTGTGCGTAACACTATTGCGCACAGGGATGTCTTTGTTGTCATGGCGAGGTCCGCATCGCCGCAACAACCACTTCTTTGAGCTCGGGATTTTGTCGGACGCCCCGGCGTGTCATTGTCGTTTTAGGGACGAGATTCACCGTGTTAATGCCCAATCATTGCAATCATGGGGTTAGCGTTAAATGCCATTAACCTGTCTTTTGCGCGCACTTAAAACCTCGTAGCGTGGACCTTCTTGTGTCCCGCGCAATAACTCCATATGCGCTTGTCCGTGCGCTGCTGCGTGAATTAAGGCGCTTCGATGCGGACATCCATGACCTCCTCCGAGGAGATCTCGAGCGCCCAAGACCTCCCTTGCGCGATCGTGGCCGCCGAGACCTCCCGGAGGTCTGTGGACGTTAGATCTCTGCGTGAGGACCTCCTCGAAGTCATCTCACCGCTGAGGACCTCCCCTTTAGATCCGGGTCTGCATTAGGACCTCCCTCCCATGTTGTGGTTCGTTGGATTCACCATCAACGGCCACGACCTCCCTCACCTCGCGCATGTGCGTTGCTAGGAGGTCCAGACCTCTGGACCTCACGTCTTGGCGTGTGTGTTGTTCTCTGGGAGGTCTTGAGCCGTCGATCCGAGATCTGTGGCTCATGTCCTCCTCCCTGTGTGTTTGTTTTTTTAAGAAATTCCATTGAAGTCTTAATTATAAACAGAATAAGGCATAAACTTTAGAATTCCATATCTTTTTCATTTTAAATCCAATTGAGGTCATTTAAATTGTGTTGGCTCTGTCTTGAACTTGACTTTAATCCAAAAATGATTGTAAGTTGAGTTCAGCTTCAGAGCACAGTTTGCCCTTAGATTTTAAAAACCAACTTTAAATATACACTTAAATCAACGATTAGCTTGTAAAATACATAACTAATGCTCTGTAGGTTATTTTTGAGTAAACCCAACTTCGTTAGTTTCCTCCATTAATGAACTCACTGTGAAAATTAGTTTTGAGCATGTTGCTGTTATAAAAATGAGGACTTGTGCATTATAATTTTGTTCAAGTTCTTGTTTTTGGAAAATTATAGAAAGTGCATAATAGCTCCAAATGAGATGAACTCAATTGTGTTATTCATCTCATGAGGTGCTGGTTTCACAGTAAAAATTTCAGTATCACCACCTTTCTAGAAAATGTTGCCTCATAATTAAATTAGTGAATAGTGCAGTTTGGTATTTTTAGGGGCTGAGCAGGATTGTTTTGCTCATAACTTTTGCATTGAGAATCCAAATCAATTGGTTCTTGTTGAAAAATCCCCTAAAAATCACCCTCTTGCTGCTGTAGAAAATTCAGAGAATTTGGAGTTCGTTTGTTGTGCTGTCTTTGTTGTTTTTCGTCGTTCTTATCGGTTCTTTATCGCTTTTCCGTTAGGTTTCGACATTTGTGGCGATCCCGAGAGTGACCCTCCGCAACAAATTGACCAGCAACAGCAAGGCAAGCAGTTTGACCATATCCCCTCTAACGCCCCATTACTTTAAAGGTTAATATGTTGTTTTACTTCTATGTATGCATGCTACTTTGTGTTAAATGTCGCTAGTAATCCTATAGTTGCATAATCTGTAGGAGTGTTTGTCCTCTACTACCAATGAGCCTAGGTTATTTGCTGTGATTTGAGCTCGTGGATGAGCTCTTATCACTTAGTAGTTGCGTTTCCGACCGCTTAGACATGCTTAGCTATCGGTAGTAATGGGCGATCATCGACTTAGTCGATGGTCTTGATCACACAAGTATAATTATTCCTCCTATATGTCCAGCACTTGTGCTTTGATTAATTTGTAAAATAAAAAAAAACTGAAAATAAAAGATTGATTTAGACTTGGGCATATTGGATGGATGGTGCGGTTTTTGGAATGTGGTAGTATGCCTGAGTCATTAAGGACCGAGTTACTTGCGCCAGATGCTCGAGCAATGTTGCGTGCTAACCACACGAGGGGATATGGGACCTCTCTTGACTAAGTACTTTGGAAGGTGTTAATTATGAGCTGGTCGGTGGGTATGTTTAAATAAAATGTGTGTGTGTGGTGTTGGGAGGAGCATCACAGACCGGCTAGGTGCCTAATGTGTCCTTATCCCGTGGGTTGCGGCTCTTAATTAGCATCGTCCATTGGAAATGTCTCAGAGGACTTAGCCGTCTTTGGCATACCAAAGGTAGGGTGCCTAAAGGAAAGGCGATGCGGCGTGTGGGTACATTGGTACACCCCGCAGGTTAAAACTATTTGAATAGCCTCGCCCTAGGTTATGGACACGCCGAAACGCCAGAAGAACTAGACTCAACCATTTAATTAAAAGCTGGATGGGTTGGTATGAATGGATGTTCATACTATTGTTGTGGTGACTTGGGTTAGTCACTTCGGGATGTTCTTGTTGTTGTTACTATGTTATTATCTCGTTGTTATTTCAACAATTAAAAATGCTTTGTCAAATTGCCTTCAATCTATTATGTTATTGCAAATGAAACTTGCTTTATGCTAAAATGAGTCCAAGGCCTCATCCACTTAAATAAAGCTTGCATGTAGCTAAATTATAGTTCTGTTATCTCACACGTCGGTCTTGCGAGTACAATAAACAAGTTATTGTACTCATCTCGCTTTGCTTAACAAATTTGTTGCAGAGGAAGGAGGTGAGCTCCAAGAGCCTTACTTACGTACTACGTGTTGCGATTTCTTGACGACTAGCTTGGCGGTCGATCGAGATGCCTAGGGTTAAGGCACACCGATTGGCTTTGTGTTATAGCCATCTTTATGGCACTTTTGCTTCATTGTTATCTTAGTGTTTGTTGTTATTTGGCGTAAGGCCCTCTTTTGTAATAGCTATTCCTTATTAATATTAACTTCTGGTTTGTTGCTTACGTACTATGTGTTGTACGGAATTGATACATTCTTTTGTTGTGAGGTATGTATACTGCATTCTGGGGAGTATGCATATCTCGAGACTGGGTTTATTTGGTTGATAATACTAGGGTCAATTGGATGACTAAGTATTATGAGCTTAATAAATCCGGGGTTCTCACAAAAGTTGGTATCAGAGCCATACTGACCGTAGTAACGCAAGCTTGGTCGTCTTTAGGGTATTTTGAAAACCTAATTTCAAAGTATCAAATGAGTTTTGAAAGCGTAAGAAAATTCTCGGATTTTACTCCTCATCTATCTTAGCTTTCTCTTCTCATCTCACTCTAATTTGAGTTTTAAAAGTTGTTTTCCTCTCTTCCCTTCTAGAAAATAGTTGTTATCGATTAATGGGGTTTTGGGGAATCAATGAGTTTGGCAAATTGAAGTGTTAGCTGCCCATCTACAAGGTTTTGAAGCTTCTGGAATGGCCAATTTCGACTGGAAGCTTGGATGCAAAATCTGGACAGCAAGCGTCAATTTCCGGACAGCAAGCTCAAAGGTTCCAAGTAGGGTAGAAAATGAGAGGTTAAATCAACTAAAATTTGTGGGAATAAAAGGGTAAGATGTGATACTAGTTAGCTAAGTATCTAACACTTATTTCGCTGCATTAACCTTGCCCTCTAATAGTTTTAGATCTCATCTCACAATCTGATTTTTAATCTTCTCGATCAATTACTCGTTCATTCAATACGGGTTAGTTGAGTTGAGAAGTTGAGCCTTGCTTTTGGTGCTTCTTGGCTGTTTTTAGAGTCTTTTAGAAGCTTCTAAAGTTGATTTACTCGCTGTTTGGCTTTCGTTTAGGGTGATATTCCATTCCCCTAGTCGATCGCTTTTGCTTCTTTTAAAGGCTTTGTTTTCGAGTCTAGTGCTAACCAAAAATTTCTTGTAACAGATGGCGGGACTTTTCAGAGCGGCCAAGGCGATCACTGGTCCGGACGAGGAGCTCCTCCTCCTCCGACCATGGCCGAGGTTCTTCTTGGATCGGCGCAACCGCGGATGACAGAGAGTTCTATCGACGCCATCGCGCAACACCACCGTGACTTACCGGAGCTTCGGATCCGGGCAAGGGAATGCCCATCAGCCGCGTGGAGGACTCGCGGAGTTTCTTCGTACTCAGCCCCCTACCTTTTCCCGGCCCGAGGACCCCTTGATGCGACGATTGGCCGTCGGTGGAGCGTAAGCCAGATCGCGCATGCCAGGAGCACGAGAAGGCGCTGCTCAGATCGCACCGGCTTGAGGGTGCAGCTTTGTCTTGGTGGGAGAGCTATCTCGCCATGCAGCCCGAGACCACACCGTCTCTTGGGAGGAGTTTCGTCTTGCCTTCCGTCGGGCTCACATCCTGCCGGCTTGATGGAGATCAAGAAGGGGAGTTTCTTGCGCTCAAGCAAGGGCGAGCTTCGACCATGGAGTATGTCTATGAGTTCAACCATCTAGCTCGTTATGCTCCGAGGATGTGGCCACCGATATGGCTAAGGTGCCAAGTTCAGCGTGGCTTGTCCGAGGAGTCAAGGACAAGCTATCCATTGTCGACTTTCTCGATTTCCGGACCTTGGTCGACAAGGCCATCATCGCTGAGCATGCGGCTCATGAGCTTATGGACTCCGCAAGCGCAAGTGGGAGGCCCATAAGTCATCCAGGTCGATTCCTCCGCCCCCGCTTGGGCGATCTCGGGGTACCAGCCTCATTCTTGGCGCCCGAGGTTACTCCGCCTCGTTCCTCGCTCATCGCAGCCGTGTCTCGACCGTGCACCGCGAAGTCACAGAGCGGCCTCGCAACCAGTGCCGGGGTCACATGTTTCTCTTGCAACGGAAGGGGCACTATGCGAACCAATGCCCTAAGAAGGCAGAGCGGCCCTGCCCTAATGGAGGACGTGGGCCAGAGGTGGTGCATCCGAGGACGGAAGATCGTCCGGCTACTCGGGCGTGGGTAGTGGTCGCGTCAACGCCGTCACCGCAGAGGAGGCTCGGGAGGCACCGACGCCGTGCTAGGTACACTTTCGTTAACTCTCACCTGCCATCTTGTCTTGTTTGATTCAGAGCATCTCATTCCTTTGTTTCGAGTCTTTTGTCTTGCTTTGTTGGAAGCTTCTTTTCTCTCCATTGTCGGTCCCGCTTACTCATTCGCTCTCTGGTTCGGAGTTGAGAGCTGAATCTGAGTGTAGGATGTTCCTATCGAGATCGAAGGGGTAGGTTTCTTAGCGAACCTTATCCTTCTCCATTCAGCGAGTCTTGATGTGATTCTTGGCATGGATTGGTTGTCCCAGCACATGGGGCAAATCGATTGCGCCAGGAAGCTCATCTCTCTATCTAGTCCCTCCGGCGAGCAGGTTTGCTTTTCGCCGAAGCTGCTAGATCCGCATCTCTTCGCGCTTGAAGCGAAGCCTGCTCTGGATATTAGCGAAGTCCCAACAGTTTGTGACTTTGTTGATGTCTTTCCGCAGATCTTCAGGGATGCCACCGTTCGAGACCTCGAGTTTGTTATTGAGTTGGCTCTCGGTACGCCCCTATCTCAAAGAGGCCTTATCGGATGCCACCGAACGAGTTGGTGGAATTGAAGAAGCAGTTAAGTGAGCTGCAAGAGAAGGGTTTCATCCGCCTAGCTCATCTCCTTGGGGTTGTCCGGCAATCTTCGTAAAGAAGAAGGGCGGAACTTTACGCATGCGTTGATTACCGCCCACTTAATGAAGTGACGGTAAAGAACAAGTATCCATTGCCCGCATTGACGATCTCTTCGATCAATGCTTTGGAGCTCGAGTTTTCTCCAAGATTGATCGAGTGGGATATCATCGAGTTCAGATTCGCCCGAGGATATTCCCAAGACGGCGTTCTCTACTCGCCACGGCTTGTATGAGTACCACCGTCATGTCATTTGGCTTAACCAATGCTCTCGCTTTGTTCATGAATCTCATGAATTCGGTATTCATGGAGTATTTGGATAAGTTTGTCGTGGTCTTCATCGATGATATTCTTATCTACTCCCGAGCGATGAAGAGCATGCCGAGCATCTGAAGCTTGTGTTAGGCAAGCTACGTGAGCACCGTTGTCTGACGAAGTTCACAAGTCGCGATTCAGTTGAAGGAAGTGTCTTTCTTAGGCCACGTTCTTTCAAATAGAGGCATAGCCGTTGACCCCGGCAAGGTCAGCGATGTTCTTTCATGGAGTCACCGCTCGGTCACCGATGTACGGAGTTTTCTCGGTTTAGCGGGATATTATCGTCGCTTTATCGAGAATTTCTCTAAAATCGCGAAGCCGATGACGGAGTTGCTCAAGAAGGACAAGAAGTTCGTATGGTCCGCTGAGTGTGAGGGAAGTTTCCAAATACTCAAGAAGCGTTTGACCACCGCTCCCGTTCTCGTTCTTCCTGATATCCATCGAAGCTTCGATATCTTTTGCGATGCTTCTCGTCGAGGCCTCGGTTGTGTCCTTATGCAAGAAGGCAAGGTAGTGGCCTATGCATCAAGGCAATTGAGACCTCATGAACTCAACTACCCTACTCATGATTTGGAGTTAGCTGCCGTGATTCATGCACTTAAGATTTGGCGACATTACCTAATCGGTAATCGTTGTGAAGTGTATTCGGATCACAAAAGCTTAAAGTACTTGTTCACACAGCCTGACCTGAACCTCAGGCAAAGGAGATGGTTGGAGTTGATCAAGGATTATGATATGGGTATTCACTACCACCCGGGCAAGGCTAATGTCGTTGCGGATGCGCTTAGTCGCAAAGCGCATTGCAATGCCTTGTTGTCGAGGAGCTTGACCGCTCTTCGAAGAATTTCAGCGCCTCAACTTGAGTTTAGTTGAGCATGGTTCTCTCGCTGCCTTGGTTGTGCAACCAACCTTGGTGGATCGGATCAAGTCCGCTCGTGATCGGATGTTGGAGTGAGCCACATTAAGGCAAATGTCAAGAACGAGCGACCAAGTGCTTCTCGAGGATGAGCATGGTGTCGTGAGGTTGCAACGCCTTGTGGTTCCAAAGGACATGGAATTGCGGAATTTCATCCTCCGCGAAGCCCATGATTCGCCTTTATCCATTCATCCGGGGCCACAAAGATGTATCAAGATCTCCGCCAGAGATTTTGGTGGACCCGAATGAAGAGGGAGATTGCGAGTTCGTTCTCGAGAGCGGCGTGTGTCGTCGTGTCAAGGCCGAGCATCAGCGTCCAGCAGGATTGCTTCAGCCCTTGCCTGTGCCGGAATGGAAGTGAGATTCCGTCGGCATGGACTTTATCATCGGTCTGCCCCGAACGCAAAAGGGGAAAGATTCCATCTGGGTCGTCATTGATCGGTTGACTAAGGTAGCACATTTCTTGCCTGTGCGGGCTAAGATTTCTGTTGGTCAATTGGCCGACCTCTATGTCTCTCGCATCGTGTGCTTGCACGGTGTACCCAAGACGATCGTCTCGGATCGTGGTTCTCTTTTCACCTCTCGCTTTTGGCATAGTTTGCAAGAGGCTATGGGAACCTGTCTTACCTTTAGCACAGCATATCACCCCCAAACTGATGGTCAGACCGAGAGGGTCAACCAAGTTTTGGAAGACATGCTTCGTGCTTGTGTCCTTTCCTATGGGAAGCATTGGGAGAAATGCTTGCCATTCGCCGAGATTTTCTTACAACAACGACTTTTCGGGCCGATCTCGGCATGGCACCTTCGAGGCCTTATACGGAGAAAGTGTAGAACCCGTTGAGCGGTCGAGACGGTGAAAGACCTCTCTTTGGCGGACTCAATCAATGAGGCCGGCGCCAAGTCCAAATTTTATTCGTGGCGTTTGCGCGCAGCTCAATCGAGCAAAAGAGCTATGCGGATCGCCGTCGGCGTGAGTTGCGTTTTGAGCCTAATGACTTTGTTTATCTCAAAGTCTCTCCTTTGAAGGGCCATCAACGTTTGGCGTCAAGGGCAAGTTGGCTCCTCGATATGTCGGTCCCTACCGCGTTATCGAGAAGAAGGAGTATTGCCTATAAGTTGGAGTTACCTACTGCACTTGAGGGGTACATGATGTTTTCCATGTGTCCGGCTTAAGAAGTGCCTCCGTGTTCCAACCGAGGAAGCTTCGTTGGAAACTCTCGATGTCCGGGAAGATTTGACCTATCGCGAGCACCCTGTTCGCGTACTCGATGAGTCTGAACGAAGGACAAGGAATAAGACCATCAAGTTCCTTAAAGTTCAGTGGTCGAACCATTCTGAGGATGAGGCTACTTGGGAAAGAGAAGATCGTCTGCGTGCGGACTTTCCATCTTTCTTTACCGAGTGAGCCAAATCTCGGGACGAGATTTTTTGTAAGGGGGGGAGATTTTGTAACATCCCAAATGCATAATTAGGGTTATTCAAGTATAATTATATGTGTAGAAATTAAAACTTTTTCTCACATCTTGAAAACCCCTAATCTCTCATGTAATTTTTGTCCAAGAGTTGTGTAATCCAAAGACACAACGCTCTTGTTGACCCAAAAGTCAAACACATTTTCCAATTATCTTAAATCTTGTGCCAATCATTTGGAAATATCTCCCTTGGTCCTAAAGTTGATGTGGGACCCCTCTGAAAAATATCACAAGTTGTAAAACTAGTTTGATAAATTTTGGAGGTAAAACAATCCTTTAAACAACCTTAATGAATTTCCTGAGAAAAATGCATTGCATAATAACCTCTGGAAATTTTATGTTAGGATAATCTTATTGTCAGCAAGCTCCTGTAAAAATTTCATGAATTTTGGAGTTGAATGGCTATCCCAAACAATTTTGCAAAGTCTCAGCTGTTAGAAAATTAAACTTAAAACTTGGCACTATTCCTTGGGCTGAGCCGTACTCAAACTTGGTCAAGCCCAACCCCATCGGACCTCCTTTCCCACCGTGTTGAGGTCGTAGCCGTTGGATCCAATCCAACCGCCACGACCTCCCCCTCAACCAACGCAATCAGGACCTCCCTTCGATATCTATCACCTTGTCCAGGTCATAGCCCTTGGATTAAGATCCAACCGGCCCTGACCTCCCCTTGTTATCAAACCTCAAAAAAACCACCTTCCACCTTGGCGAGGTCATAGCTGTTGGATTTACATCCAACCGCTCCTGACCTCCCTTCACTATTAAACCACTTAGGCTTCCCACCTACATGAGGTCACAGCCATTGGATTAAAAATCCATGGTCACGACCTCCTCCTCTCAACCTAACTATCAGATCTCCCTTTTTAACACGGTTGAGGTCGTAGCCGTTGGATTCAGATCCAAAGGCCACGACCTCCTCTGAAAAACATCACAGCAAGGTCCTCCCGCCTTGATGAGGTCATAACCCTTGGATCGAAAATCTAAGGCCATGACCTCCTTGTTTTTTTCGCCTTTGGATCTCTCGCTCAACGACGAGATCAAAGGCCGTTCGACCACCCGTTATTGGCCGTTGGATTTACATCTCATGATGCGCTAATCAATGGGCGATTCGGACCATCTCTTGAGCCCTTAGATCGAAATCGGAGGCTAAGACTTCCTTTGCGCCACGCGCAAGGCCTCGAACCTCCCTTCGCCGTGCGTGTCGAGACCTCCCCATCGGTCGGTGCCCTTGGATTTTAATCCAAAGGCCATGACCTCCCCCCTCATGCTTTTATGTTCGCGTGCGGTTAAGACCTCACAGGAGGTCCGCACCGTTGGATTGAGATCCAACGCTTTGGACCTCTTGTCCCATTTTCCCACGTGCGCATTCACATTAAGGAAATCGGAGGGCCACGACCTCCCAATCCTTGATCGTGTGGCTGGGACCTCCTCCCAGCCACCTAAAACATAATGGTTCAAAAATAGGATCGATGGCGGGACCTCTCCTGTGTTTTATCCAACGGCCATAGGACCTCCTGTTCTTCTCCTTCCTCGAGGCGCGCTGCGAGCTTCGAGGCGATGGAGTTAATGCACGCTTTGCCACTAGGTACCTTTATGACTCTTTGTTGACCGCATTTAATCTGAGTCGACCTTCCTCTCTCTGGTCACTCAGTGCACCTTGTCAATCTCATGTCCTTGCCACCCCATGGACCAACCCGTGGGCTAAGCTCACCATGGAGCTTAGCCCGGCTCTCATTCCCTCACCTCAGCTATAAGTTATCCCTTGGAATCCTCCCTTGGCTTCCTTTGCACACAATTGATCTCGGCCTTGCACTTTGTGCGTGGTGAGCTCCTCATCCACAGACTCTCCATTTCTCCCACGACCATTGTCGAGCTTGGAGCTCCTCGGTGGCAAAAAGGGTTCGATGGCCTCTTCTCTCTCTCTCTTATTTCTATCTGGGCCTTTCTCCGCTGCGACCTCAACCCTAACTTCCTTTGGTTGGGGCATTTGCAGAGGTGGCCTAGTGGAGCTTGAAGCTTGGAGTTGAAGGTTGGACTTGAGCGGTGGAGCTCCCGTCTTCTCCAACTCAGGCCACCACCGTCATCGACCTCATCGGCATCTTTAGGACCTCCAGTAACTCCTGGTAATCCCTTAGATCTTTGGGCACCCGCTTGAATGCATGTTGCGAGCTTTTCGGGCACACGCTTGAATGTCGCATGAGCTGCTTTTTGCATTTTAGTATTTTGGCCGCTGGTCATCTCTGTCTTCTCGGCTCGCCGGCGATTAAGGCCGTCGTCGCCGAGAGTGAGCCCATGGTGTGCGCAACACTATTGCGCTGCAGGGGATGTCTTTGTTGTCGCGGCGAGGTCCGCATCGCCGCAACAACCACTTCTTTGAGCTCGAGATTTTGTCGGACGCCCCGGCGTGTCATTGTCGTTTTAGGACAGAGATTCACCGTGTTAATGCCCAATCATTGCAATCATGGGGTTAGCGTTAAATGCCATTAACCACGTCTTTTGCGCGCACTTAAAACCTCCCAGCGTGGACCTTCTTGTGTCCCGCGCAATAACTCCATGTCTGCTTGTCGTGCGGCTGGCGTGAATTAAGGCGCTGGTGCGGACATCCATGACCTCCTCAGGAGATGCGGAGCGCCCAAGACCTCCCCTTGCGCGATCGTGGCCGCCGGACCTCCACGGAGGTGCTGTGGCGTTAGATCTCTGCGTGGGACCTCCTCGAAGTCATCTCACCATTGAGGACCTCCCCTTTAGATCGGGTCCGTTAGGACCTCCCTCCCATGTTGTGGTTCGTTGGATTCACCATCAACGGCCACGACCTCCCTCACCTCGCGCATGTGCGTTGCTAGGAGGTCCGGGACCTCTGGACCTCACGTCTTGGCGTGTGTGTTGTTCTCTGGGAGGTCTTGAGCCGTCCGATCTGAGATCTGTGGCTCATGTCCTCCCGGACTGTGTGTTTTTTTTTAAGAAATTCCATTGAAATCTTAATTATAAATGAATAAGGCATAAACTTTAGAATTCCATATCTTTTTCATTTTAAATCCAATTGAGGTCATTTAAATTGTGTTGGCTCTGTCTTGAACTTGACTTTAATCCAAAAATGATTGTAAGTTGAGTTCAGCTTCAGAGCACTGATTTATATAGATTTTAAAACCAACTTTAAATATACACTTAAATCAACGATTAGCTTGTAAAATACATAACTAATGCTCTGTAGGTTATTTTTGAGTAAACCCAACCGTTAGTTTCCTCCATTAATGAACTCACTGTGAAAATTAGTTTTGAGCATGTTGCTGTTATAAAATGAGGACTTGTGCATTATAATTTTGTTCAAGTTCTTGTTTTTGGAAAATTATAGAAAGTGCATAATAGCTCCAAATGAGATGAACTCAATTGTGTTATTCATCTCATGAGGTGCTGGTTTCACAGTAAAAATTTCAGTATCACCACCTTTCTAGAAAATGTTGCCTCATAATTAAATTAGTGAATAGTGCAGTTTGGTATTTTTAGGGGCTGAGCAGGATTGTTTTGCTCATAACTTTTGCATTGAGAATCCAAATCAATTGGTTCTTGTTGAAAAATCCCCTAAAAATCACCCTCTTGCTGCTGTAGAAAATTCAGAGAATTTGGAGTTCGTTTGTTGTGCTGTCTTTGTTGTTTTTAAATCGTTCTTATCGGTTCTTTATCGCTTTTCCGTTAGGTTTCGACATTTGTGGCGATCCCGAGAGTGACCCTCCGCAACAAATTGACCAGCAACAGCAAGGCAAGCAGTTTGACCATATCCCCTCTAACGCCCCATTACTTTAAAGGTTAATATGTTGTTTTACTTCTATGTATGCATGCTACTTTGTGTTAAATGTCGCTAGTAATCCTATAGTTGCATAATCTGTAGGAGTGTTTGTCCTCTACTACCAATGAGCCTAGGTTATTTGCTGTGATTTGAGCTCGTGGATGAGCTCTTATCACTTAGTAGTTGCGTTTCCGACCGCTTAGACATGCTTAGCTATCGGTAGTAATGGGCGATCATCGACTTAGTCGATGGTCTTGATCACACAAGTATAATTATTCCTCCTATATGTCCAGCACTTGTGCTTTGATTAATTTGTAAAATAAAAAAAAACTGAAAATAAAAGATTGATTTAGACTTGGGCATATTGGATGGATGGTGCGGTTTTTGGAATGTGGTAGTATGCCTGAGTCATTAAGGACCGAGTTACTTGCGCCACCGTTCTGAGCAATGTTGCGTGCTAACCACACGAGGGGGATATGGGACCTCTCTTGACTAAGTACTTTGGAAGGTGTTAATTATGAGCTGGTCGGTGGGTATGTTTAAATAAAATGTGTGTGTGTGTGGTGTTGGGAGGGAGCATCACAGACCGGCTAGGTCGCCTAATGTGTCCTTATCCCGTGGGTTCGGCTCTTAATTAGCATCGTCCATTGGAAATGTCTCGTAGGACTTAGCCGTGCTTAAGCATACCAAAGGTAGGGTGCCTAAAGGAAAGGCGGTCGGACGTGTGGGTACATTGGTACACCTATGCAGGTTAAAACTATTGAATAGCCTTGTCCTAGGTTATGGACACGCTCGAAACGCATACGTAAGAACTAGACTCAACCATTTAATTAAAAGCTGGATGGGTTGGTATGAATGGATGTTCATACTATTGTTGTGGTGACTTGGGTTAGTCACTTCGGGATGTTCTTGTTGTTGTTACTATGTTATTATCTCGTTGTTATTTCAACAATTAAAAATGCTTTGTCAAATTGCCTTCAATCTATTATGTTATTGCAAATGAAACTTGCTTTATGCTAAAATGAGTCCAAGGCCTCATCCACTTAAATAAAGCTTGCATGTAGCTAAATTATAGTTCTGTTATCTCACACGTCGGTCTTGCGAGTACAATAAACAAGTTATTGTACTCATACGCTTTGCTTAACAAATTTGTTGCAGAGGAAGGAGGTGAGCTCCAAGAGCCTTACTTACGTACTCGTGTTGCGATTTCTTGACGACTAGCTTGGCGGTCGGTCGATGCCTAGGGGTTAAGGCACACTGATTGGCTTTGTGTTATAGCCATCTTTATGGCACTTTTGCTTCCGCTGTTATCTTAGTGTTTGTTGTTATTTGGCCAGAAGGCCCCTCTTTTTGTAATAGCTATTCCTTATTAATATTAACTTCTGGTTTGTTGCTTATGTACTATGTGTTGTACGGAATTGATACATTCTTTTGTTGTGAGGTATGTATACTGCATTCTGGGGAGTATGCATCTCTCGAGACTGGGTTTATTTGGTTGATAATACTAGGGTCAATTGGATGACTAAGTATTATGAGCTTAATAAATCCGGGGTTCTCACAGTTGTCATTGGCAATATTGTTCCTTTTCATGAGAGTTCTATCTTCTTGTTGGCAAACTTGACCCATTTATTCGCTTTGTGTTTTAGATAATGGAAAGTATCATTTACAAACTTCATTGAAGTACATTTCAACTCTACGCACTTCTTTTGGAGTAGTTGGAATGTTGAAGCTTAGTGCATCTTCTTTGAGAAAGAAAGTATTAAAAACTCTTTTGTAATGTTTTGTTGTGTTAAGTCAGATGTTTTAAGCATATAAGATAAATTGATAATGTTTGAGTTATCAAATTGGGACTGTAGTTGGTGCGTAATCGATCTTAAGCAAGATTCTTGGAAGTGAAGTTAATAAATTTGATGTTGTCATGGAGTATTTACATGATGAACTTGTTAAATGGTATGACTATTCATACTAGGAATCCAAGATTTATTAAGATGTGTGGTATATTGATGATTTGGTCTGATCATTAAGATTGTGGAATTCGGTAGATTTATTGGATAATTCGGAGTAATACGTCTCAATGGATTAATCTACCCATTAGTGATGGTTGTGTTAAGGATGTGTTTGAACGATGCCTTAGGGGATATTAATCTGGAAATTTTTATAAACTGGCTACTTGATGGTCATACATAATTGCTAGATTGAAACATGTATATCGGATTAGATGAATGTTGAGGTAGCATCTTGTGAAACCTTGTTTTACAAGAGATGATGTTATTAAATGTTTAATTTTATTTTGCTCTAAACTCTGAGCATAAAGTGGAATGTTGACTTGATGTTTATAGATGGTTAGGTGATTACAAATAGACGTAGGACCCTGTTTGCATACGTGATAGTTAGAATTGTCAAATTGTTAATGATAGTTGAAGTGGGTGTTGAGCAACACTAATGGTTGAGTGGATGAATGAATAAGTGGTCTCTGATATTGTGCCTTGCGAAATTATTATTTGATAGCATGATTTGGTTAAAAGAGGTTTGTTTCAACCTTATGGCTTGTGTTTCTTTTGGAGAGGTTTATGATGGGATAAGAGGCTATGATTATTCTCGCTAAGAGTGTATTATTTCATTGTTAGTGTGATTGTCAGTAAGGGATTATGATGATAATATTGCATGTTTTGTATAAATGAATTGGATCGCTTGCCTGATATTGATTAAATGAAAGGTTTCTAGTTTAGCCTTTGTGAACTTTTGGACCTCATGTTGATTTGAAAGCTGAACTTGTTTTGAGCAAAGTGATGTATTGAAATTTTTTTATTAATTCCTAAGTGGTTCATGTGTTGTGGTCTTCAACTCTTTTTTTTTGTTGAAGTTTGCATGGTGATGCTGTAATCGAAGAAACTTGTAGTTTATTGAATGTTGCCTAAACTTTTCTGTTTTGCCCATCAAAGTTTCCCGAATTCCAAAAGCAATGCTTTATTCTTGTTTGAGGTTTGATATTCTCAGTTCGTGGGACGTGTGCCCTCAACTAAGATCTCACCTTTTGTTTTTCGAGATTATTGCTTTTTGATTATTTCTCTTGATCTTCTAACTACTGTAAGTGGTAACGTTTTCCAATGTGCTGAAATTTATTTCTATTTTCCTCTTTTTCTAAGAAAGGCTTAACCGAACTGTGTTGCAAAGTCTTTTCGGATGTGTTTTGACAACTAGATATTGGTGGTCTAGTAGGTGATTTTGTGAACCTTTAGGTGTCAGTTGTTTGAGAGGCATTGAGTAATAAATCGTTTTGAAAATTTTTGGGTGGACTTTGACTCGTTTCTCCCCACTGTAACCTCTTGCTGGACTGCTTCAACTTCCTTTCACAATGCTGCTCAGGCTATCTCTCTCAAATTCAAGATTGTGAGAAGAGGTCTTAAGTTGTGGAGTAAAAGGCTTTCTAATCTGTCACAGCTCATCAATAACTCCAGCTGGGTGTTAGCTTTGCTTGATGGTCTGGAGGATCAAAGACCGTTATGTCTGGTGGAAAGAAATTTCAGATGAATCTTGAAGTCTCATCTGCTCAAGTTGTTAGAAGCAAAGAGAGTCTATTGGAAGCAACGTGCAACTATCCGATGGATGAAATTTGGTGATGAAAGTTCAAAAATTTTCCAGTCGGTCGCCTCCTCCACGTTTAGAAGAAACTACATTGCTCACTTGGCTCTGGAGGATGGTTCTCTTGTTTCGGATCATTCTCAAAAGGCGGCTATCCTCTGTTCTTCTTTTAAAGAGCGTTTGGGCGTCTCTGAGGTTAGTGTTATGTTTTACAACCTGGATTCTTTGGTGTCTCCTGTGGACCCGATCATCTTGGCCAATCTTGACAGTCGATTCTCAGTTGAGGAGATTGACCGAGTGGTACATGATTTGGATTCGAATTATGCTCCCGGTCCGGATGGTTTCAATGGTTATTTCATGAAGAAATGTTGGTCCCTTATTGCTTTAGACTTCTACCAGTTGTGTTCTGATTTTTGTGATAATCAGTTGCCTATTCACAGCATTAATTTCTCTTTCATCACTTTGATTCCTAAAAAGTTGAATCCGACAACTGTTAATGACTTTCGGCCGATTTCTTTGTTAAATAGTTCTTTAAAGCTTTTGACTAAATTGGTGGCCAATCGTTTGCAGACAGTTATTTTGAATGTCATTCATACTAATCAATACGGTTTTTATTAAAGGTCGAACAATTCAAGACTGCTTGGCATGGGCTTTTCAATATCTGCATATTTGTCACCATTCCAAGAAAGAAATTGTCATTGTCAAGTTAGACTTTGAGAAGGCTTTTGACAAGGTGGGGCATCATGTAATTCTTGCAATGCTCAAAAGCAAGGGATTTATTGAGAAATGGCAGCAATGGATTCAACGCATTTTATGCTCGGGCACTTCCGCAGTGCTGCTAAATGGGGTTCCTGGTAAAACCTTTCATTGTTGGCGTGAAGTGCGACAGGGTGACCCTCTCTCCCCTTTGTTATTTGTTTTAGCTGTAGATCTTCTTCAGTCCATTGTCAATAAAGCTGCAGCTTTGGGGCTTCTCTCTTTTCCACTGGATTCGGACTTTGGACAAGATTTCCCCATTGTTCAATATGCCGATGATACACTTCTGTTTATGCCTGCGGATGCTCTTCAACTCTTTTGCCTAAAAGGACTCATTCGCTCATTTGCTGATTCGACTGGATTGCATGTGAACTTTCATAAATCATCATTGATTTCTATCAATGTGGACGACATTAAAATTTATCATTTGGCAAAGACCTTTGGATGTCAAGTGGGTTCATCTCCCTTTACTTACTTAGGGTTACCTTTGGGAGCTTTGAAACCAAAGTTGGAGCATTATATGCCTTTGTTAGACCGAATTAGCAGAAGATTATCAGGCCTTTCTCCTTTCCTATCTTATGGTGGGCGTCTGGTGCTGGTAAACTCAGTCTTTTCTTCACAAGCTATTTATCATATGGCTTCTCTTAAGATTCCAGCAAAGGTAATAACCCATATTGATCGGCTGCGTATGCATGCTCTTTGGCATGGTTCGGATATTAACAAAAAAGGAGGCTATCTGGTGGCTTGGAAGTAGGTTTGTCGGCCTAAGAAGCAAGGGGGGCTTGGTGTTCTGAATCTACGGTTGCAAAATAAGGCCATGTTGATGAAGCATTTGCACAATTTTTTGAATAAGATTAATATCCCATGGGTGCAGTTAACATGGAAGGCTTTTTATTCCAATAGTTTGGTTTTGAGTTCAGACAGAAGGTGTGGCTCCTTTTGGTGGAGAGACCTTCTTGGTCTGTTAGATGATTTCAAAAGTTTTTCAAGGTGTGCGGTTTCTTCTGGGGATTCCTGTCTATTCTGGAAAGACATGTGGGATATTGGCTTCTCGGTTTTGAATTGGCTGCATCTTTTCTCGTTTGCAAAAAAGCAAGGTATTTCAGTTAGTCTTTTTTTGAAGAGGCCGAACTTTCTTTATCACTTCAATCTTCCTCTTTCACCGACCGCTATGATGGAATTCCAATCCCTTTGTGAAGCCGTGGCTCCTTTTATTTCTCTTCCAAACATTCCGGATGAGTGGTCTTTTATTTGGGGATCCTCCTTTTCTCCCAAAAAAGCTTATATTTAGTTTTTGGGCCAAGCTCACACTCCAACACCATTTGTTTGGCTTTGGCAGTCTTATTGTGTTAGTAAGCAAAAGGTGTTTTTCTGGCTGCTTCTGAAGGATTGTTTAAATACTCGAGCTCTCCTCCAGTGCAAGCAGTTCTTGCTTGAGAGCTATGAGTATGTGCTTTGTACTCAACACTATACTGAATCATTGAAGCATCTTTTCTTTGGTTGTTCATTTAGTCAATGGTGCTGGAAATTTATTGGTATCACATTGGATTTATCTCTCTCTGTTGTTGAGCTAATTCAAGTTGGCAAGATTAATTTTGGATTTAAGTGCTGCAAGGAAATTATCATTCTGGAATGTTGGACAATCTGGAGCTGTCACAATAATGTCATTTTTCGTAATGAGATGGTCTCACTTTCTGCATGGAAAAGAGAGTTCAGAGAAGCTTTTTCCTTGGTTATTCTTAGGGTCAAGCCTTCTCTTAGAAATGAGTTTGTCAATTGGTTGCGAGATTTCCGTTAACATTGCTTGGGTCTCTTGTTTTTCTTTTTCGCCTTCCGTAAATATTTCTTGTTATTAATATATTCTCAGTAGGGATTCTTTCCCTCCTGTTTTCCGTCCAAAAAAAATTGATTTATTAGAATAATCCTTGGAGAGGATTTGATTTAAATAGAGTGTTTGACTTTAGAGCTAACAGATTTCGTTGTCGCAACTCATAGGACCTATAGCGAGATGTGGTTCAAGATCTTGTGTTCATTTTGACAGAACATTAGAATTAACAAGTGTGAAAATCTAGATCAGTTTATTAGAGTATCGTAATTGCGTACTCGGTAAGATTGTGTGGAAGAATTATGATGGTGTAGTTTAATGAGAGTAGCAATGTGGAGAAATCTAATAGTCGTGTTAATTAATGGGATAGCAGGGATTGTTGAGTTATTGTCAAGTATGACTCGGCCTTAGTGAGTAATCCTATGGGAATTAGATTATCTCTAAGGATAACTTGATCAAGAATATATTTATTTATTGATGTTAGTGATTGAGTATGTTTGAATCCTGGTCAATCAGTTAGGGTATTGTGAATGGGTATATTGTGGTCGAGTAGCTGCAATTGATTGGTGTGGGTTAGAGAAGGTCTAAGATTGATGAAATGAATCGCCTTGGGCGGTTACTTGATTGGTGAGGAGTGTTGACATTAATGACTGAGGTTATTGTTGAGCTGTGTGAAATTTTGGTCATCAGATCTGAGGGTTACCTATCAAGTATACCGTAAATTCATTGTAGGAGTCTTAGAGGTGGAATTTGGGCTTTGCATTTTTTATGCTAGCATCTTGGTTTCCCATGATTAGGTTTCAAGAGTTATGGTGATCTTTGATGGAATCTTTTGGATGCAGAAAATGAGTGTGAATGTGGTGAATTTCAAGTTGATTATTCTTAAAAGATTGAGGTGATGCGATTGTGGCTAAAAGCTATATTGAGGTATGTTGGGAATTATTTGTCAAAGTAATTCTTTTGGTAGAGAAATTGATCAGAGTATATTATTGTGGATTGGAAGAGTATCTCTACATAGGTGTGGATTTTGTGTTCAGTCTGAGGATAGCTTTGAGGTTGCCAATTTAAGAGAAATGAGTTAGTGTGTTATGCGATGATTTGGGATCCTATGGTTTAAGAGAGTTAAATTCTTAAAAGAAAGATTTTGGAAAAGGGTGTGATCTCGGGTAGTGAGATATTCTCTTGGTTTTTGTTTGAGCTATGTGTTTATGACGGATGCCAATTACAAATGGAGTTAGTTCTTGTTGGTATGTGTGGTTCTTTCTGGTTAAGAAAAAGAAAGAAAGTGGTTAATTTGGTTATTGAGTGATTTCACTTTGGCTTATGTGGCATCTATTTCTAAATTGTTTACTTGAAAATTGGAAAAGTTTTCATGTTGAGTCTTCGAGTTTGGATTTGACTCTTTTGGAGGTGAGTTGGTAATGAGTGGTTGCGATGGGAATCCTTCATTTGTCAGTTAGGTTCGGTTTGTAAGAGGGTTGGTTTCAGGCGAGTTGTTTGTGCATCCATTGTTAAAGGAGATGCTCCTTATAGGTGAAGTGATTGATTGAGAGATGGAAAAAGAGTTCCGTGTGTTATATGTAGTATGTGTGGTTTGGTACCAAAGGGGAGGTTGATCCAAGGTACACTAGTTTGTTTCTAGAAGTTGCGGGGATTTTGGAAGAAAGCGTGTTGCTGGGACGATCTTGAGTCTATGCGCGGGGTACATAACGGAAATGAAAATGCATTGCTTGTCCCATCCCATCCTACTGTGCACCAGTGTGTCATGTTTTAGGTTAATTAACCAATAACAAATTTTAGCAAATTAAGTTACCTAAGTTGCTAACTTATTCACTACGGACCTAAAGCCCGCTCTGATACTAACTGTAACACCCTAGCCCAACATGAGCCTGGAATGCTACTAAAAAATAATATAGTAACAAAATAAAACTAAGTCTTCTTATTAAATTTCGGCAGAATCTATTTTGTATAGGTGACCATACCGAAGGTTCTTACAAATTAATATAACATTATTCAATAATCCAAATATCCAATTTAAACAAATCATAAAGACATCCGTATTATACTAATCAACTAAAGCATAAACAAAAGGCATCCATAATATGCTAATCAACTCTATTACAATTTATCCAAAGCATAAGGCATAACCATAACAAATCCTTTAAGCAGTTTGCTCAATTATTGAGGCACGTTCCAAATTTGACCAACTATAAAAGGTTCGTGGCAGTGTGTATCCAAACTTATGACTGTTCCCTCCCATGCATGCCGTTCTTGTAAGGGGTACCTAAAAACACAAATAACAGCAAGAGTGAGTCTAAAGACTCAGCAAAGTACAAATAATAAGACATTATAATATACAATTATAACATCAACATCCATCCCCAAATCTTTACAATAAAACAAATCACATGCTTATGCAATGCAAATGTGCAATGCATCTTTTCCTTTTTCTCTTTGCATGTACCGGTAATGCGGAGTATGCAACTGTCGATGCATACCCATGTATGTGCCTTCTAGCACAGGGACCATAAGCCCACACTCCACAAGTGTGGGGACCACAAGCCCACACTCCACAAGTATGGGGACCACAAACCCGTCATATACATGATGGGGACCTCAAATTAATGCTTGGTTACCAAGTGACCAAGCCTCAAATATGATAACATGATGCACATGAACAATTCTTTTATCCATCATAAACAAGTATTAGCAGCAGCATCATGCATGAATAAAAACTTGCTCATACTTCTAGCATTCATGATCATTGACATACATATCATTCTAGCATCCATGAATTTCGAATGTATACATAATACTTGCAAACAAGAACAATCACTTCTAAGTAATCCATCACTAACTGTACTTACCTCAACCGTACGAAGATAGAGGACACGAAGAGGGCGCTGCCCCCGGGACCAAACCCCCACCTGAATTAATTTAACAAGCACTCTAAGATTGCAATTCTGGACAAAAACAAAGCTAGAAGCAAATACGAATTCGCTACACTCTCTAGCGCAATCCCAACTCCAAAATCCTAAACATCAGTCTGTCCCCTCAACAGACAGTCCCCTTCAAAAATCCATAACTTTTCGTATAGAGATCCAAATGTGGTGTTCTTAGACTTTCTAGAAAACATATCAAATTCCCCACCTAAACCTAGTTGGTTAGCTTTCCAGTTCTGGCCATCTTCTACTCTTACCAAACTGATTAAAAGAACCTCTAAGCCTCGTTAGGAGTTTTGGACAGCGGCACTAAATATAACGTAACTTTCAGTACGCAAGGCCAAATTTTATGTTCTTTAGCTTTCTGGAAATCTTAACAAAATAACTACTACTTTCGTTATAGTGAGATATTCTAAATAATCCATTAACTATTTGCTATTGACCGATTAATATTAACTGTCAGAATTATGACAGAACTACAGAATAGCAGTGCTACGAAATTAATATCTCCTAGTCCGCTCATCCAAACGACGTGATCCAATACTCTACGGAAAGCTAGCGACGTCGCCCACAACTCTCTAGGAGGCGTCCTGGACAGAATCCTCAATTAACTTCCTCAAAACTGTCGGCCAACACTGATTGCACTAAACAGATCTAATACCGACATCGCCTAATTACGTAATTTCACTACTAATCGAATGGGGATCGAGATTACCCTTGTAGAACCGCTGAAGAACGATGAAATCACCTCGTGATCCCTCTCCCCTCCCTTCTTCCCATTCCTTCTTCTTGGCCGATAGTAATGAGAGAGCACCACCAAGAGGGAGGGGAATAGCAATGGAGTGTAAGGGGGAGGTGTACTATAGCAGGGTACTGTAGTGGCGGCTACTATAGCTACAGTGCGGGTTAGGGTTTCCCCCCTCCTTTTATTGGTGGCCAGCCCCTCATGGGCCTCCTGGGCCAAGGCTCGAGGCCCAGGTTGCCAAAGAACTGCAGAAACCCCCTTTTTCTTATGTCTAATTTCTCTTTTGAACGCTTTCTTTCTTAGAATAAATTGGAGTATTATAATTTGTTCTGTTGGTACTCAAAGAAATTTATTCAATTGAGACACATGGAAGATGTCATGAGCTCTGGATAGTGATTCAGGTAATTCAAGCTGATATGCAACTTCGCCTCTTTTTCCCAAAATCTTGTATTGTCTAACAAATCTAGGTGCAAGTTTTCCTTTGGTTCGAAATCTCTTCACTCCTCCGAGTGGAGTTACTCTGAGATAAACGAAATTCCCTACCTCAAAAGATAAATCTCTTCGACGATTGTCGGCATAACTTTTCTGTCGGGACTGCGCTACCTTCGACTTTTCTTTTATCACCTTTACCTTACTCTCAGCCTCTTTGATTAAAGCAGGACCAAAGAACTGATGCTCTCCCACTTGATCCTAAAGGAGAGGAGTTCTATATTTTCTACCATAAAGTGCTTCAAATGGTGACATTTGAAGACTGGCATGATAGCTGTTATTGTACGAAAATTCTGCATAGGGAAGATTCCTATCCCAAGTGGTTCCATAATCCAAAGCACAAGCTTGTAACACATCATCCAAAATCTGATTCACTTGTTCTGTTTGGCCATCTGTTTGAGGGTGATATGCTCTACTAAAGTTGAGTCTAGTTCCCAATGCTTCATGCAGGCTTTTCTAAAACCTTGATGTGAACTGCGAACCTCTGTCTGACACTATCTTCTTTGGAACACTGTGCAGACAAACAATCCTAGCCATATACAACTATGTCAGTTTGCTGCATCCATACTTGGTTTTCACTGGGATAAAATGTGCCACTTTAGTCAATCGGTCTATTATAACCCAAATAGAATCATATCCTGATTGGGTCCTAGGAAGTCTGGTAATAAAATCTATACCAATTTATTCCTACTTCCATTCTGGAATCGGTAATGGTTGCAACAACCCTACGAGTCTTTGATATTCTGCCTTGACTCTTTGACATACATCACAGTGTGCAGCATACTCAGCAATTTCTCATTTCATGTTGACCCACCAATATTTTTGTTTTAGATCCTAGTACATCTTAATACTTCCGGGATGGATGGAGTAAGAAGATTCATGGGCTTCTTACAACAACTGTTTTACCTCTTTGTGATCGGGTACACAAATACGGTTTCTAAACCAGACTGTACCTTGCTCATCCTCAGAAAATCCTGAGGCTTTGCCTCTTCTCATGTTTTTCTGAATTTGTTTAATATCCTCATCTGTTTTATGATTTTCTCGGATTTGTTCTAGAATTGTGGGTTGCACTTCTAGAGTGTTCACACAACCTTGACTCACTATTTCTAAATTTAGATGTTTCAACTCTTCAAATAATCTTGGCTGATTTTCTTGAACCAATACAATGTTGCAATAACCTTTTCCGCTCAAAGGATCTGCAACTATATTTGCTTTACCGGGATGGTAGTGAATGCCAATGTCGTAACCCTTTATCAACTCTAGCCGTCTTTTTTTTTTTTTGCCTTAGGTTGAGTTCTGATCGTGTGAAAATGTATTTGAAGCTCTTATTGTAACACCTTAGCTATGCAAAAGCCAAGATGCAACCTAAGCTACTAACATCAATCAATCCTATAATTTTTTCTTAACAAATCAACAACTAATAACAGCTAAACTTCATCACACAACAATTATGATATCTTAACTAACATAAATTTCAGCAAGGATTTAAGAACTAAATTTCAGTTTATAACAATTCAATCAAGAGGAACAATATTATGAACACGTCCGAATAATTTTAAACCATCAACTAGCATGAATAAACTTTAAGGACGAACAATAGAAGTACCATGAATCCAATTATTACATTCAATAATTTTTAAATAAAAGGTAGCAACAGAAATATTATTGAATTGGTGAAGTATGTGGTAATGTGGATTTCTTCATGTGATCTACTCCCTCCCAGGACGTGTCGTCCTCAACGATCACCTAAAAGCAAAAATTGCAAGAGTGAGTCAAAGACTCCGCAAGTATGAACGAATGACATAAAAAACATTGAATCAGATACAAATCATTTTCAAATTATCCTATACATATGAATATACTATGAATGCGATGCAAGATGCATATGACTCCACTTCTCTTCTGCATATACCTGTATAGCCAGTGTAACACCCGTCGATGTTCACTTAGGCCCGCATTATCCAAAATACGGGGATTCAAGGCCCGTATGAAGAATCTTTCATACAGGGACTTATTTGCCCATATTAGAATGATGTGACTTATTTGCCCATATTAGAATGATGGGATCAATACCCACTCCCGTGGGTGAGGCATGAATGCTTGAATTGAATAAAATGAAATGAACCTCAATACCCACTCCCGTAGGCTAAACATGAAAATATGGAATGAATGTAATGAAACGAAATGAATACTTCCATACCTTCCAATTGTTATAAGCATTTAACGGAAACAAGCAATCCGTAGAAAAATACTCATACTTCATAAGATCATCCATATCATAGTAATTCAACCAAGTTGTACAAACACACATCCAAGATGATCCAAAATGTACTTGCCTTTCGCGTTGTGACAAATTGAATGTAGAGAAGGCGAAACCAAACCCAAGGTCACTCCGCCTACAATAAATACTTTACTTAAACAAGATTGAAAAGATAGAACAATGCTAATCGCAACGCTCTAAACCACTCTCCCAAAAACCCATATTTCATATATTTAATCTACTCAAGCGAAACGACGAACTAGCAGTAACTCAATACTGGAGAGCGACCTTCTAAATACATATCTCCCATTCTGCTTATTGTAAAAATGCATTTCAGTCTCTCTGGAAAGATTACGAAATTGTCTACAAAAGTCTACTTTGCAAGATTCTCAAATTTTGCCTTTAACTAATTTTAACAAATAGATCAAAACAATTGTCAGAAACTGACAGACATTCTAGACAGTAATATTGAAATATCCATAACTTTCATCCTGATGATCCACAAAATGTGTTCTTTAACATTCTAGAAAGCTAAGATAATTTCCTACAAAAGTCATGTTGGTGGACAACCCTGATTCGGCCATTAACCATTTCTAATTTGCCTGTTACTACGACTGTTATAACTTAACAGGGATACTGGATAGAAACATTACAAATATCATATCTCGAGATCTACTTATCCAAAATTTGTGATCCAGCACTCTAAAGAAAGATAACGAAATAACCTATCTTTTATCTAACTAGATAGAGTTCTAATTTCGAGTTTAACTAGCCCAAAACGCCCTCGCAATGCACTGCCCTAAACCTGAAAAATTGGACAGAACCGAAACCTGACTTCCTATTGGCTAAACGATCTACAAATTGAACCAAAATTAAACTAGGGCTTGCCAAAGACTTCTAGATTGTTACCCTTGAAGATCATCTAAAGAAGAAAACGTGGTCCTTGGTCTGTCCTCTTTTCCTCCCTTCTTCTTCCCTTCTTTTCTCTCTTCCTCCCTCCTTTCTTGATCTTGGTTGGTAGCAAGGAGGCATCACAATGGGGAAGAGAGGCACCACCAGGGGAGGAGAGGAGGCGTGGGGGAGGTGTTGGACAGATGGGAAGTGGCGTCCACAAAGGGGAGGGGAGGGGAGGTGGAGGCGCAATGGGAGGGAGAGGAGGTGGGCGCAATGGGAGGGAGGGTGCTCTAAAGTCGGCACTACAAAGGCGTGCTACAAATGGCATGGCTGTCCCCTCCACTTGGATGGTTGCCCTAATGGGCCAAGGTGCCGTGGGCTTTCAGTCCACAGCCCAGGTTCTCTGAATAACGCGAAAACCCCCCTGAAACTTCGGTTAAAACCACTCTCTAAAATAATTCACATCCGTAAAGATTTTCTCCTCTTTAAATATTTGGAATATTACACTTATGGTCTGTGAAAATCTCGTAGCGATTACCAATAAGATAATATCACCAAATTTTTAAAGCATGCACAATTGATGCTAGTTCCAGATCATGCGTCGAGTAATTCCCTTTATGTGGTCGCAACTGACAAGATGTGTAAGCTACAACTTTGCCTTATTACATCGACACACATCCAAGTCCTTGACATGAAGCATCACAGAATACCTCAAAATCCTTATGATTGTTAGGCAAAACTAACACTGGTGCAGAAACTAGTCTTTGCTTCAACTCTTGAAAACTCTTCTCACAAGCTTCTGTCCATTCAAGTTTCGTTTCCTTTTTAACAGCTGAGTCATGGGTCTAGCAGTCTTGGAGAAACATTCAATGAATTTGTGGTAGTAACCTGCTAAACCAAGAAAACTTCTCACTTCAGTAACAGACTTGGGCTGCTTCCAGTCCATTACGGCTTCAACTTTGGTAGGATCTACTATAACTCCACCTGCTGACACAATGTGACTAAGGAAAACCACTTGTCTTAACCAAAAATCACTCTTGTTGAGTTTGGCGTAGAGTTGATGTTCTTTAAGTTTTTCCAACACCGCTTTGAGATGTTTTTCATGCTCTTCTTTATCTTTAGAGTAGATGAGAATGTCATTGATAAATACGACCACAAACTTATCCAAGAATTTCATAAACACCTTATTCATCATATTCATGAAGTAAGCTGGTGCATTTGTCAAACAAAAAGACATCATTGTAAACTCGTACAATCCATATCTGGTTGTGAAGGCAGTCTTGGGTATGTCTTCAGGTCTGATTTTCAACTGATGGTAGCCAGATCTCAGATCAATCTTGAAGAATACACTTGCTCCTTTCAACTGATCAAAGAGGTCATCGATCCTAGGTAAAGGATACTTGTTCTTGATCATAACTTCATTGAGTGATATGTAATTCACACACATCCTCATACTGTTATCCTTCTTTTTGACAAACAATACTAGTACTCCCCAAGGTGATGAACTTGGCTGAATATAACCCTTGCTTTGCAATTTTTCGATCTGCTTCTTTAATTCTACTAACTCATTAGTGGGCATTCTATAGGGTCTCTTTGAAATTGGAGTAGTCCTTAGGACTAAGTCAATTAGGAACATAATGTCTCTATCTGATGGCATATCGGATAAGTCTTTAGGAAACACATCTGAGTATTCTTGTACCACTGGGATTTTTTCTTGCTTTACTTCCTTAAGACTGTTAAGGATTGAGTTTTCTCCGACAAGAATCTTTGGTCTAAACTCCACTTTGATCCCTTGGTCATTTGTCAGCGTGATAGATCTATTGGCACAATCTATCTGACCGTGATTCTTGGCTAACCAATCCATTCTGAGGATTACATCTAAACCTCGACATGGCAAAACTATCAAGTCTACCAAGAAGGTTACTCTTGATATTTCCAAAGTAAGATTTGGGCAAAGGGAAATAGTCCTCATTTCTGAGCCCGAGGAGTGGATTCTCGTAGGGTTAACTATGGGAGAGGTAGATAACCCATAATTTTCCACAAACTTATTTGAAACAAAGGAATGCAAAGCTTCTGAATCGAATAAAACTGATGCTGGTACTGAATTAAAAAGGAACATACCAAGGACCACATCTGGTGCAGTCTGAGCTTTTTCAGCTGTAACATGGTTCACTCGGCCCTTCACAAATTGATTCGGCTTATGAGCAATTGGAGTGTTGCTAGTAGCCTGAACTCTTGTCTTTGGCTTGGTTGGTACAACTAGAAGATGTCGTTTAGGACACTTGTTGACAAAGTGTCCCATCACCTGACAATGATAACATGTGATGCCTACTGCAAACAAAGCATCCCTGTAAACTTGGCCTCCTAGAGAAGGGTTGTGGAAGCCGGAGTTGTTGGAGCGAGGCACGGGCACAGGAGTCCTTGAAGATGACGAAGACTGGAATATGCCACACTACGGCTGCTAAAAAGGAGTGGTGCTGGGCTTGAGAAAATCTCCAGGGTTGAACTTCTGAGCCCCCATCATTCTCTTACGGTTCTCTATTTCTTGATGCTTGCCCTCCTGACAAATGGCTTTCTTCTCCAACTGTTGGAAATTCGTGCAATCTTGGGCAATCAAATGAATGGAGAGATCATCGTTGAGCCCTTCTAGAAACCGTTCTTTCTTGGCCTTGTCATTGGCCACATCCCCAGGAGCGTAACGTGCCAGCTGTTTTAACTTATGAAGATACTCATTGACTGTACGGTTGCCCTAGTGCAAAGTATGTAACTCCTTCAAAGTCACCATGCCAGAGGGAATATGTGCACGGCAGAAGGCTTGCACAAATTCATTCCAAGTGATGGCTTGAGCATTGGCATGAGCTAGAGTTCAGTTTCTTGCCCATTGCACAGAGCCAATTGTCTGCATCCATCGGCTCAGTTCTCAATGAAAACGTCGGAGGACGTGTTCTCATAAACTCTGCCAAGCTAGACCTTGGAGGTGGATGAGGTGGAACATGGACCGTGGCTACGTGCTGATTTTGATTTAAGGATTGAGCAAGCAATTTGATCATATGATTTTGGTTGGCCATCATCTGACGCCAATCGGGATCGTCTACTGGTGGTGGTGGTGGAATCAGGATGTCTTGATGATTAGCATTCTCGTTGCCTTGTCCACTAGCACTTCCACAGTTGTCAGCATCTGCTAGAACTCCAAGACTTAGAAATAATAGGAAAGAGGAAACTAAGGGGGATAGATTTAAAACAACACCTAGAACCAAGAACAAGCACAAAATAACAACTTTTTTCGAAATAACTTTCATTTTATTTTATTGTTCGATTGTAGCTGCCACAAGGGGAAACGACAGCTCACAATTCCATCTAAACTTGAAAAGAAAAAGGTCTAGGCCCTAGACCCACGGGACTCAACATGAAACTAGTTGATGTATGCTCTCGTGTTGCCTGTCTAACGCCTCTTCGGAGCAGACTTCAAAGTCTCTCCCTTGACCGAGGAACTGACGTCGCCTGCCTTAAGCAAGGCTAACTCCTCTTCTGCCTCCTGCAGCTTTTTGTGAGTGATGTGGAGCTCATCCAAAGTAGTCTGGTAAGTGTAGTCTATCGCCATGGTCATCTACACCTGGTTTGTCAAACCAGGGTAGTCCTCATCCACGGCAGAGCGAAAGGTGTTGTGAGAGCTAGCCGGGAAGGAGAGTGGAAAGTAGTGGAAGCTAGTAACCGTAAGCTCAACATCATAATGATGTCAAAGCTTAAGGATAGCATCCCACAAGACGTCCTGGATGCCGGTGAAGAAAGAGTCATACAGCATCAGTGCGTCGAAGGTGTGGAAGGCGGTGTCGTCCCTTGGGTTGGCGTAGAGTAGAACCTGTACCCTCCACCTCTCCTGGTTCCCCACCTAGTATTTGTATCCCTGAAAGGTGGGTCTCTTCTCGAAATGTAAATGCTGCATCATCTTCCAAAGCAAAGCTACCCACTGTCCAGCGTACACCCTGGGAGATCGTGGTAGGTACTTCGACCATCTACAATTTTTGAAAGAAGACACGAGTTAGAAATCATTTTTGAGGAGAAAAAGACAAGTAAGGACACCAGAAAGACAGATAAAATATTTTAGTTTTCGAAAATAAGTCCTCAAGGTTTTGTCCAATTTAACTATGGTTGCGACCTACAGTCGATATGGCTCTAGTACCATCTTTGTCGAACCCGAGAGTAGAAGGATTCCAAATTCTCTATGTTTCTCACACTAGTCCAGGAACAACTAATGTACATAGTTAAACAAAAATGATAACAAGTCAATATCACATATTTTATTCATATTATCAGAGTATTATTACAAAAGGGCACGAAGCTAAAAGAAAAGTATAGTGAAAGCATAAGGTAGTAGTAGGCCATACAATACGCCATAGACAATCGTCTAGGGCGTAGCCTAATCACCCAAGTCCTCACTAGCAACATAGTACTCCTCCTCTGATCAATAATTTAATAAGAAAGGTGAGTACAAAACGTACTCCGCAAGCTGCACCCAATAATAGATTGTAATGCATGAGGGGATTTCAAAGGAGGGTTTAAATGGCTGAGTTTGCATAAAGTGACCTTTTCAGTTTAAATATTCTTACTAAGTTCCAAACCAACTATTCTATATCTAGAAATTTATCTTAATTTTTAATCATCAATTTGAGTGCAGGATAATCCTCCATGCATGATTAGTGAAGGAAAAACCCCCTAACACCAATGCTATCTGCCTAATTTTCCCAATTGGATAAACCATCCAAAAATATTTGTGTTAAAATCATTTTTAAATCAAAACCAAAGTCTAATCCGTGAAAGGCTTTGCTCAGTATATCCATGATCATGGACACGACTATTCAAATAGTTGTACACTCTACAAAGGTTGGACAACTTAACCCACAAGAGATAGTCTGCTTAAAATGTCAGCCAAGACACGCTTTCGTAGGCGTGCAACTAAGCGACTATTACAAGGCCTTTATCCTACACTATCCCAACGTAGTTATGCCCATTTAGGTTTCGCTACTGTAAGGCTTCACGCCAAAGGGTAACCACCTCCTGCAATTAAACATATTTTGATATACATCAGTGGCACGAAAGGTTTCGAGTGCTTCCATGAGAAGTGTGATAATCCAGAAATCGAGCTCATGGGATACTGTGATAGTGATTTGGGGGGTGATATAGATGATCGGAAGAGCACAGGTGGAATGGCGTTTTTCTTGGACGGAGCTTAATCACGTGGGCATCTCAAAAACAAAAGATTGTAGCCTTGTCTTCATGGGAAGCAGAGTACATTGCAGCAGCATCAGCTGTGTGTCAGGGAGTTTGGCTGAGTCATCTGTTGGAAGATCTCACAAAGCAAAAATCAAGAAAAATCAGATTGTTGTTTGATAACAAATATGCTATTGCACTTTGCAAAAACCTAGTATATCACGATCACAGCAAACATATTGATACAAGGTATCATTTCCTTCGTGAATGCGTCGAAAAGGGGAAGATTGATGTGGAATATACTAGCACTGATCATCAGCTAGCAGATATTCTCATAAAATCGCTTGGACGTGTGAAATTTGCAGAGATGAGGCAGAAATTGGGAATCAAAGATTTTAAAGGAGAATAACAAGAATAGGGGGTGATTTGTTAGCTTAATCTTGTAATTCTAGTTTCGGTTGTCTTTCCTTTCTAGTTTAGTTTTGTTTGGATTCTTTGTGATCATTCCGAATTTTCGAGTTAAATCTTTGTTTTCGCCATCGTAGCTTTTGTTTGAAAAAATCCAGACTCCGGTTCAGTTTCAGATTGAGGAAACCGAGTGGAACTCATTTGTAAAATCTATAAAAAGGAGAAAATAGAAAAGTCGTATCACTTTTGATGCGACGCAAATTGAATCCTCAATTTTTTCTCAGTGTCCAGTAATTTCACTCGTTCGTTTTTCGTTTCTGCCGTTCGTCGAAATTTCAGAGAACAAAAAACGTTTGTTTTCTTCAGAAGCTGTTCTCGGTGTCCAGTAATTTCACTCGATCATTTTTCATTTCTGCCGTTCGTCGAAATTTCAGAGAACAGAAAACGTTCGTTTTCTTCAGAAGCTTGTGAGCAATTGCCTAGTGCTTGTTCCAACACCAATAACTCCAAATACTTGGAGTCAGTGAGACAAACTCAAAGCTTTTCCATTTCAAAGGTACCAATAACTCCAAATATTTATACAATTAGATGAGCTATGGAGGTACTCATCTCAGCCACTTTGACTCTTATTGCTTAGAGATGTGCACGATTCTGACCAAGGAGTCTCTACCACCACCAGGTAGTCTCGCGCCCGCAACCATCTTCGTCAGCGTTGTTCCCATGGACCCGTATAGAACAAGAACAGAAATTGGTAGTAGCATCAGCTTCCAGTTAATCCATTCACAACCAAAAATAAGCCATTCATGTACGAACTAAAGAATCAAGCCTTTGTTACTCAAACAAGTATGCAAAAAAAAACAAGAATATGGCCTGACAAATTAATACAAAATGGAGCAATACGGACACACAAATTAGAAGCATCGGGGGGTAGGAGGGAGCGGTGGTAGCGGGGGAGGAGAAGGGGAGGAAGCCAGTGCGAGGGTAGCGCGACCGAGGGCATGGAGGCGACAAGGGATGCTAGGCGAGGGAAGGAGTAGGCAAAGGGTAGCGGGGAGGGTGGCACGGGCAAAGGGGAGGAGGCGACCGACGGCCGCAGCGCGGGCGGAGGGGAGGTCAAGGGGGCGACGGAGGAGGAAGAGGTAGGGAGCGGCGGAGCTAGTGGAGAGGGGCAACTACAACGCGATCGAGGGCGTGGAGGAAGCGAGGGATGCTAGGCGAGGCGTGAGTCGGCAAGGGAGGCGGGGAGGTGGTGCGGGCAAAGGGAGGAGGCGGCCACGGCCGCATGATCTTGGCGGAGGGAGGTCAAGGGGGCAATGGAGGAGGAAGAGGTAGGGAGCGGCGGAGCTAGTGGAGGCAACTGCAGTGCGATCGAGGGTGTGGAGGAAACGAGGGATGCTAGGCAAGGGCAAAGGGGAGCGGGGAGGGTGGCGCGGGCGAAGGGGAGGAGGCGGCCGACGGCGGCGGCGCGAGCGAAGGGGAGGTCGAGGGGGCGGCGGAGGAGGAAGAGGCAAGGAGCAGCGGGGCTAGAGGAGAGTGGCAACGGAGGAAGGAGACGGGAGGTGAAGGGGGAAAGAAGCCAGTGATGGTCCCGATCTGACGACGGAGGAGGAAGAGGCAGGGAGCGACGGAGGAAGGAGACGGGCATGTTTGGTGAGGGCGGCGAACGATGGAAGGGGAGGAGAGTGTGGCGCGGGCGGCACGGGGGAAGGGGAGGGGGCAGCGGGCAAAGGGGAGGAGGGGAGCATGGCGAGGGTTGCACGTGCTCTGGGGGCGAAGACGAAGAGAGCGAGGAGGATGGCGAGAGAGAAGCAGGGGCGAGGACGGAGGAGGGAGCGGCGGCGATAGCTATGGCAGGGGAGGGACCGAATGCGAGGGCGTGGAGGAGCGAGAAGAGCCAACGAAGGGGAAGGGACGAGAAGGACCAAGAGGCTCACTCCGCTGGATGCAATTGGCACGCTGGCCACGATCGGACGGTGAAGTGCTGCTCGCACGTGATTGATTAAAAATCGAAAAACGCCTATGTGGACACGGCGAGAAGTCGGCGATTCATCTGCCCTTATAAGGAGTAACTAGAAGGAAGCCCGCACCATTGGCGTGAAGGAATCTAGAGACAATGTCATCATCAAGGAAGGCCACCTTGTTGAGGTTTGGAAAGAGATGGTTAAATAAATGAGAACAATCAAGTAAAGAATTGTGAGCATAACAACACGTCACGTCTTTTTTATTTAGAGAACATTGTTACAGTCCTGTTCTAGGTTATGTATGGCCTAACTTGAAGGTAAAAACAGTGTTTATGCTACTTATTGATTTAACAGAATTGAAAAAAAAAGATAATGCCACCTTAACGAAGGGACAAAAAATATCAAATATGACAGGGTGGCACATTCTAGCAGCAAGCAAGAGTGCATAAACAACATGTGGCAATTATCCAAAAAAGAATAGAAATGCCTTATTTTGGTCTATATTTTAGTCTCACATAGAAAGAGAATCAAACATGCATCTTAATAGTGAGATGTTTGGTGGGATATATATATATCCTTGCAGCTTTCAGCATGCATCACTTAGATAGATCGATGAACCATATCTTCAGTTGTTCAGTAGCTATAAAGATCATACTGAACAGTCTTGCATGCTTCAGCCCATTATAATGCTATTTTCATAACCCCCTGGTGAGAAAGAAAGGCTTAACTGATTAGAAGACTATTTAATTCAAATTAATTATATAACCTAATTGTCACACAAAAGTATTTTACACACATTTGGGTTGACTTGAGTATGGACACTGTTTCAATTGATGATATATTTTCCCCACCATATTCGTTTGTTCGTGCAAGAATGCTTTCAACGCAACATTGTGAGCTCAATTAATCAGCACGTGCGGTGCCTCCAAGGTAGCCATCTATATAATCTAATATTATTATGTGCAAATATGTTGAAGCATGACCTTAATATCGTCATGACCAGGGAACGTAGTTGACACATCAATACAGAAATGCTAACACTGATAAAAACCATCAAAACCCTTAGAAATAACACTCATAATCCTATAAGCACCAAATGCTTTTGCCACTTGTCTAGCTTTAGCACAGCCATCGATTAGTGCATTATATGTGTTAACATTTGGCTCTATTCCAGCACTAACCATGTCATGGATCACCTAAAATAAAAGCACACCATAAGTGATATAACGTGAGGTATATTACCAAAATTTAAATGGCAACCCCCTACTGTGAATTTGCGATTTAGTTACCTCAAACATGGCATCAACTTTTGCACCCTTTGCACAAGCTGATACCAGTGTGGTGTAAAGTTTATAATCAGGTTTTAGACCAGCCTCTTTTAGGAGCAACATAACCTAGAGGGCCCCTGTAAAGGTTAAAACATTTGATCATATTCAATGTCCCATCTCCCACTCTAGCATATCTCATAAGAAAAGGTAAAATTTGAAGCTAGGTCAGTTACCATCAAAATCTTGCAAATTAGCACAAATAGATAAAAGCATATTGAAGGTGCTCATTTCCGGACTGTCAATCAATTTGCATAAGAGAATAGCTTCCATAATAGCCCTTTGCTTCTTATAGACACTAAAAAAAGCTAGCATGCTGAATATGAAAATAGATGGAAATTAGGAACTTGAAGAAGACATTATAAAAGATGAATTTT
Organism: Phyllostachys edulis; assembly: GCA_036346405.1. Lineage (NCBI taxonomy): Eukaryota > Viridiplantae > Streptophyta > Magnoliopsida > Poales > Poaceae > Phyllostachys > Phyllostachys edulis. The sequence goes on from CM070552.1 coordinate 15,707,056, forward strand.
AAAAAGCATTGGACCATTAAAATAGGTATTACCTTCTTGATATCAAGCAATCCCTTCTGCTTCATGCTTTCCAACAAATCCACAGTCTTTCAAACTAGCAATAGCAAATTGATATATCAACCAAAAAATTGATAGATGCAAAGGTTGAATAATTTATAACGAATATTACATATAGTAACTCAAGGAGTTCTGTTGGAAAAAAATTTATAGTGATTATCTATCAAACATTATACCTTCCATCCATTAACAAACTATCGTATCTCCTTTCTGGAGCAAAGTTATCTATATTCTCCTTGTTTAGTATATTGGAAATACTCTAGCCAATATTTTTTTTTGCATCGTCATGGTCTTTCACTACTTTCTTTTGTTTACTCACTAGACCTTCCCTTAAGCATGCAACTAGAACTAATTGCCCTGAAAATAGAGTATGCTTATGAGGAATGGGAAAAATCATGCGAGAGGTGATACTAAAAAATAACTAAATTATTTTAGCAGGCTAAGCACCAAGAAGAATACATGAATTCCAAAGTTAAACCTGCTGTAAAATAAGAGCCCCCTACATATGAATTTGAGAAATCGATTGCTTTTCTTGGTTCAAACAAATTGCTGACTCTGGCTTGGGGAACAAAATTTGGAGGATATTCCATTGTTCTTTCCAAAGACGAAAGAGATGTGAAATGAAGATGCTAAATTTTAAAAATTGTTAGATCATTAAAACAGGTATTACATTCTTCATATCAAGCAATGCCTTCTGCTCCATGCTTTCCAACAAATCCACAGAGTCTTTCAACCTGGCAATAGCAAACTGATATCTCAATCGAAACTGATGTGTGGTGTTAGTTAACAACTTATCTATAAATTTTAGTAAATTTTAGATCCTCCAACACAACACTGAGAAAGTGAATCCATAGTGAAATCAAACCAACAAAATGGTAAAATAGCAGAAGCACCTGGCACCAACATGGAACAGTAATGGTTGTTAACAACCATTTAAATTGCTTTTATATAAGAAAACATGTTTGGTTTATGCATGTGGATCAAATGGTTTAAATGTATACTTCATGTAGAAATGGGCATCTATTTACTAAAGGAGAAAACAAATCATTACTCAACTAAAATGGCAAGGTATACACTCCATATATAGAATCTTGCAGTGGTCAAATATAGTTTCTGAACCAAGAAACTCATTCATGAAGCTTTTGATATAACTTCTATGAAACTGCAAAGATAGATCAATGGAACAGGAAAGATAGTAATCATCTGAAGTCCTGAACTGACGAAAATAGTTTTTCTTTTGCTCTTTCCTGTGTCCAAGTCAGTATTGCTCTATACCAAAAACTATGGCAGCGTGCAAAGGAGGAAACAATTAGACCTATACTCAATCAGAACTCCAAAACTGTGCACCATGCCTACCTCAACTCGAAGAGTGTTGTGGAATCGTGGTGGTCACATCAAACCTCTCTGATGCCGCTAAATAGCTAAAGTGGGGAAATCATGTCAATCCAGCACAATAAACAAAATTTTGGAAAGCTGAATAGCAAAGACATACATTATGTTAAGTTGTAAAATGGCAAAAATAGCTTCTTAGCATAGCAAGTTCCTTTTCCCTATCTTCAATTCAACCTAAAAGCTGCCCAAAACATTAGAGGACTATAACTAAAATTTAATATATAAAGGGAAAAAAACAAATGTTATCAGCAAACACTTGGGGAAAAAGGGGGCTGTGACCTGAATTGAGAGCTATCCCTACTACTACCTATGATGACCATATGTCTCCTTTAGCTATTGGTTCCAATTGTTGTGTAGCTAAACACTGCAAGGAAAACTAATTTCTAGATGTAGTGTATAGAGGCACCTACCAGAAAAATGAAAGTAGGATGTTGCATAGCACTAAACAATGACATCCAAGCATAGCTAATGCAAAATGAGACATACGGTCATCACAGGTAGCTGTAGGGAGAAATGTAGCTTCATTGATATATTGTTCTTGACCATACTAGAAACAACAAAAAAGCAAGGTAGCACACCTTCCTTTTCTCCCCCATTTTTATGTCTGCCCAAACTGAAGCCCTTACCATATGAACTATCCATTGCACGGAGAGTGCACATACATCAATAATAACAACATCACATAGCCATCACAGAGCAAAGGGGAGGAGTAGAAGAGGGGGAGTATACCTCAGTGCGTGGCAACAACAGCAGCACAACCACGTGCATAATCATGCGCACCCGACGGCCACCGAGAGCCTCGAGCCCCGCCGTAGGTAGCCACGGAAACCAACCCCAGCATCTTCACCATGAGGGAACACTAAGCAACAAAATTAGTAAATGAACCATCGCACAAACATGAAAACCAAAGCAACAGAAAAGGCAGAAAAATGGGGTTTGAGTCCAGAGAGGAGGAAGCCAGACCCGGGCTACCACCCCCAAGTTCGGCAGGCCAAGCACTAGGGGAGCCAGAGGCGCGGCACAGGAGGAGCCAAGCCGAGGGCTAGGGGCGACGTAGGGAGGTGCGTGAGTCGGGGCAGCGCAGGGAGACGCGGGAGGCCGAGCAGGGCCGAGCCGGGCGAGCAGGTGCGGACCAGGATCGAGCCGAAGCCGGGGCAGAGCTGGAGGAGCTAAGACTGGGCCAGGCCGCAAGGGAGTGAGGGAGGCCGAGTGCAGGCGGAGCAGGCCGGAGGTGAGCCGGTGGAGCGACGTCGAGCATAGCCGGAGGCGGTGGTGCCAAGAGTCGGTCGAGAGAGAGAGGCGAAGCCATGGCGCATTCATTCGGCCAAGGCAAGAACCAGGAGGAAGAAGAATAGAGAAAGAGATTCAGGCTTATTGCTTAGATCAATCAAGGAGACAGGAGGAGCGAGGGTAGGAGCTGCGCACGGGACGGACCATGCACGGAAACAGGAGGAGTGGGGGACGGCGCTGATGCAGTGGCTACGTAGGGAGCCCGAGGGGGTGGGAGGGAGGAAGAGGGAGTAGCAGCTGGGTAGGGAGGCCGACGGGGTGGGAGGGAGGAAGAGGGAGGTTGCTGCAGCGGTGGGTGAGGGAGATCGGGGAGGGCAGGGGAGGAAGAGGAAAGGGGGAGACGCGCTGCGGGATAACGCGAGAGAGGAGACGAAAGGAGCGAGAGTGCGAGATGATTCGCGACGCCGCAGCTGCCAGGGTGACATGGCCGAGTGAGCGCCGCGCGTTACCACAGAGCGCACCGTGTTGGATCAGGCGGGCACAAGTGCGTTGAGGCGCGATTGGACGGGCAAAATTTTTCGGGCGATGTGGCTAGGGCCGGAGGGAGCCTTTTCTTTAATGTTAGTAATACGTGGAGGGCTTTAGAAAGTAGATATGGTCGAATACTTTTAACAAATTATGTCCATCTCGTCGTGCTTTACTAACTCGCAATTTGTGCTCCTGCTATTGGATGATATCCTGATCACATTTTATCTAAACCATGAATATATTGGGGTCGGAGGGAGTATCTCTTCCTGTTTCATTATATAAGGACGTTAATTTTTAACCTTGTGCAGTTAAAAAATGTTTTTAAAACTTGCGGCAAAATAAAAACTTCCATGTAAATTTAATGTCACTTTTCTTCCTTGGCAACTAATTAATTCACTCACTCGAAGAGCATTTACACATCACCGCATTTACATGCCCTCACCTCACATCTTTCCAAAGCATCTAGGGGAAGATTCGAGTAGATTGCATTTTTAGTCATTAAACATGTTAGATATGTGCATCTATGTCCATGAAATCGCACTAAACATATACTCTCTCCGTTTCGCTATATTTGTTCACAACCCATCGTGCGTATATACCATGGAAGTAGTAAATCTATGAAATACTTAATAAAAATGACAATACATACCCCTATTAAATGACATATCACATCTAAGTAGGGGTAGAGTAAGAAAAAAATGTAATAACTACATTCGAGATCTCAATGGACAAATATATCAAAAACAGATACTCCCGAGTTGATGAAGAAATATAAGGAAACGTCAAGAGTATAAATGATTCGTCGTAATTAGGACCAAGACTCAATAACTTTGATAATTGACATGGAATTGGCACTTTTTCTACCAACCTAGCCTTGTCTTAAATCGCATTAATCTGTCATCGCCGATGAATACATTGGGCTGTCAACTTGAAATTTGAAGATTTCAATCTAAGATTTAAAAACATTGAACTAGAAATCCTAAACTCTGAAGCATTCAAAACTTTCAACTCAAATATGAAACTTTCACTTGGAAATAACGGACTTTAATTTCACCCATGTTGCTTGAAACTTTCTTCGGCAAGGCGCCGACAGTTGATGACGGTGGCACTGCTGGTAGGACGAGTTGAATTTTTTTTTGAAATAATATTATCTTAAAATAAAATTATAAAAATAAATAGTCGATTTTTTTAATATAAAACTAGGCTACTATTGCCATTTGAAATGGCGAAATATTCCTGTCACCATTCTAAATGGTGGCAGTAGCCTAGGCACTAGCGACAAGACCCTGTCGCTATTTCAACTGGAGATAGGGACTCTGTTTTTTTTACTAGCTATTTCCGACATCATATTTTGTGGATAAATCACAATGATATTGGAAAACATTCAACACAAGTCATGACATTTTTGGTTAACAAATCACAACGATATTACAGAACATTCAGCGCAACGTCATCACATGTTTTGTCGACAAATCAAATTAATATTATAAAACATTCACCACGACGTCATCGCCAAGTTTTTCGAGAAATCAAAATGAGATTACAAAGGCGGGCGAGCACCACATATTTCAATAAATCGAACCTTTCCCATGGCCGCGACCTCAATGTCCGCCCTGTTGATCGCCTCGAATAGGGCGGTCGGATGAGGTCCCCGTGGCGTCGTCCGGACTGCCGATGTCTCCTTCATCCTGTGGATTTCTCAAAGGGTATTTCTTGAAGGTGTGCCCAGACTCTCTGCAAATGGAGCACTTCTTGGTACAACGCCTAGCTTCTGCTTCATCTATATTGTTCCTGATACGTCGTACCTGTCGTCGGCCAACCTTTTCCTTTAGCATATCAATGTCCGCGGCCCAAATAAGTTCCTCCAGGTCGGATGTCTAGTGAAATGACCAACCACACCGTAACCATATTATACACTCCAGGTTTGCATCACCTCATCCTTGTCAAAATAATCAGAGAGGTACTGTTGCTGTGATACTGCGCCACTGTCGAACATGTGGCCATGACATGTAAGTAGGGTCTATGCAGAAGTAGAGGCTTGTTGCAAGTGCATATACAACTAGCGCGGTGTAGCGTGCACCCGTGGGTGATCCTCTCACGGTTTGTCCTGCGGCGTCCTTTATCTTTACACAGTATCTCGAAGAGAAGCTCCCTTGTGCCCATCTTGAATGCCCAGTGCATCTCACCCTTCTTGCTCTTCTCCTCTATGTACTTGGTGATCATGGCGGAGTACAATACTTTGTCATTTGCCATGACGAACGACGCGTTGTTGCTTCAGTCAAAAAAGTAATTTGTAATACCGTGGAGTATTGCCTTCACAATATCAACCAAAGGGAGGTACCTAGAGCCGCGCTTGGTCCAATTGTACACCTTAGTTAGATTGGTTGTCATGACACCATATCGAGCACCACCTTGTCATGTAGTAGCGACCACTTCTTAGGCCTGTTCTCAATCTAGTCCAAGAAGCATTTCATCTGTGCCCCTGTCTTCATCGCCACACTAGGACCATCTATGGGTAGTTGTGGCAATACTTCGGGGGCCTGGTCAGCGCTTGTAGTGACTTTTTTCGCTACGTCCCTTCTGTGTGTCTGGGTCCGCTCATCCATAATCTTCCAAAGTGCGTCAAACTTTCACTACTGGTTCTGGTTGTACAGCCGCTTGAACAGGCTCATCAAGTTATTGTTGCGGAACTGCTTGTAGAAGTTTGCACCTAAGTACCTCATGCACCACCTGCTCTGCAGATCTATCCATGAAAGTGGTTCGTTCTCTCCTTGTTGTAGCTGAGTTATTGGACTCAGCAGGCCCGCATGCCGATCATGTATGGCGTATACATTAGGACGGCCTTGTACAACAAAAACCCTCAAATTCTTCAGGAACCACAACTAGTTGTCTGTGTTCTCGCTTTCAACGAATGCAAATGCCCCGAGAAGAACTTGATTGCTCCCGTTTGTCGCTATTGCATTCAGTATCTAGCCCTTGTACTTTCCAGTTAGGAATGTGCCATCCACGCATAAGATTGGACAGTAGTGCTAGAATGCATTGATGCATGGACCAACGACGAAGAATGCTCGTTTCAATACCCTCTTATTGCCCCACTTTGGAAGTGTTAAATCTTGAATGTCGGCGTGAGTGTCGGGATTCCTATCTTGTATGACTCGGAGCTGGCCGGAGAGGTTATGGTAGGAGTCCTCGAACGTATCGAACCTTGATTCCAATGCCTTCTGTTTTGCCCTTCACACCTTGGCATTGCAGATTGTGTACTGAAACCTTGCCTTAATCGCCCAAATGATAGATCATGGCTCAAAATCTAGATTATCCACGATATCACTGTACATAATGTTCGCAATGAAGCCTAATAATAGGTTCTTGTGGGACTGCACTGACTCAGCGATGACACATGTGTAAGGGAACACTATTATGAAATTGTTTTGCGATACGATTAATATTAATCTGAAATTATGCTTTGTTCGCTACTTAGAAAACTTTTAATTTATTGCTAATTACCGATTAGCGTTATTTAGCTTAGTTTAATTGTACGGGTTCTCACAACATTCGAGATTGTAAATAGCTTGCTCCATTCCAACAAACATCAAACATGCCAAATGGTGGAAGTTCTTACAGCGGTTTTACAAGGGTGACAATTAAACATTAACAGAAGGAGGCCGAGACTAATTAATCAAGCTTACAACAAATCTAATCGGTTTAATTAACAACAGTGACAGTGATGATAATTAAAGTTAGAAACAGCAAATCACACACCTGGCCTACCCCTCCCCACTTTCTTCACTCACTCACATGCACAACTCTGGCCAAGTCCAGCCAGACCTGGGAGGAGGAGCAGCAGGCTAGCTAGCTAGGGCCCCACGCTGCAGCGACTGTAGCGCGGTGGTTGACCATTGACCGGCTTAGTTGCTGGGGTTGCTCTGGAAGGAGCCGAGCGCCTTGATGGCTGCCTTCCGGAGGATGCATTGGTGGTACGCCACCGCTGCGAGCGCTCCGGCGAGCGGGCCGACCCAGAAGATCCACTGCATGCATGCAGAGTTGGCGTTTAATTTCTTTGAAGAAAAAGAGAAAAATAACAGGAACAGTAGAGCAAAGGAAGGGCTTGGAGAGTGCAAGCTTGCTTACGTGGTCGTCCCATGCCTTCTTCTGGTTGTAGATGACGGCGGGACCGAGGCTCCTCGCCGGGTTGATGCCGGTGCCGGTGATGGGGATGGTGGCCAGGTGCACCATGAACACGGCGAACCCGATGGGCAGCGGCACGAGCACCTAAAGAAAAGAGGACAAGGGTCGTTAGAGGTTAGTACAAGAAGCGCCTAAGCACGTACCTAGCTCAGTAGAGAGGTGACGTGACGTACCGGGACGTATGAGTCGCGGGCTGTGCGCTTCGGGTCGGTGGCGGAGAACACGGTGTAGACGAGAATGAAGGTGCCGATGATCTCGGCGCCGAGGGCGGCGCCGCGGGAGTAGCCGGTGGCCACCATGTTGGCGCCGCCGCCATTGGCGTTGTACGGGTGCTTCATGATGCCCTTCACGATGCCCGCACCGACGATGCCGCCCAGGCACTGCGCCACGATGTACAGCACCGCACGCAGCACCGACACCTTCCTCGCCAGCAGCTGCCCGAACGTCACCGCGGGGTTAATGTGCCCTCCTGCAGGCACACACAAATACATTTAACTCACCTGCCATTACGAGCTAAAGAACAAGCCAGAACGGCCGATAGAGAGAGAGAGAGATTAGAGATATAGAGAGAGAGTTAGAGATAGAGGGAGAGAGACGGACCGGAGATGCCGCTGATGCAGTAGACGAGGATGAAGATCATGCCACCGAAGGCCCATGCGATGCCGAGGATGCCGACACCGCCGCCCTGGTCGGCGGCGGACTGGACCTTGTACCCGATGACGGTGGCGACGGTGATGTAGACGAACAGAAGCGTGGCGACGAACTCGGCAATGAGCGCCCTGTAGAACGACCACCGCCGGAGCTCGCCAAAGTCCAACAGCGGCGCCGGCGGTGGGTCAGTGTATTTTACCTTGGCTCGCGCGTGCTCCGGTTCCTCCCTCACCTCGTTCGACATTGCCGCTCTGTTGAGCTTACTCCAAGCTACTGTTCTAAGCTAAGCTCTGCTAGCCCTGTGTCTAGTCTCTCTTCTGTGATGAATGTGGAGAGGGAAGGCTAGGAGAGGGTGTTTTATTGAGCCGCGATGCTGACTTTAATAGAAAAAGGCCACTGTAATAGTGAAAAAAAGGATGCTGTCCCCTGTGTGGCTTGTGCCATCGATGCCGTAGCTTGCTTTCTTTCTTAACTTCTCCAAGATAGATGCTTAGAAGACGAGGGGAGTAACATGCAAAGGTGATATTGTGGCGGTGGTACAGCCGTGTGGATGAGGCTAGTCTGGGTGGTGGCCGTACGAACGAGGTGCTGTCCGCTGTACACCGTGAGGACAAGGCTAGTTTGGGTGGTGGCCCTGTGGACGAGGTGCTGTCCGGCCGTACGCACAAGCACAATGTTGAGAAGACGAGGGGAGTAACATGATCTCTACTGGGAGCATTGTCTGATAGCTAGGACAGTAGCCGTCCGACTCGAGAAATCATATGCTGGTTCCTTGCTTAAAGGAGGACTGTTGCTTTGCTTTACAAGTCTTGATCCCTTCCTGTTCCTCCAATGCCAAGAAATCATAAATGCTGCGACCAGCAGACATGTAGAGAAGGCTATGATGTACTGCTGGAGTGAGGACTGCGCAGCTGGATGGGGGGGCCTGTGCATCTGAGCAACAGGAGTCAGCCCGGCACCCAAACAGTTTCTTCCTTTCTTTCTTTTTCTTGCTGCCTTTACAACAGAAGAGGGCGACCCCAACAGTTACTCGATCGTCACTCCTCCCGTGCAGTCTGAATTCAGTTGAATGGATTGAATTGAAGGCCGTTTTGGAAGTTTCCAGAGAGAGAGAGAGAGGACGTCGCGCCAAGGCCGTTCGATCGAGAGATTTCAAACGCTGAATCCGAGAGCGTTCGAGCAACGGAAAACACCAAATGACAGAGGCGTCTACACTCGTTCGAGAGATTTCAAACGCTGAATCCGAGAGCGTTCGAGCTACGGAAAACACCAAATGACTGAGGCGCCTACACTGCACAGCTACAGGTCCTTCCGCTTCCGCAACGTTCCGTTGAAGAATGGAGAATGGACTACCAGCTAGCTCCTTCGGTAATGTGTTACTTGGAAGGCTAACTCTTCGATCTATCTTCGCTTGTTTCCCAGTCAGCTGTAATTGTAAGGGATAATTAATTATTTGCCACAGTAAAGATTGGTATTGTCGGACCCTAAATTTGTAATTTAGAATCCTCTGTGTTCACAGCACCAGTCCCTGGATCAGTAACTAATACTCACAGTTACATCATTGGATATTAACACATATCATGAAAATGTAAAGCTATTACATAATAATACACAAATCGTAAATATACCTTACGGTGTCTATCTTTCAGAATGGCCGACTAGGCCAAATACCATTAAAGAATCAGCAACAGAAGTAGAATAGCAATATAACACGTGGAATCCCTCACGATATACCCACAGGCAATTGATGGGGGCCCGCGACCTAGTTCTTGGCCTTCTTGATCTCCAGTCTTGAATGCACACAATTGTCTATGTAGCCTTCTTTTAGGCTTACTGACTAAAAGAATATAAAAAGCGAGCATAAGTACACGTACCGTACTCGTGAGCCAACACACAGAATGCAGTTATATAATATGCAAGACTGATCAAAGGTATGGGTTGTGGTTCTTTTGTTTGCATAAAGCCACTTATTTGAAATAGATTAAGTAGTACCAAATTCCTGATACTTAGCATTTTAACTAATATAAGTTTTTATAAACTGAGTTTTGTTGTAAAGTACTAGTGATGTCTTCAACATCCTATATCATCTCATATTCTTTCTCGGGTCATATCCCGTACTTATCACTGGTCCTCGACTAGGCCATCTCAACTCTCTGTGCTCCAACTGATCTTTTCATATCACAAGGCCTTTACAATGCCCTACCCAACGTAACCCCATCCGCTAGGTTCGCAACAGAGGTGGTTTCCAAATGCAATACAGTCGCGCCACCCTTTGGACTTCATTCCTCTGGGTGGTTGTGTAATATCCCATTTTATTAAATTAGTGTTTAATGAATTAGAAAAGGATTAATATTCTGAACTTGGTGGGAAAATAGTTATGGGCCTTCGGGCCATACACAAGAGGTGGGCCAGCCATCAACAAAAGAAGGAGAGGGGTGGGGGAAACCCTAGATGTACTGTAGCACCGGTTACTGTAGAACGCCCTCCTGATACTGTAGCACCCCTCCTAGTGTCTCCTCCCATGGCAGCCCTAGTGCCTCCATTCCCTTGGGTCCTGCCGGCGAAGGGAGAGAGGAAGAGGAAGGGGGAGAAGAAGGAAGAAAAGGGGGATTTTCTTGGAGACTTCTCTGTGTTCTTCGCTGCACCGTCGTGGTTCCAAGGGTATGATCAGATCTCCCCAGTTGTGTTTAGCACTTTTGCTAGTTGGGAGAATTGGGTAGCAGATCGGGTATTCGGTTATTCAAATTACTCTGTAGTTTAGGATAATTTCAATACGAAATCTGAGGATGTCACCTCCTGAAGAGTTGTAGATGAATTCATTATATTTTTGTAGAGTATTTGTTCATGTTGATCGTACGTGTAATTTGGTAGTTATGATTTTTATACTTCTATTGTCCAGAATTTTATGGCAGATTTTGGCAATCATAGTAATTGATAGATTAAAAATAGATAACGGCCGAATTAGAGTTCTTGACCAACATGGCTTGTGTATATAATTCTTTTAGCTTTCCATAATGTCGAAGAACACAATTTTTGGATCAACCAAATGAAAGTTATGGTAATTTCAATCCTATTGTCCAGAAGGCCTATCAGATTCTGACAGTGTTAGTAATCTGTTTGTTAAAATTAGATAAAAGCCAAATTAGAAGATCTGGCCAACTTACATATTGTAGACAATTTCTTAAGCTTTCTAGAGAGACCGAGTATGCATTTGTTTGATAAGCATAATGGGAGTTATGTATTTTAGATTGTTGCTGTTTAGTATCGAGTTACTGCTAGCTCATCATTTTGCTTGAGTAGATTAAATATATGAAATGTTGGATTTTGGAGTGTGGATAAGAGCGTTGTGAGTAAGCATTGTTCTATTTTGTTAAAGCTTGTTTTGAGTAAAATATTTATTGTAGGCGGAGTGACCTTGGGTTTGGTTTCACCTTCACTACATTCCAATTTGTTGCAACGTGAAAGACAAGTACAATTTAGAGACATATTGGATGCTTGATTGTAAAAAGTGATTAAATAGGTATTATATGGTTAATATTATGAATTATGAGTATTTTCCGCTGATTATATGTTTCCGTTAATTGTTTATATCAATTGGAAAGTATGGAAGTATTCATTTCGTTTCATTACATTCATTCCAAGCTTTCGTGTTTAACCCATGGGAGTGGGTATTGAAGTTCGTTTCATTTCAAGCATTCATGTTTAACCCACGGGAGTGGGTATTGAGATCCTCATATTTTCAATATAGGAAACTAGATCCCTGTATGAAAGATTCTTCATACGAGCAATGGATCCCCGTATTTTGATAATGCGAGCATGAGTGAACATTGACGGGTGTTACACTCGGCTATACCGATATATGCAGAAGGAAAGTGGAGACATGTGCATGATTTGCATTGCATTCATGACATTTTCATATGTATTTGAGATAATGAAAAGGTTCTGTTAATTAGTTAAAGTTTCACATGTTGTATATTGAGAATTATCTATCATTGATAAGAGGTTTCGTATGCTGTTTATTTGTACTTGCTGAGTCTTGGACTCACGCTTGTTTATTTAATGTTTTAGGTGATCGTTGAGAATGGCATACTTTGGGAGAAAGTAGAAAATGGAACTCTCGCACTTGAGAAAGCACTTCATTACATTTCATGATTCATACATTTCAGAAATTGTAAAAACTGAATAAGTTGTGGTTCCCTTAGTTCCTCATTGTTGATAAGATGGCTAGTAGTTGTTTTTCCCTTAAATGAAATCTATCTGTAATGTTTTCGATAATTACTTAGATCGAATTATAATTGAATTACATTTAACTGGCTTGCTGAAATTATGATTACCACTTTGTCGAATGTGTAATTGTGACGCCTAGAAGGTAAAAATACTTGAGTTTGAGATAGAACCTTGTAGTCTTAATATTTGTAGGTGATATCTTGGGCTTTTACTAAGCCGGGGTGTTACAGGTTGTCCACTAAGGCCATAGTGCACACACTACTACAGAAAGGTCATCATAGACGGTTCAAAATCGTCATCATAGACGATTTTTTGAACCGTCTGATTTTATGTGTCTGTGATGACATGAGGTCATCACAGACGGTTTTTGAACCGTCTGTGAAAAAGCTATTACAGACGGTTCTAAACAGTAACCGTCTATGAAAAAACGCAGATAGTTACTGTTTAGAACCGTCTATGATAGTTTTTTCTATTATAAAAAATCGAATTTTCAGCCAAACCAATCAATTACTGGATAGTTGGACCCGAGTATTTGCATATGGTTGGTTATACAATCTGGAATGAAAGAAAACTCAAACTAGACGGCGAACGAACGGTGAAAATGGTTTCTAAAACTTTGGAGGCCATTTTGATGCCCTAAACAACCTTTTTTGGGTTTTCACTTTTTTGGGGCCCCGCGAAGAGAATTTGACCTCGACTTGAATTTAGATAATGCTTGAGGATAAGTAGACTCTGGAAGACATCGAGTTAATATTGTTGAGTTGAACTAAGATAATTATCGTGGATAACTTGATTTAGACAAAATTGTTGATTCAGATTATTTGGATTATAGTCGAATTACAAATTCACCTTGGGTGGATGGTCTTTTTGATGATTTGATTTACTTAGGTCAGAGTTGATTGTGGATAAAGGAGGTATACCTATAACCTAGGATAATCATGTTGATTTTGGAGGTTAATTTGATCACAGAGTAGGGATGAGTGGATTAGACCTTAAAAGATAAATCGATGTATTTGATGGATTGATTATTGCAAGTGGATTAATCATGCTAACAAAAGGATTGAGCAGCAGAAATATAGAGATGTTGCTGAAGGCGCAATTGATCTTGCATAGATGTACCCTCTTTTAGGAATTTAAATTGTTGTGAGAAAAATTGTTAGAAACCAACAAGTAATTTATGGGTGGTTGATAACATATGACACTTAGTGGATTGTAGACTTTGAATTACAGTTCTTTAGTGCTCATGAATTGAGAGTTATATTGGAGATACCCTATGATAGAAATTTATAAAGCAAGTGTACTATAATATGTGAGCAATATTGTGGTTTCACTTAGGATTATTATTGTTCTCGAGAATGTGATCGAAATTTGGAGTTAAACCATGATTTATACTGTGAGAAGGTATTGATAGATGTTTGTGCCCACTTATGCATTGTTAAAATTTAGAAGTAAGTCAGTGTCCTTATTGGAAATCAAGCCAAACCTAGGAATTTATGGTGGTTTGAAAGATTACATCAAAGCAAGTAGTTTCGATAGTTAATGATTAAATTGTGGAACGATAGATTGGAGTGTGCTTGCTATAGACTAAATATGATCGGTAGATCTTAATTGGATGGGCAACAAATAGAGGTTGCCGAACCGAAAGTGTTGGGACAGTAGTGGCATTGGTTGAAGATCGAGTCGATTAGTCTTTGTGAAGAAGATTGGATTTTTAACAAAGCGACTAAGTCCTTCTGCCCCTATTCTTTTCCGTCCGAATATCGGGGATGAGATTCTTTCTAGTAGGGGGGGGGGGGCGGAGGTTTGTAACACCCTGATTTTCAGAATCTGGATGTTAATATTTAATTTGGCGATCTATTAAATTTTTGACTGGGTTTTAAGATTTTTCCCGTGTTTAAGTAAAAAGATTACTTTGAAAATCAAATCAAACAAATTAAAAGGTTACATTTAAAGGTTAAATCGAATTGTTTGAAAAACTGCATTTAAATTAAATTATGTTGAATTCTTGCTTTCGCTTGCTTTTCAAAAATCATGTCATCCTGCATGCATTAGTATCATCACTCTTTTCCGGATTGACCGACCCAGGCGAAACACCTGCATGTCCATTCCTTTTCCCCCACTTCTCTCCTCGCAATCACCACCAACAATCAAGAATCCGACAATGCATGTTATACTGTTGCGATCGTCATCGCGAGAGTGTTCCATTTTAGCAGTTAGTTCGCGCATGCGAGGTCATTTGGGCGAGTTGGAGAAAAGGAGGAAGAAATGCACTACGATTTATTCCACTGTCATTTTTCCCTATTCACCCACTACCATTCTCATTTCCCACTCCCCACTGCCAACTCCATGCAACCCACAAAGCCCTATACACTGCCATTGTTTTTGCTCCCAGCTGATTCACCACAGCCATTCAATTCCCTCCCTACACAGCCACCTTTCCTCATTTCTCTATCTAGCACTCATCTCTCTCCACTGCCATCTCTTTCTTTACCCAAGAGACCAACCTCACTGTCATCTTCTCTCCCCAAGAACCGAACTACCCTACACAACCCCCTTCCCATTTGTTATTCAACACCAAAGCCTTCCTCTCTGCCATTTCTCCACTACAAAGCCACACACCACTGCCATGTGCTCATTTTCAAACCTACTGCCAAACAGCTTTTCTCCTCACTGCCAATCCCCCCCTATCTAGCCAAGCCACCCATTGTCATCTCCTTTGCTCACCACTACCATTCTCATTTTCTTTGCCCCCAACTGAACCCTTTCAACCACACATTGCCATTCTTTAAGTCCCAGCCAAAGCATCTCACTCTCTCTCTCTTTCATTTCCCTGTTCAGCATCAGAGCTTCACATGCCAAAGCCACCCCACTTCCACTCATCTTCTCCCATGCCACTTCTTCCCCCAAAACAACACAACTCCATTTCTTTCTGACACAAGCTCAAGCTCCCATCTTCTCTCCTCAAAATCCCATCTCTAAACTGAAAATCAGCCCTTGCATGCTACACCATAGTGTTCCTCATCTCGAGAGCATCCCATTTCTATAATTGTTTCTCACATGCATGAGCTTTTGAGCGTGTTTTGGAGAAGAGGAAGGGGAAGGCAGAGGTGGCCGACCTGGGCAGAAGCGGCCAGCGACACCGCAGCTAGCGTGAGGCTCGACATGGTGTGGTTTGTGTAGCGACAACCGAGAGGGAGGGCGGCCTGGGCAAGTGTGGCTCCAGCGACTGTCCCATGCGCGGTGGCATGGCTCATTGTCCAGCGACACGATGCATGCTATCAGCGGTGCATGCGTGCGTAGCTGTGCAAGGCGCGTGGAGGAGCCAGCCAAGGGCGTGGCCAACAAAGAGGCGACCAGTTACCTAGCCAGCGGCTCGACGGCATGGACTTGGGAGCCCGAGGTGCGGTACGGTGCTACAATGCTTACGTGCATGAGATGGCCGAAGGCGCGACAGCGGTTTCTGAGGGGACGGTGTCGAGGCACCTTGGACACGAGGCCGAGGTGCTGCAGCGGCAGAGGAACAGACAGCAGAGGCTCGCTGCGGCACAACGGCATCGTGATAGCGGAGCTGACAAGGCTGAGCGGTGGTGCATGCAGCCGGAGCCATGCATGCACACGGCCGGGCTCGACGGCGACCGAGGGCTCGGCGGCAACAAGGCGAGGAAGACTGTAGGTGAGTTGGGATTAAGTAATATAAAATGCATTAGGAAAAATTCCATTGAACATTTGCATTTAAACTTTGCCTTTTTGAAAATCTTGTGTTGGTTTTGAAAATAAAATTTGAACAACTTTAGGTGCTAAAAAGGAAATAAATAAGACGAGGTAAAATTTTTCTAAGTAGGAGAATGGTTTCGGGCTATTTATCCCAAGAATTATTCAACAAAATTTCTATATGAAATTTTGCTTAGAAAAATCTTTACAACCCCTTAGGATTAGCACCTTGTTTGAATTTTGTAGAAATTCAGGTAAGGTGTTAGCCTCTAATTTTTTTTGTAGAAACTACTTGAGCTTAGTAGTCTACAAAACAATTTTCATAATTTTTGGGCTTCGTTTGGTTGGTGAATTAAATCGGCAAAGAATTCAGCTGTTAATTCAAAAACCAAAAGCTGGTACTGTTCCTCGGGTCAAGTCCAAACCTCACGGTTGAACCCAACCCTCTTCCTGATCAGACCAGTCCGAAAGTGTGCAAGAGATTTGGGCCGTTGGATTTGAAAATCAATCGCCCAGATCGAGTGGAACGTTCGGACCATCCGAACGTTTACGCAATCTGGGCCGCTCATTTTTTATCGGGCCGTCCCAGCAACTTATGCGCGCATTGTTGGATCTTTTTTTGGACGGATCAGATCGAGTGGGCCATTCGGACCATTCGAACAATGCATTTCATCCGAGCTGTTGAATTCGGAATAGACGATCTAGATTAGTTGGGCCGTTCGGACCATCCGAACAGCACAATTCATCTCAGCCATTTGTTTCTAATCAAACCGCCAAGATTAGATCAACTCTTACCGAATCATGGCGTCACTGACTGGTGGGCCCCAAGCACAGGGACCTTCGTCCACCTCGTGCTCGGCCGCGCCAGCACAACACCGCAAGAGCTCCACCGCTCACCGTTTTGACCTCACCGCCAGCGGTTTTCTGCAGCTCAGCTACTCCGGTCGCTTCACCATTCATTGACACGCCCATGCCTGCCCGGACCAACCTTTATCTGCCCGTACAACGTTGTGAAGCTCCGCCACCTTAGCCATGTTTGCCCGAACCTCACCTTGTTAATCTCCGCCCCTCTGCCTATATCAGGGCCCCCTGAGCTTCGCATTCTATTTTCCGACTCCATGTGCTCACTCACTTCTCATTCCACCCACTCAATCGAGCCCTAGAGCTCTAAGAACACAAACCCTAAAAACCGTTGTGCGCCATCCTCTTCATCTCCGGCGTAGTGAAGGGTTTGGTGTCAAATCTATCGCGTCATATTGTGTCACTTAACACCTTGAGTCTTTCCCCTCATTCAATTTAGCTTTTGATCCATAGGAGCTTCCAATTTGGATCTTCTTCTTCGTCTCCGATCAGAACGCCGCCTCAAGTCTCGTCGGCAATTCAATACGCCTCAAGCCAATTCACTGCACCCAAAGCATCGCTAGGACTTAGTGAAGCTTCTATGATAATTGGATTTCACTCTCCTTCACCCGGGTTTCTTCTCCACGTGCGACCAACCTCGCCACCGCACCTTATCGTCGACAGCACGTCTTTGACCATCTCTGTACCTCCGCGTCATTCCGGTACACTCCTAGTAGTCCCTAGATGCTTACTCACGCATTAGTTTGACACGAGCGCAGCTCGTTTGCCCTGTCGTCGTTTGCCGTAGCAGTCCTTCCGCTCGCCGCCACCACGTTGAGCCACCCCAGGGCACGCCGTTGATGCCGGCAGGTGCGGAATAGTGTGTAGTTTCCATTTCTAGCACTCATTTGTCTCGCCGAGCCTCACATCGCCAGCGAGTAGCGCAGCTGTGAGCGCCACCGCGCGGCACTGTAGCACGTCATTAGCGTGCCTAATCGCATCATTAAGATTAACTAAACGTTTAACTGTTGAGTTAATCTTAATGAGTCACTTGCATGTGGGACCAAGCCGTTAAGTTAATTCAAACCTTTAACTTCGCTTGAGTCTATGACATGCGGGCCCCACAGTTTAAGTGCACAGCGAAAACCTCAAGGACCGTCTCACTAACAGTGGGCCCTACTTGTCGGTTTCAACCGGAAATCCAATGGAAAATAGAAAATACGCTTTCAGTTTTAGCCGGAATACGCTTTCCATCAGCGAAGGTGTAAACTCTGATATAACAGATGTGAGAATATGCTTTCTCCGTTAGAAAACATATTTTCCATTTATTCTGGATTTATCAAACTGATTGTAGTAAAAGCTTAATAACTTTTGCTACACAACTCCAAATCTAGTGATCTTAGTCTCTAAATTCATCTAAAATCATGATCTACCTAAATATGTAAAAATATTTTATTTTGGTTACTGTTTGTTTTGGTTTGTTGCTATTTAACTCTTTTCCAACTCTTTCTAGACATCGATCATTCAGGTTATTCTTGCGACGATCAATCGATTATACCTCCAGAACATCAAGAGCAAGGCAAGCACCCCCTTTGACCATATTGATCCCACTATTTTACTTATCGTACTTTGTTTTGCAAATCCTATTATGCATGCGTGTATGTTTGTATGAAAATGCTCTTATCGGGAAATTGGTAGTTGTAAATCCTACTTGTTGCATATGTCTCCTTGAAATATTGATCTCTTACTGTTGTAACCATTAGAGTACGGGTTAGACAATATGTAATGTCATTTGGGAATTTTTTAGTGCAGTTATTGCACAAATGCAACTAGAGCAATAGAATTTCTGAAAAATTGATTAAAGGACAATATGTTAATTTGTGAATTTGGGATTATTTTGCAAAATGCCAAGAGGGGTTACCTCTGTTATTTCATATGAAAATGACGTGAAAACTTTAGTCTTTAGACCCGGGCAAGTTATATTGTATTCTAAAGTGAGGATTGAAACTCACTAGTCGATAGGGTGGAGATGTTGCCCATAGTTGATTAAGGACTGAAGCTAGCAAATCCAGGACTAAGACCTAATCATACCACCATATGTGCTATTATGAGATGGCCGTAGCTAACTAAGTTATCAAAATCTTAGCCTGTATGACAGTAGGGAGAAGTAGTGCACACATTGCCGGGGGATCGGCAATGCCGACACAACTACGGATGCCTCACTTCGATGGGTTTCTATCCGGGCGAAGTCCGAGTTTCTATCCGGGTGAGTGAGGCTCCTCATTCGATGTGTTACCTTCTTACTATCGGGGTTACTATTATTTTATCTCGACGGATGAGGATAAAGATTCACAGGGCTAGTGCAAGGTTAGGATTTGATAATGTAAGGGCTGCGTCGCGAACTCTAGGCTGCTTACCTTTGGTAGTGAGCAGTAACATAGAGATATTTCAGGCAACTGGAATACCGTGTACTATGGGTAAAGTTGTACACCTCTGCAGAGTGATAAACTATTCGAATAGCTGCGCGCGCGGTCATGAGCATGCTTAGTGCGGCTGGTATGGCGGTAGCTTTTGTTTTCAAAACCATTTTGTCACAAAAGATTGCGGTAATGACATGGGGTTTTCCATTTGTTGAGTTAACTGCCATTTCCATGGCTTTGTTGTTATGTCTATAGCGGATTGTCATTTCTATGACTGATTTGCTATTTCTATAGCAGGACTGCCATTTCTATGGTTGAACATGAACTTGTTAGTGCCATTTCTATGGCAAAACTTGATTATATTTTTTTGCTTACAACCGAATAGGGTTGTGAGTGTTTGTTGTTACTTGTTTAGTTACTTTACTTACTATCCTGCACTTACTCTTTCATAAACTACTCTTTCAAACTTCATTGCAAAATATTACTTATGTTTATTGCAAATAAATCTGGCTTTGAGCAAAAGAACTTGTAGAGTAGAGCCATACTTTTGATAGCCTTGCATCTAATATAATTTTGTGATACACTACAAGTCTTGCTGAGTACACAAGTACTCAATCTTGCTATTGTTGTTGGTTTAGAATTTGCAGATGATCTGACGTCAGACGACGAGTTCATTGCACCTGGCACCGAAGGGTTCGGTGACGGGTCTACTTAGGCCTTGTTTCCTTGTCGATTGCTTGAGGGATCAGATGGGCATGCCGCTGTACTTTTGCTACTACTACTACTACTACTATGTTTTTCGCTGTGACTTTACTTGCTCTGATGACTGCTTTTATTTGGCTGGTCGATCGTGGTTTGTAATAACTGTTGTAATAACCTAAGTAGATTGTCCCTTTTGCTTTACTTTAGATTATGAATGTATGATTGTGATGCTAAATGTTGTGAATGTGTATGCTATCCTTTATTTCTAGGACTAGTACTATATACACATAAGATCCATGGGTATTCCACACCCGGGGGTCTAATAGCGCTTGGTATGAGAGCCATACTAACTGTAGGACAAGCCCTAGGTAGAATGGTTAATAGATTAGACTTAAAAATAAAATTTTGCAATCTAACTTAACCATAGGAATGGTTCTTAAATCTTAGAAAGGATTGCTAATCTTTTCCCTCCTAGCATTCCTTCCTCATCTAAAGACTCTTTTGGTCAAATCATCTCATCTTGTTCAAAATAATTCTAGTTTTGAGAGATAGGGTGCTCTTTGAAAATGAAAGTATTAAACTACTTTTAGGACTTTAAAAACTGAGCCAAAGTGTGGTCAAAACATCCCCACAAAGTCCTTTTGAAGTTTCGTCTTCGAACTACTAAGGATACCGCCTTAGACCTCTCTTTTCATAAAATTTCAGAACATGTTGCTTGCTGAAATTTTTGTGATGTACTATCTTATTAAACCTCCCTACTTTCATTTGGAGTTATTTTGAGTGAAATTATAAAGGTCTATTTATATAAAGTCCAAGGGGGTAGAAATACCTGCTTAACAGCCTTAAGGGATTAGTAAGTAAACCTAAGAATGGTTAAAAGTGTGTGCTGAAAATTCTTTCCTAAACTACTGTCATTCTTATTCATAACTCTGGTGATTTGATCTTTAACTCATCTTCTCTTTATAATCTTGTAGATGGTCAACCAGTGGGAGCCGCAGTACCGCACGAGTGCCTTTGAGGAGGGCACACTACAGCATACTCTTTGGGTGATGTCAAGAAGACATTGAGTGGCCTCACACTCCAGACACTACGATCCAAGACCTTGCCGAGTCTGACCTCCATCGAGTACCTTACCCAGGTGCTCATCCAGGGGAGAAACTGTAACATCCCAAACAATGGTGTGTTTTTCAAATGTAATAAAATAAGGATAAATTAAAACTTTTGATGCCTCATGATGTCATTTGAAATTTTTTAGAAATTTTCCCCTAGTAATTCCTATTTTCAAAGATCAATGTTTCTATTGATGGAAGTCGTTGTCCTTAAAAACTCCTTGATCAAATCTTGTGATAATCCTCTAAAAATATTTTTCCTATAATCTAGATCATCCTAGTAACCTCTCTAAAAAATCTCATAATTTTTAGATTTTATTTGCTATTTCAAAAGAGTTAGTCAAACCAGTTTGAACTCTGGTCAAACCCCTAGGGCAGCAGCTTGTGAATTTTCTGGAGAACAATACATTGTACAAAAATTTCTGGAAAAATTGCACACGGTTGTTCTCTAATCCAGCAAGTTTCCATAAAAATTTCAGAATTTTTGGAGCTTCGGAGCTACCTCCAAAAATTCCCTATCTTCTCAGCTTTTTTAAAACAAAACCTGAAATCACTATTCATCGGGCTCAGACCCGAGCCCGACTAGAACCCAAAGTCGACCTGGCTCGGTCTAACCCACTAAATGCACTAACACATGCAGCCGTCCGATCGCGCATCTACGGTCACGAGCGCGTACCCCTTCGGCCTGGGTTAAAAATCGTCACGCGTTAGCGATCGTTCGATCGGGATCTAACGGCTCGCGTCGACCCCTCTCGCTCTCGTGTTGTGTCTCTGCGTCGTGGGCCCGGGCTGTCAGGTGCGTCATCTACCTCGCGCTGGCAAGCGGGCAGAGTCCGCGCACCACGTCGCCGTGCCGCGTTGCCAACTCCGTCAACGCGCGGGCACGGCGTCAACCCACCGCCCTCGTCGACCAGTCCTGGAGCTTCACCTCCTAACGCCACCTCTCTTCCATCCATTACTTGAGCTTAAGTCATCTCGCATCCTTCCTTGTTTGACCATTCTCCCTCTCGGTGGCTGAGGGAGAAGGTGCTCTCTCTTGTTCATCGCCCGGGTAAGCTCAACCCTTTGATGTCCCTCATACTCACCCTTCGATGCCATCTCCATTTTGGCTAATGCCCGCTTCTACATTGCCTTGTAGCTCTCGGTTCTTCAACGTGTCTTCATCACGTCTAGAGCGCGCCCACGACCACCCCCGGTTGCCATCTTCCCCTCCGGTGAGTTTCCCTCTTCCTTAAGTGCGTCACCATGCGCCTTTTGGTCTTAGGAGGAGAACCCCTCAACCAATTTTGTATTTCGGTCGCAGGAGCTCTCGGAATTTAGTTTCTCCCCTTTCACGGCCGTGAGCACCCTTTTCTTCTCCGGCGCCGATCCGGTAAGGCATGTCCCGATTGCCTTCGTTTTCACCATCTACTTGGGCCACTTGAGCAGATCCGATATCTATTTGTTCTCACTTTTGCTCAGGATCTCTCCTCCACGTAACACCATCGCCGCCGCCTCGGGTTCTCGTCGCCGGCCCAACTCTGGCAGCTTCTCCACCTCTAGGTCATCCCAGTGAGTTCACTGAGTCTTCCTTTTACTCATGCGCACGCTTAATTGCCGCGGGCGTCCTGTTTCCGCGATGTGCCATGTTCCCGTAGCACCGCCGCTGCCTTAGCACGCCGCGCCGCCGCGTCAGGCCACCACTGGTCTTGCCGCCGGTGCCATCGGGTGCGCAAGGCCGCGGGCATTCCGTATTGACCACTCACCGCGCCGCGCTTCGCCGCGCGGCGAGCCGCCGGGAAACTTCATGCCACGCGCTCGAAAGTCGTGGCACGCGGACGCACTGCATCGACGTTGATTAGTATTTAATGATGATGATTAGGAATAAATGATGTATCTTTCACTTACATGTGGGCCCGAGGCCATTAGTGCATAGTAATCCTGCGGTGCACCCGTGGACCCTGCTCATGGCTTTCGGTCCATGCACTATGCATGTGGACCAAGTCTATGACAGGCGGGTCCCACCTGTCAATTTTAATCGAAAATTATCTGGAAAATAGAAAATGGCACTGTTCTAGTGACCCCACTGGTCAGTGAGTAGGGCTAGGCTAGCCTGGGTACAAAATGTATGTTATGTTTATATAATTTCCGAAATGCTTTATTTGTGAACTGAAAATTGGTTAAACTTCAAAATTGCATAAGTAATTCATTTTAGCTCCAAAATTGATGATTCAAATTTTGTTAGTTTCCTTTTTAAATGTACTTTATTATAGAAATGTTTTGAATCTTGTTACTATTCCAGAAATCACTTTTGGCAAAATTACTTTAGGTTTAGTATTATTGTTGCACTAAAAATTGCTTTAACTTCAAAAATGCATAAGTATTTTTCTGTAACTCCAAAAAGAGTAAACTCAATTTTGTTAGAATCCTTTGTTAGTGTAGTTTATTGTAAAATAGGTTGCGAGCATGATTCTATTTCTGAAAATCTTATTTTGCATGTAACTTGTGTACTACTTTCATAACTCTGAAAAATCATAGAAAATTCATCTTTGCTCCAAATGAGGTGAATCAAATTCCATTGTTCATCTCATGAGGTAATATGCCCACCATAAAAATTTCAAGTGCACCACTGCTCTGGAAATGTTCACCAAAATAATTATTCCGGATGAACAGTAACCGGTGGCAATTAAATTGGATTTTCTGGAAAACTGACTTTCAAACTGTCATAACTTTTGCATAGAACATCCAAATAAATTGATTCTTGTTGATAAATTCATCTAAAATCATGCTCTACCTTCTGTGAATTTTTCATAATTTTTGGATGAAGTTGAATTGTTGGGTCTTTTCGGTTTTATTCGCTTCTTATTGTGCTTTCGATTCTTTCGCTAGGTTCCAACCAAATTATTGATTGTGCGAGTAAACCTCTACAGCAAGATAATCATCCTCAGCAAGGGAAGCAGTTTGATCATAAATGTCCCATTACTTTCAAGTCTAATACTTTGTTTACAAATTGTATGTATGCATGCATTTGTGTCAAAGTAATTTTCCCGATTAGAGGTAGCTATTCCTATTGCATGGTTGCCCTTAAATTGTTATCCCCTGCCACAAAACATAAGTTATTAACATCGCTGGTGAATTAGAGCCCGGTGATTTAATTATGCTCTTTTATTGTCTTTGCGGTGTCATGCTTAGAATTGCTTAGCTACCGGTAGATTTGGGCGGTTATCGACTTAGTCGATAACTTTGATCACACAAAATTATTATTATAATTATGCTCAGCACCTTGTGCTTTGTTACTTTATAAAGTCAAAAACTGAAAATAAAAATGAAAAGTTTGAGACTTGGGCGCAATGGTTGATGGTGTGATCTTATGGTGTGATGGAATGGTGCCCAAGTCAATCAAGGACCGAGTTACTTGCGCCACTGTACCGAGCAATTTGCGTACTAACCACATGAGAGGGATATGAGACCTCTCTTGTCTTAGTACTTTGGCGCGTGTTAGCTCCGGGTCGCATGGTGGATGTAAGACCAAGAGGTTTTTGGTCATAATATTTGATGATGAATACATTGCCTTTAATAAAGACTTAGTCTTGGTGCTTAAAGTTGAATACATTGTCTCTGGAACATGTTTTGGATCTCAGTTGCTGACTTGCTTTTAAACTCTGTTGAAGTCTATCGAAAATCAGGTTTTGTCAGGATTATCGGTAGTACCGGCTTTGTTTGTGCGGAACTACCGGAGTGCGGTATGACCGCGGGTGTGCAGCTGTAGTACCGCAAGTCACTGAGTCTGAACGGTGTTTTGCTCAAACCGTTCGATCTTGATCTGACGGTTAATATTGAAGTGAACGTTCGGACCGGCTACAGTGTTTTCTAAATCAGACGGTTGTGAAGCGTGGTCCGATCGGCCGTGTCATCTGGAGCGTCCACGTGGCAAAAAGGCTTTGTTCTGAAGTTTTTGAGTTTTTTCGTGTTGAGGTAATACCGGCGTTGTTTTCACGGAACTACCGCTTTGCGGTAGTACCGCGAGTAGTTTACGGTAGTACCGCAAGTCATTTTCTCTTGTGCGTTTTGCTCGATTCGTTAGATCTTGATCTAACGGCTGTTATTGATGTAACGTTTGGACCGTCCGAGATGAAAGCATTGTGAGCTGTTGATTTGAGATCTGACGAATGAAATCATCTCGGACTTGCTACAGGATTCTTAAGATCTGACGGCTGTGAAGCACGGTCCGATCGGCCAACCCATCTGGGCCGTTCGTGCTTCTTTGAGGTTCATGAGATGTTTTGCCAAACATTCATACCGCTGATGAACGCGGTAGTACCGTGTTGTCCGGTAGTACCGTGGTGAAATAACAGTAGTGCCGCGCTTATTCTTGAGAGGGAGAAAGGTTCTGACAGGTACTGTTAAGTCAAAATCGGTAGTCTGCAAGAATTGTGAAACAAGACGACCGTAGGGACGGTAATATCGTTAGATTTGAATGGCGGTAGTACCGCACAAAGGTATGACCGCAAGGTTGCGGTATGGAAATTCCAGAGAGCATGTCTTTGGAAGATCTTGAGATTTCCTGATGAACGGTAGTTCCGCAGTGCTTTGAGCGGTACGACCGCGTGTGCGGTAGTACCGGACGTATAATGGCGGTAGTTCCGATTATGCTCTCGAAAGTTGTCGTTTTGGGGATTTGACTGAGGATATATTAAATTCGTGAGCTATATCTTCTTACATGTTGCATGATAGTGTTTATGGGTGTGAGTGAGCTAATGGATGGTCAAGTTGGATAACTTGTGCCAAGAATTGGTTTCCTTGGTCTTTGCATGTGCAGGTTAGGTGTTGAGGACGAATCACGGTCGGTGATGGGATTGACTCGGACTAGGATGGGGAATCTGAGGTCTTGGAAGTTATGGATGTCAAGAGGTGGTTTGGATCGCGCTGGAGCACGTAGAGATCAAGGGGTGCACGCTGGAAGCTATGAGATCGAGTCTTGGAGGCTTACAGCGTGGAGTTTTGGAAAGACAGATTTGGAAGGTGTTCCCAATCTGGTTGTTTTGAGATAGAGTCTGTATTGGTGTCGTGTTGAACCTGGATAGGACTCTAGGCTATAAGAAGAGGCAGAGGGTGCGCTTTGTGGAAGGGGGGATTTTTTGGATTTTTGACGGTAGCTTATTTTGCTGTTTTGCTGCGGTTTAGAGGTCCTTCATTTTGGGGCTTTGAGGGGTACTTGCTGAAAGCCTTGTAGACACAAATCAAGTTTGATATATAAAATTCAGTTTCGTTCAATTTTGGTTCTTGATTTGTTGATCTTGCTGTGCACCTGAGGTAATACTCGCTGTGAAGTTTTTCATGTCATCCAAAGAGTTTGCTGGAGTTCTTGATAACAAGAAGAAGTTGGAATTCGGGGGTCAATTCGCTGCAATCATTCAACCCCCCCCCTTCTAATTGCCATTACGATCCTACAAGTGGTATCAGAGCAAGGTTGCAATGGCATCAGATCGAGACCGGTTCTTAGGTAAGCTACCGTATTTCAATGGATCGGATTACATTTATTGGAAGACACGCATGGAAGTCTTTCTGCAAGCTCAAGGTAATGTCATCTGGCAAAAAGTTGAAAATCCTTATGAGGTGCCTGCTGTTATTACAAATAACAATACTGTTGATGTTGAAGCTAATGCTAAGGCTAGAAATATTTTGTTGCAGGGTTTGAGTAGAAACGAGTTTGTTAGAATTGCTAATATTAAATCTGCTAACAAGATTTGGACAACACTTGTTGATTATCATGAAGGTTCAAAATCTGTTAAAGGTGTTCGTTAGAACCAATTCAAAAAGGAGTACTCTAAATTTGAGATGAAACCAGGAGAATCTGTTGATGCTTTATTTGATCGCTTTAATAAAATTATTAGTGATTTGCAATCTGTTGATGTGATATACTTAGATTCTGACAATGCGCATCAAATCTTGAATGCCTTGGACATGACTGTTTGGGAGGTTTTAGTCACTACTATCAATCATTCTGTTAATATGGAAACACTCACTTTGAATGATCTCTATTCAAAGATGAAAACTCATGAGATCGATATTTTGGCCAGAATAAACAAGTCCAATTCTTTGAGTTTAGTGACTAACCAAACTGATAGTTCTTCAAGTTTCTCTAGTTTCTCTTTTTCTGCTTTAAGTGCTATTTCAGATGAACATTTGGAGGAGATCCCGGAGGAACAGCTTGTGCTCTTCTCAAATAGGGTGACTAAAGCAATCAATAATGTCAGATCAAGGAGAAGATGAGGTCCAATAAGATGTTTTGAATGTGGTGAGCCTAATCACATTAAGGTGAATTGTCCCAAATTGAAAGACAAGGAAGCTAAGGATGATAAAACACCAGCTCGGCGTTCAAAATTCAAGTTTGATTCAAGCAAGAAGCAAAATTACCGAAAGGCTGTCAACAAGGTTCTTTCAGCACTTGAGGAAATTGGATTAAGCGATGTTGATTTAGACAGCGATAATGAGGAAGACAAAAAGAAGGCAAAAGAGGCTGATTTCATAGGGATGTGCTTTATGGCAAGTAGTGAAGAAATTAATGATGATAATGATCTCTACAGTGACCCTGATGAGGTAAAGCCCTCTTATACTGATTTATCACGTATTGTGCTGAAATTAACAAATGAGCTTAAAAAATACAAAAAGAAAATGAAGAAACATGATCTTGTTGTTGATAGCTTGAATTCTGAAATTGATAGACTTAAAGCTGCTATTCCTGATGATGAATCATGTGAATCATGTCAAGTTTTGCATTCTGAATTGAAAGTTGCTAGGTCAATACATGCTGATTTTGAAGAGTTAAAACTGGCGCATGATTGTTGTAATGATAAGCTAAAACTTGCACATGTTGAAATTGAAAAACTCAAGTCTAGCTCAATTTGTTTAGAGTCAAGTACTGTGAATGCTCAAATTAAAACTTGCTCTAATTGTGAACTGCTAGAAGCTAGGCTTAAGACATCTCAGGAATCCATACAACAAATGCTTTATCATGAGGCACTTTCTTGCACTAATTGTCCCAAACTCACAATTGAGATAGAAGCTTTGACTAGACAATTAAATGAATTTGCTGAAAAAGAAAAGTTGGCTCTGTCTAGTGCTTCTAAGAAAACTGAGAATGGATATGTTAAGTGCACAATCTGTCCTAAATTGGCTAAAGAAAATGAATACCTTAAAGACACTTTGGAGAGGTTTTCTTTTGGCAAGAAAAATCTGAACATGATTCTAGACAGATCTAAAGTGAGTACTAAAAGCCAAGGTCTAGGATTTAATATTGTTGAACATGCCAAGAATCATCCTCCCAAAAATTTTAAGCTTCTTGAACCTGGAAAGTTTGAAGTTGAAACTGTACCTAAACATGTTTTGTTTAAATCTGCCGGTTTTGCAAAGGATCCTTCTATTAAAGAGAGTTCTGTAAAAAGGAAAACTGACATTTCTCATCAAGACAAGTATCACTGCACTTATTGTGGAAAAGAAAGGCACTTGGTTCAGTTTTGCTTTCGAAAAGCTAAGAAAGGAAAGAGAGATAGGTTAAGAAAAGTTTCTCAAGCTCCTTTTGTCTTCACTAAACAAAATGCTGCAGAATTAGGAATTTTTGCATGGTCTGACCAGCGGTATATTCAAAACAGAAATGCTTTTGTTGCTCCTACTTGTCGTGTGTCACAGTATTGGGTTCCTAAATCATGTCTTACTAAACCCAGTACTGTGAGACCGATATTTACTTAATGTAGGTACAACAGTTGAGGAAGGGGAACATATGGTTGGTTGATTCAGGATGTTCTAGGCATATGACTGGTGATTCAAAATGGTTCTCCTCCCTCACTAAGGCATCCATTGATGAATTGATTACTTTTGGGGATGCTTCAACTGGAATTGTGATGGCAAAAGGTACTGTGCGTGTAAATGATAAGTTCATTCTCAAAGATGTTTCTTTGGTAAGTAAATTGAAATACAACTTGTTGTCGGTTTCACAATTGATAGAAGAAAATCTTGAGATAAGCTTTAAGAAACATGCTTGTAGGGTTTTAGATGCTTCTGGAGATCTTGTGTTTAATATATCTCGATTAGGGAAAGTTTTTAAAGCTGATTTCAATCATTCTCTTTCACCTAATGTTAGATGTTTGGTAGCTTCTGAATCCAGAGATCTTTTCTTTTGGCACCGTAGACTAGGACATATTGGTTTTGATTATCTTGTTCGAATTAGTGGAACTGATCTCATTAGGGGGCTGCCGAAATTGAAAAGTGAGAAAGATTTGGTTTGTTCTCCCTGTTGACATGGTAAGATGGTTGCAGCTCCACATTTTGCCATTTCTGTAATCATCACAGATGGCCCTGGACAATTGTTGCATATGGACACTGTAGGTCCCTCAAGAGTTCAATCTGTTGGTGGTAAGTGGTATATTCTTGTGATTGTTGATGATTACTCTAGGTACTCTTGGGTGTACTAGGGTTTAGAAGGATGAAGCTTTTGGTTATTTCAAGGGTCTATTTCTCAGATTGAATAATGAATTAAATGGTGCTGTGAAAGTAATAAGAAGTGATAATGGTACTGAGTTTAAGAATTCCTTATTTGCTTCCTTTTGCTCTGAAGAAGGTTTGGAACATCAATTTTCCTCTTCATGTGTTCCTCAACAGAATGGTGTATGTAACACCCCAGCCCAACATGAGCCTGGAATGCTACTAAATTAAACAAATAAAACGAACTATCTACAACCATCTTACCAAAATTCGGCAGAACCTCCTTTGTATTATTAATCAATACCGGAGGTACCAACAGAATATCATAGGAAGGCATAAATAAAACATCCAATATATGGAGAAGGTACCCTTCCTTCACCATTTAATTCCTATCTATTACAGTTCATCATTAAACTAGATTCACAAGCAGTAATAAATCATAGAGAAGGTATCCTTCCTTCCCATCTTGGTTTACTTATTACAGTTCATCATTAATTCAACATTCACTATCATCCAAGCATATAATATAGTCTAATCCGATAGAGAAATATTTAGCATAATCCAACTTGCTAATCTCAACATTACAGATAGACCAAAACACTCAACCAAATCTATTAATGAAACTTAACAGTTTACTCATTCATATAGAATGAACTACATGGTATGATTTTATTAGGATGAAGGGTAGTGTGTGCAATCCAGTAAAAGCTACTCCCTCCCATGCATGCCGCTCTTGCCAATTGGTACCTAAAAGCACAACAAAGCAAGGGTGAGTCCACAGACTCAAAGAAGTATCAACAAGGCCAAATCTAGAAACACAACACAAAGATTAATATTCACAATTAAACATTACGCTAAACATAGCCTTCATGCTTATGTAATGCAACCATGCAATGCACCTTTTAATCTTTATCTCTTTTCGCATTTTATCGGTAATGCGGGTATACAACCGTCGATGTATACCCATGCCTATGCACTCGGCAATAGGGACCAAGAGCCTATACTCCACAAGTATAGGGACCTTTGCCCATCATCGCATGATGGGGACCTCTTTACTCATTGCCCACATTACACTAATGTGGGGACCTCTAGCCCGTCATCGACATGACGGGACCTCAACAATTCATACTTGGTCACCACGTGACCAAAACTCAATCATGCTTACTACATGCATATGTTCAATGACATTATCTTCTAAACATATGAATTCAACATGTACATAATAACATGTAAGCATTAACCATGAACACAGAAACTCCAACCATAACTTGAATATACCAAGATATATTGTAATTCATCACAATAACATCCATGCATGGCAATCACGATCAAGACACAATCAATCTTAGCAAACAATCATCATTATTCTTTAACCCGAATACTTGCCTTAACCACGCGAGGACGATGGACGCGAAGAAGGCGCTGCCCCTGGGATCACCCTCCCACCTGAACATAATGATAACCCAACTAAGACAAACTTACTGGACCAAAAGCATAAATAAGAGCACAATAGAACTCACTAAACCCCCAAGCGTTTTCAATCTTCCAATTTCTACCGGTCGATTTGGTGTTCACTGCGGACAGTCAACTTCTAAAATACATAACTTTCTGCTCAGGAGTTCAAATAAGATATTCTAATACTTTCTGGAAAGATAATTAAATTATCTAAATAAACTTAGTTGGGGAGCCCTTCTGATTCTACCATATACTACCCCTACCAAGCCAATCTACAGAACATCAATATTCACGTCGGGTTCTCTGGACAGTACACTAAAATTGTCATAACTTTTGCTACGAACGTCCAAATATTGCGTTCTTTGGCTTTCTGGAAAGGTATGGAAATTACCCATCTTTTTCGTTATAACGAGATCCTCTGATTTCACCTTTAACTAAAAGATTAATTCGGATTTCTACAGACTGTCAGGATGTTGACAGATTATCAGGACAGCGACATTAGAAAAATCATAACTCGCTAACCGTTAAACGGATTTGGGCGTTCTTAGCGGCCACGGAAAGCTAAGGACACAACCCAACTTTTTCTAAGAGAAGTCATCCCCAGATACTGCCTCTACAGACATCAAAACTCACGTCCAAACTACTGGACAGAAACGGATCTACTAACCGGTAACGATTAAACAATTAATTATCCATCTAAACTATCGGGATCATCGTTACCCTTGACTTAACGACGAGCGAACACCTCCACCAGTGCCGGCGTGAGGATCCTCTCCTTCCCTCCTTCTCCTCTTCCCTCTTTCTCCTTGTTCGATCGGCCACCGGCAATCTCCTCCTCTTCTCCTTCCTTGGAGGATCGCCGGGAGGAGGACGAGCGTCGCCGGCAGCGGGGGAGACGTAGGAGCAGCAAGGAGGCGCAGGGAGGATGTGGAGGGGCGGCGCCCAAGGGGGTGGGGGCGGCCAAAGGGGGTGGGGAGGGGGAAAAAGGGGAGGGGGGATTGTGGGCCTAGGGTTTGGAGAAATGGGGGGAGGCGCTCCCCCTCATGGGCCCTTGCGGCCAGCCCATAATGGGCCCCCCCCGGCGGTGGCCCGAGGCCCCGGTTGCCAGAAGAACGCGGAAAACCCCCTCTCTTTTCCTGATTTGATGATTTTCTGAATGAATATTTCCTCCGATTAATTAATCTCTATCGATTAATTTAATACTTCCCGATTAAATGTTCCTCACATTTTCGGAGTATTACAGTGTAATTGAGAGGAAAAATAGAACCTTGGTTGAGATGGCAAGAACCATGCTTGATGAACATGCCACTCCTAGGAAGTATTGGGCAGAGGCTATTATAATTGCTTGTCATGTTTCTAATAGAGTATTTTTGAGAGCCTCTTTGCACAAGACTTCTTATGAGCTGAGATTTGGCAAAAGGCCCAGTGTCTCTCACTTCAGAGTTTTTGGTTGCAAATGTTTTATTCTTAAGCATGGTAATCTGGATAAATTTGAAGCTAGATCAACTGATGGCATATTTCTTGGATATCCTCTTCACTCTCGTGGCTATCGAGTGCTTAATCTTGAATCTAACAAAATTGTCTAAACTTGTGAAGTTACTTTTGATGAGGTCAGTACTTGTTCTAGAACTGACATTTCAGGTACACAAGTTCAGGGGGAGTCTGAAAGCATATTTCTTAATGAAGAAGATGATCTTGATCTTGGTAATGACTTTTCTCCCATACCATCAACTACTGAAGATCAAGATCCTACTACTGCTGTTGCGCCACTACAAGTGGATGTTCAAAATATTGAAGACAGTTCGGAACCTTCTGCACCTTTGAGGATTCAGTGACTTCATCCTTCAGAACTGATGATTGGTGATATTCATGAAAGGGTAACACGTTTTAAGTTTACTTCTCCTAACTTACATGCTCATTCTGCTTTTGTTGCCTCCTTTGAGCCTAATGATGTAAGTCACGCTTTATCTGATGAGTCTTGGATCAATGCCATGTATGAAGAATTAGAAAATTTGAGCGTAATAAAGTCTGGACCTTAGTTGAACCTCCTCATGGACATAATGTAATTGGAACTAAATGGGTTTTCAAAAATAAACAAAGTGAGGATGGTGTTGTTGTGAGAAATAAGGCTAGACTTGTTGCTCAAGGATTTTCTCAAAGTGAGGGTCTTGATTTTGGTGAAACTTTTGCCCTCAGAGCAGGACTTGAAGCAATTAGAATTCTTTTAGCCTTTGCTGCATCTAAAGGATTCAAATTGTTTTAAATGGATGTTAAAAGTGCTTTTCTAAATAGCTACATTGAGGAAGAAGTTTATGTTAAGCAACCACCTGGTTTTGAAAATCCTAAGTTTCCTAATCATGTCTACAAACTCTCAAAAGCTTTGTATGGTTTGAAGCAAGCTCCTCGAGCTTGGTATGAGAGGCTTAAACTGTTTTTGCTAAAAAATGATTTTCAAATGGGCAAGGTAGACAAAACTCTTTTCACTTTTAATCATGGCAATGATCTATTACTTGTTCAGATTTATGTGGATGATATTATCTTTGGGGGCTCCTCTCATGCTTTGGTTTCCAAGTTTTCAGATATTATGAGCAGGGAGTTTGAGATGAGTATGATGGGGGAGTTAACTTACTTCTTAGGGCTGCAAGTAAAACAGACCAAGCAAGGCAATTTCGTTCATCAAACCAAGTATACTAAAGACTTGCTTAGGCGTTTTGACATGGCAACTTGCAAACCCATCTCTACACCAATGGGGTCTACAACTGTCCTTGACTCGGATGAAGAAGGTGAGGTAGTGGATCAAAAAGAATACAGGAGTATGATTGGTTCTCTACTCTACTTTACTGCTTCAAGGCCGGATATACACTTTGTTGTATGCTTATGCGCTCGATTTCAAGCTTCACCTCGTGCTTCTCATCGACAGGCTGTAAAAAGAATTCTCAGGTATCTTCAATCCACTTTAGAATTTGGGCTTTTATATTCATCTTCATCCTGTCTTACTTTGAGTGCATACTCCGATAGTGATTTTAGGGGTGTAGGATTGATAGAAAAAGCACATCTGGCACATGTCACTTTTTAGGCACTTCCTTAGTGTCTTGGTCCTCTCGAAAACAATCTTCTGTTGCTCAATCAACTGCTGAAGCTGAGTATGTTGCTGCTGCTGCTAGTTGCTCTCAAGTTCTTTGGATTTCTGCTACTCTCAAAGATTTTGGTTTAGATTTGGGCACTGTTCCTCTTTATTGTGATAACACTAGTGCTATTAACATTGCTAAAAATCCAGTGCAACATTCTCGAACAAAACACATTGATATCAGATTTCACTTTCTTAGAGATCATGTGGAAAAAGGTGATATTGTTCTCCACTTTGTTGAGACTGATTTCCAATTTGTTGATATTTTCACTCAGCTGCTTGATACTTCTCGTTTTGTTCGTTTGCGAAGTGAATTGGGTGTTGTTCATCCTATGGGCTTATTTTGAGGGGGAGCTGTGTGAAATTTCAGAAGCTTTTGCTTTTTATTTAAGTCAAGCCTTTGATTTCAAAAGAGGAATTGAGCTATCTTTATCATATTTATTCATGTGCTATGTAGCCTTGATCTGGACTGGTCTAATAAACTTGTTACATAAATAACTAAAGCTTGACATGGCTGAAATCTTTGACTAGTTTGATTATTGGAATCACTTTGTGTTGTTTATTGAAAAGGATAAGCTGATCTGTGAGTCCTATTTTAAGTCTTGGATTTGAAGCAAAAAGATCCTTGTTTTCAGTCCTGTGTTGCTCACTCCATTTGGCATGTTTTAAAAGATAAAAGGGTTGAGAAAAAGAATATGAAAAGATGTGTGCTTCAAGCATGCCATGCATAGCTGTGTATCAAACAAAAAAAGGGGTACATAACAGTGCTCAAATGACAAGAAGTTTGCTTCAAGCATGCCATACCCAGCTATGTGTTTTTGAAATAAAAAAATGCACAAAAAGTGCCATAATCAAAAGAAGTATGCTTCAAGCATGCCACCTTGGAAAAGAAGTATGCTTCAAGCATGCCACATGCAAATAAAAATTGAAAGTGAAGCAAAAGGATGTTATATGAGATTGTGGCTCATCCAGATTTAAAGTTTGTCTCACTGTTTGGCTTTTCACTTTTTGGTGACTTCTAATTGTGATCTTGTAATCCTTTTAGTCATTGTGTGATATGCCTGTCATGACTCTAAATTGACTTATCACTTTGAAATACTTGTCCAGATATTGCTTTGTGGTATATGTATTTATATGATCTTGTTAGCTCTATTCAACCAAATTGGCTTGGTTCATTCAATAAATTAAACTTCATACAGCTTCTGGACTTTTACACTTCATGCTCTTCTTTTTCGAAATTTGAAGCTCTTGATGATCACATTGCCAAAGGGGGAGAAAATGAGCGGAACTTGCAAAACTTTGTTTTTCCTGTGCTAAAGGAAGTTTTTCTGCTGCTGTTTTTGAAACTCTCTGTTGCTTGCAACTTTGACACTTTCTGATTGCTCTCACTCATTTCTGATTTTTTTTTGGAAGTGTTGTCAATGTATTCATCAAGGGGGAGACTGTAAGACCAAGAGGTTTTTGGTCATGATATTTGATGATGAATACATTGCCTTTAATAAAGACTTAGTCTTGGTGCTTAAAGTTGAATACATTGTCTCTGGAACATGTTTTGGATCTCAGTTGCTGACTTGCTTTTAAACTCTGTTGAAGTCTGTCGAAAATCAGGTTTTGTCAGGATTATCGGTAAGTACCGCTTTGTTTGTCTTGGAACTACGGAGTGCGGTATGACCGCGAGTGTGCAGCGGTAGTACCGCAAGTCACTGAGTCTGAACGGTGTTTTGCTCAAACCGTTAGATCTTGATCTGACAGTTAATATTGAAGTGAACGTTCGGACCAGCTACAGTGTTTTCCAAATCAGACGGTTGTGAAGCGTGGTCCGATCGGCCGTGTCATCTGGAGCGTCCACGTGGCAAAAAGGCTTTGTTCTGAAGTTTTTGAGTTTTTTCATGTTGCGGTAATACCGGCATTGTTTTCACGGAGCTACCGCTTTGCGGTAGTACCGCGAGTAGTTTACGGTAGTACCGCAAGTCATTTTCTCTGGTGCGTTTTGCTCGATTCATTAGATCTTGATCTAACGGCTGTTATTGATGTAACGTTCGGACCGTCCGAGATGAAAGCATTGTGAGACGTTGATTTGAGATCTGACGAATGAAATCATCTCGGACTTGCTACAGGATTCTTAAGATCTGACGGCTGTGAAGCACGGTCCGATCGGCCAACCCATCTGGGCCGTTCGTGCTTCTTTGGGGTTCATGAGATGTTTTGCCAAACATTCATACCACTGATGAACGCGGTAGTACTGTGTTGTCCGGTAGTACCGTGGTCATCCAAAGAGTTTGCTGGAGTTCTTGATAACAAGAAGAAGTTGGAATTCGGGGGTCAATTTGCTGCAATCATTCAACCCCCCCCCCTTCTGATTGCCATTACGATCCTATAGTGGATGTGTGTGTTGTGTTGAAAAAGAAACTTGTGTGTGTTTGGGTGAGTAGTGGTGGAGGTTATCCACTACAAGGAGCATCGTCCTTTATAAGGAGATGAGCATCTTTGATGACTCCGCATCAACATATGGGGCTTCCTCCCATATGGGCGACTCGTAGTTAATACATAATATTGGAAATATCTCGTAGGACTTAACTCCGCCGGCATACCAAAGGAAGTGTGCTTTATTGCGTGGCATTAAGGAGCGGTCTGATATGTGGGTACATTGGTACACCCCTGCAGGGTTCAAACTATTCGAATAGCCTCGTCCTAGGTTATGGACACGCTTGGATACGCCCCGTGAGAACTAGACTACAACATTTAATTAAAACTTGATGTGGGTGGTATGAATAGGGAATTCATGCTATTGTTGTGGTGGCTATTGGGTTAGCCACTTCCAGGATGTCTTGTTATTATTATTACTTAGTATCTCGCTGTTTTTATCAAATAAAATCAGATTGTAAAATTGCTTTAAATCTATTACATTATTGCAAATGAAAACTTGCTTTATGCTGAAAATGAGTCTAGAGCCTCCTCCACTTAAATAAGCTTGCATGTAGCTATTTATATAGGCCTGTTACTCTACACGTCAGTCTTGCGAGTACATTTTTGTACTCATTTGCTTTGCTTAATAAATTGTTGCAGAGGAGGAAGTTGAACCCCAAGGGTTCCACTTTTGCGAGATGTGCGGTGGTTTCGACGACTAGGTTGGTGGCCCGGTTGGTTGCCTTGTGGGTTAAAGGCACACTACTTGGCTTTTGTTTATCGCCATCTTATGGCACCTTGCTTCCGCTGTTATTTAAGACTCTTTAGTTGTTATTTGGCCGGTCGGCCCCTTTTGTAATAACTCTATTATGTATGTTTGCTCAATTGTTTAGTTGTACCTTTGGATTCTATGTGTTGAATGGAATTGATGCATAATTTTTGTATGGGGTATGTGTACTGCACTTCTGGAAAGTACATATACGCCGAGAGTCGTGATATTTGATTTGTAATGCTTGAATCATCTTAATGGTTAAGTATTACAAGTTAAATACCCCGGGTTCTCATAGAAACTTCGGCGACCCAACTTTCCATTGCTACGGGAGAGGCTCTACTGTTCGGATGTCCCTGCTTGACGCGGCTTATGTCACTATCATTTGACTACGACACGAGCTGCCAGCGCTACAGGAGTCATTCTTTCACTTCCTAGCCCGAGCTGTGGACCAAGTGGAGCCTACTTACTAGGTAGAGGGGAGGCAGTTCCTTACACCTCACCTGCACCTCGCAGGCTTGGTGAGGTCACTTGACGGATATCTTCGTCGGGTGTCTCGCGAGCTTCTGGAGGCCCGTCGGAGGATCTGCACACTGGAGGACAGCATTGCTCCTATGGTGGCCCAGGGTTTCTTCTCCCGGGAGCTGCTATACGGAGAGGATGTAGTGCTGGCACCTGCTGAGGATCTACCTCAGCCTATTACTCGTCTGCAGCCCCGTACCCGACGTTCTCGTATGTTGGCCATCGGACATCGCCGTCGGGTGATGGCTCTCTACGCAAATGCAGTAGCTCCTACACAGTCGTTGCAGTGCTTTCGCCACCCCCTTGCTGGACTTGACGACACCGAACACCAGAGTACTCCTTCCTCCACCGCCCCTGAGTCCTCAGGAGCTGCCCAGCGCGACTAGATGGATTATACTACTACAGTCTACATAGAGCTCACTTGTAAGTCTTTAAGTGAGCACTTTTGGGTATTTTGTAGACATAGACCAAGGTGGGACCTCACTGTACTTTTGTTGTAGTATGCTACTTGTTGTGTTCTAGTTGCTCTCTTTTGTATTTCGGAACAACGGGCATGTGTGCCATGTAATGTTTAACTAGTATGTTAAAATTCATGTGTGCTGCCCCTAAATCTTAAAAATATGCATGCTACTAGTTTATATGAAGTTAAAATAGTTTGGGATGAAGTTGCTTACTGACCTACTTAACTTCTACTTTTTCCCTCGTATATTGCGAACATTTGTTTACTCTACCTGCTATTTTGATCAGGATGCCAGTAACCTGCTCAGTTCGCCAGCTCATGGCCATAGGAACCCCCTCTAGATCCCAACTTCCAGAGAATGAGACTCCTGTGCCTTCGCTACCTAATCCCCAACATCCATCAGCAACAATGTATCAGCGGATCGGCCTCGATCATCGCCGCAGTAAATGAAGTTCTCAAGGCCACCACCCACCATGGCTCAAGTGCTCGCCATGATTGATCAAGGATGGCAGACCAATACTTTATTGCTACAACAGTTGGTTCAGAACACTACAGCTCTTGGCACTATCACCGGAGGAAATGGAGCTTCGATCAACCATGCCTCATCCAGAATGGGTGAGTTCATGCGAACTCGGCCACCCACTTTCACATCAGCTACCGATCCCCTTGACACTAATGATTGGCTTCATACAGTGGAGAGAAAATTGGTCATAGCCCAGTGCACCGATGAGGAGAAGGTGTTGTACACATCCTACCAGCTTCAGGGTGTAGCAGCTGCTTGGTGGGAGAATCATCAAGCCACGCTTCCAGAAGGCTAGACTCTTACTTGGGCCGCTTTTAAAGAAGCTTTCCATAATGCTCATATCCCTTCAAGCATCATGGATATTAAGAGATGATAGTTCCATGAACTTCGGCAAGGGAATCAGACTGTGATGGATTTCTTCCACCGCTTCAATTATCTTGCCCGCTATGCAGCCTCTGAGATACCTACAGAGGAAAGAAAGATTGTTCTTTTCCGGGAACGACTTAATGACGAGATGAAGTTGTCACTTGCAGCCCATGATGTCTCCAACTTCCAGGAATTGATCAACAAAGCTATTCGAGTTGAAGATAGCACCCGAGCAGTTGTTGAGAGCCGCAAGCGCAAGTGGCTTGCGCAAAAATCAGCTAGCAGCAGCCAGTCGAGACCTCGAGCCTAGCAGCTGTCAAATGCTCGCCTTCCTACACCACCATCTCAGAGGTCTCAAGCACCAGCTCCCCGTCAACCACAAGCTATGGTTCAACAATATAACCGCCAAAATCATCAGGCCGGTACTCAAAATCCGGCCGCCAACATCACTTGCTTCAACTGCAATGAGCGCAGACATTATGCTAACAAGTTTCCAAAGAAGAATACTTCAGCACCTCAACCTCAGCCATTTGGTGTTCAGCAGTGACCCTAGAGCCCTGCTCAAGGCCCCGGCAGACAGCAAGTGCCCAAGCCGGCGCAAGGCAATGGACGTGGTCATCTCAACCACACTACTACTGAAGAGGCCGACACATCACTTGATGTGGTAACGGGTATGATTCTAGTACACTCGGTACCTATCTTAGCATTATTTGATTCTGGAGCAACTCATTCATTTGTGTCTAAAAAGTTTGCCCTACAACAAGAAATAGAAGCTGCATCTTTACAAAGTACCATGATAGTTCACTCACCTAGATCTGTCATGAAAATAAAATTCGGATGTCTAGTTGTTCCAATTAAAATCAATGGGGTAGGATTCAAAGCCGACCTTGTCATGATAGATACACCTGGGATAGATATAATTCTTGGGATGGATTGGTTATCCAAACATCATGGGGTTATCGATTACGCTAGACGAGCAGTTTCTTTAATCAACTCTGACGGAGAGCACATCGACTTTGACCCCGCATGTGGCGCTCTGTCGCAATAGCCTAAACTCAATTCCATAACCGTCCCAGAACTTAGTTAGGTGCCCGTGGTATGCGAATATCCTAATGTGTTTCCGAATGAACTGCCGGGAATGCCACCCGATAGGGACATGGAATTTGTGATCGACTTGATACCTGGGACATCACCTATATCCGAACGGCCTTATCGTATGGGTTCTGATGAGTTAGCCAAATTAAAGAAACAAGTCAAGGAACAGCTGGACAAATGATTTATTCGCCCCAGCTCATCTCCATGGGGATTGTAACATCCCCAAGTTAATTAATAATAATTAGTATGCATCTTATCAGCATGCATGGCTTTTTGGAAACATTTGCATCATATATTGCACTTGGAAAATCTCAATTAAAGTTTAAACCTACAACTCAAATAGAAGCTCCAAAAGAAAACAAGAACAAAAAAAAACTTTTGATTATCACCTGGAAAGAATTTATTCAAATACTAGAATAATTATCATGAATAAATATAATTTTTCCCAAATTTTTGGAACTCAACTCAACCCTCAGAAAATTCAAACTCAAATCAATAACCTATTCCAAGTTTGAATTTAAACTAAGCAAATAAATCATGAAAAGTAATGTTTAATAATTTTTATGAATACTAGACCTTCCCAAGAACACCCCTGAATTATTTCAGAATTTTTAGAAATTTATTTCTATTTTTAAAGCCTCGGTCAAATCTGTTGAACTGTGGTCAAACTGATTTCAAAACTCGGGCTCGTTACTGTTTGATCGACTCGGACCTAACCGCACCAACCCGACTCAACCTGACCAGCTAGTCCGAGCCGCTTTTCTCTCTGCCGCTGACCTGTGGGCCCCACCCGCAGGTCATCTTCTCTAGCGCGCTGACGCGGTCAGGGCGCGCGCCCCACGCGCCATGGGAGCTCTGAGCGCCTCTGCCGCGCCTCCGTCACGGCGTTCACCCACCGCCCTCGTCGACCAATCCCCAAGCTCCGTTAGCTCATGCCGCCTCGATCTCCGCCAATCCTCGAGGATAATACCTCCCCGAGCCCTCCATTCTTGCTCATTCCTTCTCTCAGGGATGAGAAGGAAGAAGCTCAATTGAGCACCACGCCTGGGTAAGCTTTGACCATGTGGTTCTCCTCCCTTCTACCTTCTTTGCCTTCTCCAATTTTGCTAATATGAGCTCCTACTTTGCCTTGTAGTTCCTGTTCCATCTTCGCGCTATGAAAAGTACTAGAGCGCGCTCCCGAGGACATCCTCGTGTCAACTTCCATTATAGTGAGCTATTTCTCATTCTTTGCGTGTCACTTTCAACCTTTGAGATTGAGTAAGTGTTCCCCTCAATTAATTTCATCAGTTCACCGCAGGAGCTCTCGGATTTTAATGTTCCCCTTTTTGTCGGCCAACGCCACTTTTCACCGTCCTTTGTCGGAACCGGTGAGCCACTCTCAAATTACTTGTGATAACACCTTAATTGTGGCATTTCTTAGCTTTCCCGACCGTCTTTTGCCTTTCTTTTTGCTCAGAGTGCTTTCCCCACGTTGAGCCCTTCGCCGCCGGCGCCATTGACGACGACGAGGATCCTCTGGTGCTCCTCCGCCCCCAACTTCACCACAGTGAGTTTCCTTAGGGTCCATAGGGTCGTTTCCGTCGCTTCTTGTGAGCAGTGTTCCCTAGTACTGACCCGTCGCCGTGCATGTGTCGTAGCCACCGCACCCGGGTGCCGCCGGAGCTGAAGACGAAGGCCCTTGGTCACCATGTCCCTTCTTCAGTGTCGCAGGAGCCTAAGGAGTCTGGATCTAGCACCAGATTTCCCCTGGGAAGCCCTCTACTTCGAGCTTCCTTAGCACCCGTACACGCCTCCTCCGCTCAACACCGCCGCTGGCGCGCCACCGTGCCTCTTCGCCACTGAAGACACCATCGAAAGGTAGCCCCTGCTATTGTAGTTCCATTTTGCCCTCGCTCGTGCACCCTCCGGCCTCCCCTCGCCGTGGCAAGAACGCCGGCTCACAAGACGCTTCGCCCTGCTGTCGGAAATTCGATCAAAACCGTAGCTCTTAATTAACCAAATCTCCAATTAGTTAGCGCTAATGAATGCTTAGTTACTTAATGGCTGTTTTAATGCGTTAGTGTTTCACCGACTTGTGGGCTCGTGCGATCGATTAGGTGGTTGTGCAGTTTATGAAGTACGCTTTTCTCTTAAAGGCAAACGTAACTCCTATGTGTTAATTTCAGACGTACGTCTTTATAAACCGAAGGCGTATTCTGTAGAGCTTTTGCCGTCACTCCAACTGTGACCAGTCTGAGTTGACCCGATCAAAACTTTGACCCCGGGTCCCACCGGTCAGTCCCTGCGGCTAGGTTGGCGTCGGTATAAAAAGAACTAAATGATTTATAAAATTCGAAATCCATTAATTTATACACTGAAAAATTGAATAACTTCTAAAATGCACAACTAATTCATTTTAGCTCCAAAAACAGTGAAACCAATTTTGTTAATTTTCAGTTTAAATGAACTTTGTTATAAAATTGGTTTCAAACATGCCACTATCCCAGAAAATATATTTGGTGAAAAATGATCCGAAACTAAATTTATTTATACCCTAGAAAATGCTTTTAACTTTAAGAATTCATAACTATTTCATCTTAACTCCAAAATGGATGAAACCAGTTTTGATAATTTTAATTTTAAGTGAACTTTATTTTAAAATAGGTTTCAAACATGTCTCTATAACAGAGAAGGTAGTTTTGGAAAAATGATCCTTTAACTCTATTATTTTTACTATAGAAAAAGGTTGATAACTTTGAAAATATATAACCATTTCATAAAAACTCCAAATGAGGTAAACTCAACTATTTTGGTCTTATAATATTATTCTATAATTATCTATGTAATACTTTGCCTCACCACTATTCTACAAATTTTGGCCAAATAATTAAATTACATGAATTAAGACATATTGGAAACTAAAATTCAAACCATCATAACTTTCACATAGTAAATCCAATTGGAATAATTCTTTCACCTAAATTCATCTAAAGTCATAATCTACCTACTGTATAACTTGTTGATGGGTTGTTGTTGTGTGTTGGACTTGGACGGGTGATAGGGTGATGAAGGGGTAGTCCCGGATTCGCCTTGCCCCGTCTGGGTATTTGAGGACCGGTCTGTGGTGTGATGAACCAAGTCTTATGTACAACCACACGCCGGGATAATGGCGAAGGCTTGGCTTAATAATTTGTTGTGTGTTAGCTATCAAAACACAATCAGGTTGGCAATTGTTGTTGTTTGGTTTTAATGGCTCTCTTGTCAATCTGGTGGGGGCATGTTACACTTTTCTTTTCTTGCCCTTAAGGGTCTTTTTATGCTTGCCGTGGCAAGAAGGAACTTACTTACACAACGGGGTTCACCTGTAGTGCTAGGCGACTTGAGTCTGCTACGGGATTCTGATCCTCGGGTGGTTTGATAGTTAGGACATGACATTGTAACGGCCTGGTTATGATATCTTAGTCACACTCCTATGGAAGAGTGCATGGTGACATTACAAGGTATTCATATCGTGTGGGTAAAGCTGTACACCTCTGCAGAGTCAAATGAATCTATTCGAATAGCCGTGTCCTCAGTTATGGACATCACTTGTGGGAAAGCATGCACTGTTAGCTTATGGGAAATTAAGTTGGGTTATGGTTAAAAATATTATGTCTTTATGTTAGTTTGTCCAGATCTGAAATGTTATCTCGAACGGGATGTTCGTTTGTTAATTTGTTATGGAATGATTTGTGTCACGGATGGTATATTCGTGTGATGATTATAATTGGAGATTATATTGTTGTTGATCATTACTTACTATTATACAATGTTTTAAAAAAAATGGCAATTTGAATCTATACTGTTTATCTAATTGCAAAACTTGCTTTATGCGAAAAATTGACTAGTGTAGTAACCTTCCTTTGACACTTACATGCATCCTTTTTTTTCTTGAAAAGTCTCGCGAGTACAACTTTGTACTTAAAAATTGTCCATTTGTTCAGGTGAGAAGTTATTCAAATTGGGTAAAGTACTTCAGATGCTACGACTTTAATCCCAGTTGGTTGCTTGTGGGATTGTGGG
Organism: Phyllostachys edulis; assembly: GCA_036346405.1. Classification (NCBI taxonomy): domain Eukaryota; kingdom Viridiplantae; phylum Streptophyta; class Magnoliopsida; order Poales; family Poaceae; genus Phyllostachys; species Phyllostachys edulis. Next base: position 15,751,335 of record CM070552.1, read on the forward strand.
CATGCCAACTTGGTTATTCCCTTTTTATTTTAAGTTTGTCTTCCGCTGCGATTTATTATTTGATAATTACTTTTGGCCGATTGGCCCTCTTATGCAAACTTGTACATTATGTTTCTATTCAATGATGTTGTATTTACATTTCCATTTATTCTTGTATATTGTGTATGGATGTGAATACAATGTTGTGTTTGGATATGTGCATGTTAGTCACTGATCCTTGGGAGCTAACATGAGACACCTATCCGGGTACTCGGAATCGTTTTCGTTTCATGTTAAGTATTGTGCTCTTTCAGCGTAATTACTTAGCTTGACACGGATCTGATCTCGGGGTCCCCACAGGGATGTCCCGCATTGTTCGTCACGAAGAAGGACGTCAGCTTACACATGTGCATTGACTACCGCCCTCTGAACGAAGTCACCATCAAGAATAAATATCCTCTTCCAAGGATTGATGACATGTTCGATCAAATGAATGGTGCCTGCATTTTCTCCAAGATAGACATGTGAACTGGGTATTTCCAACTCAAGGTCAAGCCTGAAGATATTCCGAAGACTGCCTTCACCACCCGTTATATATCTTTTGTATGAATATACCGTAATGTCCTTCGGGCTTACCAATGCTCCTGCGAATTTCATGAATCTCATGAACAAGGTCTTTATGGAGTACTTGGACCAGTTCGTAGTGGTCTTCATCGACGATAATCTCATCTACTCCAAGACTACGGAAGAGCATGAATAGCATTTGCGTTTAGTGCTCGACAAGCTGCGTGAGTATCAACTGTATGCCAAGTTCAGCAAATATGAATTATGACTTAAAGAAGTCGGATTTCTAGGCCACATTCTATCCAAAGGAAGTGTGGCAGTAAACCCAATCTAAATCCAAGAGGTTCTAGATTGGAAGCAATCCCGAACCGTTCATGAAGTCCGAAGTTTTCTTGGTTTGGCGGGTTATTACCGTCGATTCATCGAGAACTTCTCCAAGATTGCAAGACCGATGACTCAACTTCTGAAAAAGGAAAATAAGTTTGAATGGACAGCCTTGTGCGATGAGAGTTTCCGCGAGCTAAGGAAAAGGCTCACATCAGCTCCAGTGCTCACTTTGCCAGATATACATAAAGACTTCACTGTATACTGTGATGCATCTCGCCACGGCGTTGGATGTGTGCTAATGTAAGAAGGCAAGGTAGTGGCTTATGCCTCGTGTCAGCTGCGGCCACATAAAGCTAATTACCCAACCCATGATTTGGAGTTAGCAGCAGTAGTCCATGCTCTAAAAATTTGGAGGCATTACCTTATCGGCAACCGGTGTGAGATATACTCGGATCATAAAAGCCTGAAGTATTTCTTCACACAACCAAATCTTAACCTAAGGCAATGAAGATGGCTTGAATTAATCATAGACTACGACTTAGGCATTCATTACCACCCTGGTAAGGCCAATGTAGTAGCCGATGCTCTAAGCCGGAAACTTCACTACACGAGTGCATCGATCGAAGAGAATCAATCGATGTTACATGAAGAATTTAGAAAACACAACTTAGAAGTAGTTGAGGAAGGGTACGTTGCCACCATGGTCCTGCAACCTACTCTCGAGTCACAAATCCAAGCCGCTCAACTCGAGGATCCGGCGATAGCCGAAATCAAGCGAGATTTACAAGAAGGCGGAAAATCAGATTTTTCCAAAGGCTTGAATGGATTAATTATGCGCGGATAGCATCTCTGCGTTCCCAATAACCAAGATATCAAAGAGCTAATCCTAAAGGAAGCTCATGACACTCCCCTCTCTATTCATCCCGGAAGCACCAAGATGTACCGAGTTTTACGAAAACAATTCTAGTGGCCCGGTATGAAGAAAGACATCACCGTACATGTTGTTCAGTGCAACGTATGCCAGCGTGTCAAAGCAGAACATCAACGACTCGCAGGGTTACTTCAACCCCTAAATATTCCTGAGTGAAAATGGGATGAAATTGCCATGGATTTCATCAGAGGGTTGCCAAAGACCCAAAAGGGGCACGACTCCATATGGGTGATTGTGGATTGCCTAACCAAGGTAGCCCACTTCATTCCGGTCAAGACCACCTATAATGGAGCCAAGCTAGCAGAACTTTATATGGATAATATCATCTGTCTGCATGGCGTGCCAAAGATCATAACCTCTGATCGAGGACCTCAGTTCACTTCCCGATTTTGGGACAATGTACATGAACTATTGGGAACCAAGCTATTTTTCAGCACGGCATTCCATCCTCAAATCGGAGGCCAGACCGAAAGGACAAATCAAATACTTGAAGACATGTTATGAGCCTGTGTGCTATCCTATAGCACTAACTGGGAGAAATGCTTAGCGCTTGCTGAGTTTTCTTATAACAACAGCTTCCAGGCTAGTCTCCAAATGTCTCCATTTGAAGCACTATATAGAAGAAAGTGTAGAACACCACTGCTCTGGTCCGAAGTCGGAGAGCGACAATTCTTTGGACCTACCATCATTCAGGAAGCTCAAGAGCAGGTAGATGCGATAAGGAGACGCTTGAAGGAAGCACAGTCACAACAAAAGAGCTACGCCGATCGTCATCGCTACGAGCTGACCTTTGAAGTAGGCGATTTTGTCTATCTCAAGGTCTCACCTATGCGAAGTATCCGCTATTTCCAAGTTTGTGGGAAATTGGTACCAAGATATATCGGTCCTTACCGAATTCTTCCAAGAAGAGGCGAAGTAGCTTATCAGTTAGAGTTGCCACCTCAACTTTCAGACGTACATGATGTCTTCCACATATCTTAGCTTAAGAAATGTCTTCGGACTCGTATCGAAACTGTTCCTTTGGAAAGCCTGGATATCCAACCAGATCTATCTTACCGGGAGCAACCAATTCGAGTTCTAGAAGAAGCCACGCGCCATACGCCAAGCCGTGCCATCAAAATGCTAAAAGTAGAGTGGAGTAACCACACTGAAAATGAAGCTACGTGGGAACAAGAAGACCGGCTTAGAGCCGAATTTCCTTCGTTCTTCTATGAGCCTACCGAATCTCGGGGATGAGATTCTTTGTAAGGTCTGTAACATCCCAAAATCCTAATCTTGGGATTAAGTAATATAAAATGCATTAGGAAAAATTCTATTGAACATTTGCATTTAAACTTTGCCTTTTTGAAAATCTTGTGTTGGTTTTGAAAATAAAACTTGAACAACTTTGGGTGCTAAAAAGGAAATAGATAAGACAAGGTAAAATTTTTCTAAGTAGGAGAATGGTTTCGGGCTATTTATCCTAGGAATTATTCAACAAAATTTCTATATGAAATTTTGCTTAGAAAAATCTTTACAACCCCTTAGGATCAGCACCTTGTTTGAATTTTGTAGAAATTCTGGTAAGGTGTTAGCCTCTGAATTTTCTTTTTGTAGAAACTACTTGAGCTTAGTAGTCTACACAAAATTTTTCATAATTTTTGGACTTCGTTTGGTTGGTGAATTAAATCGGTAAATAATTTAGCTGTTAATTCAAAAACCAAAAGTTGGTACTGTTCCTCGGGTCGAGTCCAAACCTCACGGTTGAACCCAACCCTCTTCCTGATTGGACCAGTACGAAAGTGCGCAAGCGATTTGGGCTGTTGGATATGAAAATCAACCACCCAGATCGAGTGGAACGTTCGGACCATCCGAACGTTTAGGCAATCTAGGCTGCTCATTTTTGATCGGGTCATCCCAGCAACTTATGCGCGTACCGTTGGATCTTTTTTTGGACGGATCAGATCCAGATTAGTTGGGCCATTCAGACCATCCGAACAACGCATTTCATCTGAGCTGTTGAATTCTGAATAGACGATCCAGATTAGTTGGGCCATTCGGACCATCCGAACAGCACAATTCATCTCAGCCGTTCGTTTCTAATCGGACCGCCAAGATTAGATCAAATCTTACTGATTCATTGCGTCGCTGACTGGTGGGCCCCAAGCGTAGGGATCTTCGTCCACCTCACACTTGGCCGCGCCAACACAGCACAGCACCGCAAGAGCTCCGCCGCCCACCGTTTTTGACCTCACTACCAACGGTTTTGCTGCAGCTCAGCTACTCCAGTCGCTTCGCCATTCATTGACACGCCCATGCTTGCCCGCACCAACCTTTATCTGCCCGTACAACGTTATGAAGCGCCGCCACCTTGACCAAGGCTGCCCGAACCTCACCTTATTAATCTCCGCCCCTCTGCCTATATAATGGCCACCCCGAGCTTCGCATTCTCTTTTCCAACTCCATGCGCTCACTCACTTCTTATTTCACCCACTCAATCGAGCCCTAGAGCTCCAAGAGCACAAACCCTTAAAACTGCCGTGCGCCATCTTCTTCGTCTCTGGCGCAGTGAAGGGTTTGGTGTCAAATCTATCGTGTCATATCGTGTCAATTAACACCTTGAGTCTTTCCCCTCATTCAATTTAGCTTTTGATCCACAGGAGTTTCCAATTTGGATCTTCTTCTTCGTCTCCAGTAAGAACGCCACCTCAAGTCTCGCTGGCGATTCAATACACCTCGAGCCAATTCACTGCACCCGAAGCATCGCCAGGACTCAGTGAAGCTTCTACGATCATTGTATTTCACTCTCCTTCACCTGGTTTTCTTCTCCATGTGCGACCAACCTCGCCGCCGCACCTCATCATTGACAGCGCATCTCCGACCATCTCTATACCTCTGCATCATTCTGGTACACTCCTAGTAGTCCCTAGATGCTTATGCGTGCGTTAGTTTGACACGAGTGTAGCTCATTTGCCCTGTTGTTGTTTGCCGTAGCAGTCCTTCCACTCGCCGCTGGCGCGCCACCATGTTGAGCCACCCCAGGCCATGCCATCGGTGCCGGCAGGTGCACAATAGTGTGTAGTTTCCATTTCTAGCACTCATTTGTCTCGCCGAGCCTCACATCACCGGCATGTAGCGCAGCCATGGGTGCCACCGCGCGGCACCGCGATGATGGCACTGTAGCACGTCATCAGCGTGCCTAATCGCATCGTTAAGATTAACTTAACGTTTAACTATTGAGTTAATCTTAATGAGTCACTTCCATGTGGGACCAAGCCGTTAAGTTAATTCAAACCTTTAACTTCGCTTGAGTCTATGAAATGCGGGCCCCACAGTTTAAGTGCACAGCGAAAACCTCAAGGACCGTCTCACTGACAGTGGGCCCCACTTGTCGGTTTCAATTGGAAATCCAATGGAAAATAGAAAATACACTTTCAGTTATAGCCAGAATAGGCTTTGCATCAGCGAAGGCATAAACTCTGTTATAACAGACGTGAGAATACACTTTCTCTGTTAGAAAACGTATTTTCCATTTATTCTGAATTTATCAAACCGATTGTAGTAAAAGCTTAATAACTTTTGCTACACAACTCCAAATCTAGTGATCTTAGTCTCTAAATTCATATAAAATCATGATCTACCCAAATATGTTAAAATATTTTATTTTGGTTACTATTTGTTTTGGTTTGTTGCTATTTAACTCTTTTTCGGCTCTTTCTAGACATCGATCATTCAGGTTATTCTTGCGACGATCAATCGATTATACCTCCAGAACATCAAGAGCAAGGCAAGCACCCCCTTTGACCATATTGATCCCAGTATTTTACTTACGTACTTTGTTTTGCAAATCCTATTATGCATTCGTGTATGTTTGTATGAAAATGCTATTATCGGGAAATTGGTAGTTGTAAATCCTACTTGTTGCATATGTCTCCTTGAAATATTGATCTCTTACTGGTGTAACCATTAGAGTACGGGTTAGACAATATGTAATGTCATTTGGGAATGTTTTAGTGCAGTTATTGCACAAATGCAACTAGAGCAATAGAATTTTTGAAAAATTGATTAAAGGACAATATGTTAATTTGTGAATTTAGGATTATTTTGCAAAATTTCTAGAGGGGTTACCTCTTTTATTTCATATGAAAATGACATGAAAACTTTAGTCTTTAGACCCGGGCAAGTTATATTGTATTCTAAAAAAGTGAGGATTGAAACTCACTAGTAGATAGAGTGGTGATGTTGCCCGTAGTCGATTGAGGACTGAAGCCAGCAAATCTGGGACTAAGAACTAATCGTACCACCATATGTGCTATTATGAGATGGCCATAGCTAACTAAGTTATCGAAATCTTAGCCTTGCATGACAGTAGGCAGAAGTAGTGCGCATATTGCTGAGGGATCGTTAATGCTGACACAACTGCAGATGCCTCACTTCGACGGGTTTCTATCCGAGCGAAGTGAGGGACTCACTCAACGAGTTTCTATCTACGTGAGTGAGGCTCCTCATTCGATGTGTTACCTTGTTACTATCGGGGTTACTATTATTTTATCTCAACGGATGAGGATAAAGATTCGCAGGGCTAGTGCAAGGTTAGGATTAGATAATGTAAAGGCTGTGTCGCGAACTCTAGGCTGCTTACCTTTGGTAGTGAGCAGTAACATAGAGATATTTCAGGCAACTGGAATACCGCGTACTACAGGTAAAGTTGTAGACCTCTACAGAGTGATAAACTATTCGAATAGCTGCGCTCGCGGTCATGACATTCTTAGTGCGGTTGGTATGGCGGTAGCTTTTGTTTCGAAAACCGTTTGTCACAAAAGATTGCGGTAATGACATGGGGTTTTCCCTTTGTTGAGTTAACTGCCATTTCTATGGCTTTGTTGCTATGTCTATAGCGGATTGTTATTTCTATGACTGATTTGGTATTTCTATAGTAGGACTGCCATTTCTATGGTTGAACATGAACTTGTCAGTGCTATTTCTATGGCAAAACTTGATTATATTTTTTTGCTTACAACCGAGTAGGGTAGTGAGTGTTTGTTGTTACTTGTTCAGTTACTTTACTTACTCTCCTGTACTTACTCTTTCATAAACTGCTCTTTCAAACTTCATTGCAAATTATTACTTATGTTTATTGCAAATAAATATGGTTTTGAGCAAAAGAACTTGTAGAGTAGAGCCATACTTTTGGCAGCCTTGTATCTAATATAATTTTGTGATACACTACAAGTCTTGTTGAGTACACAAGTACTCAATCTTACTATTGTTGTTGGTTTAGAATTTGCAGATGATCCGACGCCAAACGACAAGTTCATTGCATCTGGCACCGAAGGGTTCGGTGACGGGTTTACTTAGGCCTTGTTTCCTTGTCGGTTGCCTAAGGGATCAGATGGGCATGCCGCTGGACTTTTGTTACTACTACCGCTATGTTTTCAGCTGCGACTTTACTTGCTCTGATGACTGCTTTTATTTGGCCGGTCAGCCGTGGTTTGTAATAACTGTTGTAATAACTTAAGTAGATTGTCCCTTTTGCTTTACTTTAGATTATGAATGTATGATTGTGATGCCAAATGTTGTGAATGTGTGTGCTAGCCTTTATTCCTGGGACTATCACTGTATACACATAAGATCCACGGGTATTCCATGTCCGGGGGTCTGACAACGACATCGAGAGCGAGCGAGGCGAGGTGGTGTCGACACGACATCATGGTGGATGCGGCGGTACCGGGATGACTGTCATGGACGAGGAGCCAGATGTGGATCCAGACAAGTGGCCGAGCGGACATGGTATCGGCGATGACTATGGCGGACGTGGAGCCGAGAAGATGACGCCCGGTGGCGATTCGCACGCCTAGCGTTGGGGTAAAATCTTTAGTATTGTTTTTGTTACCACGCTATGATATTAGTCATGTATGTTGCATATTAGTCATGAGCATGGCATCTATTTATGTGTTACACCCTTATTTTAGTGAACAATAATATTATGCATTTCATACCATATTTGTCATCTTGGAGCATGTGCATAAGTTGTCATAATTTAAAAACCCTAACATTTAGAACCAAATCTAAAAGCTTGAAACAAAACTCCAAAACAAAATGCAAGTAAATGCTAATAAAGAACTCTAAGAAATAATTTAATCAAATACTAGATTAATTATCACAAATTAAGATAATTTTTGTCAAATTTTTAGAGATCAATTTGACCTTAAGAAAATCTTTGTTCTTTATGGGATCTACATCATCCCAGAAGCATCTCTTAAAAATTTCATATTTTTATGAATTTATTTGCTAATTTTAAACCCTAAGTCAAACTGAACCAATTTGAATTTTCTTTGGTCAAACTTTTGGACTCAGATCGCACCCGTTAGGACTGTAGCGACCCGTGCCATTTGTTTCGGCTGGACCAAGCCAGCTTGCGTGCACCCGTTTCAACCGCACCGCTTTGCCTTATTTCGCTGACCGCCTGGGCCCGCCATGTCAGTCGCTCATCCTCGTCTTCTCCGCGCTGGTTCAAGCCGTGCCAGCACCGTGCGATGCAGAGCGCGAGGTGGCGTTGCGCCCGCGCGTTTCATCGCATGCAACCACCACTTGTCCTCGCATTGCTGAGATGATTCGGTCTATTTTCGCCATGCACGCTCGCCCTCGTTCCCTCCAGCGAGGAAGCCATAAAAACCCTTGCTCACTCTCTCGGCCAAACTGACAGAGCTCTCGTTTCTTCCTCCTCACGAAGGAGTATCCTCCCATTCTCACACTCTTGTTCTTCCACGTTTATGCCATACTCATCCTGCTAATTTGAGCTTTTGACATTGCTCGTAGTTTTGGGACCATGGCCTTGTCTTTTGGTTGACCAGAGTGCGCACCGAAGGAAGTTTTCGTGTCATCTTGATATCCGGTGAGTTCCTTTCGTTTTCCTTCGCGTCATATCATGTTCTAGGGTATTATGAGAAAAACCCCTCTCTTAATTTCATCTTTGATTATATAGGATTGTCGGATTTCGTAAATCCCCTTTTTCTAGCCAAAATCACCCCTTTTGTCTCCAACTCCGGCCGGGTGAGTCATTTCTCAATTCCTTTCCATGGTAGCATCTTATATGCATAAGTAAACAATTCCGACCAACTACTATTGGTTTCCTTGCTCAGGTCATCGTGTCACCATGGACTTCTTATTGTCGTGTTTCGGTTATACGTCGCCGACGAGCTCCAGAGCTTCTCTAGTCATCTTCCAAGCTCAAGTAGGTCCCTTATGACCCCTAGTTGCATTAACAAGCGTTTAATTGCTTTATGTGTCACCAAATTAGCGTAGTCGTTTTTGCCGTGTTTTGCACTGCCCCTCCTCCTCGTCGTGCTACCACTGCGGTTCATCGCCGGCCAAATTTCGGCCACTATCTGGACCGCCGTCCTATTGTGGTTCCATTTTAGTCTTCGGTTTGAGTAGCCATGGACCACAGCTCCGGCTAGCCGCAGGCCAATCTCACGGGCCAAGCTACTCTGTTGTTGGACGCCCCGACAACACTGTAGCTAGACCATTAACGGTTAACCACTATTGTTAGGGTTAAGCGAATGATTAGTGTTTTAATGTTGTCGTTAACTATTTCGCTGACGGGTAGGACCACGCGCAAAACCACATGTTTTAGCCACTGAGTTCAGCGCTGTGACGCTGATGCATGGGCCCCTTTAGCCGGGTTAAGTGATTGCGTAAGTTAATTAGTACGTGTTCTGTTATAGGGAAATGTATTTCATTTACATTGATTTTCAAAAGTACGTTTTTGTTTCTGGGAAACGTATTTTCAAATTTACGTCTTCAACGCGTCGCTGCGGCTGGGCTGGGTCAAGGCTAACTAGGTCAACGGTGGACTTGGGCCTCACTCGTCAGTGTGTAGGGCGAGGTGCGGCTCGGTAGAAAAAGATTTGAATACATTTTCAAACCCCGAATTGATTTAATTTTGCACTGAAAATAGTTTTAACTTCTAAAATTCATAAGTAATTCATTTTAACTCCAAATTGAGTGAAATCAATTTTGTTAGTTTTAGTTTTTACTGAAATTAAATCTGGAATAACTTTTAAACCTGACCCTATTATAGAAAAATTCGTTAATTAAATTAATTATACATTAAAGGCTTTAATATTATAAAATTCATAACAAATTCATATGAGCTCCAAATAAAATGAAATTTTCACCAAAAATTTCTTAAGTCAGAAGCATCCTATTATAATTTTATCATGCATTTTCTGTATTTTTTTGCACTTTGTCTTTTCTTTTCTCGGTATTTACTTGCTCTTGCTATTTTAGATTCTGGTTTTTCTGACGTGACTGAATATACTTATGATCAACCTAAGATTGAACAAGTGGATTATAATCAAGGTAAGCATCCTCTTACAACATTTTGATCCCAGTTTTAATAGTTTAAGTATTTTTAAATGCAATGGTAATTGTGTGCATGCTATTTTGTGTATATCAATAATTTTGTGAGTCTAGTTAGTTATATCCTAATCATTGTGGCTTATCCTTAATCAATTCATGCACTTATTCTTAAGATAGAAATTAGGTGTTGAACAAAATGGTCTTTAGATAATTGCTTAGCCATGCAAGTCTGTAGACCAGTAGTTTGATTGACAAGATTATCTTGTCGGTTATGGGAGACACTAAATGAATTATAGATTCGGTTTCTTTGTTCAGATTGTTAAAACTGAAACTTAAGTCTAAAATTGTATATGAAAAACATGGTTTAAATCTAGACAAGTGCTTGATAGTGATGGTGCCTTCGTGCACGAGAATTGGGTAATGTAGTAGTCTTTTTTGGATCATTAAGGACCAAACTTTGGGCTGTCATGCCAAGAACAACTTGTACTTCCACATGCTGGATTGGGGCTAGTTTGGTCAAGTAGGGGGACGGCTTTATTGAACTGGAACACAGGTGGTGTGAGGACATATTTGTTTGATCATATGTTCATAGGGATCCTATTGCAATGTAATATGTGCGAGTGAGCACAGTTTTAGATTTCAGTTATTGGGTCAGCATTCCCAACACAACTTGCATGCCTTGGCTAGCTGACTCTATCAGTAGCTTGTACTAAGCGGGATTCGCATGCATGGGTGTTTCAATCTAATAAAGTGTTCTCGCTAAAAAGTACCAAATCTTGATCTACCTGACCAACACACCAAAGGAAGTGTGTCATTGTCCGAAGGCTTACGGGCTGGTTGAGTTGTGTGGGTAAAGATGTACACCCCTACAGGGTTAAAAACTATTCGAATAGCCGTGTCCCCGGTTATGGACAATACTTGGTTTTGATAGACATTATCGTTAGACTCTGAAATAAAATTTGACATGGGGATACTTGGTATCGGCATGAATGGGTATTCATGCATGTCAACAAGTGCATGTCAACAAGTCAAAGTGGACAGCCATTTTGATTTGTTTTGAGTTATGTTTAAATCTTTATTACTTGTTGTTTTAGTCCAAACTTATTTACAAAATGGCCTTTACAAAAATTAGAAAGTGTAGAAATAAAACACGTTGCTTAATGCAAAACTAATGTCATTATAACCTTTCCTTTGAACAGCCTTAAGCATATATAAAAATTCTACTCCTTTGGTTAGGTTCTACTAAACACTTTCTTTTAGTAGTTTCGTGTAAGTCTTGCGAGTACCTTCTGTACTCAGTTGCTATAACCACTTGTTGCAAGTGAGGACGATTATGTGTACGACACATCCATTAGCGCCGATTATGGCGACGCTAACGAATGAGGTTGTTTCTACCTCCACTCAGTCGCCTGAGGGTGTTAGGGCACACTTAGTGGTATTTTGGTGTTTATAGTTGTTTCCGCTGCAGACTTTTGTTTTTAGTTGAACTTTGGTCCCTTATGTAATTAATGTACTGAAACACAGGTCTTGTAAAGTTTTGTTATAAATATACGGCCTTTGTGTGACTTTGTACAATGTTGTTTAGGATATATGTACATTAATATTTGATCTTGGGAATTAATGTATGACACATATCCAGGAACTTGAAATTGGGTTCGTTCCTTGTTAAGAATTATACCTTTGGTATAATCTTTTAATTTGGAATGCATTCAATCTCAGGGGTCCTCACAGCGTTGGTATCAGAGCCATACTGACTGTATATTAGAAATAGCATGGTCGTTAGCATTAGTAAGTCTTCTTGAAATTATTTTCTAGATAACAAAATAATTTCAGAAAAATTTAAGTATGACATATTTTATTTCTTATCCATCTTAGTGTCAATTCTTACCCCAACTTTCTGTTGGATTTACAAACTAATTTGCTCACTTACCTTGTCTTTTTGTCTATAGATGAGCGGGTGGTAATTGGTGAAGGAAACCCGTGCTGAGGAGGTGGATGGATACCCGACATTACTGCGGGAGATGATGTGGAGGGCTAATTTCACCTACCAACTGGAGTATGCTATCTATTGCCGAGACCGAGGACCTGGGATGGAGGAATATCGAGCTGTAGTCAATGTTATGGCATGACAGGTGACGGGAAGCATTCCATACTGTATCCAAGTACATGCCACCTCTAAAGCCATGGCTATTCAGGAAGCAGCTAGTGGGATGATGTAACATCCCAATTTTCAGAACTTTAAAAATCCTTTGAATAGTTAGTAGGGAGAAAATTCACCATTTGGATTTATTTGAATTTAAATTAAAAGCTTAATATTGGACCTAGTGTAACAAAACAATTTAATATGACTAAAGTCAACATGAACAATAGTCAAAATTATTTTATTTGGATTCTATGAGCTTGGATATATTTTCTGAATTTTTCGAATTTTTCCAAGTTTATTTGCTATTTTCCATTGCTTATTTGAATTTCTGCTATTTTCTTAAAAAGAAAAAGCTATTTAAAACTCCAATAGTGTTCGGCCGATTTTCTCCCAAGATCGCTCATCTCGGCCCAATCCTCCGTGAGTCAGTCCGATCCGAGTTGGACGCTTGATCTCGCTTCGCAAGGCTCTCTCTCTCTCGACGCGTGGGCCGCCTCGTCTCGCCGCCAGCGGCCCGCTTCTGGTCGCCACCTTCGCTCTTCGTCTCGCGCGTTCTCTCAAGAATCGCCATGGGCGGTCAACGCCGAAGCCAGAACGGCGCCTCAACCTCCTCGCGTCCTCTGCGCGCAGGCGCCACGACGCCCACGACCCCACCGCCACACCTCACGACCCCCTCATCCTCGCGCCGGTTGCGCCCATCGCTGCGAATCGCCGCCGCCACGATCTCCTCGTCACCACGCCGCCTGGTGCCTCCGGCCCCTATAAAGGCACCCGGGATCGCGCCGCCCGCAACTCAAATCCCCAACCCACACTCTCCCCGAGCCCTTGTGCCGCCGCAGAGCTTGTAGACCAAATTCGCCGCTGTTCGACGAGCAATCCCGTCACAACCGGCCGCCGGGCCTCGACGCCTACACCGGCAGATCGCGCGATCGAGAGGAACCTCGGAGTCACCTTCATCTCGTTGGAGGAGCACTCTAACGCCAACGCCATCGCCGTCGAGCCCGCACCTCCTCCTCCGCCAAAACCTCGCCGCCGGCCGCCTCGCTCGTCCGTAAGCACCCGTGAGTACACCCTCGAGATCCCCGTGTTCCCCTCCACCTCCCTGTACCACTCATCGCCGTTAGCTCGCCGCCGTTCGACGGGACCCTTGGTTCCCGTGCACCGCCACCCTCGCCGCCGTCCACGTCGACACCTCGGCGCCCACACAGCGTGTCGTCTGCGTGGCGCAGCGTCGGCAGCCAGCGCCAGGCTGGCGTGGCGACCACCCCGCCCAGATTTAGAGGCTCTCAGAGACCCAGCCATCAGTGAGCCATGCCACTGACATGTGGGCCCCACATGTCAGGTTTTCTTTTTATTATTTCATTTCCGGAAAATCCTTCGCTGACGTCACCTTGCGCAATAATTAGAATTTCCTTTAGAAAAATAATTCGGGAAATTGTTAAATAACAGATTTAGGTTTAAATTTGTAAAATTCATAACTTTTGCATCCAAACTCCAAATTGGGTGTTTCAAATTTCTAAATTCATATAAAATTAAGATCTAGCTAATCAAATCAAAATTATTTAAATTTGACTTTTGTTTAAATTTAGAAATTCATTTAAAATTCAAGAGATAGGTTAAAACTTGTAAAATTCATATCTTTTGAATCCCAAATCCAAATTGGATGATTTAAATTGCTAAAATCTTGGAAAATTATTGTCTAGTTAAATAACATATAATTATGTAATTTGGAGTTCAGTTTAGTTTTAGAATTTAGAATTTATTTAATTTCCAAATCTAGGTTAAAATTTGTAAAATTCATAATAATTGAATCCTAACTCCAAACCCATTCTTTCAAATTTCTAAATTCGTCTAAAATCCAGATCTATCTACTGGAGTTTTTTTGATTATTTTATTGGAGTTATTTGCTTCTGGTTTTTATTTAGTTTTGTTTGTTTGTGTCGCTATAGTAGACTTCGACATTCCGAAGAGTTGAAGAAGAAGGACCTTTCCACGACCAAGATCAATTCCTAGATCCTTTTCAAGGCAAGCTATGCCCTTGACCATTTTGCTTCCCAGTTTTATAAAAGTATTTTAATTCAAATTATCGTGCATCTTAATTCAAGTATTTATTTAAAAGCTTTTGGGTGCGAGTTAATTCCAAATTGATATGCCTCCATTGTGTAATTGTTAAGCCTTGATTCCTTGTCGCCCTAGTGGATAATTAGTTGGTAATATTGTAGCACCAACGTGGGTTGGTTAGTTATGATTAGATTGCTTAGCCATGCCATGACTCACTTGTCATGTATATTCTTTGTTATAAATTGACTAAGTGAATATGAAACTGTGTGAACAAACTGTGTGTACTATGTGTCTTTGTGGCATATGTTGCACTTAAATCAACCGGGGTGGTAAAAGGTTTTAGACTGAGGCAAGGGGTGGATACTTGTGTGAAAGGGTGGACTGTGGACTGTGTGAATATTAAAAATCTGTGTGTCTATGTGGTTTAGTTAGCTGGAAGTCTTGCCTTGGTCAATTAAGGACCTCACCATGTGCGCTATTGAACTGAGCTTCCTGTACGACCACATGCCTGTTTTGAGACGGGCCTAGCATAGTAGGATAAGGTATCTCAAATGCTTTGTTATGATTAGTGTTAGCTACACTAATTGTATCTTGTGGGTAAAGTGTACAAACTCGCAGAGTGTAACTTAATCTATTCGAATAGCGCGTCATGATCATGGACAATGCTCGGGATTTGACACTAGGGTAGATTTTCATAAACTGTGTGGGAAGGGAGCTATGTGATTAAATCATCTAGCTATGTGAATAACCTGTTAGGCTGTGTGTGTCTTTGTGAAATAACTTGTTAAAATTATTATCGTCTATTTGTTTTACCTGTCTTTAATCTATTAATTGTATTTAATTGCAAAAGTTGCATTTATGCAAAAGAGCCACAGAATGCCTTCCTTTGTAAAAAGCCAACATATATATATTTTGCATCTCTGTGGTGTGGCTTGCGAGTACGGTGTGTACTCACGCTTGTTTTGACGAATCAAGCAGAGGAGGAGTCTTCACCAAAGATTCGAGGACGAGTACATCAAGGTGCCTCGATCAGAAGGTCTTGATCCCATCGGTTTCTGTGGCGGACCGATGGGGTGCCACTACCGCTTATGTTTCGCGCCGCTTATTTCCTATGTTAGCCTCCTGTGGCTCAATAGTTGTAAACTCGACCTTAAGGTCAAAACCATTATTTGTTAATCAAAGTTAATCGCTTATGTTATTATTCGCCAGTATGGATCGATTGCCATCTTTGTTGACACTGTGTGCACTAGCACGATCCTGGGCTAGTGCTTTAAACACAGAGGGTCCCGAACCTTAATTTTGGGTCTCGACAAAAGTGGTATCAGAGCCATACTGACTGTAGGTCTTGACCTTAGTTAGATCGGCCGCCTTTAGAGTGTCCAAATTATTTTCTAAAAGAAAATTAACTTACAAGATTAATGAATTGCTTAACTCCTCTCATATCTCTCTTGACTCATCTATTGCTATAATTTCTTTCCTCTCCCCACTGTTTTATCGTGGTTCTTACCTCTTGTCTTTCTTGGCAGATGCCTTACCTTCAGACCTTCGGAGATCGCAGAACGGAGGACTTGCCGCAGAGTGTGGAAGCCGCCGCAGACACTTGGAGGGTTCGACCGCCTGATGTACCGTGGCGGCCAGTACATAGTCAATGGACGAGATCGAGGTGTGGTTCTGCCACCGACGGTCTCACGCCGGAGGAACACCGAGGTAGTAGCCCTTGGACGTTTCAGATTAGGAGGATCACCTTCACGCAAGGAATCCAGAGTCGCCACGCTTGGCCATGCTTCGAGTTCCGCCACATCTACGCGGAAGAACTGCGAACACCGCCTTCCGCTACCATCCCGAGAGCCGCTTCAGGAGCTATTCGCGCACTTTCCGTCTACCAACGGGAAGGCAATGCCACTGTGGTGCATCTCGCACGGTTCACAAACCGCCAGAGGAGTCGCTGGAGATGGCCGCCACCGAGCCGAGGTGCGCCTTATCGCCCGAAGAAGCCGAGAAAGGATCGCTGCCTTAGAGCAAGCTCTCTACGGTCAACATGAGATCAAGATGATCAAGAGGAAGATCCGAAGAAGTTGAAGAGGATCCAGAGGAGATTCCAGAGGATCCAAATGAGCTCAAGACACCAGAGGAGCCGGCCACACTGCACTCCAAAGACACCTACTCCTCTGCACCAGATCCGGGGCATCGTAATCCGGCCATGAGATGCCACCACTTCGTGGTCTACACTAGGCGGGGCGTCGCCGTGGTTTTGGAGGCTTTCTCGAGTAGTCTGCTTAAGTTCCAGCTTAGTCGCTTAGCCAGCTTCTTTTCGAGTCGCCTTTAGGCGGTAGCTTGTGTGCTTAGGTTCGCTTTATTTTCTGTGTGTAAGCATGAGCCGCAAAGGCCCTTAGGCATTTGTTGCAGCCATGCTATTAAGCTATTAATGAAGATTATTTCATTCAAGTTTCTTAAGTCTGTGTTTGTTGGGTTTAATCTATTCCCTGCCTAGTTCTTAACTCACCTCGTGTTTCTACCTTATCTAACCTATGGAACCTCACCAGATGGTTCAAACTCGCAATGTCGCCGCAAGTGGATCCGGAGCCCAAGGATCAAGGCAATGAGCAAACCTCGTGGGAACAAGTACACCCCAAGCACCACCCCGACTTGCAGAACTTTGAGCTTTCATGGCAAAGACAGACGCAGATGATGTACACCATGATGAACCGGATGCAGGCCATGAACAACAACAACAACCACCACCATCATCGTGGAGGAGCCCCGATCGCTCATGGTCATCGAGGACCATCCAAGTTGGTCAATTCATGAGAACCCGTCCGCCAACTTTCTCTGGACATGTCACGCCAAGAGAGGCGATGATTGGCTTCAGCGTGATTGAGAGGAAGCTACCGATCACCCAATGCGGCGATCATGAGAAGGTTTTGTATGCCACCCATCAGATGGAGGGCATAGCTGCTGAGTGGTGGGAAAACTTCTGCGCAACCCATGAGCACCGCAGAATATCACTTGGGAAGAATTCACCGCAGACCTTTCGCCAAGATCATGTACCAAGGCATTATGGATCTCAAGAAGGATGAGTTCCGTGCTTTAAGCAAGGGACTATGTCGATGATCGACTACCAATAAGTTCTCCCAACTAGCTCGCTATGCTCCAGAGGATGTCGCTCCGGCTGTGTCTCGCCAGAGTCGCTTCTTGAAGGGATTGAACTCAGATCGCAAGTCAATCTACTTGCTCACACCTTCCTGCATTTCAGAGTTGATTAACAAGGCGTTGGTCATGGAGGACAAACGCAAAGAACTGGAGGACCACCGCAAGCGAGAATGGCTCAAAGAGGAAGCCACCACCACAACAAACAGAGGGCAAGGATAGTGCCACAACAGTTTAATCGTTTTCACCTCGAGTTCTTTTCAGACACTGCACCACCTTCAAAGACTCGCCCTTTTGTTCGAATTCTCAGAAACCCGACACCACCAACCCCACCCTCAGGAACAACAACCGCAGAATGAACCAAGAGTGTGTTACAATTGCCGCCACCAGGGCATTTTGCTAATCGGTGTCCTCGAAGGAACTATCACTCCAAACCGCTTCAACCTTGGAGCAACACCGCCAAGACCCCAAAGAGAACAACCAAGGAGTTTTCAGGGAACCACCAACCAGAGGAACGCCGGTCGATGGTCGAGGTCGTGTTAATCACGCCACTGAAGAAGCTCAGAAGCACCGGACGTTGTCTTGGGTAAGTTCCTAGTAAATTCAAGACTGCCTGCTCGCTTGATTCTCGAGCTTCAGATTCGCTTGTTTCGAGTTTTTGCAACTAAGAATAAGTTGGAAGTTATGCCTCTTAAGCTTAACTCATAGTCCAAATACCAAGCAGAGCTAAGTTCTAATGTGGGTTGTTTAGGGCTAAGTTACTCATAGTCGAGTTGAGTTTCTAGCTAACCTAATTATTTCGACACCCAAACCATAGATGTCATCCTTGGTATGGATTGGTTAACCAAGCACAAAGCCGCTTTGGATTGTGGTCAAGAGCCGCTATAATCGAGGATACCAAAGGAAACAAAGTGGAGTTCCTAGCTACCTCAGTGCGTAGTGGACATTTGATAGTCAATAGCCTGAAGACCGTCGCGTTGGAAGATGTGCCAGCCGTCAAGGAATATCCAGATGTGTTCCTAGAAGAACTACCAGGAATGCCACCGGATCGTGACATCGAGTTTGTCATCGATCTAGTGCCGAGAATAGCACCCATCTCGAAGAGACCGACGGATGCCCACCGATGAGTTAGTAGAGATGAAGAAACAGATAGAAGAACTTTTGGAGAAAGGTTTTAGAGGCCTAGTTCGCGCCATGGGGAGCGCCATCTTGTTCACAAAAAGAAGGACGGAAGCATGAGAATGTGCATCGACTACCGATCTCTCAATGAAGTCACCATCAAGAATAAGTACCCATTGCCTTGATAGATGATCTGCTTGATCAAATGAAGGAGCCGAGTGTTCTCAAGATTGATCTGCGATCAAAGTTATCATCGCTGAAGATTTGTCCTAAGGATATACCTAAAACCGCTTTCTCAACGCTGCACGGACATTATGAGTTCCTAGTCATGTCCTTTGGCCCGACTAATGCCCCCGCCTATTTCATGAACATGATGAATAAGGTATTCATGGAGTATCTAGACAAGTTTGTAGTCGATTCATCGATGATATTTTGGTTTACTCCAAGTCAAGAAGAGCATGTCAACATTTGAGATTAATTCTAGAGAAGCTCAGGAGCATCGGTTGTATGCTAAGTTTAGCAAGTGCGATTTTTGGAAAAAGAAGTGGATTTTCTTGGTCATGTAATGACAAATGCAGAGTAGCATTGACCCCAAAGAAAGTTAAAGTCAGATACATTGGGAACAACCCAAGACCGCTACTCGATTCGCATTTCTTGGGATTAGCAGATATTATCGCCGTTTATTGAAGGATTTTCATCAATTGCTAAACCTCTTACGCAATTGTTGAAGAAAGAGAAAAGTTTACTCGACCTGACTTGTGAAGAAAGTTTTCAAGAATTGAAGAAGCGTTTGACTTCAAATTTCAATCACGATTCTCGCCAGATATTCGCAAGGATTTTGATATCTATTGTGATGCTTCGCCAAGGATTAGGGTGTGTCCCGATGCAAGAAGGAAGAGCCGCCGCTTATGCGCCAAGGCGCTTGAGGCCTCATGAAGAAAATTACCCCACCCATGATCTGGAATTAGTCAGAGTGCATGCTTTGAAGATTTACGCCATTACCTCATCGGTAATCGCTGTGAGGTATACATGATCATAAGAGCACGAAATATATTTTCACTTAGTCGATCTGAATATGAGCAGAGGAGATGGCTAGAGTTTATAAAGGATTATAATCTTGGAATCCATTACCATCTGGTAAAGCCAATGTCGCAAGCAGATGCTTTGAGCCAGTAAGAGCCATCGCAATGCTTTGGAAGTGAAAGAGCCTTGTTCGTAACTTCAAGAGGAATTCCGTGTCAAGCTAGAAGTAGTATCCAAGGATTCAGAGCAAACTTGGAAGTGCAAATCTACTTTGGAGAAGCAGATTCGCAAGCTCACCAAAGACTCGAGTTCTCCGACATTAAGAAGAGGATGATGAAGGGAAGTTCAAGGACTTCACAAAGGATGATCAGATATCTTGTGGATCAATGGACGATTTATGCTCCAGATATTGATGGATTGAGGCAATTTAATCCTCAAGGAGGCCCATGACTCAAAGTATTCGATTCACCCCGTAGTACTAAGATGTATCGGGATGTTAAGAATAAGTTTTGGTGGCCGAATTTGAAACGGACGCCGCAGAGTTCGTTGCCTTGTGCGATGTGTGTCGAAAGTTAAAGGTAACATCGAGGCCAGCAGTTCATTGTAACCCTTGAAGATTCCAGAGTGGAAGTGGGAAGAAATCGAATGGATTTCATTACCGGTTTACCCAAGACTCAATCGTGCTACGATTCGATTTGGGTAATAGTGGATCGTTTGACTAAAGTTGCCCATTTCTTACCAGTCAAAACCACGTATTCAGGAGATCGTCTAGCAGAGCTATATATGTCAAAGATTGTCAGTTTGCATGGTGTACCTAAGAAGATTGTGTCAGATCGAGGATCTCAGTTCACCTCCCGATTTTGGCAGAGTTTACATGAAGCCTTAGGGACTCACCTGAATTTCAAGATCGCAGATCACCCCAGCATGGATGATGATCGAAGGGTTAATCAAATATTGGAGGATATGCCGAGAGCTCGCGGCGCTAGCAAATGCTACCCGCTGGGATAAGAGTTTACCATATGCGAATTCTCGTACAACAACAGATTATCAAGCCGCTTTGCAAATGTCACCGTTTGAAGCTTTGTATGGTCGGGCTCAGAGAACCCCGTTGAACCGGTCGAAACAAATGAACGCTGATCTTTGGTCCGGATATTATTCAAGAAGCAGAAGAGCAAGTGTCCATGATCAGAGAGAGAATGAAGATAGCTCAGTCGAGGCATAAGAGTTATGCCGACAATCATCGCCGTGATCTCGCTTTTGAGCCGTAAGATTTTGTGTATCTCCGAGTTACGCCTCGAGGTGTGAAAAGGTTCCATGCCAAAGGGAAACTTGCCCTCGGTATGTTGGTCCGCTCAAGATTTTGGAACGTCAGGAGAAGTGGCTTATCGATTAGAGCCGCCACAATCGCTAGCGAGTACACAATGTCTTTCACGCCTCGCAATGAAGAAGTGTCTTCGTGTGCCGAAGAACAAGCACCGCTGGAGTCAATTGAACTAAAAGAAGACCTCACCTACAAAGAGCGGCGGTCAAGATTCTCGATGTCGCAGAACGCCTGACTAGGAGCAAGACAGATTCGTTTTGCAAAGTGCAAGTGGAGCCACCACTCGGAAGGTGAAGCAACGTGGGAACGTGAAGAAGAGTTGAAAGCCGAGTTCCTAGCCTTTTCTCCAGTTTACTTTCAATCTCGGGACGAGATTCCTTTAAGGGGGGGAGGTTTGTAACATCCCAATTTTCAGAACTTTAAAAATCCTTTGAATAGTTAGTAGGGAGAAAATTCACCATTTGGATTTATTTGAATTTAAATTAAAAGCTTAATATTGGACCTAGTGTAACAAAACAATTTAATATGACTAAAGTCAACATGAACAATAGTCAAAATTATTTTATTTGGATTCTATGAGCTTGGATATATTTTCCGAATTTTTGGAATTTTTCCAAGTTTATTTGCTATTTTCCATTGCTTATTTGAATTTCGCTATTTTCTTAAAAAGAAAAAGCTATTTAAAACTCCAAATAGTGTTCGGCCGATTTCCTCACCCAAGATCGTTCATCTCGCCCAATCCTCGTGAGCCGTCCGATCCGAGTTGGACGCTTGATCTCCGCGCCGCCTGTGCCTCGCCTCTCTCGACGTGGCCGCCTCCTCTCTCCGCCTAAGCGGGCCCGCCATGGTCGCCACTTTTGCCGTTTTTGTCTCTCGCTGCGTTCTCATACAAGAATCGCTATGGGCGGTCAACGCCGAAGCCAGAACGGCGCCCAACCTCCCTCGTCCTCTGCGCGGCGCCACGACGCCCACGACCCCACCGCCACACCTCACGACCCCTCATCCTCGCGGCGGTTGCGCCACGTTCGCAACTACCGCCGCCACGATCTCCTCGTCGCCACGCCGCCTGGTGCCTCCGGCCCCTATAAAGGCACCCCGGATCGCGCCCTCGCAACTCAAATCCCCAACCCACACCTCTCCCCGAGCCCTTGAGCCGCCGCAGAGCTTGTAGACCAAATCTCGCCGCCGCTTGTTCGACGAGCAATCCCCCACAACCGGTTGCCGCCGGGCCTCGACGCCTACACCGTCGGCATCGCGATCGAGAGGAACCTCTGAGTCACCTTCGCCTCGTTGGAGGAGCACTCTAACGCCGTCGCCGTCGAGCCCGCACCTCCTCCTCTGCCAAAACCTCGCCGCCGGCCGCCTTCGCTCGTCAGTAAGCACCCGTGAGTACACCCTCGAGATCCCCGTGTTCCCCTCCACCTCCCTGTACCACTCATCGCTGTCAGCTCGCCGCCATTCGCCGGGACCCTTGGTTCCCGTGCGCCGCCGCCCTCGCCGCCGTCCACGTCGACAGCCACCTCAGCGCCCCGCATGCGTGTCGTCTCGTGGCGCGCCGTCGGCACACACGTGTCGCCAAGCGTGGCGCCCACCCCGCCCAGATTCTGAGGCTCTCAGAGACCCAGTCTACCGTGAGCCATGCCACTGACATGTGGGCCCCACATGTCAGGTTTTCTTTTTATTATTTCATTTCCGGAAAATCCTTCGCTGACGTCACCTTGCGCAATAATTAGAATTTCCTTTAGAAAAATAATTAGGAAATTGTTAAATAATGATTTAGGTTTAAATTTGTAAAATTCATAACTTTTGCATCCAAACTCCAAATTGGGTGTTTCAAATTTCTAAATTCATATAAAATTAAGATCTAGCTAATCAAATCAAAATTATTTAAATTTGACTTTTGTTTAAATTTAGAAATTCATTTAAAATTCAAGAGATAGGTTAAAACTTGTAAAATTCATATATTTTGAATCCCAAATCCAAATTGGATGATTTAAATTGCTAAAATCTTGGAAAATTATTGTCTAGTTAAATAACATATAATTATGTAATTTGGAGTTCAGTTTAGTTTTAGAATTTAGAATTTATTTAATTTCCAAATCTAGGTTAAAATTTGTAAAATTCATAATAATTGAATCCTAACTCCAAACCCATTCTTTCAAATTTCTAAATTGCCTAAAATCCAGATCTATCTACTGGAGTTTTTTGATTATTTTATTGGAGTTATTTGCTTCTGGTTTTATTTAGTTTTGTTTGTTTGTGTCGCATTATAGTAGACTTCGACTTATTTGTTGGAAGAGTTGAAGAAGAAGGACCTTTCCACCACCAAGATCAATTCCTAGATCCTTTTCAAGGCAAGCTATGCCCTTGACCATTTTGCTTCCCAGTTTTATAAAAGTATTTTAATTCAAATTATCGCATCTTAATTCAAGTATTTATTTAAAAGCTTTTGGGTGCGAGTTAATTCCAAATTGATATGCCTCCATTGTGTAATTGTTAAGCCTTGATTCCTTGTCGCCCTAGTGGATAATTAGTTGGTAATATTGTAGCACCAACGTGGGTTGGTTAGTTGCGATTAGATTGCTTAGCCATGCCACGACTCACTTGTCATGTATACCGTTATAAATTGACTAAGTGAATATGAAACTGTGAACAAACTGTGTGTACTATGTGTCTTTGTGGCATATGTTGCACTTAAATCAACCGGTGGTAAAAGGTTTTGGACCGAGGCAAGGGGTGGATACTGTGTGAAAGGGTGGACTGTGTGGATCTGTGTGAATATTAAAAATCTGTGTGTCTATGTGGTTTAGTTAGTGGAAGTCTTGCCTTGGTCAATTAAGGACCTCACCATGTGCGCTATTGAACTGAAGCTTCTGCACGACCACATGCCTGTTTTGAGATGGGCCTAGCATAGTAGGATAAGGTATCTCAAATGCTTTGTTATGATTAGTGTTAGCTACACTAATTGTATCTTGTGGGTAAAGTGTACAAACTCGCAGAGTGTAACTTAATCTATTCGAATAAGGCGTCATGATCATGGACAATGCTCGGGATTTGACACTAGGGTAGATTTTCATAAAATGTAGGGAAGGGAGCTATGTGATTAAATCATCTAGCTATGTGAATAACCCGTTAGGGTCGTGTGTGTGTCTTTGTGAAATAACTTGTTAAAATTATTATCGCTCTATTTGTTTTACCTGTCTTTAATCTATTAATTGTATTTAATTGCAAAAGTTGCATTTATGCAAAAGAGCCACGTAATGCCTTCCTTTGTAAAAAGACAAAGATATATATATTTTGCATCTCGTGGTGTGGCTTAAGTAGTACGGTGTACTCACGCTTGTTTTGGCGAATCAAGCAGAGGAGGAGTCTTCACCAAAGATTCGAGGACGAGTACATCGAAGGTGCACGATCATAAGGTCTTGATCGATCGGTTGCTGTTCGTGGCGGACCGATGGGGTGCCACTACCGCTTATGTTTCCGCCGCTTATTTCCTATGTTAGTTTCTGCGTGGCTCAATAGTTGTAAACTCGACCTTAAGGTCAAAACCATTATTTGTTAATCAAAGTTAATCGTTTATGTTATTATTCGCTTGTATGGATCGATTGCCATCTTTGTTGACACTGTGTGCACTAGCACGATCCTGGGCTAGTGCTTTAAACACAGAGGGTCCCGAACCTTAATTTTGGGTCTCGACAGATGATGAGCCTTCTTCGTTATGATTTGATGGAGTTGTCTCAACCACCCTACTATCCCTTCCTGAAGCGAGGTCCTGGAGTAGAGCTGAACACGTTCGATGGGATTCAGTTTGGAGAAGACCCACACGTGGGCCAGTTGACAAGGTTGGTTTACATTATGGACCAAATCCATCGCTGCCATATGTACGAGCTGTGGGAGACCTGATGCTGTCTTAGGGAAGCCCAGGAGTACCTCATGATCGGAGTCAGCATGAATCGCATTTCTTGTAACATGCTTTATGGTGACAACAAGACCTCCCCAGCTGCTGCTACACCACTAGATTATCGACTTCTGGAAGTGCGGGGCATGTACCTACTTATGGACAGCGTCGCCAAGCCCGGATGTCTGTAGGTTTTCCTCGTGCACAGCGGCCAGCACCCCCTGGAGGTCATGTTCTTTTGCTAGGCTCTCTGAGGCGTCTCATTAGTCCATTGGACCCTGTAGACACAGGATCACCTGGAGCTCATCTTTTAGATGAATTCCCAGTGAACTTCAACTGGGATCACTTTGTTTAGGCCTTGGATGATGAGCACTCATTGCTAAGGGTTGTAACCAACTAGTAGCTATCCCTAAATAAATGTAATAGGATAGGACTTGTATAATTATGTATGTTCCGTTGTAAGACTTTTGTTTCGGGCAGTGGCCCTGTTGTCTACAGACATCTATGGATGTAACTGTGCTGAAACTTTGCTATTTGTTGCTTAATGGATCTTGTGTTCTTTTGGTGTTGATGTTGGTGCATTTCATGTCATTATGCATGCTAAGTTTAGTACCTTCCCTTGTTGTCGGAGTGAGGACATAGTGTTTGATCATATGTTCATAGGGATCTGATTGCAATTTAATATGTGAGAGTGAGCACAGTTTTAGAATTTAGTTCATTTGGGTCGGCATTCCCAACACAACTTGCGTACCCCAGTTAGCCTGTTCTATTAGTAGCTTGTACTAAGCGGGATTCGTCGCGCATGGGTGATTCAACTCAATAATATCAACTTACTGAAAAATACCAAGTCTTGGTTTACCCAGCCGGCACACCGGAGGCTTACGAGCTAACCAAGTCGTGTGGGTAAAGATGTACACCCCTGCAAGGTTAAACTATTCGAATAGCCGTGTCCACGGTTACGGACGACACTTGTTTTGATTGACATCATAGTTAGACTTTGAAAATAAATTGACATGGTTATACGTGGTATCGACATGAATAGTTGTTCATGCATGTTAGCTAGTCAAAGTGGACAGCCACTTTGATATGTTTTGATTAATGATCATATCACTTTTACTTGTTGTTTTTAGTTCAAACTTGTTTACAAAAATTAGAAAGTGTAGGAATAAAACTTGTTGCTTAATGCAAAACTAATGCCATTATAGCCTTTCCTTTGAACAGCCTTAAGCATATATAAAAATTCTCATGTTTTGGCTAGGTTCTGCTAAACACTTCTTTTATTAGTTTGTGTAAGTCTTGCGAGTACCTTCTGTACTCAGTTGATTTAACCACTTATTGCAGGTGAGGACGATTATGTTTACGACATATCCATTAGCGTTGATTATGGCGACGCTAACGAATGATGCTGTTTCTACCTCCACTCGGTTGCCTGTGGGTGTTAGGGCACACTTGGTGGTATCTTTTGGTGTTTATAGTAGTTTCTGCTGCAGACTTTTGTTTTTAGTTGACCGTTGGTCTCATATGTAACTTATGTACTGAATCACTGGCCTTGTAAATTTTACGTTATAAATATATGTCCTTTGTATGATTTTGTACTATGTTGTTTAGGATATGTACACATTAGTTTTTGATCTTAGGAACAAATGTGAGACACATATCTGGGAACTTGAAATTGGGTTCGTTGCTTGTTAAAAATTGTGCCTCTCGTATAATCTTTTAACTTGAAACATATTCAATTTCAGGGGTCCTCACACATTTTTCCCAATCCATGCTATAGGACAGTACGCATGCTCGCAACATGTCTTCCAGAATTTGATTTGTCCTTTCTGTTTGACCTCCTATTTGCAGATGGAACGCCGTGCTGAAGAATAGCTTGGTTCACAACAGTTCATGTACACTGTCCTAGAATTGGGAAGTGAACTAAGGTCCTCGATCAGAGGTTATGATCCTTGGCATGCCATGCAGATGAATGATATTATCCATATGAAGTTCTGCTAGCTTGGCCCCATTATAAGTGGTTTTAACTAGAATAAAGTGGGCCACCTTGGTCAGGCGATCAACAATAACCCATATGGAGTCATGCCCCTTTCGGGTCTTTGGTAACCATGTTGGGAAATCCATGCCGATTTCATCCCATTTCGACTCGGGGATATTCAGGGGTCGAAGCAAACCTGTGGGTCGCTGGTGTTCTCCTTTGACACGCTAGCATACGTCTCACCAGGCAACATGTGCAGCTATGTCTTTCTTCATACCGGGCCACCAAAACTGTTTTCGTAGATCCAGGTACATCTTGGTGCTTCTAGAATGGATGGAGAGGGGAGAATCATGAGCTTATCTTAGGATTAGATCCTTGATATCTTGATCATTGGGAACACAAAGCTGCTGTCTGTGCATAATTGATCCACTCAAGCTTTCGAAAAAATCTGATTTTCCGCCCTCTTGTAAATTTAGCTTGATTTCGACTATCACCGGATCCTTGAGTTGAGCGCCTTGGATTTGTGATTCAAGAGTAGGTTGCAGGTCCAGGGCAGCAGCATATCCTTCCTTAACAATTTCTAAGTTGAGTTTCCGAAATTCTTCATGTAGCATCGGTTGATTCTCTTCAATCGATGCATTCATGTAGTGAAGTTTCCGGCTTAGAGCATCGGCTACAACATTGTGCTTACCAGGGTGGTAATGAATGCCTAAATCATAGCCTTTGATCAATTCAAGCCATCTTCGTTCCCTTAGGTTGAGATTTGGCTGTGTGAAGAAATAATTCAGGCTCTTATGATCTGAGTATATATGACACCAGTTGCTAATAAGATAATGCCTCCAGATTTTGAGAGCATGAACCATTGCTGCTAACTCCAAATCATGGGTTAGATAATTAGCTTCACGTGGCCGCAGTTGGCGCGAGGCATAAGCCACTATCTTGCCTTCCTGCATTAGTACGCAACCAAGGCCATGGCGGGATGCATCACAATACACAGTGAATTCCTTGTGTATATCAGGCAAGGTGAGCACTGGGGCTGATGTAAGCCTTTTCTTTATCTCGTGGAAACTCTCATTGCACGAGGCTGACCATTCAAACTTCTTTTCCTTCTTCAAAAGTTGAGTCATTGGTCTTGCAATCTTGGAGAAGTTCTCAATAAACCAGCGGTAATATCCTGCCAAACCGGGAAAACTTCGGACTTCAGGAACGGTTTGGGGTTGTTTCCAATCTAGAATCTCTTGAATCTTGCTTGGGTTTACTGCCACACCCCCTTTGGATAGAATGTGTCCTAGGAATCCGACTTCTTTAAGTCAGAATTCGCACTTGCTGAATTTGGCATAAAGTTGATGTTCCCACAGCTTATCGAGCACTAAACGCAGATGCTGCTTGTGCTCTTCTGCAATCTTGGAGTAGATGAGAGTATCGTTGATGAAGACTACTACGAACTGATCCAAGTACTCCATAAAGATCTTGTTCATGAGGTTCATGAAATTCGTAGGAGCATTGGTGAGTCCGAAAGACATTACGTTGTATCCATACAAACCGTAACGAGTAGTGAAGGCAATTTTCGAAATATCTTCAGGTCTGACCTTGAGTTGAAAATATCAAGTTCTCAAGTCTATCTTGGAGAAAATGCCAGTGCCATTCATTTGATCGAACAAGTCATCAATCCTAGGAAGAATATATTTGTTCTTAATAGTGACTTCGTTCAAAGAGCGGTAGTTGACGCACATGCGTAAACTGCCGTCCTTCTTTGTGACGAACAAGGCAGGACTTCCCCATGGAGATGAGCTAGGGCGAATGAATCCCTTGTCCAGCTATTCCTTGAGTTGTTTCTTCAATTTGGCCAACTCATAAGAATCCTTACAATAGGGCCATTTGGATATAGGTGTTGTCCCGGGTATCAAGTCGATCACAAATTTCATGTCCCGATAAGGCGACATTCCCGACAGTTTGTGTGAAAACACATCTGGATATTCGCATACCACGGGCACTTGACTAAGTTCTGGGATTGATATGGAATTGAGTTTGGGCTACTGCGATAGAGCGCCATATGTGGGGATAAATTTGACGCGCTCTCCGTTAGAGTTGTGAGCACCCGGATTTATTAAGCTCATAATACTTAGTCATCCAATTGACCCTAGTATTATCAACCAAATAAACCCAGTCTCGAGAGATGTATACTCCCGTAATGCAGATACATACCTCACAACAAAAGAATGTATCAATTCCATACAACACATAGTACATAAGCAACAAACCGAAGTTAATATTAATAAGGAATAGGTTATTACAAAAGAGGGGCCTTCTGGCCAAATAACAACAAGTACTACTAAGATAACAATGAAGCAAAAGTGCCATAAAGATGGCTATAACACAAAGCCAATCGGTGTGCCTTAACCCCTAGGCATCTGACCGACCGCCAAGCCGCCGTCAAGAAGCCGCAACACATAGCACAAAAGTGAGGCTCTTGGAGCTCACCTCCTTCCTCTGCAACAAAAGCCACAAAATGCCACAACCACGGGCGCGATGAGTACATAAAGTACTCCGCAAGACTTACGTGTGAGATAACAGAACTATAAATAGCTACATGCAAGCTTTATTTAAGTGGATGAGGCTTTGGACTCATTTTAGCATAAAGCAAGTTTCATTTGCAATAACATAATAGATTGAAGGCAATTTGGCAAAGCATTTTAATTGTTGAAATAACAACGAGATAATAACATAGTAACAACAACAAGATCAACTCGAAGTGACTAACCCAATAGTCACCACAACAATAGCATGAACTCCCGCTCATGCCAACCATGTCAAGTTTTAATTAAAGGTTGTAGTCTAGTTCTCACGGGCGATCCGAGCGTGTCCATAACCTAGGACGAGGCTATTCAATAGTTTTAACCTGCAGGGTGTACCAATGTACCCACACGCCGACCGCCTTTCCTTTAAGCACACTACCTTTGGTATGCGATGCACGGCTAAGTCCTACGAGACATTTCCAATGGACGATGCTAATTACGAGCCGCTTCCCACGGGGACAAGGACACATTAGACAGACCCTAACCGGTCCGCTAATGCTCCTCCCAACACCACACACACACATTATTAAAACATACCCACCGACCAGCTCATAATTAACACCTCCCAAAGTACTTAGTCAAGAGAGGTCCCATATCCCTCGTGTGGTTAGCACGCAGAAATTGCTTTCGAACGGTGGCGCAAGTAACTCGGTCCTTAATGACTCAGCATACTACCACATTCCAAAACCGCACCATCCATCCAATATGCCCAAGTCTAAATCAGTCTTTTATTTTCAGTTTTTGATTTTACAAATTAATCAAAGCACAAGTGCTGGACATATAGGAGTAATAATCAGTTTTGAGTGATCAAGACCATCGACTAAGTCGATGATCGCCCATAACTACCGAAAACTAAGCATGTCTAAGCCATTTAAATCGAAACTACTATGTGATAAGAGCTCATCCAATGAGCTCCCACCACAGCAAATAACCTAGGCTCATGGTAGTAGAGGATAAATAATTCCTACAGATTATGCAACTATAGGCTTGCTAGCGATATTTTAATACAAAGTAGCATGCATACATACAAGTAAAACAATATATTAAGCTTTAAAGTAATGGGACAATGATGGAAATGATCAAACTGCTTGCCTTGCTGTTGCTGGACAATTTGTTGCTGAGGATCGCTCACGGAATCACCACAAATGTCGAAGCCTAACGGAAAAGTGATAAAGAACCGATAAGAACAACGAAAAACCAAAAAGACTCAACAGAGAAACTTCTCCGAATGCTATGAAAATTTTACAGCAGCAAGACAATGATTTATCATGAATTTATCAATAAGAACCAATTGATTTGGATTCTTAATGCAAAAGATATGATGAAATCAATTCTGCTCAGCCTATTTAATTAGAAATATGTTACTATTCATCGCAAAATTTTCTAGAATAGTAGTGAAGCTGAAATTTTTAAGGTAGCATAAGCACCTCATAAGATGAACAGCCTAAATGGATTCATCCCAATTGGAGCTATAATGCACCTTCTATTAATTTTTGAAACAGGAATTTGAACAAAATTATAATGCATGATTATTCTTTCTGAAAATAGTAACATGATCAAAGCTAATTTTCACAGTAATTTCATTAATAGAGGAAACCAACAAAGTTAGATTCACTCAAAAATAATCTACAGAGCATTAGTTATGTATTTTACAAGTTAGACATTATTTTGAGTGTACTTTTAAAGTTAAAGTTAGTTTTAAAACCTAAAGGCAAAACTGTGCTCTGGAGCTGAACTCAACTTACAATCATTTTTAGATTAAAGTCAAGTCCAAGACAGAGCTAACACAATTTGAATGACCTCAATTGGATTTAAAATGAAAAAGATATGGAATTCTAAAGTTTATACCTTATTTGGTTTATACTTAAGAGTTCACTCGAATTTCTAAAACCCACAAGGACATGGGAGGACGTGAGCCACAGATATCAGATCTAACGGCTCAAGACCTCCCAGAGAACAACGCACTCACAAGACTCGAGGTCCAGAGGTCCTGGACCTCCTAGCAACGCACATGCGCGCGAGGTGAGGGAGGTCGTGGCCAGAGATGGGGAATCCAACGGACCACAACGATGGGGGAGGACCGGACGGTCCAGATCAAACGAGGAGGTCTGAACGGCCGAGATCTTCCAAAGGAAGATCTAAACTACTAAGATCTCCCCAAGGAAGATCTACATCGCCAAGACCTCACGGGGAGGTCCTGGACGGTCCAGATGTTCCAAGGAGGTCCTTCATGGTTCGGGATCGTTCGAGGGAGGACCTTGACGGTCAAGATCTACCCGGGGAGGTCATGAACGGCTGAGATGACCTAGGGGAGGTCCTAAGGGGAGGTCCTAACGTCACAGACCTCCAGAGGAGGTCTGGACGGCCACGATCACTCAAGGGGAGGTCTTGGACGCTCAAGATCTCCTGGGAGGAGGTCATGGACGTCCCAGACCCAGCGCGCACGCGCTCGGACATGGAATAAATGCGCGCGAGACACAAAGAGGTCCGCGCGGGAGGTCTTAAATGTGCAACAGAGGGCGGATTAAAGACATTTAAGACACGCTAATGATTACAATGATTTGAGCAATGATGAACGCATTAACTCGGCAAATCTTTGTCCTAAAACGACAACGGAAGGCCGCCGCTTCGGGTCCAAACAAAGACTCGAGCTCAAAGATGTGGTCATCGCCGCGATCTGCACTCGCCGACGACAACCAAAGACATCCCGTGTGCGCAATAGTGTTGCGCACACCATGGGCTCACTCTCGATGGCGACGACGGTTTTAAACGCCATGAGCCGAGAGGACAAAGATGACCAAAGACGGCCAAAATCCGAAATGCAAAATGAAGCTCGCGCGACATTCAAGCTGTGCTCAAACAAAAGCTCCTGCAGAAGATACATGCAGTGCAAAGCAACTAAGGGACTAACGGGAGGAGTACCGGAGGTCCCGAGGTGCCGAGGAGGTCGAGGAAGGAAGGACCGTGCCGGGAGGAAAGGTGCTCCACGGCCAAAGCTTGACTCTAAGCTCCACTTTGTCCCCTCTCGCAAATGCCCAACAAATCAAGTTAGGACTTGGTCCCAGAGGGTAGGGCACAAATGGAAGCAAGGAGAAAAGGAGGAAAACTCCAGGGACCCTTGTCCACCGAGGAGCTTCAAGCTCCAGCAATGGCGGCCAAGGAGAGCTTCGGTGGTTTAGAGCTCACAAGCACAGGGGTGCAAGTAAGGGGATAATGGTGTGCAAAGGAAGCCAAAGAAACAGTGGGGGAGGTTTTATACTTAGGGCACAGGAGGTCATGGACCCCGGGTTAGGCTCACGGTGAGCTTGGCCCAAGGCACGGTCCATGGGGTTGACAAGATGCGAGGTTGACACGAAAGCGTGTGTCATGCTGACGACTGTGAGAGGCGGAAGGTGACCTGCATTTAATGCGGTCAAGAAAGAGTTGTTTCAAGTACGAAAGGACAGCCTTCGCATTAAATCATTTTGCTCGAGGGCTACGCATGCGTGACCAAGGAAGGAGAAGAACAGGGAGGTCATGTTGACTGCTGGATAAGCCCACGGGAGGTCCTGCCCTCCGATGTCATTTTTGAACCGTTACGCCTAAATGATCGGGAGGAGGTCCCACCACACGATCAAGGATGGGGAGGTCATGGCCTCACGATTTCCTTAATGCGCAAAGCACATGGGAAAATGAGACAGAGGTCCAAAGCGTTGGATCTCCATCCAACGGTGCGGACCTCTGTGAGGTCTTAACCGCACATGAACTTAAGAACATGAGGGGAGGTCATGGCCTTTGGATTTAAATCCAAGGACTACGACCTCACGTCTTGGGAGGTCGGATGCGCACGAGGAAAGGAGGAGGTCGTGACCGTAGATTTTAATCTAACGGTGCACAACACGAGATGGGGGAGGTTGTGAGCGCTTAAAAACGCAGGGAGGTTGTGGGCTGTTGGATGTAAATCCAATGGCGCACAACAATTAAAGCGGGGAGGTCCTGAGCTGCGATGATTTGCAGCGGAGGTCGTGGCCTTTGGATCTGAATCCAACGGCTACGACCTCAACCGCGTGCAAAAAGGGAGGTCTGATAGTTAGGTTGAGAGGAGGAGGTCGCGACCATGGATTTTTGATCCAATGGCTGTGACCTCATGTAGGTGGGATGTGGACTTTGAGGTTTGATAACAAGGGGAGGTCAGAGCCGTGGGATTTGATCCAGCGGCCAAGACCTAATGAGGTGGGGAGGTCCTGGCGGTGTTAACCGCGGAGGAGGTCGTGGCGGTTGGATGTTAATCCAACGGCTGCGACCTGACCAAGGTGGAGAGGAGGTCTGTCAAGTGCTGAGACATGGTTGGGCCGACCGACTTTGCACAAATGGCTAGCCCAAGGAACAGTGTAGGCTTTTAAATTTAGTTTTCAACTGCTGAGACTTAGCAAAATTATTTGAGGTAGCAAATGAACTCCAAAATTCATGAAATTTTAACTGGAGCTTGTTGACCATGAGATTAACCTTGCATAAAATTTCCAGAGGTTATTATGCAATGCATTTTTCTCAGGAAATTCATGAAGGTTGTTCAAGGATTTGTTTTACCTCCACAATTTATCAAACAAGTTTTATAACTCATGATGTTTTTCAGAGGGGTCCCACATCAACTTTAGGACCAAGGAAAAATATTTCCAAATGTTTGGCACAAGATTTAGACAATTGGAAAATGAGTTTGACTTTTGGTCAACAAGAGCTTTGTGTTTTTGGATTACACAACTCTTGGACAAGAATTACATGAGTGTTTAGGGGTTTTCAAGGTGTGAGAAAAAGTTTTAATTTCTACACCTTAATTATACTTGAACAAACCCTGTTTATACATTTGGGATGTTACAAGAGTGGACTAGAGAAACTGCTCGTCTAGCGCAATCGATAACTCCTTGATGTTTGGATAACCAATCCGTCCCAAGGATTATATCTATCTCAGGTGTATCTATCATGACGAGGTTGGCTTTGAAACCTACCCCATTGATTTCAATTGGAACACCTAGACATCCGAGTTTTGTCCTCATAATGGATCCAGGTGAGTGAACTACCATAGTGCTTTTTAGAGATGCAGTTTCTAGTTCTTGTTGTAGGGCAAACTTTTTAGACACAAAAGAATGAGTTCCTCTAGAATCAAATAATGCTAAGGTAGGTACTGAGTGGATGAGAATCGTACCCGTCACCACATCAGGTGATGCGTCGGCCTCCTCAGCAGTAGTGTGGTTCAGACGACCGTGTCCGATGCCTTGCGCCGGCTTGGGCGCTTGCTGTCCACATGGGCCTTAAGCGGGGCCACGGGGTCACTGCTGGACTCCAAATGGCTGAGGTTGAGGTGCTAGAATATTCTTCTTTGGGCACTTGTTGGCATAATGTCCGCGCTCATTGCAATTGAAGCACGTGATGTTTGCTGCTGGGTTTTGAGTACCGGACAACTAACTTTGGCGGTTATATTATTGAATCGCTGCTTACTGAGGACAGGGAACTAGCACTTGAAACCTCAGAGATGGTGGTACTGGAGGGCGGGCATTTGACGGCTGCCATAATCGAGGTCTCGGCTGACTGCTGCTTGCTGATTTCTGTGCATGCCATTTGCCCTTGCGGCTCTCAACTACTGCTCGAGTGCTATCTTTAACCCAAATAGCTTTGTTGATCAAATCCTGGAAGTTGGAGACGTCATGGGAAGTAAATGACCACTTTATCTCATCATTGAGCCGTTCCCGAAAAAGAGCAATCTTCCTCCCTTCTGTGGGTATCTCAGACGCTGCATAGCAGGCGAGATAGTTGAAATGGTGTAGGAACTCCATCACGGTCTGGTTCCCTTGCCGGAGTTCATAGAACTCCTGCCTCTTGATGTCCATGATGCTTAAAATAATGTGGGAATTACGGAAAGCTTCTTTGAAGGCGGCCCACGTAAGAGTCTGGCCTTCTAGAAGCATAGCCTGATGATTCTCCCACCAGGCAGTTGCTGCAGCCTGAGCTGGTAAGATGCATACAACACATTTTCCTTATCAGTGCACTCAGCAATGACCAGCTTGCTCTCCACTGTACGGAGCCAATCATCAGCGTCGAGGGGATCGACAGCTGATGCAAAGATGGGTGGCCGAGTTCGCATGAACTTGCCCATCCTGGATGATGGCTGGTTGACCACAGCTCCATTTCCCCTCGGCGGTAGTGCCAAGAGCTGCAGTGTTCTGAACTAACTACTGGAGCAATAGAGTGTTGGTCTACCGTCCGTGCTCAATCATGGTGAGCACTTGGGCCATGGTGGGCAGCGGCGGTAGAACTTCGGTTTCTGCAGTAGCGGCAGATTAAGGCTGATCTGCTTGTTCTGCTGTGACGGACGAATGTTGAGGATTGGGTAGTGAAGGCAAAGGAGTCTCACCCTGTAGTTTTTGTGATTCAGAGGGGGCTCCCGTTGCCATGAGCTGGCGAACTGAGCGAGTTACCGGCATCCTGATCAAATGAAAATGTAGAGTAAACAAACGTTCGTAGGGTATGAGGGAATAAGCAGAAGTTAAGTAGTCAGTAAGTTTCATCACCCCAAACTATTGTAACTTAATACAAACTGATAGCATGCTTATAAATTTAAGATTTAGGGACAGCACACATGAATCTTCAACGTACTAGTTAAACCTTACAAGGTGCACATGCCCGTCATTCGTAATACAAAAGAGGGAAAATAGAACATAACAAGTAGCATATTACAGTAATTTTACAGCGAGGTCCCACCCGATCTACTTCTACAAAATATCCAAAAGATGCTCACTCCAAGACCTATAGGTGAGGTCTAGGCTGACTGCTGTAGCCTAGTCATCCTAGTTGTAGCAGCCCAAAATCCCTAAGTTGGATTAGCTAAGCATCTACTGTACATTTGTGAAATTTTGCAGCTTTTTAAAACTTTTTGTTGCAAAGCAAATAGGTTGCAACCTGGTTTCCAAAAACCTAGAAATGAAATTTCTAAAACAAAGCAAAAGTTTGGCAAGAATTTGAAAACTTAGTTCAAAGTAGGGTATAAAACCCTATGTAGAAAATCCTTTGATTTTGAATACTAGATTGAAAACCTAATAATCCAAATACTCCTTCTCCCATTCAAAAGTCTAATTTGATTTTGAAGCAAGACTAAAAAGGTTCCAGGTGTGGAAATGTTTATTTTGGAATTCCAATTATAAACAGTGAAACCCCTTAGACTCCTAGAATGCTTGAGGTACTTTTAAAAGAATTGTCAAATTTTAATTTACAAACATACTTTCTCTAACTTAGAATTGCAAAATGAATATTATTTTAAAAAGTATAGTAGGACCCATAGCTGGGAATATTTTAGTTGAGTTCTATATACTCTGGTTTGCTTATTTGAATTTTTCTGGAATTTTTGGAGATTATTTGGTTTCTTGTTAATTTGCATGTTCGAAATTGAATTTGAATTTAAAATGCAAGAAAATCTTGTGAACAGTGCCTAGAAATAATTTTCCTAGGTTCTGGAACACTTTAACAACTTACTTTCAAAATTTCACAGTTTCTAGATTTGAACTACTATTTTTAAGCAACTAGTCAACTAAAGAAAAATCAAAAGTCAAACACCACAAGAGCAACTTAAGATAATTTTAGAGAAAATTTTATAAAGCGTAAAACCCTAGAAAAATTAATTAATGTACTAACTAGTTTCTTGTACCTTCCCTAAAATTTTCATCGATTTTGGAGCTAATCTTCTACCTTCAAAAATTCGCCTAAGCTCTCAGCTTTTTCACAAAAATCAGGCATGCACTGTTCCTACGGCCAGTCCACACGTTCGGACCGACTGAATCAAATTCTCAGACCAGCCGACCCAGGTCGTTTCTTGGCTCAGCCCAACTGGCTCCGTGCGGCACCCTTCCTCTGCCTCTGACCCGTGGAACCCGGTGCACAGCTCTTCTTCTCCACGCACTGGTCTTCCTCTACCGAGCAAGCGCGCATGGACGCCACCTCACCCGGCCTCCTCCTTCTACCTCTGTCCGCGCCGTTGAGCCACCGCCAAAGACACCCAGTCCACAGCTGCCAGCAACCAACGCCGTCGCTCCGCTCTCCGTCCATGCCGAGAAATCACGGGAAGATGCCATGACCGAGAAGAGAGGGAGCTCGGTTTCTCGCAAGGAACTCCTCCCTTCTCGCCCCCATTTAAGCCTAGCATTGAGCGCATCACCTCCCTCTCGTTAGTCCCCTACCTCCCCCTCCATTTCTCGCCCTCAAATCAACCAGAGCTCCAAGCTCCGAATGCCATTTCGGCTTGGCTGCGCCGCCTCTAAGCTCTCCGGCCGCTCCGACGAGTTTCTATCACCCACGTCTGCATCACGGTGCGTCACACCCCTCCAGGAGCCCAAGCCCACAATTAATTCTGGCATTGGTCCACCGGAACGCCGCGCATATGCCATCTTCTCCGGTTCCGGCCAAATCCGCCTCCACCGCCGCCGCGTCACCCTCCAATTGCATCGGTGAGTTACCTTTGCTCCACTAGTGCGCATGCTCCCCCTAACTCGGTCCCAACCTCACCCATGCGGCGCCGCGCTGTTTCTTCTCCCTGGCCGGCCGTCGCTCACCACCGCGCGGCCGCCATAGTGACTCTAGCCACCCCGAGACCACCCCTAGATTCCTTGTCTCCATGGCAACCCATTTTCGTCACTCCTGGCCGCTGCCATCCACCCACTCGCCGGCGACCAGCGTCGCCCCCAAGCTGCCCGAGCCTTTCCCTGTTTCCCCTTTTTAGCTCCCTGTGAATCCCTTTCTCCCTGTCATTGAGCCATGGGGTCCATCGTGTAAGATGTTCAGCAATGTCATTTGATCTTATAACTAATGATTGAACCACTCTAGTAAGTTTAACAAAAATTTGAAGTTTAAAAGATTTGTGTGAAGATT
This sequence comes from Phyllostachys edulis, assembly GCA_036346405.1. Taxonomy (NCBI): domain Eukaryota; kingdom Viridiplantae; phylum Streptophyta; class Magnoliopsida; order Poales; family Poaceae; genus Phyllostachys; species Phyllostachys edulis. Next base: position 15,789,631 of record CM070552.1, read on the forward strand.
AGCACTTCAGATCAGAAAAAGTTTTGTTGTCTGACTCGAACAGAGAAGGGTGCTAGTTATAAATCTGTTTTGACAATAGGCCAGTCCTGTAGATACTAAATCAAAGGATCAGTGAGTAGGATCAACAACTAATGCAGCTTACAAATTTTCAAACCTCATGTTGTCAGTCAAGTAAAGTAGTTAAAAGGTTTTTGTCAGCACTTATTAGCTTTGTCAGCCAAGTAAACAGAGAAGAGAGAGGTTCAGATAGAAATCATGTTATGTTAGTAAGCCTGCCCCTTAGATGATTCAGTCCTTATATTAGTAACTAGGTTTAACCACTGCAGGAGGTTTCAAACTTGCAAATCAAATATTAATGACTAATTCCAGTAGTTGAAAATGTTTGACAATGTCTTGTAGCATTAAACAGTCTTATGAGCAGAGAAAAGGTTTAGTAGGAAATTTTAAATGTCAGTGAACCCTCCTACAAGACCAATCAGTTTTTCTGCAAGCTAATTTTGTGTTTGCCCTTTTTAGTCACTCTATTGAGGTAGCAATTGGCAAGTTTCTGTTAGTAGCAACCAAATCATTATTTTTGCAATGTTGAACAGAGGAAGTAATAAGAGCACTTTTAGTGAGCTAAATAGTTAAGGATTAGTAAGTAGTATAAGATGTTTTACCTAGGTACTTAGAGTGAGCTAAAAACAATCTTGTCTAGTAGTAATGCCACTCAAGCTTATGTTTAACAAAATAAAATTCGAACTAGCAAGAAGTTGAGTTGGCAGCACCTCAGTTCAGAAAAATGTTCCTTTGTAGGTGGTATGAACAATAAAGAAAAATTAGTGCCTTGTGCTACATTTAGCTTTTAGAGGTTGATCTAAAAAGAGTTTCCCAAACTGACAATTCAGTGTTGATGTTCAAATCAAGCACTGAACCAATTTTCAGATAAGTGGTTAGTTGTCAAAGTAATTAGTAAGCTAATGAAGTAAACTACTCTTAGTTAAAAGAGTTGTTAAGAATTTAGAAAGGTAATTAGAAGAAGAGCAGTAAGCTAAAACCTTGCGGAATGCTTAAATCTGTAAGTAAATCTCTTAGTGACTAGCCATTAGTTTTTAGCCTAAAGGAGTAAAGTTATTTAGAAGGCAAGAGTTAGATTATTTACATATCACATAACAGTAGTACCAAAGCTAGTGAGGTAGATAATACCTTTTGGTAAAACAATTAAAGATGAAAACTCATAAGTATGTTCTTAGCATAAAGTCATAAGTTTATGGCCTAGAGTCTTAGCATCATGCTCCCAGTTAAGAATCCACCATTAATTGTTTACAACATGAAATTGGTTAAACCTTGAAAATTCATAAGAACTCCAATTAAACTAAAATTTTCACCTAAATTCATCTAAAATCATTATCTTTTTTGGTATTACTTTCTTAATTTTTGAAGACTTTTTGGAATACTGGTGTTTACTCGATGTTTTTGTTTTGTTAGTTCTTACCGTTAGATGACCATGATGCGGGAGTGCAACCATATTAATCGTGAGAATGTCCAGATTATCAGCAAGCAAGGCAAGCAGTTGTTTCCATTTGATCATGTTGATCCCATTACTTTCAAATTCTATTATCTTGTTTGCAAAGCATATGTATGCATGCTCTATTTTGATGGTGAATTATCGATCGAGTAGTGATCCTAAAGTTGCATAAACTGTAGGTAAATGTTCATCCTCTACCACTGAGCCTAGGTTATATCTGCTGTGATTTAGAGCTCGATGGATGGGCTCTAATCACTTTACTTGTAGTATACGAGTTGATGTCGCTTAGAAATGCTTAGAACAGTAGAATGGGGATCATCGCTTCGGCGATGGTCATTATATCATCACTATAATTACTTGAGTTAGGATACTCATGTATGTAATTGTATTTGTTAAAAACTAAAGTTGAAAACAAAAATGTTTTAGACTTGGGCACATTGGTTTGATGGTGTGATTATCGGGTGTGAATGGATGGTGCCCGAGTCAACAAGGACCGAGTTACTTGCGCCACCATACCGAGCATTTTGTGTGCAACCACATGAGGGGGATATGGGACCTCTCTTGACTTAGTACTTTGGCGTGTGTTAGCTCCGAGTCGTAGGAGGTTGTGTGTGTTGTGTGAAAAATGAAATAATCTGTGTGGGTTGGGCGTGATGAGATGGGTTCTGGGTTTTAAGTCCCGGCCCTACCCCGAGGAGCATTGGTAAGTTCTCTCTCTACCGATGACTCCGACACAACGTATGGTTTCTATCATACGGGCGACTCGTAGTTAATACACAATATTGAAAAACGTCTCGTAGGACTTAGCCGTATGTGGGTAAAGTTGTACACCCCTGCAGGGTATAAACTATTCGAATAGCCTCGTCCTAGGTTATGGACACGCTTGGATATGCCCCGTGAGAACTAGACTACAACATTTTCGATAAAACTTAAATTTGGGTGGTACGAATGGGTAATTTGTGCTATGTTGTGGTGGCTGTTGGGAAGTCACCTCCAAGATGTTAATTATGTTTATAAATGTTGTCTTGCCGTTATTTAATCAAATAAAAAACAGATTTGTCAAATTGCCTTCAATCTATTACATATTGCAAATGAAATATTGCTTTGTGCGTCAAATGAACCCTATAGCCTTCTCCTTTGATTTAGCTTGCATGTAGCTATGTAGAGGCTTTTACTCGTAAGTCTTGCAAGTACATTTTTGTACTCAGTTGCATTGCTTAATTGTTGCAGAGGAGGTTGACCCCCAAGGGGTTAACAGGTGTGAGACCGACTTCTCCTTCGACTTTGACGACTAGCTTGGCGGCCCGGTCGGTTGCCTTGTGGGTAAGGGCAAACTGGTCGGCTTTTATTTATCACCATCTCATGGCCTTTGTTTCCGCTGCTACTTTGGTTATTTACCTTGTCATTTGGCCGGTTGACCCTACTTTTGTAATATGAACTTGTATGTCCTTTATGTTGTAAACTTGTAGACTTGGTATTGTATTGACTTGTGTATGGAATGGATGCTTAATTTTTGTATGGGTGTATGTGTACTGCAATTCTGGGAAGTACATACACGCCGAGAGTCGGGATATTTGATTTGTAATGCTAGGGCCAATTGGATGGTTAAGTATTACGAGTTAAATACCCCGGGTTCTCACACTAGTCATGCTAGGTGGCAGCTGAGGATTCAGGGGCAGTGGAGGGCGGAGTACTCTGGTGCTCAGGGTCCTCACGTCTAGCGAGGCGGTGGTGGTAGAGCTGCAATGGCTACGAAGGGTCCACTGCACCCGTGTAGATGGCCATCACCCGGCGTCGATGTCCGGTCACTGACATACGGGGACATCGGGTATAGGGCTGCAGGCGGACGATGGGCTAAGGCAACTCCTCGAAAGGTGCCAGAACTACATCCTCTCTGTACAAAAGCTCCCTAGAGAAGAAACCCTGGGCCACTATAGGAGCAATGCTGTCCTCCAGTGTGTAGATCCTCTGACAAGCCTCCAGAAGCTCGCGAGACACCTGATGGAGATACCTGTCAAGTGACCTCACCAGGCCTGCAAGCTGCAGGTGAGCGGTAAGGAACTGTCACCCTCTACCTGGTAGGTAGGGTCCTCCTGGTCTGCAGCTTAGGTCAAAAAGTGGAAGAACGACTCCTGTAGCGCCAGCAGCTCGTGACGCAGTCAAACGATAGTGACATAAGCCGCATCGAGCAGGGACATCCATACAGTAGAGCCTCTGCCGTAGCAATGGAAAACTATGTCGCCGAAGTTCCTCCCCTAGACAAACACCTGAATGAGGTACTTAGTGGAGGCTACACTCACGGCAATGAGATCGTGTGGTATCATGGGTGTATGGCCACTCGATGTGCTGCAACATCACCCATAGAGCGTGCTACAACGTGCCCTCCTCAAAGGCACGTGGTACTGCGGCTCCCACTGGCTGGCCATCTATATGTTTATAAAGAAAAGGAGAATTAGAGATCGAGTGACAAGAGATATGGATAAGGAATGACAGTAGACAGGAAAGAAATTTTAGCACACTTTTAACCATTCTCAAGTTTACTTAACTAATTCCTTAAGGTTTTAATCAGGTATTTCTACCCCTTGGTCTTTATATAAGTAGACCTTTATAATTGCACTCAAAATAACTCCAAATGAAAGTAGGAGAGGTTATAAAGGGGTATTACATCACAAGATTTCAGTAAGTACATGTTCTGAAAATTTTTTTGGAAAGAGAGGAATATGGAGTGGTATCCTTAGTAATTTAAAGGAGACTCTTCAGAAGGACTTTATGGGGGATGTTTTAATGATTTTTGAAAACGTTTTGGCTCTGTCTTTAAAATCCTAAAAGTAGTTTAATACTTTCATTTTCAGAGAGCATCCCATCTCTCAAATCTAGAAATATTTTGAACAAGATGAGAGGAGTTGACCAAAAAGAGTCTTTAGATGAGAAAAGAATGCTAAGAGGGAAAAGATTAGCAACCCTTTCTAAAATTTCAGAACTATTCATATGGTTAAATTAGGTTGCAATTTTTTATTTCTAAGTCCTAATCTATTAACCATTCTACCTAGGGCTTGTCCTATAGTCAGTATGGCTCTGATACTAGGCGCTATCAGACCCCTGGGTATGTAATACCCAAAGATCTTATGTTTATACCATGCTAGTCCCAGGATTAAAGGCTAGCACCCACATTCACAACATTTGGCATCATATCCATACAATCATATACTAAAGTAAAGCAAAATGGGTATTCTACTTAAGCTATTATAGTAGTTATTACAACAACGGCCGACTGGCCAAATAAAAGTAGTCATCAGAGAAAAGTAAATAGCAGTGGAAGACATAGTAATAGTAGCAAAAGTCTAGCGGCATGCCCATCCGATCCCACAGGCAACTGACAAGGGAAAGGCCTAAGTAGACCCGTCACGGAACCCCTCGGTTCCAGGTGCAAGGAACTCATCGTCTGGCGTCGGCTCATTTGCAAATTCTAAACCAGCAACAATAGCAAGATTGAGTACTTGTGTACTCAGCAAGACTTGTAGTGTATCGCAAAAATTCATATTAGATGCAAGGCTAACATATGAATGGCTCTATCTACGAGTTATTTTGCTCAAAGCCAGGTTTATTTGCAATAATCATAAGTAATAATTTGCAATGGAAATTTCAAAGAGTAGTAATAATATAGTGAGTACAAGACAGTAAGTAAAGTAACTGAACAAATAACAACAACACCCGCAACCCTAATTAGTTGCAATCAAAAAAATAATCAATATTCCACTATAGAAATGGCACTGACAAATTCATGTTCAACCATAGAAATGGTAGTCCTACTATAGATTTAGCAAATCCAGTCATAGGAATGACAGTTCCGCTATAGACATTGCAACATAGCCATAGAAATGGTAGTTAACTCAACAAATGAAAAACCCCATGTCATTACCCCAATATTTTATGACAGAACATTTTTGAAAAGCAAAGCTAACGCCACACCAGCCGCACTAAGCATGCTTATGACCGTGAGCACGGCTATTCGAATAGTTTATCACTTTACAGAGGTGTACAACTTTACCCATAGTACGCATTATTCCAATTGCCTAGAACATCTCTATATCACTACTCACTGCAGAATGTAAGCAGCCTAGAGTTCACAATGCAACCTTTACATTATCTAGCCCTAACCTTGCACTAGCCCTACGAATCTTTATCCTCATCCATCGAGATAATAATAATAATAATAATAATAATAATAATACACATCGAATGAGGAGCCTCACTCACCCGGATAGAAACCCGTTGAGTGAGTCCCTCAATTCGCCCAGATGGAAACCCATCGAAGTGAGGCATCCATAGTTGTGTCGGCACACCGATCCTTCGGCAATGCGCACACTACTTCTGCCTACAGTCATGCAAGGCTAACATTTCGATAACTTAGTTAGCTACGGCTACCCCATCCTAGCACATACGGTTGTATGATTAGGTCTTAGTCCCCGATTTGCTAGCTTTAGTCCTTAATTGACTACAGGTGAGAACTCCACCTTATCTACTAGTGAGTTATAATCCTCACTCTTTTATAATACAATATAACTCGCCCGTGTCGAAGAACTAAAGTTTTCATTTTGTTTTTAATGCAAAATAGCAGAGGTATCTCCTCTGGGCCATTTTCAAAATAATCCCAAATTCTCAAATTATCATATTGTCCTTTTATCAATTTTTTGGAAAATCTATTGTTCTAGTGGCATTTGTGCGATATCCGCACTCTAAAATTCCCAAATGACATTACATATTGCCTAACCCATATTCTTAAGGCTACAACAGTAAGGAATCAATATTTCAAGGTGGCATATGCAGCAATTAGGATTTACAACTACCCATTTTCCCAAACATAGCAATTTCATACAAACATACACGCATGCATAATAGGATTTGCAAAAACAAAGTACAATAATTAAGATACTGGGATCAACATGATCAAAGGGGGTGCTTGCCTTGCTCTTGATGTTCTAGAGATATGGTAGATTGAACGTCGCAAAAATAACCCGAATAATCGACATCTAAAAAGAGCCGGAAACGAATTAAATAACACTCAATAAATTAAACAGTAAAAAATAAATAAATGCTTTTACATATTCTAGTATATTATGATTTTAGATGAATTTAGGGACAAATTTTATTCAATTTGGAGTTTTGTAGCAAAAGTTATTAAGGTTTTAATTAGGTTCGGCTGAGAAAATCAAAGAAAATTGAGAAATACGCTTTCTAGTGGAGAAAGCATAATCTCATGCGTTTCTAAAGAGGTTTACGCCTTCCCAAAAGGAAAACATATTCTCTCCTCATAACTGAAAGCGTACTATCTATTTTTCATTTGATTTTAGGTAAAACTGACATATGGGGTCCACTGTCATAGACTCACTTAAGAAAACATTTTGATTTAAGTTTTCTTTTAAACTAATGACTCAGTCCCACACGTTAGTGATTCATTACAACTAACTAAATAGTTTAAAATTTAATTAGCCCTAATGACAGGGATTAGGCACGGTGATGGCGTGCTACAGTGCCATCATCGTTGTGCCCCGCGGTGGCACGGGCGCCCGAGCGACTTGCCAGCAATGCGGAGCTTGATGGTGCCGATGAGTTCCAAAAATGGAATCTATGCACTAATGCGCACCCGTCGGCATGACAGTGTGGTCTGAGGTAGCTCAACGCGGTGGCGCGCTAGTGACGAGAAGAGGAGCGCTACGGCAAAAGGCGACAACACAAATGAGCATCGCTCTCAACTAATGGGTGCACGCATGAGCATCTACGTGCTACTAGGAGCATACCAGAAGGACACGGAGGGGTTGAGGTGGTCGGAGATAAGCTGTCGACGGTGAGCTGCGACGGCGAGGTCAGTCGCGTGTGGAGAAGGAGCTCGGGTGAAGGAGAAGGTCCAGCGAGTGTTGGAGAAGCTTCCTGGTGCTCAGGCGATGCTCCGGGTGTAGCCGATTAGTACGGAACGCAGTGAATCACTAGCGGGGCTTGGAGTTTGGGTTTCGGCCAGAGACGAGGAAGACAACTCGATTCAGGAGCTCTTGTGAATCAAAGGTCGAATTGAGTGAGGGGAACGAGTACTAGTGCACTGGAACACAAGGTGACATGATAGGAATGAGTAGGAACCCTTCAGTTCACCGGCAATGGAGGTGGTGGCGCACGGCCGTTTTAGGGTTTTTGCTCCCCGAGTTCTAGACCTCGAGTGAGTGAGGGAGGAGCGGAGTGAGTAAGCGCACGGGGTGGGAAAGGAGGAGACGAATCTCGGGGTGGGTTTTTATAGCCGGAGAGGGTGGAGATAGCCAGGGAGAGCTCGGGCACGTGCGAGCAACTGGCAGAGTTCCTCGACATTGTACGGGCAGGGATGGGCTTCGGGCGGGCAGGAGTGGGTGTGGAGAGGTGACGCGGAGTTAATGGAGGTGGTTGACAGTCGAAAACTGGTGGCAGTGAGGAGAAACCATGGGCGGGGCGGAGCTCTCGCGCGCGGGTGTGCACTAGCACGGCACGGTGAGGTGGACGACAATGCCTGTGGGTGGGACCCACAGGTCAGTGAAACAAACAAGAGTGGCTCGGGTCAATTTGAAAGAGTGGGTTGGGTTAAGCCAATTGGTCCGATTCGGAATATTTCGACGGTCCGATCGAAAATGGCTGGTCCAGATCGAGAGTGTCGTTCGAACGATCCGAATGGCCCAATCGATTTGGTCGGTCCGATCGAGATCTAATGGTGCGCGCGCGTGCTTGCTTGTTCGGACGGTCTGATCAAAATTGAGCGGTCCAGATCGCGCGTTCATTCGGACAGTCCGAACGGCCCAATCAATCTGGACGGTTGATATCAAATCTAACGGTCCAAATCACTTCGTGCTAATTCGGACCAGGTTCGGTCGTGGAGATTGTCGGGTTCAACCATGAGGCTTGGGTTTAGGTCCAAGGAACAGTGTTGTGTTAGGTTTTAGAAAACAAAAGGGTAAATCTTTGAGGAATTTTTTAGATAGAGTTGCATAACTCCAAAAATTCTACAATTTTTATAGGAGGTTCGTGACTCTAATATTAACCTTGTATAAAATTTCTAGAGGTTTTTATACATTGCATTTTTCTCTAAACATTTCTCCGGATTCTGCCCTAGGATTTGACTAAGGATCTAATTGATTTGACTAGCCCTTTTAGCATAGCAAATAAAATCTAAAAAATATGAAATTTTTCAGAGGTGACACTAAGATAATCTAGAACCTAGGAAAAATATTTCTAGGGGATGATCATAAAATTTGTTTTAAAAGTTTTGAAGGATTATGTTTCTAGTCAATTGAAGCATTAGGTTTTCAAAGTCAACAAAACTTTCGAAAGAAATTCAAGAAAATTCAAATAACAACATGATGCATAAAAAGTTTTAAATTCTACTCGTTTTTATACATTTGAAATACAAACCCAAGTTTGGGCTGTTACACGGGTCTTCTCACTTAGATGGAGTTAATTTTTAATTCCTTTACTTCAGGCCCAGAGTTATTTCCATAAGACCGGGAAGGTCTCGGTCTTACGGAAATAACCCGGGGTCCGCACAATTGATTACAAATAAATAATTGCAACTTAATGAGGCCACTAAATTAAATACGACATAAAATGGCCACTAAATTAATTACGACTAATTAACTATGACAAAATTAATTAGTACAAATTAATAAAGATGTAATTAACTATGACTAATTAATTCCAACTAATTAATTACGACTAACTAACTAACTTACACTGACTAATTAATTAGTACCGAATTAACTATGCCACAAATAATTACGTAGGATTAATTTAACTACGACTAATTAAGTACGACCAAATTAATTGCAATTATTTAACTAACACAAATTTAATTACGAAAAAACAAACACAGCTAAATTTGTTAGGCCTAAATAAGCACAATAGACTAACTATGACTAATTAACTAACTACACAGTTAGTAAAGAAAATACACACGAGCAAAAAATTACCTGCTAAAATTGCCGCTAAAGACGGCTGTAAACAATCCTTGATCGCCTTTGAAAGGGAAAGCGACAGAGCAAGCAAGCGAGAATGACTGAACGAGGGAGGAATAGATTTTGCGAAGCGTTTGGCCAACGCATCTGAATTTATAGCCACGAAGCAACGGGAGGAATTGGATTCCCTCCCGCGTGGTTTGCACGCATGCATACACACCCAAGCTAGACAACGATGGGCGGGTGATGGGAATAAAGTGTGGCGATGGACAGCGAAGAGACTAAAGGGCTGTAGGCGGGTGGCTTTCAGCGCGTCCGTGGTATGGAGCAATGGACAGGGCGCCGTGCGCTGTGTCCAAGTGCGTCCGCCCAAGGGAGCAACGGACATGGCCGCCACATGGCGCATGTAACCTCGTCCGACCGAGGGAGCAACGGATAAACCCCCACGCACAGGCGATGTCTGGTCCACTGAGCCATAGACGAGGCGGAGCGCTGTCCGTGCGCGGGAGCAACGGCAGAGGCGGGTTGGGAGCCACGTAGCACGACGAGGCTCGCCTGGCCGAGGGAGGGCCGGTAAATGAATGTCGGGGCGACGGAGGCACGGACAGGGCGACGTGGTGCATTGAGCGGAGTATGGGCTAGGGATGCACGGTGGATATTACCTCTGCGCCACAGTAGCACGGATTTGGACACACGTCTGCTACTAGCGTGTCCGTTGTGCCAAATTTGGCAATATGGCGCGAACAACGCCATTTTCACTAAAAACAGGCACAACAGTGCCGAATTGGCTAAAACCTCTTGGAGAGTGGAGAGTGGTCACTTCGAGCACCAATTAATCAATTATTGCAGGAGCACTGCAAGCACAGCTGCTAGTCTTTCCTACGCTTAGCTTAAACCCTGATTAGGACACCATTAAGCGGCCACCTCTCTCGATCAGCTCCGGGCGGCGGCCATCAAGGTACTCTAAGCAACCGCAGCACGCACGTGCTTGAAGCTACTACCAGCCAGAGAACATTCCAGATTGTAAATAGCTTGCTCCACTCCAACAAATTAACATCAAACATTCCAAATGGTGGAACTTCTTACAACGGTTAACAAACATTAACACAAGGAGGCCGAGATGATAATTAAAAATTGAAACAACAAATCACGCACCTGGCCTCCCCCTCCTCACTTTCTTCACTCACTCTCACTCACATCCACAACATCGCCAAGTCCACCTGCACTGGAGGACCAAAGCAACTTAGCTAGCTAGGGCCCCACGCTGCAGCGACTGTAGCGCGGTGGTTGACCATTGACCGGCTTAGTTGCCGGGGTTGCTCCGGAAGGAGCCGAGCGCCTTGATGGCTGCCGCCCGGAGGATGTATTGGTGGTACGCTGCCAATGCGAGCGCTCCGACGAGCGGGCCGACCCAGAAGATCCACTGCATACATGCAAAGTTGGCGTTTAATTTCTTTGAAGAAAAAGAGAAAAATAACAGGAGCAGAAGAGCAAAGGAAGGGCTTGGAGAGTGGAAGCTTGCTTAAGTGGTCTGTTGGAAATCTTTCAAGATTTCACACTCTCTTGTATTTTCTATCTCTCTCAAGATACAAATACACTCACGGGAGACAAGTGACTCTCTTCAAATGACTCCTGTATTTCATTAGAAAGAAATGCTTAAATAGTTACAATTAAATGACTTCATGCAAACAATTAACCCTGCCCACTTCTTGTGCGCCGTGCACCACTAACTAGTACTCCACTAACCAATTAATTCATGCATGCACTACTAACTCAACCGACTGCCAGGTACAGAACTTGGACCTTCTACACTCCTCTTCAAGCACGCATGCATGCTGACCACTTCTTCAGGCTGTGCACCCCCTCCATTCAATGCACGGCTTTTCTTTCTCTAATCAACACACATCTACTGCAACATGCAAGACTCCAAACTTAAATATTTGACTCTAAATAAAATTACATGTCAAGATTATAACCAACAATGTCCCCATTAATCTTGAGACGCCATTCCTCACGCATCATCACAAAAGGACTAGTTCATCATCACTGTGAGCTTTAGCAAGAAGCACTTTCTCCTCCTTTCTTTTCTCCAGACACTCATAAGAATAATGCCCAAACTCCTCACAATCAAAGCAACTTACCTTGCTTTTATCTTTGCGCCATTCACGACGGCCATGGCCACGCCCTCATCCTCGCGACAAGTCATATCCTCTTGCCATAAGAAGTTGCTCTTCCGTCCGCGTGTCCCACCCCTTGAGAAGCTCCTCATGTGCCTTCAGTGATCCAATGGCCTCCTTTACAGCCATCTGGTTGATGTCACCAAATAGCGCCATCGACGAAGCAACATTGATGAATTTGTCGGAAATGGCTCGTAGCAGCTTCTTCACAACTACTTCTCTTCCATCGTCTCTCCAAGTTCTCAGATCTGCCCAACAAGCATCGTGAACTTCGTAGCAAAGTCATCCACTGAATTTGCATCACACATCTTAAGGTTAGCAAACTCCGAGCACAGGGACTAGATCGTCGCCTCCTTAACGCGCTCGGCGCCCACGTGCATGGAGTGCAGCGCCGTCCAGACATCAAGTGTGGTGTCCTTCTCTGCAACTCGCATCAACGTCTTGTCGTTGATGGCTTGGGAGATGATGACCACGGACATTTGATCCTTCTTCTCATCAACAACCTTGGACGAGCTCTTGGGATCAACCGCATCCCACACGCCATGAGCTCTCATGAGGATCTTCATCCTCGTCGCCCATGCCATGTAGTTCGTCCTTCTCAGCTGTGGGTACTCACTACAACACAACATCCATGTAGAGACGTCCAATCTATAGGCTAGAGACGTGTTATTTCATTTCTAGATGACCGTAGAGCCGTTTTTATAAAGCGTCCTTGGAGCGCCTCCCCACGGACCGTGACAAGAACCATAGAGACGCTTGTAAAACATGTGTACAAGATATAAGATGCTTTACAGAGACGTTAAAATTCATGTCTATGTATGTAGAGACGTTTTAGTAGATACACTTACATAACGTTTTTACTAACATAGACACGTCCAATTTGCATGCCAACAAACATAGAGACGCTTTTAAAAATTTATTCAATTTATGTTCGCACAATTTATACACATTTTGTAGAGACGTTATATACGTCTCTAGGTACGCAAAAGCGTTTTTTGGGCATCTTACTGTGAAAAAAATTATTTCGAATTTAATTGGATTATTTCGAATTTGATTCGTGCATTTTGCTATAAATGGAAACACATATCATCATATGAAGACATTATTCCACCTCATCCAAAAAAAACTAGAAAATAGTAGAGCACATGTCTTCACATGGAAGCATCATATTCTCACAATCAGCAAACTAAGAAAATTGTAGAGCACACATGCACTTCATAGCAACAACAAATATTTGAATTTACAGCAAGTGGAGTTCACAACTGAATCAAACATCCATATAAAAAAGGTGCAGATACATCAGGAAAAGATCCTTTGGATTGACAAAAAAAAAATTCTAAATAGTTGGAATCTATCTATAAGTTTTGCCCAGGGAGAAACTAATACATTAGTTCCATCTCCATTGCATTCTCTTTGTAGTCCTCAATTATCCTGCAAAGCCGGTTAAAAAAGAAATAAATGTCCTGGTTAGAAAAGTGTAAGATGACAAGTTTATATTTGATGAAATTAAAAGAATGTAACATACCAGATTGTTTTGTGACTGATTTAAAGCTGTTTTCTTAGCTCTTTTGACCTAAAAAGCGCAAATGTTCTTCATGAATAATAGAGTTTAAGCAACTATCAAACATTGGAATGTACTCAATGATTATATGAAAATGGACTTACATATGACCGAGGCCAAGCAACAACACAACCAATAGCATCTCTCATCAGACGATATTTTCATATGGTCTAAGCAATCTTTCATTCCCAATATTTGTAACAGAGTGCACAGAACTCCAAAATATTCATCTCCAAGCATGTCTCCTCCAACCACACATGTTTTATATTTACTCACTAAACCTCCTTTGGCCACAACTTTATTTTTGTTTCTTGGGTTCGTCGAAAACAAGAATACTTCAGTATTATCCTATCATTTAAAGAAATACAACGTTTGTTATTGATGTACTTGTAAAGGGTTTATTTTATACAAAAACTAGGAACATCACATATTGAATTGTACCAACTATATTCTTGTACTTCCATTCTTTGAGGTACATGTGAGATGTGATGAGACATAATTTAATTGAGGAAGATCGGTGAATGCACAAACAAAATTGGTAATACTACGATGCGAAACAATACAGTGCGAGAATTATGAATATTATATTTTTCTAAACCATCAAATGTATAGGAACATGTTAGCTCCTTTTTTGTGTGTGTAATGACTCTAAATCCTACCCTCTAACGGTGAGAATTAGACTACCTTTTTAGCTTTGACTCATGCATGTTGCATTACCAAAGAACCATTGCTTTGACAACAAATATAATTGTTAACACCGCAATGTTGAGAACATTTCAATGCTTGATTTCATCATTTGGCAACCGCTGCTCTCGCTCTTAGAGTGAATACATCTAGTTGATCATTTGTCCAAGTGCCTAGTTCTAAATAACTACTATGTGGCCAAGTATGGTACAAATTTTCATGCATAATGTGTGTCGCCTAACATGCCATTATATATCAAAATGATACCAAAGTCATACTAGTCTTGTAGTTAAGCCCTATTAGTCCTTACAATCCTAACACTAATGCTGGTCAACCAATTAACATTAGTTTGTCTTATGCATACCATGAAGAACAAACAATCTTAATTAATTTCCAAGTCAAACAAAATGCTGACTTAAAACATTCTAGCACTTGATTAGTTGAAGATGTTAATTGGATTCTGCCATCCGACATTAGTAAACAAGTTAGCATGTCTTAAAAGTGGTCCAAACTCTAAAGCAGCAAGGTAGAGACTACAGGGAGTTGAATCGATTGCACAATACTGTCAAAATATTGTTAAAAAAATACAGAGAGGAAGTGGATGATTAAACAAACCTGTTTTGGCCACATTTGAGAATTGGTCATCTCTTAGTCAAAGAGGCTACAACTCACATGCTTAATCATTTGCAATAGTATATCTCAATGACTCACGAGTTAAGGTTTGATTGAGCAACTAAATAAGTATCAAAGGATGGGATATGATGGAGTGTCACCTACATATGACAGACAAAGTTACTTGCCAAAGATTTGTTTTAGTTATAGTTGATTGCGTGCACATGGGCCATGCAAAGGAATTGTTTGGAATTTTTGTGCCACCTTTCAAAGATCGTGCATGACTAATACAAAACACGTAAGAAACAAGGGATGAGACCCACTTTTCATTCTGCTTTGTAATAGAAAACAAAAAAGACATGACTATTTTCACCTTCGGTCCATGCTATTGTTCTATTTTTCTAACCGTTTTAAAATTTTAGGTGGTGGCACGATGCGAAGGGGCATGAATTGGGTGTCAAGAATTTAGATGCTTGGCCAAGACCTCATGGTCCAGTAAGTTCCCTAATACTAATGTTTATCATCTTCCCTCATTTATGGAGATCATGCTCCTATTCTAGCTATACCTCTTTCTTCTCAAAAACACATCAGAAAAGTAGTTTAAAATTGAGAATTGGTGGCTATACAAAGATGATTTTTATGATGTAGCAAAAAATGCATGGAATGATACTACGGTACTACCTCTCTTCCTTATCATGTAAGAACAAAGAAGACTTGGCAAAACACTTTCCTCTTGGTCCAAACATAGTAAGAAACCTCTTACTAAACAGCTCAAATAAATTGAGCATGGTATTGCTAATCTTCAGGCCATGCATCCTAGCACTTATACAATTTCTCTCTTGAAGATCTTAGAATAAAACATGCTCAAATCATGGATAGAATAGCTGAATATCACAGACAGAGATGCAAGAAAGAATAGGCTATTCAAGGGGATAGAAACACATCTTTCTTTCATGCAGCTATCATTGAAAGAAGAAGGAAGACCATAATTGTTACTATTAAGGATAATGGTGGAAACATATATAGAGAGGAGTATGATATAGATGCTTGTTTCATCAACTATTTTAATGTCCTGTTTGAAACCTCTCACCGTAGGTACGTTTCATCAAGGATGAACGTCTTACTTGTGCTCCATCCAAAGAATACATTTTAATGATTCTAAAGAACATGAGAAAAGATGTAGCTCCAGGGCCAGATGGTTAAAATGTGGCATTCTATAGAGCTGCTTAAAATTGGATAGGAGATGATGTCCACCAATTAGTAAGCACTTTCTATCAATCTAAAACGTTACCTCCCAATATAAATGGCACAAATATAGTTTTAATCCCTAAGAAGAAGAACTAAAGGTGGTTTGAGCTTGCTAGCTTGACTATACTAGGTACCTTGACATATTTAGAGAAAATTGAATCTGATAATCAACCCTCTATTATGTGGTTTTATGTAGCCAAGACATTCGGACGGTTCGCCGCCTTACATGAATAATTTTCAAACTTTGATGCACAATAACCAAACACGAGTGTACATTCACCAGATAATTCCTCATGAGCATTCACCAGGGGGAGTATTCACCAGATATATCCATTGCAACTATTTTCAACAGAATAATTCCTCATGAGCATTCAACGGATTGCTAGATATACCTTGGGTGGAGAAGGCCAGAGGCGCGGGCGTGGGGGAGGCGCAGCACTGGCCAGCATTACTTGCAGCAGCGTGGGGAGAGGTGCAGCACCGGCTTTGGGGGAGAGGCGTAGCACCAACGTCGGGGGAGAGGCGCAGCACCGGTGTGGGGAGAGAGGCGCAGCACCGGTGTGGAGGGAGAGGCGCAGCACCGGCAGCAGCGTGGGGAGAGGCGTAGAACCGGCATGGGGGGAGGAGGCGAGCACCCAGATCGGGGAGAGGCGCAAGACCTGGTCTGGGAGAGGCGAAGACTGGCGTGGGGGCACAAAGGTGGGGGAGGCGAGCACCAGCAATGATTGGATTTCTTTGGAGGTTGAAGAAGTGGGGGAGGTGGAGAGATGGAGTGTGGGAAAATAGTGTATTAGGGAAAAATTCCAAATGAAATGGTGGGGAAGTTTTTTTTAAGCAGTAAAACTAAGAAAATAGTGTGCAAAATAAGTCTTTTGCTGTAATATCTAGCAGGTGAGAACGAGTAACATAATATTCGTCTGATCATGTATCTGTAAAATATCTACATGTGTTGATATTTTCTAGATTAAATTTATATTCGACATATTCGTTTATGAAATTTTTCATGGGACGTGTGTGTTATGATACGGGACAATTAATATCTGAACATTTTTTTTATGATTTAATCTTTTTTAAAAATAACCTCTTCCTAACTTTATTTACAATTCAGGCTTCTTTACTTTATTTTAAAGATACTTCATCGACGGTTTTTAACATGAACCGTTTGTGATGAGCTAATATCACAGACGGTTCATATTAATAACCGTTTGTGACTCCCTTATTTTACCATGACTTGGACGTTTATATTTATTACTCTATTATTTTACCATGACTTGAAATGACTTACTTGCTGATTTTACCATGACTTGAAATGACTAGCTCCCTGATTTTACCATGACTTGAAATGACTACTCCATGATTTTACCATGACTTGGATGATAAAATCAGTGTTCCCCTATGCGGCCGCCTAGACACTGGGCATAGGGCAACTGCCGTGCCTCAGCCTTAATCAGGCCAATAGAAAGGAGAGAGAGAAAATGACCCACTGACATGTGGGTCTCAGTAAATAGTGTCAGGTTCACATGTACAGTGCATGGACCAGAGGTCAACATGCATTGTGCATGGTCCACGGGTTCGGTCCACAATATGCATGGGGCCCACTTGGTAGTCAAAGAACTGTGCATGGGGCCCCTTGTTAGTAGAAGAGGAGGGGAGGATTTGGTGTCTGGGCTCACTTGGGCTTTCGTCCGATTCATCTCTCGTGTGGTTGCTTCACCCTTCGATCTTCTCTCCTGAAAATGGCGGCGACTGGGGCGAGGGGTGGAGGTGATCCTAGAGGCACCTCAATGACCTGTGCGCTTCGGCCGTCGGGGTTGGGAGCCATCATTTCGTCCTCCCCATCCTTTTTCTGGTTTTTTGATGCTTCCACTGCCGATCTGATATGGTGTTTGCCTTTCACTCCTGGTGACGCCTTGGATCTTGACTCCTGGTGGTGGTTTGGTTCTGAGCTCTACTCCCTTGCACATCTGGATTAATCCCCTCTTACGCCATTTGGTTTTGGATGCCTAAAGGGAGATTTAGACTTTTGTGTTAGTAGTCCGCTTCCTAACTGATCTGGAGTGAGTTTCGGTGGTGAAGATCATCTAGTTTGATTGATTGGTGATGATTAGTGCTTTGGCTGAAGTACTCTATTGGTGGACTTGTGCGGCAATCTCTCATTCCTCAGCTTCATTCTTTGGTCGGTTCCAAAGAAGGAAGTGTGGCATTGTATCTCTGATTGCTTCGTCTTTTGCTCGGATTTGCAGGGCAATAGTTTTTCTGGGTGAGTGTCTTTGACACGCCTTGCCAGTTACATCTTGGTGATTTTGAATATCGCCGGCTCTGTGAGTATCTCCTTTATCTAATTGCGATTCACTTTGTTCTTATATATGTGAATGATGTTCTGTTTTGTTTCATTCACTGTGAGATATAGCAAAGTGATTGTTGTGGGCTTAATTCTGCTCTGTGTTGATTGTCAAGATCTGAAGTTGAATAGATAACTGTAAATAGACTTGAGCCAAATTATTTTGCTTTCTTCTGTCAGTTTTATTAAGTAGTTGTTAATCTCTTTGTTGCTAAGTTTCGATTGAAATAAGGCTGATCTTTACTGATTTCTAGACTTGTTGATCCTTTGTAATTGTTAGCACTTATGCATTCAGTTGTCTGATAGGATTAAAGCGAAAATCCTTGTGAGTTATCTTGTGAGCATCTGACCTGTAATTGTGTTTTCATTTCAGTCCTTGTACTGCTTTGTGATTCAATACTCTTTAATGGTCAAATGATACTCTATTATTGGTAGATTAATCTGCTGCTTTGAGATAAAACTGATATATTAGAAATCATTAGTTTGAGCTCAAGATCTGTTTTATAATTGTCATATTTAACTGGTGAAAAGTTTTTGACTGATGTGCTGAGATTGCAAAGGTTAATTCATTTGCATCTAGCTTTCTGAGAGCACTCATTTTCATCCAATATCTGAGCTTTATGCTGATATTTTACATATATATGTGGTATATGTTTAGCTTTTCATACAGCTTAAATGACATGGAGGTTTTACTTTTGCTTATGTTGACTTGGTCATTTATATGTTGGTGGATTAAGACTTTATTGTCTTATGATCTTGCTGGAATTAATTATGTTTATTTGTTAAAACTGCTCATTTTACAACAATCCAGACGGTGGCGTCACGGGCGCTCGTGGCTTGCGGCCGGGTGAGAAAGAAGAAGGCAGGGGGAGGTGTACTATCCCATTTAATTAATAAACAATTGCGGGATTAGAAGAGGTATTTAAGAGTGAAATTTTAGAATTTAGTGAGTTGAGGAGAGTAGTGGGCCGCAGGCCCATAGCCCAAGTGGGGGAGCCCAACTTAAGAGGGAGGGGGAGACAAAACCCTAGCACTGCTACAGTAATGTAATATCCTATTTAATTAATAAATAATTGAGGGATTAGACGAGGTATTTAAGAGTGAAATTTCAGAATTTAGTGAGTTGAGGAGAGTAGTGGGCCGCCGGCCCATAGCCCAAGTGGGGGAGCCCAACTTAAGAGGGAGGGGGAGACAAAACCCTAGCAATGCTACAGTACCTCCGCCCTGGCACTGTAGCACCGCCGCACTGTAGCAACCGAGGTACTGTAGCAATCTTCCCCGTACTGCTATGCCAAGAGGAGAAAGGAAGGAGAGGAAGGAAGAAGAAGAAAGGAAGAGAAGAAGAGAAGGGGAAGTGGAATCGCGTGCTAGTTCATCATCTTCCTGTGTTCTTCAAGGGTAACGAAGAGTCTCCCTCGCTGTATGTTTTGTATTAGACGCGATTTTGATTTCGCTCGGTAGATCGAGTGATCAACAGCTGATAGATCGTGTTCTGTCCAGTAGATTGGACGACGGTTTTCATGTATTTAGAAGCAGAATATGGGGATCCACTCTCTTAGAGATATCTGGGTAATGTCCTTAGCTTTACGTGGCCGCCAAGAACGCCCAAATCCGATTAACGGTCAGGGAGATATGAATTGTTTAGTGTCGCTGTCCTGATAAACTGTCAACATCCAGACAGATTATAGAAACCTGGGTTAAGCCATTAGTTAAAGATGAAATTAGAGGATCTTGATATAACGAAAAATGTGGGTAATCTCCATACCTTTCCAGAAAGCAAAATAACGTATTATTTGGACTTTCGTAGCAAACGTTATGGTGGTTTTAGTGTACTATCCAGAGAACCCGACGTGAAAATTGATGTATTTTAATTTGGCTTGGTAGGGGTATTAGATGGCCGATTCAGAAGGGCCACTCAACTAGGTTTAGTTGGAAAATTTAATTATCTTTCCATAAAGTCCTATAACACCTTATTTGGACCCCTGTAGTGAAAGTTATGAATTTTGGAAGTGGACTGTCCACAGGGGGGAACAGATCGATCATTAGATGTGGGACGTTAGGAAGGCGCTTGAGAGTTTGGCTTTTTCGTTTGAGCTATTATATATGTCTTGGGTCTAGCATGGTTATCTTAGCTTGATTCATAATTATGTTCAGGTGAGGATTGGTCCGTAGGGCAGCGCCTCTTCGCGTCTCTTTGTTTCCGCACGCTTGAGGCAAGTATCTTGATCGTAGCATAATGATGATTGATTGTTAGGATTGTTTGCATTTGAATAGTACTAGTCATACATGGATGATAGTGTGATGAATTTGAATAGAACATGGTGAATGCGTGTTATGGTTAAAGCTTTCCTATCTATGTTGATTATGCCTTATATGTTATTTGGGATATGTAGTTGTGGTATGTACTTGTTGATTCTTATGTATGGAAGATAGGATCATAGTACATACGCATGTTGAAAGCATATCTGAGACTTGGTCACGTGGTGACCAAGTATATACAGTTGAGGTCCCCGTCATGCAAATGACGGGCTTGTGGTCCCCACGTTCGTGGAACGTGGGCATTGAGTAGAGGTCCCCATCGTGAAGATGATGGGCAATGGTCCCTATACTCATGGAGTATAGGTTTGGTCCTCGTGCGAGGGCATGCATGGGTATACATCGATGGTTGTATACCTCGCATTACCGGTAAAATGCGAAAAGAGATAAAGATTGAAAGGTGCATTGCATGATCGCATTACATAAGCATGATAATTATCTTTAGTGTAATGCTTCTTTTGGATTGTTGATGCTATACTGTGATTTTAGTTTTTCTTTGTGATACTTGCTGAGTCTTTGGGCTCACTCTTGCTTTGTTGTGTTTTTAGGTACCACAGGCAAGATCGGCATGCATGGGAGGGAGTAGTTTTGGTTGAGTTGCACTCACTTCCATTCACCCTAAAGAAAGAACATCAGTTAGTTTATATTCTTTAAATAAGCAAACTGTTGAGCTTCACTTATAGTTTCGTTGAATGCTTTGGCTTATCTGTAATAATGAGATTAGCGATTTGGGATTATGCTTATCATTGCTTTATCGTAATAGACTATCTTGCATGTTGAATGAATTTGGATCTTGGATTATTGATAATGTTATCTTTAATCGTTGAAACCTCAGTATATGAAAGTATACAAAGGAGGTTCTGCTGAAAATTTTGGTAAATGGTCTTAGTAGTATTGTTTAAATTTTATTTTAGTAGCATTTCACGCTCAATGTTGAGTTGGGGTGTTACAGTTGGTATCAGAGCGGGCGGTAGGTCCGTGGTATGTGAATTATTAAACTTGACACTCTAAGCACAGTAGGTGGGATTGGGTTATTGCATTGCATTACGCTTCCGTTATGTTGTATCGATAATTCATGTTATGAAATGAGCTGATATATCTATATTATAATACTATGGTAATTATGTGTGGGGATAACCCATGTTGAGAGGTTGAGGTCGTGGTTGTGGCCCTGGGCTGTACCAGGTCACACCACCGTTTGTGGTATGAGAATTGGGAAGTGGTTACCTCGGATATCTTAGTACAGGTGTTGATAGTGAGTATTTTTAGAAGAGTTGTTCTCTTCCTTGAATTTGAATCGGGTCAACTCTTGTCTAGTTGCGGTTGATGGGATTACTCTGAGAAAGGTTGATGTTTCCCTTGAGTTTTCATTGATTTAATTTGACCCTTAAAGCAATCATTGTTTTCCCAATCGTTGAGTTATTCTTGCAGCCGGTGAACTTGGTTGATTGTTAAGATTTACCTTTGTATTGGAGTTTTGTTTTTCTCATTGGAAAACTCGACCCATTTATGCGCTGGATGTTTTTGGATAATGGAAGTTGTCTTTTGCAAGTTCTTTAGTATGTGAAAGGTTTAACTGAATGTATCTTTCTTTGGGTACTTTGAGTGTTGAAGTTGAATGGTTATCTTTTATGAAAGAAGTTGTTAAACCCTTTAGCGATGTTTGTTGTGTTAAGTGAGAGGTTTTAAGCATAGAAGATAAATTGAAAATGTATAAGTTATCCGGTTGGGTCTGTAGTTTGGTGCGTAATCAATCTCAAGCAAGATCCTTGGAAGGGAAGTGATAGATTTGATGTTGTCATGGAGTAGTTACATGATGAACTTGTTTAATGGTGTGACCACTCATACTAGGAATCCAAGACTTACTAAAGAGATAGGGTATATTGATGATTTGGTCTAACCATTAGGATTGTGGAATACGATAGATTTATTTGGGTAATTCGGAGTAAAGTATCTCAATGGATTTGTTTACCCTTTAGTGATGATTATGTTAAGGATGTGTTTGAGCGATGACTTGGAGGATATTAGTCCAGTAATTTTCATAAGCTGGCTACTTGATGTTTATACTTGATTGCTAGATTGAAACATGTATATCAGATTGGATGGATGTTGAGGTAGTACCTTGTGAAACCCAATGATTAAATGAGATGATGTTATTAAATCTGTAGTTAAACTCTGAGTATAAAGTGGAATGTTGACTCTGTGTTATAAATGGATATGTGACTGTAAATAGCAGTAGGACTCTATTTGCTTACGTGATAAATACAACTGTCAATTGTTAATGATAATTGAAGTGGGTGTTGAGCAACACTTATGGTTGAATGGATAAATGCATAAGTGGTCTCGAATAGTGTGCCTTGCAAAATTGTTATTTGATAGCATGATTTTGATAAAAGAGGGTTGTTTCAACCTTGTGCTTTGTGTCTCCTTGGGAGAGGTTTACGATGGCATAGTAGGCTATGAGAATTCTAGTTAATAGTGTATTATCTCATTGTTAGTGTGATTGTCAGTAAGGGATTATGAAGATGATATTGAATGTTTTGTATAAAGGGATTGGGTCGCTTGCCTGATATTGATTAAATGAAAATGCTTCTAGTTTCGCATTTGTGATCTTTCAGACCTCGTGTTAATATGGTAGTTGAAAGTGTTTTGAGCAAAGTGACGTGCTGAGAGGTTTTATTAGTTCCTAAGTGGTTTTTGTGTTGTGGTTTTGAAATCTCTTTTTGTTGGAGTTGGCATGGTGATGCTGTAACCAACGGAAGTCATTTTCTTTGTTAAAGTAAAGAGTGAAGTAGAAGTATTTGAGATTGAAGTCAAGTTTTGTAACTTGCAGTTTATCGATTCTTGCCTAAACTTTCTGCTTTTGCCGCCAGAGTTTCGAATCCCAAAAGCAATGTTTTATGCTCGCTTGAGGTTTGATATTCTCTCGCTTGTGGGACGTGTGCCCTCATCTATGATCTCATCTTTGTTTTTTCGGGATCATTGCTATTTGATTAATTCTCTTGATCCGTAACTCATGTAAGTAGTAACGCTTTCCGTTGTGCTGAAATTTATTTCGCTTTGCCTCTTCTTCTAAGAAAGGAGTTAACCGAATCAGTATTGCAAAGTCTTTTCGGATGTGTTTTGGCTCTTTGGATAGAGGTGGTCTAGTAGATGTTTTGTGAAGCTTTAGGTGTTAGGTTGTTGGAGAGGCATTGAGTAATAAATCGATTAATTAGAATAATCCTTGGAGAGGATTTGATTTAGTTAGAGTGCTTGACTGTGGAGCTAACATATTTCGTTGTCGCAACTAGTAGGGCCTATAGCGAGATGCGGTCCAAGATCTTGTGTTCATTTTGACAGAACACTAGAATTAGCAAGTATGGAAATCTTGGTCAGTTTTTAGAGTATCGCATTTGGGTACTCGGTAAGATTGTGTAGAAGAAGTATGATGGTGTAGTTTAATGAGAATAGCAGTGTAGAGAGATCTAATAGTCGTGTTAATTAATGGGATAGCAGGGATTGTTGATATATTGTCAAGTATGACTCGGCCCCAGTGAATAACCCTATGGGAGTTAGATTATCTCTAAGGATAACTTCGTCAAGAAAATATTTATTTATTGATATTAGTGATTGAGTATGTTTGAATCTTGATCAATCAGTTAAAGTATTGCGAATGGGTATGTCGTGGTCGTGTAGCTGAATTTGATTGGTGTGTGGGTTAGAGAAGATCTAAGATTGGTGAAATAAATCGCTTTAGGCAGTTACTGGATTATTGAGGACTGTTGATATTAATAACCGAGGTTATTGTTGAGCTGTGTGATATGTTAGTAAGCGAATTTGAGGAGTTCTTACCGAGTATAATAGAAATTCGGTGTAAGAGTCTTGGAGGTTAATTTTTGGGCTTTGCATTTTTATATACTAGAATTTTGATCGCCCAATGATAATGTGTAGAAGAAGTAGAATAAGGGTGGATTTCGAATAGTGGGATATTCATTGATAGAACTCTTTTGATAAAGTACATGAGAATGTGTGATGTGAATTCCAAGTTGTTCATTCTTATAGGATGGAGGTGACGTGATTACATGTGAAGATCGATTTTGGGAAGCATTTGGAAGTCATCTGTCAAAGTAATTCCATCAGTATAGGAGTTGGATAGAGTATGTTTTTGTGGAAGTCATTAGAGCCTCTCTACAAAAGGTGTGGATGGTGAATTCGGTTTGAGCATAGCGTTGAGGTTGCAAATTTGAGAGAAATTTTATTCCTAAGAGAGAAATTGAGAAAAGAATGTTTCCTCGAGTAGTGAAACACTCTCTTGATTCTTGTTTGAGCTATGTGTTTATGACAGATGTCTTTCGTAAATTGAGTTTGACTTTATGATTGGCATGTGTGGTTCTTATCAGTTTAGAAAGAATAAAGGAAAATGATTGTTTTGGTCATTCGAGTGATCTCGCAGTTGGTTTATGTGGTGTTTTTCTCCAATTGCCTACTTAGAAAGTGGAAAAGTTTTCATGATGAATCTTTTGATTTTGGATTGGAGTCTTTTGGAGGGAAGTTGGTTATAAGTGATTTGCATTGTGAATTCTTTATCTTCAGTTGGGTTCTGATTATAAATAGTTTGTTTAAAACAAGTTCGTTCATGTGTCCCTGGTTAAAGGAGATGCTCGTTGTTAAGATAAATAGGTCGATTGAGAGTTGGAACCAGAGTTCCATGTATTACGTGCAGAGTGTCTGGATTGGTACCACAGGGAAGGTTAACCCAAGGTACATTGGTGTGATTTTGGAAGCTAGCATTTCGCTAGGACCATCTCAAGTCCATGCGCGGGGTAGAAAACGTTTTGTATGACCTGGTGTCGAGAGAGTATTTGAGAGTTTGGAGTGTGGGATTTCGTTAGGGACGATGAACCACGAGTAAAACCTTACGCTCGAAGTTTAAATCGCTGAGTGTACCGATAAGATCAAGACGAGCATTGTGGTGTAATATGTTGGAATCCATCAAAGTGATGTGGTCTCATAAGTCCGAGAGGGAAGCGACTTGGGAGTTGGAGTCTTGCACGCACAAGCTATATTCAGAATTTTTCGCTTCGGGTATGTGTTAGTTGCGACTAATTTATGTTGTGGTTGTTCTTTTCGAGTAGATCGGTGAGTAGAATTCGGGGTCGAATTTTGTTTAAGGAGAGTAGAATGTAATATCCCATTTAATTAATAAATAATTGAGGGATTAGAAGAGGTATTTAAGAGTGAAATTTCAGAATTTAGTGAGTTGAGGAGAGTAGTGGGCCGCCGGCCCATAGCCCAAGTGGGGGAGCCCAACTTAAGAGGGAGGGGGAGACAAAACCCTAGCACTGCTACAGTACCTCCGCCCTGACACTGTAGCAACCGAGGTACTGTAGCAAACTTCCCCGTACTCCTATGCCAAGAGGAGAAAGGAAGGAGAGGAAGGAAGAAGAAGAAAGGAAGAGAAGGGGAAGTGGAATCGCGTGCTAGTTCATCATCTTCCTGTGTTATTCAAGGGTAACGAAGAGTCTCCCTCGCTGTATGTTTTGTATTAGACGCGATTTTGATTTCGTTTGGTAGATCGAGTGATCAACAGCTGATAGATCGTGTTCTGTCCAGTAGATTAGACGACGGTTTTCATGTATTTAGAAGCAGAATATGGGGATCCACTCTGTTAGAGATATCTGGGTCATGTCCTTAGCTTTACGTGGCCACCAAGAACGCCCAAATCCGATTAACGGTCAGGGAGATATGAATTGTTTAGTGTCGCTGTCCTGATAAACTGTCAACATCCAGACAGATTATAGAAACCTGGGTTAAGCCATTAGTTAAAGATGAAATTAGAGGATCTTGATATAACGAAAAATGTGGATAATCTCCATACCTTTCCAGAAAGCTAAATAACGTATTATTTGGACTTTCGTAGCAAACGTTATGGTGGTTTTAGTGTACTATCCAGAGAACCCGACGTGAAAATTGATGTATTTTAATTTGGCTTGGTAGGGGTATTAGATGGCCGATTCAGAAGGGCCCCTCAACTAGGTTTAGTTGGAAAATTTAATTATCTTTCCAGAAAGTCCTATAACACCTTATTTGGACCCCTGTAGTGAAAGTTATGAATTTTGGAAGTGGACTGTCCACAGGGGGAACAGATCGATCATTAGATGTGGGACGTTAGGAAGGCGCTTGAGAGTTTGGCTTTTTCGTTTGAGCTATTATATATGTCTTGGGTCTAGCATGGTTATCTTAGCTTGATTCATAATTATGTTCAGGTGAGGGATTGGTCCCAGGGGTAGCGCCCTCTTCGCGTTTGTTGTTTCCGCACGGTTGAGGCAAGTATCTTGATCGTAGCATAATGATGATTGATTGTTAGGATTGTTTGCATTTGAATAGTACTAGTCATACATGGATGATAGTGTGATGAATTTGAATAGAACATGGTGAATGCGTGTTATGGTTAAAGCTTTCCTATCTATGTTGATTATGCCTTATATGTTATTTGGGATATGTAGTTGTGGTATGTACTTGTTGATTCTTATGTATGGAAGATAGGATCATAGTACATACGCATGTTGAAAGCATATCTGAGACTTGGTCACGTGGTGACCAAGTATATCTGATTGAGGTCCCGTCATGCAAATGACGGGCTTAGGTCCCCGTTACGTGGAACGTGGGCATTGAGTAGAGGTCCCCATCGTGAAGATGATGGGCAATGGTCCCTATACTCATGGAGTATAGGCTCTTGGTCCCTGTGCCAGAGGGCACAGGCATGGGTATACATCGATGGTTGTATACCTCGCATTACCGGTAAAATGCGAAAAGAGATAAAGATTGAAAGGTGCATTGCATGATCGCATTACATAAGCATGATAATTATCTTTAGTGTAATGCTTCTTTTGGATTGTTGATGCTATACTGTGATTTTAGTTTTTCTTTGTGATACTTGCTGAGTCTTTGGGCTCACTCTTGCTTTGTTGTGTTTTTAGGTACCACAGGCAAGATCGACATGCGTGGGAGGGAGTAGTTTTGGTTGAGTTGCACTCACTTCCATTCACCCTAAAGAAAGAACATCAGTTAGTTTATATTCTTTAAATAAGCAAACTGTTGAGCTTCACTTATAGTTTCGTTGAATGCTTTGGCTTATCTGTAATAATGAGATTAGCGATTTGGGATTATGCTTATCATTGCTTTATCAGAATAGACTATCTTGCATGTTGAATGAATTTGGATACTGGATTATTGATAATGTTATCTTTAACTGTTGAAACCTCGGTATATGAAAGTATACAAAGGAGGTTCTGCTGAAAATTTTGGTAAATGGTCTTAGTAGTATTGTTTAAATTTTATTTTAGTAGCGTTTCACGCTCAATGTTGAGTTGGGGTGTTACAGGAGGAAGGGAGCCGGGCCATGAGGAGCCGGCCAAATATTTTACAAGATCTGTGCCCGTTCACTTTGAAAGTGCCTACCTGAGGTCTACAATGAATCAGTTGAAGTCACTTGAGTATTCGTATTTTGCAATGGTACAAGCATACAACACTGTTACTTCATTTCAGCATCTGAAAATTACAAATTCCTTCAGATTCTCACAGAAGGACTAACAAGTTTACAATAAAATAAAATAAATAAAACTCTCCCCAACAGAACAAGTTACAAATCACTAAGTACAAATTTCTTGGAGATGAGCTCTTACCTCAACTAGACATAGTAACTTATATTAAAGAGAAGGGCAAGTGGGCAACTCATTGCATCTTCTTTCCTCTCAACCAAATAGTTTGCATTCAATTGCTATAGTAAGCAACTAAATAAATACATCTGCAACAAATGAATATCAGCTGCAGATCATTTCATTTGACTCTCAATCCTGTTAGGATGACATGGTCGAGAGGGACAATAACCACCTTCCCACTAGCTCCTGTCTACATAGCATCATTCAGTCCTTCATAATTTGCCAAGTCTGCATGACATACAATCAACAACGAGGGCTTGAATTACTGCTACAGTGCTGCTACTATCCTGGATTCTTGCCCTGCTAAATGAGACTCAAGCAACAAGCAAATATTCCCTGCTAATATGCCCCAAATCTGGGACAAGCGAAAGGTTGTAGAATTAACAATTTCTCAAAGGTGCAAGCTGATGCGTGAATAGATATTAAAGAACATGGCATGCTAGGCAAAAGGGGCTACTGATAAAAGTGGTAAGCAAAGTTCATCTCGCGATCTACACTGGTACCATGTAGTAGTAATGGGAATATCCTAAGCGACCTTTACAACAAGCAATCAGATATCAAGAACCTAGACTATATTCTTCTCCCTCTTCAAGTGCTTAAATTTTTTTTAACAATTCGAGCAAACAAATAAAAATGGAGAGCTATAAGTGCTGAACTGGAATCCAGTAGAACTTTCATGACTTCCCTTTAAGTATGACATCAGAGCAGACTGAAACTTGAAAGTGCCCCTTTTTCTTATAACAATATTCCTTAAAAGGAACCGTCCATAAAACATTGCCAAAAAGACATGGAGCGCAGCAAACCAAGCATTTTACAATGACTTCTCTTATTTCATTTCGAGTTTTTGCTTCCTCTTGCTTATGAATCATGGCAAAAAAAACAGTAAAAAAGTCTGAGGTTGGGCAGGTTACTTTTCTTTTTATCTTCTCGTCAATCATCGAGGGGGCATGATAGCCCAAGAGAGAGGGGCTATTCGAAATCAAGACAAATCTGCATCATCAGGGGAAAGTTCATTTAGTGGACAGTGGACACAGCCATTTGTTCTTGCAGCATCCCAAAAACATGTTATATATTATAAACTAAACCAGGGATAATGTGATAGTGAAGTATTAGAAAATGATTTGATGACAACACAAAATTCACATATGCCAAACAGCCAAACAACTGCATGACTAACAACTTTGTACTTTACTAATAAGCAAAGGATGTAGAAGAATATGAACTGTAAGAGAAAATAAGAACATGTCTTTCTTCCAACATTGCAGAGCCCTCTTCAAATAATTCATCTACAGAGCCAAACAAAGTAGACTTGCCTCCAAGCTTCCCAACAGAAATATGTTATCTCCTGCCAAAAAGAAGAGACATTAACTTGTTCTGGTTTTTCTTTGGGGACAATGGTGGTGGTGGTGAACAATGATCAGATGGGATGATATAAACAAATACGCAGGTGGTGTCATCCTTCAGTCCACTTGTCTTCAGAGCTTGTTGTACAAGCAAGATGGATCTCAAATACATGATCAAGATAATCAAGCATACTATAGGACCGAAAAGGCGCCTAGAGGGCGAGTGGTGAATAGACGCTTTCTCTATTTTTTACCTCGATCGAACTCAACACTACTTTCACTCCAATAGCTAGAAAAGCTATGAAGATCTGTATACAAGCACAGTGGATGACCTGTGTTGAATCCGATCAAACCCCGAAGCAAACGAACCAAAATACGGAGATCAAACCCTCGGGTCCGGACTGACTGACGTCTATCGAGCGGTCAGACCGGCGGGCGGTCTGACCGGCAGCTTACGCACGGTCTGGCCGGACCTAACTAGAAACAGTGCGATAGCCCAAAAACCAAAACAAAAATTGGTCTAACTTTTGATCTACACAGCCAAACTTGACCAAATTTGGAACACACCTTCCTAAGGATATTAGGGACCTATTCCAAGCAACGATTGAGTAGATCCACATGAAAGTTTCAACCTTTTTCCATTTGAACGAAGATTGGTCCAAAACCGGGCAAGAACGAAAACTAGATCCAAACACTTGCTCGTGGGAGATTGATGATCTAGATGATCCTAGATGTATTTCCACACGTCACAGCAAAGTAGATGAGGGCAAGAAACCAACCAAAAACCAAAGGATCAAAGATGGACTCAAAATCACCAAATAAGGAGAAAGAACACAAAGAGAACTTATCTTTGATAAATCATGCATAGATTGATTTGAGATTGAGAGGGTTTACAGCCACTCCATCCATGGAGGACAAGAGCTCAATCCAAGAGCACTCACTCAACTCATCTCTCTAAAACCCTAAGCCTCTCCTTTCTTCTCTAAGCCCTAAGGCAAACTAGGGTTTTGCAAATGAAGTGCTTGGGGGCTACATGACAGCACCCCTCCTATTTATAGTGAGGCCTAGCTTCTAAAAGAGTTAAACTCTAATGGGCTCCCATTAAGGCCACACACAAACCGGACACACGCACACATCTTAAAGCGTCGTCTTCATCTTCTCTTGACCTAAACCACTTCTCCATGCGTCGTCTCTTACTGTGGTTTAGCCAAAAGGGTCACCAAGGCAGTATTTGGTGAAATTACCAAAATACCCCTTCTCGGTCCTTCTCCGAAGACCAGTCCAATCTTGGTGAAGCAAACACTTGCTTCGCCACGTGTAGGTTGATCAACGGCTCTCATCATGTCGGCATGTCTCTCCCGTCCGGCTCCCGCCGAAACCACCAAGGCACTTACACCGACCCCTGCACCGCTTGATCCACCCGTCGCACTAAACTGCCCATTCGGTCACCTTTGTCCAATTTGAGCCATGCTTGAATCCATTGACCTTACCTGGCATCCTTGATAATTTTGAACCTGTAACAGCCCAAAATTTCAAATTTGTTTAAAGTTTAAAAGTTAGTTGAATTTGAGAATTTTCTAAAATTTTAAAAACTTTTCTTTAAATTGTTTAAAGCCAAAACAAATTTAAATTCAGAATCTATTAACAACTATAAGTTGGAATTATTTTATTTAAGTCCAGAATAACTCTAGAGGCTTCTGTGAATTTTTCTAGAATTTTTGGAATTTAATTGCTATTTTCTAAAGCCTATTTGAATTAACATTTATTTAAATTAGGAAATCAATTTAAAATCCTAAAACCTCTTGGGCGATTTCATCACTTTGTATGCCCATCCCTATTCATTCTCGCCCAACGAAGCGAAAGTTGTTGCCAACCGTTGGATCGAGATCCAGCAGTCGACACGCCAAGACCAAGACTCTCTCTCTCTCTCCTCGCCCACCCCACCCGCTTGACCTCCGCTCTCATTGTCGCGTGGCCCCAAGCCCTCGTCCCGCCGCTTTCTTCTTCTTCATTCTGCCGCTAACCGCCATTGCCACGCCGGCGAGCTTCGCTAAACAGGCGCTCAACCGCCCACGTTTCCCGCAGGCGTCTTGCGCGAGACTCGCGCCCTCCTCCGCACGACCCCCACGCCCTCTCCCCCTCTTCTCGCGCACGCGGGCGCCCAAGCCTGTAACCGCCGCCACGATCCCCCACTCCTCCACGCCGCACCAGTGCTCCCCGGCCCCTACAAAAGGAAGCACTAGGAAGCCCTCTTCACACTGATCCCGAAACCACCACTCACTCACCCTCTCACGTCGTGTGCTTGCCGGAATTGAAGTTTCCTCGCCGCCGGTCCCGAAGGCTTGGAGCTCCGAATACGCCACCGCCGTCGATGGCGCGTCCTTGCCACCACCACCATCTTCACCGCCGTGACTCCGCGAAGCCGGTGCGCCCACTCTCGTCGCTGGAGGACCCTCGGAGCGCCACATCGCCGTCGACCGCAACTTCGTCGCCGCTTCTTCCTCGCCGCCAGTGGCCGCTGTCCTCGCCTCGTCGTGTGGGTGAGCGCACCAGAACCGCCATTCCCTCCTCTTCATTTCGCGCACCTTGCCTTGCATTGCCAACAGAAGCGCCGGTGACCATCGGTCCCAGCGCGGCGCCGGCTCGCCACCGTGGCCTTGCCACGCACGTGCCGCCGTGGACGCCACCTCACACCACGCGTGCGCCACCTCACCGTCAGATCCTACGTGGACCCGACGTGGCACCCAGACCGCACCACATCACCACCACCCCCCTGAGCCAAAATCCCTTGGGCCTGGTCCATGTGGACCGTGTCTATGACACGTGGGGCCCACTTGTCAGAATTAATTTAATTTCCAAAAAACCTCAGGGTTGATGTCAGCATTGCGCAATAATTAGAATTTGCTTTAGAAAAATAATTCAGGAAATCCTTTTAATTTACAGATTTAGGTTTAAACTTGTAAAATGCATATCTTTTTCACCCCAACTCCAAATTGAGTGTTTCCAAATTCTAAAGTTTTATAAAATTAATATCTAGCTAATTAAAATTAATTATTTGATTTGGAGTAAGTTTAAACTGTCTGTTTGAATTTGAAATGATTTAAACTATAAATTTAGGTTTTAAATTTGTAAAATTCATATCTTTTGAACCCTAATTCCGAATTGAGTGATTCAAATTGCTAAAATCTTAGGAAATTATTATCTAGCTAAATAAAATAAAATTATTTCATTTGGACTTAGTTTAGTTTGTCTTTTTGAATTTATTTGAATTTCAATTGATTTGTCGTATTTTCACGTTTAGACTACGACGAATCCGGGGAATTTGATTCTTCCGAAGATTTAGAATTTCAAGACTTCAGCAAAGGCAAGTTACACTTTGACCATTTTGCCCCTACTATTTTAAAGTTATTTAAATTCAGTTTTTGAATTATTAAATGCATGCATACTTCTATTCAAGTATTTCAAATTCCTGTTTAAATAATTAGATATTCTAGCTATCATTGTATGGCCAATCTTGAGTATTGATTTGTCATTCCTTTGTCACCAATAGATAAACTAGTATGGTAAAAACTCACTTGCTTAGCAAATGCTTAGACCATGTTTACCAATTTTGGGGAATTTAGCCAAACCATTTCAAATTGATTTAAAAATCTGAATCTATGGTATTGTCTTACCATAGAGGCTTATTAAAGGTGGTTTTACTAAATAAAATTAAAAATGGTTTGGACTTGGGCGAAACGGATGAATGGTGGGTGCAGGTTTATGGACGGGTTTAATCTAGTTAGGATTAAAGCCCAGGGTTTGCTTTGAAAGACGCCCAAGTCGATTAAGGATCGGTCTTTGAGCCGCATCTTGCTATGCCTTACCATACCACCACATGTCCTGTATGGGCAGGACCTGGCTTAATAATTTGGGATACCTCATAGATTTTCGTGCCATGTTGTATGTGTGGGTGTTGGTTAGACAGTAGTCCCACCTGGCGCAAGAGGGGGCTCCCGGAGGATGGTTACTCCAATGGAAGCGAAACCTTAGCGGGCATGAGTACTTTGAGGTAGATCATTGTAACGGTCTTGTGATAATTGCTTTGTCACACGCCTTAGGAAGCGTGGATTGGCCGCCCGAAAGAGCAAATTATCTCGTGTGGGTAAAGCTGTACAAACTCTGCAGAGTAGAAAACTATTGAATAGCCCCGTCATGATGCGTGGACATGCTAGCAAAGCCACTTTGAGTTAGACTTGTTTTTGGTTTTAAAAATGATTTCAACAGCTGTTTTCAGGATGGTTTGTCCTGTGGGAAAATTGGACGGTTAGCCATTGTGATAGGAGGATATCCATCACCTTTCTTGGAGGTTATCCACATTATGCAATTGTCATTTAAAATATGATTTTAGATACTGTATGAAAATGGCCTTACAATCTAATATGATTATTTAAACTAAAATTGCTGCTTTACGCAAAATAACCCTACCAATGTCCTTTGTCTACTTTATGCATGCATTACAATTCAATATTGGGTGTAACTAGCGAGCACGGTAGTAGTGCTCATGCTTGCTGAATATCTTTATTCAGGTGAAGACTTCTATCAGGACGGTGAGGACACCGACGCCTAGGCTATGCCTCTAGACGATTGCCTGTGGCGGATCGTTCTGGCCTACTACTACTATTTTTACTTCCGCTGTGTTATTTAATCTTTTATTTGGCTTCATGCCCAATTGTATTAAACTCTAATTTACTATTAATGCAATGCGAGACATGGTTATGTTATCATTTTTGTAACTGTGTACACCGAAAATCCTAGACTGGTGTATGAACACAGACGGTTCAGGATCTTTCGTTCCCGGGTCCGACAAAAGTGGTATCGGAGCCATATCGACTGTAGGTCGTGGCCTTAGAATTGCCTTAAGGACTTATTTTCAAAAACTAAAACTATTTTGAGTCTGTCCAGAGTCATTTCTCAACCTTTCTCTTTAAAATGTTTACTAACTCATCTCCTTCTCAAAATTTTAGATGGCTGAGAGACCGGACGCTACTTCCCACGGAGCCTTTGTTGGATACTGGGCCGAGATTCTTTGGGAGATGATGCAGCACCTGGGTTACCTAAAGAGGCCAACTTTTCAAGGATTCAAGTACGGTGGGAGAACAACAAGCTGTGGAGAGTAGAGGTGCTCATCTACTCCAATCTTGAGCGGACACCGTCTTCCACATCTTTGGCGCCCGATCCGTGCGATACCTTTGATAATGGCATTCGGGATGTGGCGAGAGGCGATCCGCCACCTTCGCTACACCTCGACCATCGCCTTCATGGCACGGGTTTCATTACTACCCGATGCACATTCCGACCAGCTCGACAGTACTTTCAACTCCGCTAGAGAGCGAAGATTCCCCGTGGCGACGCACTGTGGATCTGGCTAAGGATTTGGACTACGCCTATGGGAACACCTTGAATGACTTGCTCACCGCTCGTAATGCACTACAGAGGCGGAGGAGAAGTCAAGACCGTAGCATGAGCTAGCTAGCTACAAGGCTGGTGAGGCTAGCTCCAGTGAGCCGGATTATACCCCTAGTAACCCCTAGTTATTATCTTTCCCTTAGCTCGATCTTTAGTTGTGAATTATGAGCTACTAATCCCTTGTGGTAGCCATAATCTTGAATAAAATAAATTAATAAAAGAACTTCTTGGAAAAATTTGTTCTTTGTCTTGTGTGCTTTTTGTGTTCTTAGGCTATTAGAATTTATCCCTATTAGCTTTCTATCTGTCTGTCTTTTCTAAATCTTTGAAGTTCTAGCAGATGGTGACCACCCGTACCGGCAGTGGCAGTGCCCAAGGTCAGGATAACGAGAACGCGGATTACCAGGAAAATCTCGTGCAGCAACCACCACTGCCACCAGCTGAAGGACCGGATTGGCGTCAGATGATGGCAACCCAAAACCATCTGATTAACCTCCTAGCTCAGTCCCTTAGCAGCGTGCAGAATGTGCAGGCAACAACTCGGACTGCACCACCACCTCCACCTACGCAGAGACTGACCATGGCAGATTTCATGCGCATGCGCCCACCGACATTCTCCAGCAGCACGGAGCCGATGGATGCCGATGACTGGATCCGTGCTATCGGAAAGAAGTTGGATATTGCACAGTGTACTAACTATGAGAGAGTCCTATTTGCCTCTCACCAGCTCAGCGGTCCCGCATCGGAATGGTGGGATAACTACAACATCTCTCATGCTGATGCGCAGACTATCACTTGGGAGGAGTTTGTGCGGGCTTTCTGCCATATCCCCACAGGGATAATGACCTTAAATAAGAAAGAGTTCCACGCGCTTTGACAAGGCAACCGCACAGTGGGTGAGTACCTGCACAGGTTCAACCAGCTTGCTCGCTACGCCCCAGCAAACGTGGCTAGAGATGAAGAAAGGCAGGAAAGGTTCATGGAATGTCTGAATGATGAGATCTTAGTCCAGCTAATCTCCCATGACTACACTGACTTCCAGCAGTTAGTGAATAAAGCTTTTCGCCAGGAGGCCAAACATCTGGAGATGGAGAACCGCAAGCGAAGGATGGCCGCTCGAAGTTCAATTCGGAGGGCGGCAAGCCTCGCTTTGCTCAGCCCACCACCTCGAGTGGAAGGTTCGGTCTTCTACACCCGAGCTCCGGCAAGACCAAAGGCGCCCCAACTCTTCCGGCTTCAAACAATGCACTGCGAGCCGGTTTAATGAAAAAACCCAACACCATCGCAGCAGGAGTGACATGCTTCCATTGCAATGAGGCGGGCATTATGCCAACAAATGCGAAGAGGCGGCGATCTGCGACACCGGCCGAGCCCAAGATCGGGAGTACCAACCCTGGCGGCACCCCAAAGCCGGCGGTCTAGTTCACGAAGGGCGTGTGAACCACGTCCCAGAGGAAGCTCAGTAGCACGGATGTCGCCCTGGTGCGTTTCTTGTTAATTCGATACCAAAGATCGCCTGTTTGATTCGAGCTTCACATTCTTTTGTATCCAATAAGTTTGTGGGCAAAAATGGGTTACCTATTTCTCCATTAAATAACCCTATGATAATCCATTCCGGGCTCGAAATGAGAACCGATTCTCTATGCCCAAATCTTACCACAGAGATATCAGGAGTTTCCTTCATGACAGACTTGATAGTTCTGCATTCTCAAGGTCTGGATGTAATACTTGGAATGGACTGGCTAGCTGTAACGTCCCGTTTTCTTTAAACTTTCTTGCCTGGTTTTCAAAATAAAAGTAACCATTTGGCTTTATTGAGAATCCAAAGCTTAACCTGACGTCTTGAAATCTGGAGAGCTCAATTGGAATTAATTAAGCCTTAATTAAGTTCTTTGTTGGTGTTCCTTGCTGTTTGAGCCTCTCTGTGTGTCCCTAGGTTTGTCTCTTCTCTCTTAACTTCCTTTGTTGGGTTGAACCTCTTTGAGATCCAGACCTCTCTCTTATCTCCTCTCTGCTCAGACCTCCCCTTGTTGAGATCTAGCTGCTCAGACCTCCCCTTGTTGAGATCTAGCCGCTCAGACCTCCCTTGTTGAGATCTATTGCTCAGACCTCCCTTGTTGAGATCTAGTTGCTGCAGACCTCCCCTTGTTGAGATCTAGCCGTTCAGACCTCCCTTGTTGAGATCTAGCCGCTCAGACCTCCCTTGTTGAGATCTAGCCGCTCAGACCTCCCCTTCTTGAGATCAGACCTCCCCTTGTTGAGATGTAGCCGCTCAGACCTCCCCTTGTTGAGATGTAGCCTCAGACCTCCCTTGTTGAGATCTAGCCGCTCAGACCTCCCCTTGTTGAGATCTAGCTGCTGCAGACCTCCTCTTGTTGAGATCTAGCCGCTCAGACCTCCCTTGTTGAGATCTAGCTCAGACCTCCCTTGTTGAGATCTAGCGGCTCAGACCTCCCCTTGTTGAGATCTAGCCGTTCAGACCTCCCTTGTTGAGATCTAGCCGCTCAGACCTCCCTTGTTGAGATCTAGCCGCTCAGACCTCCCTTGTTGAGATCTAGCGCTCAGACCTCCCTTGTTGAGATCTAGCCGCTCAGACCTCCCCTTGTTGAGATCTAGCCGCTCAGACCTCCCTTGTTGAGATCTAGCCGCTCAGACCTCCCTTGTTGAGATCTAGCCGCTCAGACCTCCCTTGTTGAGATCTAGCTTTTGAGACCTCCCCTTGTTGAGATCTAGCAGCTGAGACCTCCCTTGTTGAGATCTAGCCGCTCAGACCTCCCTTGTTGAGATCTAGCCGCTCAGACCTCCCTTGTTGAGATCTAGCTCAGACCTCCCCTTGTTGAGACCTAGCCGCTCAGACCTCCCTTGTTGAGATCTAGCCGCTCGGACCTCCCTTGTTAGATCGGCCATTAGGACCTCCTCTCGGGAGATCTTAGCCGTCCGAGTCCTCCCTTAGTTGGATCCAAAGGTTCCGACCTCCTTAGGTCCAAGACCTCCTTAGCGCTTGGACCCATCTTTGACTCTCGTGGTCAGTCGCTTGAGGCCTTGCCTTCTTAACCTTAGGACCATCCGATGTGGTTTGGATGGCCCGATCCTAAGAACACGTTAGTTTGGTCGAAACGTTCCTATCCTTGTTAGGCGCTTGATTTCAATCTAACAGCTCTGCTTTCTTCTGCTGCGTTTTCCTTGTTTCAGGACCTCCTCTGGTTGTTTTGCAAAGACCACCTCCTCGGTCCTTCTTTGGTTTTTTATAAGGACCACCCTCCTAAATCGGGATATCCCTATTGGTGGGGACCTCCCTGCACCCTTTGATCTGGACCGTTGAGGTCCTCCTTGAAATCTTGACCCTTAGACCTCCCTTGTGCAGTGCGGCGTCGAGACCTCCTCGTGGTGAGCTTTACGGACCTCTTGTCCAGAACCTCCTCTTGAGTCCTTGGACCTCCTGTCCAGACCTCCCCTCTGAGTGTCTTGGACCTCTTGCCCAGACCTCCACAGTGGTCTTTGGCGGGGATGACCCTTGCGGTGGGGCCACTGTTTGACTTGTGGTGCACCCTTTTGATCGGCCCCACTTGCGGCCCCTCTTCACCTTGTAATTATTGCTCTTGCCTCGAGAACTCATGCGCATTTAATAGGTGTCGGGTCACATTAAATGCGATCACATCCGAGTACTATTCAATTCTTTTAGGGCAAGCCTTGCCCTAGTTGTCCCGATTGCCTACACCTCACCGAAGTTTTTCCTTGTGGTGCACACTACCAACTCGGCTATATAAAGCACAGGCGGGCCACCTTTGTAACTTTGTTGCTCATTTCTTCCTTCCTGCCTCATCTGCTTTCAGTTCTTCCTTGTGCAAGACCTTTCCCAGAGCTCTTTGAGGCTGTGTTAAGCCTCTTGGTTTCCTTTTTGGCTGAGTTGGTTTGAGTTCCTTTTGGTTCTTTTGAAGTTCTCGGCTTAGTGTGGTTTTGCTTATTTGGTTTTCTTGCTAACGTGTAGATCACGAGTTCGAGGAGATCTTGGACCCAGCTCTTCTTTGCAGAAGGCTCTCCTTTGCTTGACCAAGGCAAGCCACAGATCCTTTGATCATCTTGAACCAAGTTTCAGTAAATGTATTTGGTTTTACTTTATCATGCATGGCTATGTTTATATGAAAATGGTTTGGGCTGTAGTTACTTGCCTACTTGTCGTTATGCCTCCTTTATACCTTTTCTCCATCATGTTGTCATGTTCACCTTGTGAGCCTTAGGGTGGATAATTTAGTTGGTGTTCTTTGTTATTTGCCAACATGGGGCCGAGGTCTTATACAACCTTTTAGAAAACGTGGTTGAATGTATCATGCTTCATCTCTAATAATCTTGACTAATAAATATGAAATGTGTGGTGGTGCCATTGTTGGCGACTATGGCGGGACGCCTAAGTTGTGTTGACTGTGGTGTGAGGTCACTTGGTTAAAATCTGTTGTGCCAAGGCTGGGTGGTCTTTTGGCATGGGCTTATACAAATTGTTTCTTTGAGGCAAGAAGGCAGGAGTGAGTAGTGGGTGCTTTGCACACTTGGTTGTGGAAGTCTTGCCTTGGCACAATTAAGGACTTCACTTTGTGTCTCATTGAGCTGGGCCAAGCAAAGGCAACCACAAGATCATTTTATGGGAATGGTCTGGGCTGAATAATTAGCAATGGGTTGGCTTGGGGCTGTTGTGGTTGAGCGTGTGATTCGTTGGCGCAAGAGGGGGCACCCCATAACCCTGCGGACTTCTAGACCACAGGAGGGGATTGCGAAACCTTAGCGGGCAGCCCGAGTCAGTTCAAAGCTTTGTAAAGGCCTTGCCGCGCTCTCTAGACTGCTCACCTTAGGAAGTGAGCAAGGGTGACCGGAACCCGTCCCGCTAGAGAGATCGTGGATTGTGGGTAAAGTTGTACACCTCTGCAGAGTGTAAAGATCTATTCGAATAGCCAAGTCCTTGGTCATGGACATGCTCAGTGAAATGGTGCAAGGGGTAGCTGTTTCAAAAGCTTGTGCCATTGGACACTTCCGCGAGATGCCTTGGCTTTGCCTCGAAGAGACCTTGGCCGGCTCCAGAGGGGTCAAGGTTGGCTCGGGTAGTGGTCCAGGGGTTGGTTTGGACCTCTGGAGTGGGTGCTCTAGAGTGGGTTTTGGGTAAGGACCTGATCACGGGTGTGACCAGAACTCCTTCATTTTGGTTGTGGCTGTGAGTTGGTGCTCACCCCACCTTTTTAAACTTCAAAAGTATTATGTACTATGGTTTTACCTTGCTGCTTTTCAATCTATTACTATTTTATTGTTCAAATCTGGCTTTGCGCAAACTAACCATACAACTCTCCATTGGTAAGTCCATGTATGAATATTATTGCATCTTTGCTCTCTGTGACTTGCTGAGTACATTCCAAGTACTCATGGCTTAAGCCTGTGTCAAAGCAGATTATGAGGATGATCAAGTGCGAGGCGGTCTGCAGACCTCTTCGAGGAGGAGTTCTTGACGACTAAGTCGCCTAGGACGCCCTCCACCCGACAGCTGTGGTGCTTGTTGGATGGCTTTGCGTGTTCTCGTGTTTGAGCCCTAGAAGCTCCTTGTTGCCGATTGTAAGTCCTCGTTGGTGTTGTAAGCCCTCGATGGCGAGACCTCTTGTTAACAAGCTTGGCCATAAGGTCCTATTATATAAAGTTTAATTTATGCGCTTCATCTTTGTTTGACCTCGTGGTTGTGGTATTGGCTTGTGTTCTTGTGCGGGCTAGCTCTGTTGTCACGGGACTAGCTCGGATGCAGGCGGGACCACCAGGAGGCCCTTCGGGACTTAGTTCAGGAGGTCCCGGACCTCTCTTAGTGATGTGCTGGAGGTGCTACTGGGCGGGTGGCGGCCACGACCTCCGGGAGGTCCATAAGACCTCTGGGAGGTCTGGCAGACCTCGGTTAAGCTCCATGCGGTGCTACCACATCTTTCCGTTGTGACTTCAAGCAAAAAAAAATGGTCCTCCCGGACCTCTTACGGTACATCACAGGGTGGGTCGTCACACTAGCCAAGAATCAAGGACGAATAGACTGTGCCAATAGGTCTATCACTCTCACTAATGAGGAAGGAGTCACCATTGAATTCAAGCCCAAGACCTGTACCGGAGGAAGTTCCGTACTGACCAGCTTGAAGGAGTTAAAGTTTGAAGATATACCAGTGGTGCAAGATTTCCCGGATGTTTTTTCTGATGATCTACCCGGCATGCCACCGGATAGGGACATAATGTTCTTAATTGACTTAGTCGTGGACCGCTCCAATCTCGGCGACCCTCTGAATCTTGGCTAATGAATTGGCAGAGATGAAGAAACAGATTGAAGAGTTGTGGAGCAAGGGATATATTCGGCCAAGTTCATCACCTTGGGGGGCACTAGTATTATTTGTCAAGAAGAAAGACAACAATATGAGAATGTGTGTAGATTATAGATCACTCAATGAGGTGACAATCAAGAACAAGTACCCGCTACCTAGGATTGATGATCTGTTCGATCAACTGAAAGGAGCAAGTGTATTTTTGAAGATTGATTTGAGATCTGGCTATCACCAACTAAAGATCAGACCAGAAGATATTCCGAAGACTGCTTTCACCACCAGATATGGGTTGTACGAGTTTACAGTAATGTCTTTCGGTTTGACGAACGCCCCTGCTTATTTCATGAATATGATGAACAAAGTGTTCATGGAATTCTTGGATAAGTTTGTGGTTGTTTTCATCGATGACATTCTTATCTATTCAAAGAATGAAGAAGAACATGAGGACCATCTCAGAATAATTTTGGGAAAACTCAGGGAGAACCAGCTTTATGCCAAATTCAGCAAGTGCGAGTTTTGGCTAAGTTAGGTGGCATTCCTTGGACATATTGTGTCAGCAGGAGGAGTTGCAGTAGATCCAGCCAAAGTCGAAGCAGTAATGGATTGGAAACAAACCAAGTCTGTCACAGAGGTGAGAAGTTTCCTTGGATCGGCCGGGTATTACCGCAGATTCATTGAAGGTTTCTCCAAGATAGCAAGACCAATGACTCAACTTCTGAAGAAAGAGAAGAAATTTGAATGGACAGATGCTTGTGAGGAAAGTTTCCAAGAGTTGAAGGCGAGACTAGTTTCTGCACCTGTGTTAGTCCTACCAGATATTCATAAGGATTTTGTAATTTTCAGGGCGCATCTCGTCGAGGACTCCTACGTGTCTCGATGCAAGAGGGCAAAGCTGTAGCTTATGCATCTCGTCAGTTGAGGCCACATGAAGGGAATTATCCAACCCATGACCTTGAGTTAGCAGCGATTGTACATGCATTGAAGATCTGGCGGCATTATCTCATCGGTAACCGCTGTGAGGTTTTCACGGATCATAAGAGCCTGAAGTACATCTTCACTCAGTCTGACCTTAATCTCCGACAGAGAAGATGGCTAGAATTAATAAAGGATTATGACCTTGGAATTTATTATCATCCGGGCAAGGCAAATGTGGTTGCAGATGCCCTGAGCAAAAAGGCGTGTTGTAACACCATCTTGGTTCAGAAGAATTAGCCAGAGTTGTACGAAGAATTGAAGTATCTGAACTTGGAGATTGTTGATCAAGGATGTGTGAACGCTATAGAAGTTCAATCAACACTTCAGAGTCAGATAAGAGAAAAGCAGATAGAAGATGAAGACATCAAGGAGATCAAGAAGAATATGAGAAGGGGCAAAGCCCTAGGATTCGCTGAACATGAGCAAGGAACAGTGTGGTTCGGAAACCGCATCTGTGTACCGGATCAGCAGGATTTAAAGCAGTCGATTCTGAAGGAAGCTCATAAGTCACCTTATTCCATTCATCTTGGCAGTACCAAAATGTACTAGGATCTAAAGGAAAGATATTGGTGGGTCAGCATGAAGCGAGAAATTGCTGAGTTTGTTGCCCGTTGTGATGTTTGTCAGCGAGTCAACGCAGAGCATCAAAGACCCGCTGGTTTGCTGCAACCGTTGCCGATTCCTGAGTGGAAGTGGGAAGAAGTTGGTATGGACTTCATCACCAGACTTCCTAGGACCCAATCAGGATGTGATTCCATCTGGGTGATAATTGACCTGCTGGTTTGAAAGTAGCTCACTTTATTCCAATCAAGACCACCTACAGATGCGACAAGTTAGCGAATCAGATATGGCCAAGATCGCCTGCTCACACGGAGTACTTAAGAAGATCGTGTCCGACAGAGGATCACAGTTCACGTCAAGATTTTGGCAGAGTCTGCATGAAGCTTTAGGAACCAGACTCAATTTCAACACCGCATATCATCCGCAGACGGATGGCCAGACAGAACGAGTCAACCAAATTCTTGAAGACATGCTTCGAGCCTACGCCTTAGATTACGGGAAAAGTTGGGACAAGAATTTTCCCTATGCAGAATTCTTGTATAACAATAGCTACCAAGCCAGCCTACAGATATCTCCATTTGAAGCTTTGTATGGCAGAAAATGCAGAACTCCGCTCCTTTGGGATGAAGTAGGAGAGCATCAAT
This sequence comes from Phyllostachys edulis, assembly GCA_036346405.1. NCBI lineage: Eukaryota > Viridiplantae > Streptophyta > Magnoliopsida > Poales > Poaceae > Phyllostachys > Phyllostachys edulis. The sequence goes on from CM070552.1 coordinate 15,833,044, forward strand.
TCTTTGGACCGGAGTTGATCAAAGAAGCTGAAGGCAAGGTTAAAGCAATAAGAGAACATCTGAAAGTAGCTCAAGCCCGACAGAAGAGTTATGCTGATAATCGTCGGGAGAGTTGACCTTTGCAGAAGGAGATTTTGTCTATCTCCGAGTTACTCACTCCTAGGAGTAACAAGGTTCCGGACCAAAGAAAAACTCGCACCCAGATTTGTGGGACCTTACAAGATTTTGGCAAGAAGAGGTGAAGTTGCATATCAGCTCGAGCTACCAGCATCTTTATCCGCCGTACACAATGTCTTCCATGTTTCACAGCTAAAGAAGTGCCTTCGAGTACATGAAGATCAGACCCTTCTAGAAAGCATTGATCTTCAAGAAGACCTCACTTATGTGGACCAACCGATCAAGATTCTAGACGTCGCAGAGCGTGTCATGTAACAGCCCAAATTTTCAAAATTCAGAGAAATTTAAAAACCTATTTATTTTTGTGGATTTTCTAAAATTTACTAAAGCTCTTATTAATAACCCTAAAGCTAAAACAAATTTAAGTACAAAAACTGTTACAAAGTTTAAGTTGAAATTATTTTATTTAAGTCCAAAATCATTCTAGGAATTTCTGTGAATTTTTCTAGAATTTTTGGAATTTATTTGCTATTTTCTAAAGCCTCTTTTAATTATCGAATTAAAACAATTGGAAAACAAATAGAAAATACCTCAAGAAAGTGAATGGGCGAATATGGCCCATTTCTTCACGCCAAGACGCCAAGACGACTACCGAGCGAAGCCCACGCCACACAATAGCCTCATTGAATCGTGGCCCTTGAATTGGAATCCAACGCCGAGACATCACTCTCTCCTTTCCTTTTTCCACTACCACCGACGCGTGGGCCCGCCGTCGCGTCTCCTACCTTGCCTTCCCTTCCTCGCGAGGGTCGCACGCAGACGCCATTAGCGCCCTTTCAAGCTTTCCAAATTTGCCCAAACCGCTCAGATCCTTCCCGATTCCGTGCGCATTGATTTCACCACGTCAAATCGCGTCCATCACGGCCGCCCTTCCATCTCCGGCGAGAATCGCGTTGATTTTGCCTCGGACCCTGGAGATCTTCGTGCCTCCACGCCACCTTAAGCTCGCCGCGCCCTATAAATAGGTGCTCGGGACCGCCTCTCTCGTCTCATCTCAGCGCCACCACCCGCAGCCCTCTTCCTCTTTCCTAGCGACCGGAATTTGAAGTTTCTCCCCGGCGGCCACGTTTCGAATCTTCTCCAATTCCGGCGCCACCGTCGACTCTCCGACCCCGTCTCCACCACCGACGGCATCACCGCTCCACCGCGACCTCGTGCGCACCCACCTCGTCAAAGGACCACCGGAGCTCCTTCGCGTCGAAGACCCAGCGCCGCCGCCGCTCAACCTCGCCGCCGACAACCTTTCCGCCGCGCATCTTCGCAATTTCGGTGAGCATCATGTTCAGCATCGTCTACTCTTCCTTTTGGTACCACTCATGCACCTCGTCGGGGCGTAAATCGCCGGTGAGCTCGTCGCCGGCTTTTGCCTCACTGTCGGGCTGACGTGGCACAGCCACGTCATGGTCGTGTCAGCGCCACGCCGACGCTTAAAGCCTATGTGGCAGCCCACGTGGCGCCACCTCGACCTCGTGCTCGCCTGCAACCTCGTGTAATTGTTTGAGAACCAGGTCCATGATGGACCGTTGACCGTGCCCGTGGACTTCGTCTTTGACCAAGGGGCCCACCTGTCATAGACTCTAAGATTTTTAGTTTAAAAATAATTCGCTGGAAATTCAATTTCGAAGGCTGACGTCATAATCCCAATTTTCCTTTAGGAAAATAATTAGAAATTCATTTAAATTGCAGATTTAGGTTTAAAATTTGTAGAATTCATAACTTTTGCATCCAATCTCCAAATTGGGTGTTTCAAATTTCTAAATTCATGTAAAATCATTATCTAGCTAACAAAACCAAAATTATTTAATTTGAAGCTATTTTGAATCTGTATTTAATTTTAGAAATTCTTTTAAATATCAAATTTAGACTAAAACTTGTAAAATTCATATCTTTTGAACCACAACTTCAAATTGAGTGATTCAAATTGCTAAAATCTTAGAAAATTATTATCTAGCTAAATAAAATAAAATTATTTCATTTGGAGTTAGTTTGATTTGTATTTTTGGATTTATTTGAATTTTATTTGAATTTATCGTACTCTCGTATAGAGTTTGACGATTAGGAGAGGTAGATCTTTCAGAGGGTTTAGAATCTCAAGACTTCAACGAAGGCAAGTTATACTCTTGACCATTTTGATCCCAGTATTTCAAAGTAATTAATTCTGTTTTTAAAGTTATTATTGCATGCATATTTTTATTCAAGTTATTTTAATCCTGTTTTAATTCTTAGTTATGCTAATTCCTTTGTATAGCCAATCTTGATGCTTGGAATGCCATGCCCTTGCCACCTTAGTAAAATAATTAAGATATTTATGCTTAGTCATTGCTTAGACCAAAAGATGATTTGGGAATTTCGCCAAAATATAAAGTTGTTACGAAAATGAATCTATGGTATTGTTTTTACCATAGATGATTGGAAAATGTCTTGACAAAAGAAAAATAAATGAAATTGGTTTAGACTTGGGTGAATTGGGATTGTTGGTGGGTGCAAGTTCATGCACGGGCTCAATACAGCGAATGTTTGAGACCCAGGGTTTGTTTTGGAAGTCACCCAGTCATGTAAGGACCGGTCTGCGGGCCGCGGATGTTAAGCCAAACTCGTACCACCACAAGTCTGGAATGGGACAGACTTGGCCAAATAAGCTATATCATTTCACCATGTTTATGTCTGGGAAAGATGTGGGAGTCGTGAAGACTTATTGATGATACCCACATGGCGCAAGAGGGGGTAGTCGTTTGGTGCGAAGCCTTCGATTACGAAACCTTAGCGGGCATAATTATGTTGAAATAATGTAGGGTAAAGGCCTCGTGATAGTCGCTTAGTCGCATGCGCCTACTAAGGCGTGTATTGGCCGACATAATAAGCAAACTATCTCTTGTGGGTAAAGCTGTACCAACTCTGCGAGTATTAATCTATTGAATAGCCGTGTCGCGGTCATGGACATGCTTAACAAAAGCCACTCGAAGTTAGTCTCTGGTTTTGTTTGAAAAGACTTTGTCACTGGTTTATGAAAATGGGTTTGGGCGAAGCTTTGGTGTAAGGGGTAATCCTTCACCATTTGTGTATGGAGGTTCATCCTACACTTGACATTGAGAAATCAAAATATGATTTTGATCTTATTCTAAAATGGCCTTGGAAATTACTAAGAGTATTTAAAGCTGAAAATCTTTGTCTTATGCAAATAAACCCCGCCATTACCCTTTGCTCACTTTATGCATGCATTCAAATGTTATTTTACTGGTGTAGCTTGCAAGCACAGTGGTAGTGCTTACTCTTCTTGAATAATCTTTATTAGGAAGACTTCTATCAAGACGGTGAGGACATCGATGCTTAGGCCACGCTCCCCCAGACGATTGCCTGTGGTGAATCGTTGGGTCTACTACTACTATTTTATTTCCGCTGTGTTTTACTTTATTTGGCCTCAGGCCCGTTTGTAATAAACTCTGAATAATTATTAATAAAATCGTGATATGTTTTGATTATCACTTTTGTTTAGCTGTACACTAGAAATCTGGACTAGTGTATGAACACGAGAATTCGGGATCCTTCGCTCCCGGGTTCGACAAAAGTGGTATCAGAGCCATATCGACTGTAGGTCGTGGCCTTAGAAAATGCCTTAAGGACTTATTTTCAAAAACTAAAAGTATTTTGGGTCTATCCAAGAGTCTTCTCAACCTTTCTCTTTAAAACAATTACTAACTCATCTCCTTCTCTAAAATTGTAGATGGCCGAAAAACCAACCCGGATCTCCCACGGAATTTTCGCAGGACATTGGGTTGCACTTCTTTGGAAGATGATGCAACACCCGGACTACAACGCAAGACCAACATATCAAGGGTACCAAGTATAAAGTGGGAAGCCAATATCATTTGGAGAGTTGAAGTGATCCTCTCGCCAACCATAACCCAAACACGGATTTCCACATCATCGACGCCCAATAAGGCGTGGCACCTTATTTGAAGGCATTCAAGACGCAGCCAGAGAAGCCACAAGACGCCTTCGCTACACTTACAACAATCGATTCCATGGCTCAGAAGTTTCACTACCATCAATGCGTTCAGGCCAGTGGATGACACCTTTTGCCCGGTAGGAAGAGGACTCTCCTGAGCTTACGCATCAGGTGAACTTGTGCAAGGCGATGGACTATGCCTATGGAAACGCTCTAGACGACCTGCGTACCGCTCAAGACAACCTACAAGAGGTGGAAGAAAGGCTGAAGGCCGTGGAAGAAGAGCTAGCTTGCTACAAGGTGGCGAGGTAGCTCTAGTGGAGAGGATTATACCCCAATCACCCCTTAGTTGTTTCCCATATTGTAACGTTAGATCACGAATTATGAGCTATCGTTACCATTGTGATAGCCATAACTAAAGAATAAAATAAAATAATAAGAGAATTATTTTAGAAAATTTTGGCTCTTTGTCTTGTGATTGTTCTTGGGCTAATTAGATTTACCCCCTTTAGAGCTTTCGTTCTATCTCTCTCTTCTAAAATCCTTAGAAACATCTAGCGAGATGGTGACCACCGTCTCGGCGAAGTGGCAAAGTGCTCAAGGCCGTGGAAGCGAGAGCAGCGGATTATCAAGAAAATCCGCCCCGCAGACCACCACCTCCACCAACCGAAGAGCCTAGCTGGCGTCAATTAATGGCTCACCAGACGCATATGATGAGTTTGCTGGCTCAATCACTCAGCAGCGTTCAGAACGTGCAAGCCGCAACCCACGCTCCACCTCCACCCCGCCCCGCAAAAGTTGTCAATGTCGAGTTCATGAGGATCGTCCTCCGGCGTTCTCAAGCGATCTTGAACCTATGGGCCGGCGATTGGCCGTGCCATAGGGAAGAAGTTGGATATTACCCGGTGCTCGGATCGCGAGAGGTACTTTCGCCGCTCACCAACTCGGTGGTCCCGCTTGAGTGGTGGGACAACCTCTGCATCACCCATGCCAGCGCTCAAGCTATCACTTGGGAAGAGTTTGTGCGAGCCTTCCATCATGCTCACATTCCCAGGTGATGGCATTGAAAAAGAAGAATTGGCGCGCCGCCAAGGCAACCGCTTCGGTGGCGAGTACCGCATAAGTTCAACCGGCTTGCTCGCTATGCCCGCATGAAGTAGCGAGAGATGAAGACGAGCAGAAAAGTTTATGGAAGGGCGAATGATGAGATATCTGTCCAAGCGATTTCTCGAGACTTCACCGACTTCCAACGGTTGGTGGACAAGGCAATTCGCCAGAAGGCAAACATATAGAGATGGAGAACATAAGCGGAGGATGGCGCTCGAGAGGTTCAACTCGAGGGCAACCCAAACCTCGCCTCGCTCAACCATGGCCCATGGCGTGGAAGATTTCAGTCTACCACACCTAGAGCTTCAGCACCAGTACAACGCGCCAACACTTCCGGAATCCACAACTCGTCTGCAGGAGGCCCAAATCAGAAGAACTCTTCGGAGATTACTTGCTATCACTGTCAGGAGAAGGGACACTTCGCCAATAGGTGTCCTAAGAAGTCATTTCCAGCTGCCCCTAAACCTGGAGTCCAAGCTACTGGCAAAACCTCCGTCGCCACAAAGACAAATCAGTTTGCAAAGGGCAGAGTTAACCACATCACCGCCGAGGAAGCTCAAGCAGCACCGGATGTCGTTCTTGGTACGTTTCTTGTTAATTCAGTACCAGCATCAGTCCTATTTGATTCCGGAGCATCTCATTCCTTTGTTTCCGATAAATTTGTGGGAAAATATGGGTTACCTATCTCCTCTTTAGTTAACCCTATGATAGTCCACTCCCCGGGCTCAGAAATGAGAACCAGTTCTCTATGCCCAAACCTTACCCTTGAAATATCCGGAGTACCTTTTCTAGCGGACTTGATAGTCCTGCAATCTCAAGGTCTAGATGTGATTCTTGGAATGGACTGGCTAGCCAAGAATCAGGGACAGATAGACTGTGCCAATAGATCTATCACCCTCACCAATGAACAAGGAGAATCAGTAGAATTCAAACCCATGGTATCAACCGGAGGAAGTTCCATCCTGACCAGCTTAAAGGAAATAAAGCTTGAAGACATACCAGTTGTGCAAGAATACCCGGATGTCTTTCACGATGAGTTACGGCATGCCACGGATAGGGGCGTAATGTTCTTAATTGACTTAGTCCCAGGGACCGCCCCGATCTCGAAGCGACCCTACAGAATGCCGGCCAATGAGCTAGCAGAGCTGAAGAAACAAATTGAAGAACTAAGAAGCAAGGGTTATATTCGACTAAGCTCATCACCTTGGGGAGCACCCGTACTATTTGTCAAGAAGAAGGACAATAGTATGAGAATGTGTGTGGATTATAGATCGCTCAATGAGGTGACGATCAAAAACAAGTATCCGCTACCGGGATTGATGATCATTCGATCAATTGAAGGAGCAAGCATCTTCTCAAAGATCGATCTACGATCGGCTATCATCAACTAAAGATCCGGCGGAAGATATCCCAAAGCGCCTTCACGACCGGATATGGGTTGTATGAATTCTGATCATGTCTTTCGGTTTGACAAACGCCTCGCTTACTTCATGAATATGATGAACAAAGTGTTCATGGAATTCTTGGATAAGTTTGTGGTTGTTTTCATCGATGACATTCTCATTTATTCAAAGGATGAAGAAGAACACGAGAAGCACCTAAGGATGATTTTGGAGAAACTTCAGAGAACACCGACTTTTACGCCAAATTCAGCAAGAGCGACTCGGCTAAAGCAAGTGGCCTTCCTTGGTCATATCGTGTCGGCGGGAGGAGTTCTTTGTAGACCCGGCCAAGGTCGAAGCCGTTATGGATTGGAAGCAACCAAAGTCATCACGAAGTAAGGAGTTTCCTTGGACTAGCGGTTATTACCGCAGTTCATTGAAGGATTCTCCAAGGCAGCAAGGCCTATGACACAACCGAAGAAGGAAAAGAAGTTTGAATGGACGGATACTGCGAGAAGAGTTTCCAGGAGTGAAGAAGAGTTTAGTTTCGACTTTTGTGCTAGTATTACCCGATATTCATAAGGACTTTGAAATCTTCTGCGATGCATCTCGACAAGGCCTTGGATGTGTCACGATGCAGAAGGCAAAGTCGTGGCTTATGCATCACGTCGATTGAGGCCACACGAAGAAATTACCCAACTCATGATCTCGAGTTAGCGACAATTGTGCATGCTTTGAAGATCTGGCGGCATTACCTCATTGGTAACCGTTGTGAGATTTTCACGGATCATAAGAGTCTGAAATACATCTTTACCCGATCTGAACTCAACCTTGACAGAGAAGATGGTTAGAGTTGATAAAAGATTACGACCTTGGAATTCATTATCATCCCGCAAAGCAAATGTTGTTGCAGATGCTCGAAAGCGAAAGGCGTATTGCAACACCATTTTGGTTCGTAATAATCGGCGAAATTATATAAAGAAGCTCAAGCACTGAACTTGGAGATTGTCAAGCAAGGCCATGTGAATGCTTTGGAAGTTCAACCCACTCTTGAGAGACAGATCGTGGAAAAAGCAGTTGGAAGACGCGGCGACATCAAGGAAATCAAGAAGAATATGAGAAAAGGCAAAGCCCGTGAGGATTTTCGAGGATGAACAAGGAAGCGATGTGGTTTGGAGATCGCATATGTGTGCCCAACCATCGGGAGATAAAGCGATCGATTCTAAAGGAAGCTCACGAATCGCCATACTCCATTCATCCGGAAGCACGAAAATGTACCAGATCTGAAGGAGAAATATTGGTGGGTCGACATGAAGTGAGAAATCATTGAAGTTAAATCGCTCGTTGTGATGTTTGTCAGCGAGTCAAGCAGAACACCAAAGACCCATTGATGCATTGCAACCATTACCAATTCCCGAATGGAAGTGGGAGGAAGTTGGTATGGATTTCATCACCGGACTCCTAGGACCCAAACAGGATGTGATTCCATCTGGGTGATAATTGTGGGTTAACTAAAGTGGCTCACTTTATTCGGTCAAGACCACTTACGAATGACCGACTAAGCGGAATTGTATATGGCCAAGATCCCTTGGGCCTGGTCCATGTCGACAGTGTCTATGACACGTGGGGCCCAGTTGTCAGAATTAATTTAATTTTCGAAAAACCTCAGGGCTGATGTCAGCATTGCGCAATAATTGGAATTTCCTTTAGAAAAATAATTCGGGAAATCCTTTTAATTTACATATTTAGGTTTAAACTTGTAAAATGCATATCTTTTTCACCCCAACTCCAAATTGAGTGTTTCCAAATTCTAAAGTTTTATAAAATTAATATCTAGCCAATTAAAATTAATTATTTGATTTGGAGTAAGTTTAAACTATCTGTTTGAATTTGAAATGATTTAAACTACAAATTTAGGATTTAAATTTGTAAAATTCATATCTTTTGAACCCTAATTCCAAATTGAGTGATTCAAATTGCTAAAATCTTAGGAAATTATTATCTAGCTAAATAAAATAAAATTATTTCATTTGGACTTAGTTTAATGTGTCTTTTTGAATGTATTTAAATTTCAATTGATTTGTCGTATTTTCACGTTTAGACTACGACAAATCCGGGGAATTTGATTCTTCCGAAGATTTAGAATTTCAAGACTTTAGCGAAGGCAAGTTACACTTTGACCATTTTGCCCCTACTGTTTTAAAGTTACTTAAATTCAGTTTTCAAATTATTAAATGCATGCATACTTCTATTCAAGTATTTCAAATTCCTGTTTAAATAATTAGATATTCCAGCTATCATTGTATGGCCAATCTTGAGTATTGATTTGTCATTCCTTTGTCACCAATAGATAAACTAGTATGGTAAAAACTCACTTGCTTAGCAAATGCTTAGACCATGTTTACCAATTTTGGGGCATTTAGCCAAACCATTTCAAATTGATTTAAAAATATGAATCTATGATATTGTCTTACCATAGAGGCTTATTAAAGGTGGTTTTACTAAATAAAATTAAAAATGGTTTGGACTTGGGCGAAACGGATGAATGGTGGGTGCATGTTTATGCACGTGTTTAATCTGGTTAGGATTAAAGCCCAGGGTTTGCTTTGAAAGACGCCCAAGTCGATTAAGGATTGATCTTTGAGCCGCATCTTGCTATGCCTTACCGTACCACCACATGTCCTGTATGGGCAGGACCTGGCTTAATAATTTGGGATACCTCATAGATATTCGTGCCATGTTGTATGTGTGGGTGTTGGTTAGACAGTAGTCCCACCTGACGCAAGAGGGGGCTCCCGGAGAATGGTTAGTCCAATGGAAGCGAAACCTTAGCGGGCATGAGTACTTTGAGGTAGATCATTATAACGGCCTTGTGATAATTGCTTTGTCACACGCCTTAGGAAGCGTGGATTGGCCGACTAAAAGAGCAAATTATCTTGTGTGGGTAAAGCTGTACGAACTCTGCAGAGTAGGAAACTATTCGAATAGCCGCGTCCGCGGTCATGGACATGCTAGCAAAGCCACTTTGAGTTAGACTTGTTTTTGGTTTTAAAAATGATTTCAACAGCTGTTTTCAGGATGGTTAGTCCTGTGGGAAAATTGGGCGGTTAGCCATTGTGATAGGAGGATATCCATCACCTTTCTTGGAGGTTATCCACATTATGCAATTGTCATTTAAAATATGATTTTAGATACTGTATGAAAATGGCCTTACAATCTAATATGATTATTTAAACTAAAACTGCTGCTTTACGCAAAATAACCCTGCCAATGTCCTTTGTCTACTTTATGCATGCATTACAATTCAATATTGGGTGTAGCTTGCGAGCACGGTAGTAGTGCTCATACTTGCTAAATATCTTTATTCAGGTGAAGACTTCTATCAGGATGGTGAGGACACCGACGCCTAGGCTATGCCTCCAGACGATTGCCTGTGGCAGATCGTTCTGGCCTACTACTACTGTTTTTACTTCTGCTGTGTTATTTAATCTTTTATTTGGCTTCATGCCCAATTGTATTAAACTTTGATTTACTATTAATGCAATGCGAGACATGGTTATGTTATCATTTTTGTAACTGTGTACACCGGAAATCCTGGACTGGTGTATGAACACAGAGGGTTCGGGATCTTTCGTTCCCGGGTCCGACAGAACCTCTGCTCTCCAAGCTTAGTCTCGATCATCCTCACCGTTGATCGTCGTTGACTTTCAAGCGTCCTGCACAACAATAGACAAAGAAATCGATTCAGGGAACAAGTTCTTCACAACTTGACCCACGTTAGTGAAAACATGCATCATGCAACACATATGCACTGAAGCCCAAGTCCTTGACTTAACAAAAAAACTCATCGTAACAATTTAGCCGATGAACAGCACAAATCCGGTCAGACTGCCACTCTTGCTGGTCTGACCGATCCATTCTTGATCGACCATTGCACGAAGCGGTCGACCGCCTGAGACTTAGCCAAAATTCCACTCGAGGCATGGACGGTCTGACCACCAAAGTGGCCGGTCAGACCGCCGGTCACCTGACAGAACTGACACTTTGCAGAAAATGCTTGATTCGATAAACCGCAAAAGCCATTGCCACTTGTATCATCATCCTAAGATCATGCACATATCCCCATGATATCCACACGTACCATAGCAAGTGTGGGATGGTCTAACAACTGCAGTGACATGCATAATCACCTTAAGGACAAGCTTTGCAGCCAGTTGTGCAGGCAATCCTCGGCACACCTGAGCTGTAGTCTTTGAGGACAGTGCATCTCATATTCCATCTGATGCAATTATAAGCCTTACTCCAGCATTTGAGAGCTACAATTACCCAAAACATAGAAGTATATCTTACCCAACATACACTACAGTAAGTTACATTCCTTGCATTTCATAAAAAAACTCCAAAATTCACCTTCAGTTGCTTGGCATGTGGAATTGGCACAATGAACTCCCCGACGTTAGTATCCCCAATTGATCTTGAAAGACACAATCCACCTGGCCAGCATAGGAGAGCACCCACCTAAAACAAAAAAACAGAACAATTAACAACAAAATCCATATCGAAAAATGTTTCAAAAGCATGCAACTGTATCCTCGAATTCTTTTCCCACTAGAGCGCTACCTCCTGTCCACTGCATAGGTTTAGCTGGCTGTCCTCCCCTCCGCTCGCTGTGACACGCTCCCGCTCCTCCGCATTCTCCTCTAGCCGGTTGTCCATAGTTAGCAGAGATACCACACCGGCTCAGCGCGGCAGGCCATGAGACCCGACATCTCGACATCAGTGAGATCGACCTCGAGGTGGCCGAAGTCAGCCTGGGAGACCGGAGGAGGTCTTCTGGACAAAGAGCACCATGGAGTCGGCGGCGGAGGTGAGTAGGGAGGGGAGGGCTGGATCAAGAGGGGAGGGAGGAGGGAGGGAGAGGCGAATGAGGGGGATCCACGCCTGGTGGGGCAGGGTGGGACTGGGTCCCGCGCCACGGGACGGCCGTCCGCTGTTGAGCTGCTGGAGCCCTTGCTGCGTCCGAAGAGCAGCGGAACGGCTACGGCAGCTCCACCCCGCGCTTCCTCCGCTACGCGCCGGCGGATCGAGGAGCCCGCACAACCCCGCCGAGGCCCAGACCGAAAACCACAGACGCCGAGAAGGAGTGGGAGGAGTGGGTGGAGGGCGGGGACGCGTGCGAAGAGGGAGACAAGGGAGTTGAGCGTGGCTAGGGAGGCGGCGAGGCGGCCGTAGGCAGGAGGTGGGTGTTGAGCGGTAGGAGGAGGCACGGGGTGGGGGGCCGTAGGTTCGATAGGATGGCGTGGAGCGGGACACGCAGTGCCGCCATTCTTTTGGCAGTGTTGGAAAGTGAGGGGGAAAGCAATCGAAGAATCGAGTGAGGATGACGACGCTAGACGTGAAGGCACTGCGACACGCAAAAAAATCGAACGGCGAGGACGACGAGCGCGCGGGACCTGGCGTCCAAGGGGAACCGGTGCGACATGGCTTGGCTGAGCTTGTCTCAACTTTTGCTTCATTTAACTAGTAGGATACACGCGTGGTTTGTTGGTATACAATCAGATGGGAGCAAGAAAGAGGATTAAAGAGAGTAAAAACCATCAACAAAAGAATAGACCAAAGACATCCTAGTGGCAAGGCACTATCGTTGTTTTCCCAGCGAGCAGGGATCAAATCCCCTTATATGTATTATTTTTTCAAATTTTTTAAATTTTAAATTCATATTTGATCCAAAACATTTGAACGAAATTCTTCCAAAATTATTTTCGGTAATTTCGGTCATTTCGGTCCCCACCGAAAAAAAATTAAAACGAAATATTTTTCCTAGAGCTATAGAGGCATATTCTAAAACGTCTTAAGATTCGTCTTATAAGTAAAAGTTTGTCCTCTTAATTCTCAGACATATTCTCAAACGTCTCAAGATTTGTCTCTACATAAATGTAAACGTAGAGATTTTGTGGCGTCATATAAAACATCTTGAGAAGCGTCTTTACATACAAGGTGTTTCTCAGCGTAGAGACAGACATAAAAGCGTCAAAACAAAAGTGTCTCTACATGATAGTTTTGTTGTAGTGTCTGGAGCCTCAACGTCGCTGTGTTGCCAAAGCCGTCGCTCGCAGCAGCACCACTTGACGAACCATAACTGTGCGGCATCATCTTCGGCATCTCCTCGCTCTGATACCATATTGAGTGGCATGCACCAACCAATTCACCCAAAAACTTAAGCTGATGAGGAAAGACGAGCAATTCACTTATACTTCAACACTCCTCCTCACGTGTAGGCTCCCTCAGGCCTAAGAGGCGGAATAGAAATGGGCTGTAATTCTTTTTAATTGCACCAACCGAGTCTTGAGCCCAAGACCTCTTGGCTCTGATACCAATTGTTGGAAATCTCTCAAGATTTCACACTCTCTTGTATTTTCTATCTCTCTCAAGAGACAAATACACTCACGGGAGACAAGTGACTCTCTTCAAATGACTCTTGTATTTCATTAGAAAGAAATGCTTAAATAGCTACAAATGACTTCATGCAAACAATTAACCCTGCCCACTTCCTATGCGTTGTGCGCCACTAACCAGTAATCCACTAACCAGTACTCCACTAACCAATTAATTCATGTATGCACTATTAACTCAACCGACTGCCAGGCACAGAACTTGGACCTTCTCCACTCCCCTTCATGCATGCATGCATGCTGACGACTTCTTCAGGCTGTGCGCCTCTCCATTCAATGCACGGCTTTTCTTTCTCTAATCAACACACACCTACTGCTACATGCAAAACTCCAAACTTAAACATTTGACTCTAAATAAAATTACATGTCAAGATTATAACCAACATCGTCGTCCCAAGCCTTCTTCTAGTTGTAGATCACGGCGGTACCGAGGCTCCTCACCTGGTTGATGCCGGTGCCGGTGATGGGGATGGTGGCTAGGTGTACCATGAGCATGGCGAACCCGATGGGCAGCGGCACGAGCACCTAAAGAAAAGAGGACAAGGGTCGTTAGAGGTTAGTACAAGAAGCGCCTAAGCACGTACCTAGCTTAGTAGAAGAGAATGAAGGTGCCGATGATCTCGACGCCGAGGGCGACGCCGTGGGAGTAGCCGGTGGCCACCATGTTGGTGCCGCCACCGTTGGCGTTGTACGGGTGCTTCATGATGCCCTTCATGATGCCCGCACCGACGATGCCGCCTAGGCACTGCACCACGATGTACAGCACCGCATGCAGCACGGACACCTTCCTCGCCAGCAACAGCCCGAATGTCACCGCAGGGTTAATGTGCCCTCCTGCAAGCACACACAAATACATTTAACTCACCTGCCATTACGAGCTAAAGAACAAGCTAGAATAGTAGGTAGAGAGAGAGGGAGATAAAGGGAGAGAGGGAGAGAGGGAGAGAGGGAGAGAGACGGACCAGAGATGCCGCCGGTGCAGTAGACGAGGATGAAGATCATGCCACTAGTGGTGGACCTAGGATTGAATTCTAGGTATGGTGGAGTCGCAAGCCGCCAAGCAAGGTCCAATATGCAAACTATATTGCAAATTTGCAATCGCAGCAATACGAGTATACGACACTGAATGGAATCAACAAGTGAAGATAAAGGTAGGACATCGAGAAATACCGTGCCACTGCCCACAGGCCACCGATCACGTCGGCCGCTAGACATCACCCCTTGCCAGCCTACCCATTGGCCCCCTCGACTCCTCGTGCTGTCCGGCAAGTGGCGGACCCGGTAAAATAGTAAAATAGTTCTTCAAATCTAGCAAATCAAGTAATCAACGAATCACAATTCAATGGTATTCCTAGACAATTCTATTTTGCTACCGGTCTGGCTACTGTTATTTACCTGTACGGGGTTTAAAATTCCATTTTTCTGGCGATTCCGGTAAAACTCGCGGGTAACGCGTCAAATTATTTATCTAACGTAGTGACGATTTCATTAGATTTATTTTACCTCACTTTCTATGCTTTTATCTCTTTTTTTTTGCTATCGGTCGATCTAATGAAAATTATTCGTACGCGGCTCATACAAAACTATTTGGTTCGACACTGCCCACATGATTTAATACTAGTGTTCAAATCTACTGGTAAATTACTACCACTAATCCTCACTGAATTTATTTTTCTACTTTCTTCCAAATTACTAATTCCTATTTTTATTTCCCTAATCCCCTTCTAGCTAACCCCTCTCACTTAATCCCTTCCTCCCCTAACTACTCTCTCACATAATCTAATTTATGTGGCCAAGAGCAACCCCTGGCCATACAAATCTTGCCTTGCCTTCCCCATATCTCTTCTCTCTCCTCCCTACTTTCTCTTTCTCAGCCGACACTCCAGGCATCCTTCCCTATTTGCTTTCCTCTCCAAACAACTGTCTCTCTTTCTTCATTTTTTTGCTCATGAGCTTTTCCTCTCTTGCCGAATGGGAACTCCATGGCTGAGCTCCCTCCTAACGCCCCCTCCTCCCTCCAAAGCCGTCGCCACCGGCTGGGCGGGCTGACACTCCAGGCATCCTTCCCCATTTTCTTTCCTCTCCAAACAACTCTCTCTTTCTTCATTTTTTTGCTCATGTGCTTTCCTCTCTTGTCGAATGGGAACTCCATGGCTGAGCTCCTCTCGACGCCCTCCCCCTCCAGGCCATTGCCTGCCGGCCGGCCGGCCAAGACATGCACCATGCGCCGCCCGACACGCCCTTGAGCGCCCCTATCGGCACGACCCTCGCTTCGGCCTGCTCCGCCCCCAACCCCTCTGTCGCTGTCATCGGCGGTGGCGCCTCCGGCCTCGCCTGCGTCGCAGCCCTCGCCAAAGAGGGAGGAAAGACCGGGGTAGGGAGGACTCTGGACCATACTAAGGTCCGGTGGACGCCAGACCTCGCCAGAACGCTGGGTTCGCCCCTGCATGCCACCGAAGGCCCATGCGATGTCGAGGATGCCAACACCGTCACACTGGTCGGCGGTGGACTGGACCTTGTACTCGATGATGGTGGCGATGGTGATGTAGAGGAAAGGAAGCGTGGCGACGAACTCGACAGTGAGTGCCTTTTGGAACTACCACCGCTGGAGCTCGCCAAAGTCCAATAGTGGCGCCGGTGGTGGGTCAGTGTAGTCCTTGGCCCGTGCGTGCTCCGGTTCCTCGCTCACCTCCTTCGACATTGCCGCTCTATTGAGCTTGTTAGAGTTAATCTTGATGTTTATTAGTAGCTCTTTGATTAACACATATAATTAGGGGGTAAATTATTTAGTGCCTACTAGGACGTGCGTTAGTGGTAGGTGTGGCTACATACGTGCGTGCGTTAGGCTAGTAGGCAGATGTGGCTGCATACGTGCATATGTTAGTGGCAGGTGTGGTTGCATGTGTGCTAGTATCTGCGTGCGTGTGTGGCTTATATAAGCCTATGTGATCAAATTGTTGAGGAGGGTTAAACAGAGAAATACAAGAAAAAAATTGCCCCAACTATGTTAGTTTTGTCTTTGTTGCCTGCTTGGTGTTCTCGTGTGAGTTTGTGATCCAGGTCTTCTCCAACATTTGGTACACTACCAAAAAATGGCGAATCCCTCACAGCCTTTGATTGTTCTGAAGGGCTCGCAAACAACGTCAAGGATTCATATTTTTGTGACAGGACTAATAATTCCATCAGAAAATTTTGAATTTTCTTGACGGGTTTAGGAAAACTATCAAGAAAAATATATTTTGCTATCAGTTTGTGCAAAACCGTTAGTCATTCTAATTTTCCTCACGGGTTACAATCGTTAGTTAGGTTAATTCTTTGCATCTTCCCCTAGATCCCTGAAGCCACAGCCGCCGCCCCTATCTTCTCCCCCATATCTCCCAAATCCCTAGCTCCCTCACACCCTATCTCCCAAATCCAGCTTCCTCACACCATCTGCCACCGCCCCGATGCTGTAGCTCCACCATGCCACCCCGATGCCCCAATTCCACCTCGACGCTCCAGCTCCGCCCCGCCACCCCGACGCCCCAGCTCCACCCTGCAGCCCTGATGCCCTAGCTCTGCCCTGCAACCCTGCCTCCCCAGGTCTGCCACGCCTCCCCAACACCCCTAGCTCCGCCCCGACGCCCCAGCTCTGCCCCGCCTCCCCGGCGCCCCAACTCCGCCCCAGCTCCCTAGGTCTACCCCGCCTCCTTGATGCTCCAGCTCCGGCCCGCCATCCCAATGCCCCAGATCCGCCGCACATCGGTTCTTGATTTGGGTTTAGATTTTGCATTTGATCTTCTCTCTCACAGATGAGACGACCAAGTGGGAGAAGATCACCTACGTTGGGATCGTGACGTGCACCCTCCTGGTAGTGTACAAAATTTTATCAATTTGGATGGGATATATATTGAAACTCACCAAATTTGTGTTTGGACAAATTCATATATATATTGATAAATGTGTGGTTAACAATTTTGCCAACTGAATTTGGTTGGACTATTGGTAATCTTTGAAATAATGGCATTGGTTTTTTATGGCTTCATAGAGATACTTATATGCTAAATTCCAAAAATGTTGGCTTTAGAATGGCATTGGTTTTTTTTTTAGCATTAGAAATAAGCAATGTTGTCGCTGCTAGTTCCGTCTAGGTTATGGAAGAATGTTGGCTTTTGTTCCGAATCTTTTAGTAAGTGAACTCGAACATTGCTCTTCTGCTACAGGTACCTTTACTTAGTATAATGCTACCATCTATTTGCTTGTTTACTTTACACGTAGTACATTCCAAAGTCATTTACTCATGACTAGTAATAATCCGAACTACTTTACTTGTGAGATCTAATGGGCTAGTAATTCATGTTTCCATTATTTTCTGTTCTTTCAGAAGATGATGATGCAGAATATGCATTTCATCGGCATACAGGCGAGATCTTGTCTAACATATTAACTTTGTACTTCTAACTATGATGCATGGTCCGCCAAAAATATGTCAGACACAACATGGATCATTTTCCCGTCAAATTGCTTGTTTTCTATCTTACACATCTTAGTGCCCTTATATTCAATATAACTATGGTAACAGTTGGTCATATCTTGGGTACAGATGAGGTCTTTGTTGTTGCGTGCAGCCCTATAGACACATCACTCTTCCGGAGGCAAAGATGATAGAGGATTTTACCAACAAGGTATGTTTTTGGTCCAATTCATGGTTCAGAACTTGCAAGTAAGTTTATAGAGTTTTTGGAATGTTACAGTGAACAAAACATGCTTTAGAATTGCCCAATTAGACCAGAGAAGTTTCTTTGTTGATTTTGATGTTGCAATTCTTGAAAAGAATGCTTTTTTGAAATGGTTTTGTGTAAATTGATTTTTTTTATTCTATCTATCTATCCATTTGTCTATCTAATCTACTATCTAATCTCTGAACCTTTGGGACGATAGGAGAACGAATGTATAGACACTTCTAATCAAATTGACAATCTTATTTTATAGTTAATGAGTTGAATTGCTTCATTGATGTGCACTGTGCAATCTAATGTTTAACATTGATACAAGTGGCATGGCTCAATTTAATGAATTGAATTGCTTCATTGTTGCATTCTCTGTTTGATCTCTTGGCTTTCAAGAATGGTATGTACACTGCATAGTTGTATACCATAACCAGAAGTATTATCTAACAATATCTCCACATATATTTGACGATATTCGTGTGCTATTGTTCAAACATTCAATTCTGGAATAAGAACAAGTCCATGGAAGGACTACTGGCAAAATATGTGGTTCTGAATTTCGTCTGTTAGCTGATTGTTTTCCTTTACCTGCTTGACAATGAGACTTCATGGATGATCCTTGCTAGCTCTAGAATTGGTGCGTGCATTGAATTTTGGAAGATCGGAAAAGCAATGCATATTGAGGTAAGCCATTTAAGATATGGTTCTCTACCCTTTAAAGGTCATTGTATCATTTGATTCTGTTAGTGTCTTACAATCAGATATAACCGTGTAAATAGAACTAATCTGCTTAGGGTGTAATAGGCACTAAATGGAACTATCTGATCTAGTAGTATCATAGATTCTAGCACTAGTAATTCTGTAATACCTCGAATTTATTCTAGCAAAGGAAGTATCCAATAGAGAATACTAGATTAAAAATGGAGTTTTCTGCTATTATTCGGGAACCTGGGCCTCGGGCCTTGGCCCAGGAGGCCCAAGGGGAGCCGACCATTTAAAGTGCCAAGGGGGCAGGTGCCCTTTTCCTCCAAACCCCAGTACTGTAGCACGACGTGCTACAGTACCACCGCTGATTGCTACAGTGCTCCCCTCCCCACATTGCCGTCTTCCAGCGTCGCCGTTTCCTGCTTTGGTGGCCGACCGTGGAGGAAGAAGGAGGGGAGGGAGAGAGGAGAAGAAAATGAGAGGAGCTTCTTCGAGGATAGATCATTGTCTTCCCCCGAGTCTTTAAGGGTAACGAGGTACTTTCCCCGCTGTTTGATGATGATTAGATGTGAATTCGATTAGTTGGATTGGATCAAATTGCTGCTGTTAGAATTTCAGATTTGTCTAAATTGTTGCGTGGCCAATTTTGGATTCTTAGATGCCGAATTGGATATTTCCATCTCCTAGATATATATAGATATTGTTCTTAGCTTTCCGTAGCTGCCAAGAACACTTAATTCCGACCTACGGATCAAAAGTTATGGTATGATCTCCCTGCTGTTCTGAATTCCTGACGAGAATGAACTATCAAGTTGTCTTTCAAAATATGTTTACGTTAGTGGCAGATTCAGGGCTTTTACCCAACTAGGATGTTGTAGAAATTTTTATAACCTTTCCAGAATGATAAAGAACGCCCTAATCGGAGTTGTAGATCAAAAGTTGTGATCTGTTCTTTACTGCTGTCTTTTTTCGTCTAGACAGAATCTGTCTTATACTTTCATCTACCTGTTAGCTTATTCTTTTGGCGGAATTGGGAGATCTCGCCAACTAGACTTATGTAGATATGTTCATTAAGTTTCCTTAGGATCTGGGCTCACCTTGTTCCGAGTCTCAAATCAATAGTTATGATTTATTCTATGCTGCTGTCTACATTCGTTTTCTGTGATTGTGTTGTCTGTTTCAGAATAGGTCTAATAGTTAATTCTTGGGTTGTCGGGAAGGTGTTGTAGAACGTTGCTGGTAGTGTCTGGTACCATGTTATTCTTATTTTAAGTAATTACTTGTGTAGACAGAAAGGCTTCGGGATTAGGGGCACCTTCGTTGCCTACTAACGCGTCGCAACGTGGAAGACAAGTACTTTAATATTTAATATTCTTAAGGCTAGTGAATGCTGAATGCTTGATGTTCGCACTATGTTTTTCTATGATCCATGAGAAGTTTCAGTGTTTATGTTCCTTTCATATTCGTTACTCCATGTTTGAAGATGACGTCTTTCGTTATTCATAGTTCATTACATGCATCCATTGTTCATGTTTCATCCACGGGTGTGGATTTCAAAGACCCATCAATTCCAGCATGGGCACGTAAGACCCACCATTCCAATGTGGGCAGATTTGGACTCCCGTATGAAATGTTTTTCATACAGGCTTTGGATCCCCACATTTTGTTAAATGCGGGCCTAAGTGAACACCGACAGGTGTGTCACTAGCTATACCGGTATAAGCAGGAGTGCAGTCCATTCATTCCATTCAATCCATTCATTCCATTCATTCATATGTTCTTTAAGTGCTATGTTCATAATATTTAACGATATTGTCTTGTTCATATTTATTGTATGTCCAGTTATTATTTGTACTTGTTGAGTCTCGGACTCATTCTTGCCTTTGTTGTTTATTTTAGGTGATCGTTGATGATGGCATTATTGGGAGGGAGTAGACATGCACTATTCATTCACTTCACCATATTCAAGTTTCAATAATTTGATTTGGTTTCTCTATTCCATTCGTTAAGTGATGAACTGTAATAAATAAAGTTAGATGGTGGATGATACATTTTTCTATGTTATGGTTGATGAAGTACTGATTGTGATCCTTGATCACCCTTTTGATATAATTATTTGGATTCAGATTATATTCCTGTCTTTGTTCTATTAAATGTTAATCTCTTTATGTCATTATATGAGATATTGTTTAAATTCTTCCTCATTATGGTTGTATGCTAGATCCTTTAAGTAACATTTTGGCTTTCGAATAGCCAGAGTGTTACAGTTGGTATCAGAGCGGGCTTTAGGTCCGTGGTAATTAAATATTAAACTGACACACTGTGCACAATAGGTGGGGTTTGGGTAATCCATTGCATCCGCATTTTCTAGTGGTATGTTTCATCATGTTGATCTGTTCTTGAATTACTTATGTACTATCATTCTTGTTGTTAATCTATGATCTGCTATGATATTCTATATGCATGAAATTACTCTATGATTACTATGAGATGACCTTATATTCATAATTGATTATATTGGTTAGGCGTGTTGGTAACGAATGTTGAGAAGTTGAGGTCATGGTTGTTGTCCTGGGTTTCACCAGGCTACACCATCGTTCGTGGTAGGGGAATAGAGAATTACTTACCGCCGTTCCATAGTTACATGTGTTGAGCATGAGTTACTTTAGGAAGTTGTTCTCTTCCTTGATTTTTGAATTTGGCCGATTCTTGTCCAGTGGAGGTTGATGAAATTCTCTTGGGTTCGTGGTTCATTGCAGTTGATGGGTGTTCATCGATTTTTGTTGGTTCCTTAAAACAAATATTTGTTCTTCCAAATGATGAGTTGTTTTGCTACTAGTAAGCATAGATCATTTATAAGGTTGATCTTTTATTGGATAGTTCTATCATTCTTGTTGGGAAACACAATTTGTTCAATTGCTGAACACTTTGGTTAATGAAAGTTCTCTATTGCAAGTTCATTAACATGAGAAGGCTTTGGTTCTATGTATTTCTTTTGGATCACTCCGATTGTTGAAGTTTAATGCGTCTCTTTTTTTGAAGGAAAGTGTTAAAATCCTTTTGTGATGCCTTGTTGTGGTTAAGTCAGAGATTGTATTCAAATAAAATGATTGGTATGGGTTTCAATTGGTCCCTATTTGTTTTTCAGAACAATTATTGTCTTTCCGACTGTTGAGCTTTCTTTGCTACTTGTAAATGTTGTTATTGACAAGATTGTTCTCTTTCATGAGAGTCCTATATTTCTTGTTGATAAAGGTGATCTAGTTATTCGTTTGGTATTTTGGATAATGGAAATTATCTTTTACAAAGTTCAATGAAGAAAGTTTTGACTCTACTTATTTCTTTTGGAGTAGTTGGAGTGCTGAAGTTTAGAACCTTTTCTTTGCGAAAGAATGGGTCAAATCTCTTTTGTAAAGTTTCATTGTGTTAAGTGATAAGTTGCATGAATACAAGATGATTGATAAGATGGGATGCCAAGTTGGGTCAGTGGTGTGATGCGTAATTAAACTTAGCTGATGTCTTTGGTAGCGTAGTTGGTTAAATTATTGCTACCTTGCAATGATTGCCTGATGAATTGTGATTTAGAATATATCTATTCCTAAATGGAATCAACATCGTTACTAAGAAGAGTGGATATCAATATGAAACAACCTTGTAAATGTTTACTTGATGATCTTACATAAATGTTAGATTTATCTAATTCCTGACATGCTAAAATTGTTGAACCCTGCATAAAGGACTAGATGAGTGTTGGAGTATCGATTAGTGAAATGTTGTTCATAGAAACTATGATAGTAAATATTCTATCATGTTTTGTTCTAATTTCTAAACATAAGGTGAAATGTTGAATCTGTGTTATAAATGGTTTTGTGATTGCAAATAGAAATAGCATCATATTTACTTACATGATTAATACAATCGTCAATTGATAACGAGAGCTAAAGGTGGTGTTGAGTAACACCAATAGCTGAGTGGATGAATTTCATAAGTGGTCTTTGTTAGCGTGCCTTACGAATTGCCATTGCACAGTATGATCTTGTTAAAGAAAATTTGTTTCTACCTGGTGGCTTGTGTAATAGGTTTTCCATAGATTAAGTAGTTGATGAAGTTTTATAAAGATAATAGGAAAGTAAAATGAAGTGGCATATTGTGTTTCTTTTGGAAAGCTTTAAGACGAGATAGTAAGGTTTGAGGGTTCTAGGTTCTAATGCGAGATTGATGTTAATTCTTTTAGAGATAAAGTAATTTGGTCACTGATGGTGATATCGCTTAAATGGGAATATTTCAAGTTTTACGTTTGTGATCATTCGGACCTCATAAGTTATGTGGTAGTTGAAACTGATTCGAGCAAGGTGACATGTTGAAAGATTTTATTGGTTCTTAAGTGGTTCATCTGATTTGGTCTTAAGAGCTTATCTTGGTTGAGCTGGCAAAGTGATGTAGTAATCATAGAAAATAACCTTCTTTGTTAAAGGAAAGAGTGAAGTAGAAGTATTTGAGATTGAAGTCAAGTTTTGTAACTTGAGGTTTATTGAGTGGGCCTGAATTTTTTGCTTTTGCCTATAAGAGTTTCCTGATTTCTAAAGGCAATACCTTCTTCTCATTTGAGGTTTGATATTCTCTTCGTGCGGTACTTGTGCCCTCAATTGCGGACTCCCCTTATGACTTTTGAGTTCATTACCTAATTGACTATTTCGCTGGCCCTGTGTTCACTACGAGTGATAAATGTTTTTCTAGGTGGTGAAAATTATTTTTATTTGCCTTTTGTTTTGAGAAAGAATCAGCCGATTCGTTTCATATGGGTGTTTCGAAGTGTTTATTACTTGTTGTTGTGAGACCTTGGGTTGTAAGTTATTTGAGGAGCATTAGAGGATGAATTGATTTTGTGTATAATTCTTAGAGAGAATTTTAGTTATACAGAATGTTTGTCTTTGGGGCTAAACTGACTGCATTGTTGCAACTAGTAGAACCTAAGGTGATATGTGGTCCAAGATCTTTTGTTCATTCCGATGGAATATAGAATTAGCACAATTATGGAAATCTTGATCAACTTAATGGAGTATCACGGTTGACTAATTCACATGGTTGCGTAAGTGGAATATGACGGTGTAGAGTAATGAGGTCAAGATTAGCGTAGTAATCTAAATGTTAAAGCAAATAATGAGATAGCCGGGATCGTTTGAGTATTGTCAGGTTTGACTTGGTTTCAGTGTGTAACCCTCTTGGAGTTAGAATCTTTCGAAGGATAATTTGGTCAAAAATATATTTATCTATTGACGTTAATGATTGAGTATGGTTAGATTGTGGAAATTTTATTCATCAAATCTGAGGATTTCCATGTCATTTACATCAGAAGTTCATTGTAGGAGTCCTTGAGGTTAAATTTGGGTTTCGCATTTTTATGCTATGACTTTGGTCGCCTAATGATTATGTGTAGAGGAAGTAGAATAAGGGTGGATTCCGAACAGTGAGATGATCATTGATAGCACCCTTCTGATGTAGTACATGAGAGTGTGTGATGTGAATTCCGAGTTGTTTATTCTTAAAGGATTGAGGTGATGTAATTGCGTGTGGGATCTATTTTGAGACGCATCGGGAGTCGTCTGTCAAAGTAATTCCGTTGGTAGAGGAGTTGGCTAGAGTATGTGTTGTGGAGTCAATAGAGCCTCTCTACAAAGCGGTGGATGATGTACTTCGGTTTGAGTATGGTGTTGGGGTTACCAATTTAAGAGAAATAAGTTAATGTGTTATGTGATGATTGGAATTCCATAAGTTGAGAGAAATTTTACTCCTAAAAGAGAAATTGAGAAAAGAATGTTTCCTCGTGTAATGAAACGCTCTCTCAATTTTTGTTTGAACGGTGTGTTTATGATAGAGGTCAGTTGCAATTTGTGTTAGCATGATGGTTCTTTCCAGTTCAGGAAAACAAAAGAAGTGTTTGATCTGGATATTCGAATGATTTCTCATTTGGCTTTCATGATGTTTGTTCGCAACTGCCCACTTGGAAAGTGGAAATGTTTTGTGATGAATCTTCGATTCTAGGTTTGACTCTGTTGGCGGGGAGTTGGCATTGTGGGGTTGCAATAAGAATATTTTACTTTCAGTTGATTCTGTTTATAAAGAGGGTTGTTCAAAGCAAGTTCTGTTGTGTATTCCTAGTTTGTAGGATCGTAATGACAATCAGAAGGGGGGGTTGAATGATTGCAGCCAATTTACCTCCAAATTCAATCTCAAAAGAGAACCCCTTCAAGACTGTCTCAGGCGCACAGCAAGAACACGAAAATCAAAACCAAAGTAAAACAAAATCGAGCTTTATTTCTCTATTTTGATTTGTGTCTCACGGTTACCAACCAGCACCCTCAAGCCTCCAATCAAAGGACCTCTCAAGCTAGAACACTCAGAACTCAAAATAGCATGAAAAGCTACAGTTACGGCTCTCCTCCAAAAACCTCAAGCGCACGGGTTAGCTCCTAACCCTCCTCTATTTATATCCTAGAGTTCTCTCCGTGTCTCACACGACATGCACACGGATTCTATCTCTAAAAACGTCCAGATATAGACCTCCTTCCATATCTCTAAAACCTTCCATGAAATCCCAGGCCGCAAGCCTCCAGGACTCCTACCGTAGCTCCAGCGCGAACCACCTTTGATCTCCACGTGCTCCAGCGTGATCCAAACCACCTTGAGACATCCACGACCTCCAAGACCTCAGATCTCCCCATCCTAGTCCGAGTCAACTTCGTCACCAACTGTGATTCGACTCCACGCTCTACCTGCACATGCAAAGACCAAAGAAACCAAATCTGGGCACAAGTTTTCCAACTTGACCACCCATTAGCTCACACACACGTATAAACACTGTCATGCATCATGCAACACACTAAAGCTCATGAATTTAACTTAACCTAAGCCAAATCTCCAAAATGACAAATTGACAGAGCACAATCGGTCGTACTGCCACATTAGCCCCGGCACTACCGCACCAGTAGTCGTACCACTCAAAACACATCGGTCATACTGCTCCTCGGGAAATCTCAAAAACTTCCAAAAACAACTCTTCTGGAAATTCCATACCGCAACCTTGCGGTCATACCTTCATGCAGTACTACCGTCGTTAAAACTGCGGTATTACCGACTGGTGGTCGTACCGTTCCACAGCTGCGGTACTACCGTTTTTCACGTATCAAAGCTGTCAGAAACAAGTTTTCTCTGAAAAACCAATCGCGGTACTACCGTCGTTAAAACAACGGTATTACCGGAAAAACAATACTACCGCCTTTAACCCGCGGTACGAGTGTTTGTCAAAACATTTCAAGAGCTTCGGAGATGCACAGACGCTCCAGATGACTTGGCCAATCGGACCATGCTTCAAAACCGTCGGATTTAGGAGCACTGTAGAAAGTCCGAACGTTCCCTTTGATTTCATCCGTCAGATTTCAATCCAAAGGCTCACAATCCTTTAAGAGTTCGGACGGTCCGAACGTTACTCTCAATATGAGCCGTTAGATCAAGATCTAACGGTTCGAGCAAAACATGCATTCGAACCCAATGACTTGCGGTACGACCATGCTTCACAAGCGGTCATACCGTAGTCCGGTAGTACCGCAAATACAAAGCCGGTACTACCGCTTCCCGAGAAAATCCAAAAACCAAACACAAGCCTTTGGGAGATTTCATACCGTCAACAAACACGCGGTTGTGCCATCCTGCGGTAGTACCGCAGCCACAACGCCGGTAGTACCGCAAAACCTGACAAAAACTGTTTTTCGACAAAATTCAACAGAACTCAAAAGCATGTCAGCACCTAAGATCACAAGCATGTCCCAAAGACAATGTATTCAACTTTAAACACCAAGACTAAGTCTTTCTTATTGTTAATGTGTTCATCATCAAATATCATGACTAAAAACCCCCTGGTCTAACAATCTCCCACTTGATGAATACATTGACAATACTTCCAGAATCAAGAGATGAATGTTTTGAAAGAAAGTGTCAAAGTGTCAAAGCTGCCAAGCAAAATGAAGGTTTCAAAAACTACAGCTGAAAAACTTCCTTCAACACAAGAAAAGCAAATTTTTGCAAAGATTTCTTTTAGTTTTCTCCCCCTTTGGCAATGTGATCATCAAGAGCTTCAAAGAAGGAGCAAGAAAAAAGTCCAGAAGCTTTGGAGAATTTAATGGATTAACCAAGCCATTTGGTTGAGTAGAGCTAACAGGATCATGTAAATTGATATACCATATAGCAATGTCTAGTAAGTATTTTAAAATGATGAGACAATTTAGATTCATGACAGGCATTTCACTCAGTGACTAAAAAGAGTATAAGACCACAAATAGAAGTCACCAAAAAGTGAGAGCCAAACAGTGAGGCCAACTTTAAATCTGGATAAACTATTAGTCTCATGTATCATCCTCTTGCTTTACTTTCAATTTTTATTTGCATGTGGTATGCTTGCAGCATACTTCTTTTCAAGGGTGGCATGCTTGAAGCATACTTCTTTTGATTGAAGCACTTTTTGTGCATGAAGCATACTTCTTTTCATTTGAGCAATTTTGAGTGCATATATATATATATATATATATATATATATATATATATATATATATATATATATTTTTGGAATACATAGCTATGCATGGCATGCTTGAAGCACACATCTTTTCATATTCTTTTTCTCAACTCTTTTTATCTTTTATAACATGCCAAATTGAGTGAGCAACACAGGATTGAAATGAGAGACATTCTTGCTTAAAATCCAATATTTAAAATAAGACTCACAAACAAGCTCATCCTTTTCAATAATCAACACAAAGTGATACCAATAATCAATCTAGTCAAAGATTTCAGCCATGTCATGTTTTAGTTATTTATGTAGCAAGTTTATTAAAACCAGTCAAGATCAAAGCTACAGAGCACATGAATAAATATGATAGAGAGAGCTCTACTACTCTTTTGATTTCAATAACTTGGACTTAATGAATTGAGAGACAATAAGAATAATCAAAGCTTCTGAAATTTTGATCAAATAGCTCCCCCTCAAAATAAGCCCAGAGGATGAACAATACCCAATTCACTTCGCAAACGAACAAAACGAGAAGTATCAAGCGGCTTAGTGAAAATGTCAGCAGACTGAAAATCAGTTTCAACAAAGTGAAGAACAATATCACCCTTTTCCACATGATCTCTGAGAAAGTGAAATCTGATATCAATATGTTTGGTTCTATAATGTTGCACTGGATTCTTAGCAATGTTAATAGCACTAGTGTTATCACAATAAAGAGGAACACTGCCCAATTCTAAACCAAAATCTCTGAGAGTAGAAGAAATCCAAAGGAATTGAGAGCAACTAGCAAAGAAGAAGAACATACATACTTCAAAGCAGCTTGATTGAGCAACAGAAGATTGTTTTCTAGAAGACCAAGAAACTAATGAGGTGCCTAAAAAGTGACAAGTGCCAGATGTGCTTTTTCTATCAATTCTACACCCCGCAAAATCACTATCCGAATATGCACGCAAAGTAAGACAGGATGAAGATGAATAGAAAAGGCCGAATTCTAAAGTTGATTGGAGATACCTGAGAATTCTTTTCACAGCTTGACGATGGGATGCACGAGGTGAAGCTTGAAATCGAGCGTATAAGCACACAACAAAATGTATGTCCGGCCTTGAAGCAGTCAAATAGAGTAGAGAACCAATCATACTCCTATATTCTTTTTGATCCACTGCCTCACCTTCTTCATCTAGGTCAAGAACAGTTGTAGACCCCATTGGTGTAGAGATGGGTTTGCAAGTTCCCATGTCGAAATGTCTAAGAAGATCTTTAGTATACTTGGTTTGGTGAATGAAGTTGCCTTGCTTGGACTGTTTTACTTGCAATCCTAAGAAGTAAGTTAACTCTCCCATCATGCTCATCTCGAACTCCCTGCTCATATTGTCTGAAAACTTGGAAACCAAAGCATGAAAGGAGCCCCTAAAGATGATATCATCCACATAAATCTGAACAAGTAATAGATCATTGCCATGATGAAAAATAAAAAGAGTTTTGTCTACCTCGCCCATTTGAAAATTATTTTTAACAGAAAAAGCTTGAGCCTCTCATACCAAGCTCTAGGAGGTTGTTTCAATCCATACAAGGCTTTTGACAATTTGAAGACATGATTAGGAAACTTAGGATTTTCAAAACCATGTGGTTGCTTAACATAAACTTCCCCCTCAATAAAGCCATTAAGAAAAGCACTTCTAACATCCATTTGATACAATTTAAAACCTTTAGATACAGCAAAGGCTAAGAGTATACGAATAGCTTCTAGTCTGGCTACAGGAGCAAAAGTTTCACCAAAATCAAGTCCCTCCACCTGAGAAAATCCCTGAGCAACAAGTCTAGCCTTATTTCTAACAATAACACCATCCTCACTTTGCTTATTTTTAAAAACCCATTTAGTTCCAATTACATTATGTCCATGAGGAGGTTCAACTAAGGTCCAGACTTTATTTCGCTCAAAGTTTTCTAATTCTTCATGCATGGCATTGATCCAAGACTCATCAGATAAAGCGTGACTTACATCATTAGGCTCAAAAGAGGCAACAAAAGCAGAATGAGCATGTAAGTCAGGAGAAGTAAACTTAGAACGTGTTACCCTTTCATGAATTTCACCAATCATCAGTTCTGGAGGATGAAGTCGCTGAATCCTCAATGGTGCAGAAGGTTCTGAAATGATTTTGACATTATGAACACCTTCGGCTATTTGTTCATCACTTGGTGGTGGCGCGACAACAGTATCTCCAGTTGTAGTGGAAGTAGAGGGTGCATGATCATCAGCAGGTGATGGCATGGGAGATGAATTATTACCAAAATCAAAATCATCTTCCTCATTAAGGAATATGCTTTCAGACTCCCCTTGAGCTTGTGTTCCAAAGCAACATCTTTGAGTATGAATTTGTCATTAACACGCACAGTACCTTTTGCCATCACAATTCTAGTTGAAGCATCCCCAAAAGTAATCAATTCATCACTGGATGCCTTAGTGAGGAAGGAGAACCATTTTGAATCACCAGTCATGTGCCTAGAACAACCTGAATCTACTAACCAAATGTTCCCCTTCCTCAACAGCTGTACCTACATTAAGAAAGTACCGGTCTCATAGTATTGGGGTTAGTAAGATACGACTTTGGAACCCAGTACTGAGAAACACATCGAACAGGAGCAACACAAGCATTTCTGTTTTCTGGAGTCTGGCGGTCAAACCGCTATTTAGGCGCCGGTATGACCGCTCGAGTAAAAGTTGCAGCAATTTGTTTACTTGAGACAAAACGTTGATAAGGAGTTTGACAAATTTTCCTTAATCTGTCTCTTTTTTCTTTCTTTGCTTTCCGAAAGCAGAACCGAACCAAATGACCCTCTTTTCTACAGTGAGTACACTAAAATTTGTCTTGATATGAAAATACAGTTTTTCCTTTTACAGTACTCACTTTGGTAGATGGATCCTTTGCAAAACCAACAGATTTAAAAGTAATATGTTTAGGTTCAGGTTCCACCTCAAATTTTCCAGGTTCAAGAAGCTTCATAATTTTAGGAGAATGATTCTTGGAGTGTTCAACAAAATTAAATCCTAGACCTTGGCATTTAGTACTCACTTTTGATTTGTCTAGAATCATGTTCAAATTTTTCTTGCCAAAAGAGAACCTCTCCAAAGTGTCTTTAAGATACTCATTTTCTTTAGCCAATGTAGGATAGATTGTGCACTTAACAGATCCATTCAATGTTTTCTTAGAAGCACTAGACTGAGCCAATTTTTCTTTTTCAGCAAATTCATTTAATTGTATAGTCAAAGCTTCTATCTCAGTTGTGAGTTTAGGATAATTAGTGCAAGAAAGTGTCTCATGATAGAGCATTTGTTGTATAGATTCCTAAGATGACTTTAGTCTAGCTTCTAGCAGTTCACAATTAGAGCAAGTTTTAATTTGAGCATTCAAAATACTTGACTCTAAACAAGTTGAACTAGACTTGAGTTTTTCAATTTCAATATATGCAAGTTTCAGCTTATCATCACAAGAATCATGCGCCAGTTTTAGCTCATCAAATTTAGCATGTATTGACCTAGCAATTTTCAATTCAGAATGCAAAACTTGACAGGATTCACAAGATTCATCATCAGGAATAGAAGCCTTAAGCCTATTAATTTCATAATTCAAGCTATCAACAACAAGGTCATGTTTCTTTACTTTCTTTTTGTATTTTTAAGCTCATTTGTCAACTTAAGCACAGCATGAGATAAATCAGCATAAGAGGGTTTTACCTCATCAGGATCACTATAGAGATCATGATCATTAAGCTCTTCACTGCTTGCCATAAAGCACATCCCTGTGAAGTCTACCTCTTTTGCCTTCTTGTTATCGTCCTCATTGTCGCTTTCAGAATCAACATCACTCAATCCAATCTCCTTAAGTGCTGAGAGTACCTTGTTGACTACCTTACGATAATTTTGTTTCTTGCTTGAATCAAACTTGAATTTTGAACGCCGAGCTGGTGCTTTGTCATCTTTGGTCTCCTTACTTCTCAGCTTGGGACAATTCACCTTTATGTGGTTTAGCTCACCACATTCAAAGCATCTAATTGGACCTCCTCTCCTCCTTGATCTAATATTGTTGATTGCTTTAGTCATCCTGTTGGAGAAGAGTACAAGCTGTTCTTCTGGAATCTCCTCCAATTGTTCATCTGAAATAGTTCCCAAAGCAGACAAGGAAAAACTAGAAGAACTAGATGAGTTGTCAGTTTGGTTAGTCACTAAACTCAAAGAATTTGACTTATTTATCCTGGCCAAAATATCAATCTCATGTGTTTTCATCTTAGAATAAAGGTCATTTAAGGTGAGTATTTCCATGTTAACAGAATGATTGATAGTAGTGATTAGAACCTCCCAGACAGTCATATCCAAAGCATTTAAAATTTGACGTGCATTGTCAGAATCAGAGTATATGACATCAATAGATTGCAAATCACTAACAATTTTATTGAAGCGATCAAAAAGAGCATCTACAGATTCTCCTGGTTTCATCTCAAATTTAGAATACTCCTTTTTAAATTGATTCTGATGAACACCTTTAACAGATTTAGATCCTTCATGATAATCAACAAGAGTTGTCCAAATCTTATTAGCAGATTTAATTTCAGCAATCCGGATGAACTCGTTTCTACTTAAACCTTGCAACAAAATATTTCTAGCCTTAGCATTAGCTTCAACATCAGCAGTATTGTTGGCAGTAACAACAACAGACACTTCATAAGGACTTTCAACTTTTTGCCAAATAATATTACCTTGTGCTTGTAAAAAAACTTCCATACGTGTTTCCAGTAGATGTAAGCTGATTCATCAAAATATGGTGGCTTACTTGAGAGCCGATCTCGATCTGATGTCATTGCAACCTTGCTCTGATACCACTTGTAGGATCGTAATGGCAATCAGAAGGGGAGGGTTGAATGATTGCAGCCAATTGACCTCCAAATTCAATCTCAAAAGAGAACCCCTTCAAGACTGTCTTAGGCGCACAGCAAGAACACGAAAATCAAAACCAAAGTAAAGCAAAATCTCAGCTTTATTTCTCTATTTTGATTTGTGTCTACAAAGCGCTCAACCAGCACCCCTCAATCCTCCAATCAAAGCACCTCTCAAGCTAGAACACCGTAACTCAAAATAGCATGAAAAGCTACGGTTCTGGCTCTCTCCAAAAACCTCAAGCGCATGGGTTAGCTCCTAACCCTCCTCTATTTATATCCTAGAGCTCTCTCCGTGTCTCACACGACATGCACATGGATTCTATCTCTAAAACCATCCAGATATAGACCTTTTTCCATATCTCTAAAACCTTCCATGAAATCCCACACCGCAAGCCTCCAGGACTCCTCCCGTAGCTCCAGCGCGAACCACCTTTGATCTACACGTGCTCCAGCGTGATCCAAACCACCTCGTGACATCCACGACCTCCAAGACCTCAGATCTCCCCATCCTAGTCCGAGTCAACTTCGTCACCAACTATGATTCGACTCCACGCTCTACCTGCACATGCAAAGACCAAAGAAACCAAATCTGGGCACAAGTTTTCCAACTTGACCGCCCATTAGCTCACACACACGCATAAACACTGTCATGCATCATGCAACACACTAAAGCTCATGAATTTAACTTAACCTAAGCCAAATCTCCAAAACGACAAATTGACAGAGCATAATTGGTCGTACCGCCACATTAGCCCCGGTACTACCGCACCAGCGGTCGTACCGCTCAAAACACATCGGTCATACCGCTCCTCGGGAAATCTCAAAAACTTCCAAAAACATCTCTTCTGGAAATTCCATACCGCAAACTTGCGGTCATACCTTCGTGCGGTACTACCGCCGTTAAAACTGCGGTATTACCGACTAGCGGTCGTACCATTCCACAGCTACGGTACTACCGTTTTTCACTTATCAAAGCTGTCAGAAACAAGTTTTCTCTAAAAAAACCAATTGCGGTACTACCGTCGTTAAAACAACGGTATTACCGGAAAAACGGTACTACCGCCTTTAACCCGCGGTACGAGTGTTTGTCAAAACGTTTCAAGAGCTTCGGAGATGCACGGACGCTCCAGATGACTTGGCCGATCGGACCATGCTTCAAAACCGTCGGATTTAGGAGCATTGTAGAAAGTCCGAACGTTCCCTTTGATTTCATCCGTCAGATTTCAATCCAAAGGCTCACAATCCTTTAAGAGTTCGGACGGTCCGAACATTCCTCTCAATATGAGCCATTAGATCAAGATCTAACGGTTCGAGCAAAACACGCGTTTGAACCCAATGACTTGTGGTACTACCGTGCTTCACAAGCGGTCATACCACAGTCCGGTAGTACCGCAAATACAAAGCCGGTACTACCGCTTCCCGAGAAGATCCAAAAACCAAACACAAGCCTTCGGGAGATTTCATACCGTCAACAAACACGTGATTATACCGTCCTGCGGTAGTACCGCGGCCACAACGCCGGTACTACCGCAAAATCTGACAAAACTGTTTTTCGACAGAATTCAACAGAACTCAAAAGTATGTCAGCACCTAAGATCACAACCATGTCCCAAAGACAATGTATTCAACTTTAAACACCAAGACTAAGTCTTCTTATTGTCAATGTGTTCATCATCAAATATCATGACCAAAAACCCCCTGGTCTAACATGGTTAAAGGAGTTGCTCCTTGTAAGATGAAGAACTTGATTGAGAAACGGGACAAGAGTTCCATGTGTTTTGTGCTTGTTGTGTGTTTTGGTAGCCGAAGGGAAGATGGCCTAAGATACCTTGGTTGCTTCCGATAGTTGCGAGGATCTTGGAAGATGGCTTACCGCTAGGACTGTCTTGGGTCCATGCACGGTGTACGCAACAATGGGTATGTTCTGGTGCCGAGTGAGTACTTAGGAGTCTGGAGTTTGAGTTTTCGTTAACGTCATTGATCATCGAGTAGGATCTTACCTTCGAGTCTCGTCCGATGAGTGTACTTGAAAATGTCGGAACGAGTGTTAGAATAGACGTTTTTTTTACGTCAAGGTGTTGTGGTCTCCTTAGTCCGAGAGAGGGGTCACTTGGGAGTTGGAGTCTCGCATGCGTGAGCGTTATCCAGATTTCATTCGTGTAGATCAGTGTTTAGATTCGGGGTCGAATCTTGTTAAGGGGGGTAGAATGTAATACCTCGAATTTATTCTAGCAAAGGAAGAATCCAACAGAGAATAATAAATTAAAAATGGAGTTTTCTGCTATTATTCGGAAACCTGGGCCTCGAGCCTTAGCCTAGGAGGCCCAAGGGGAGCTGACCACTTAATGGGCCAAGGGGAGCCGGCCATTTAAAGGGCCAAGGGGGCAGGTGCCCTTATCCTCCAAACCCTTGAATTCTGTTTAAGGAGGGTAGAATGTAATACCCAAAAAAATTAAATCGGGAGAATGTTTCTTTTAGCAAATCGATTGAACAGGAGAAAGAGGGGGTTTTAATGTAATACTCCGATTTATTCTATGAAAGAAAGTGTTCAAAAAAGAAATTAGACATAAAAATGGGGGGTTTCTGCAGTTCTTCGGCAACTTGGGCCTCGAGCCTTGGGCCATGAGGGGCCGACCACCAATAAAAGGAAGGGGGAAACCCTAGCCGCACTGTAGCTACAGTGCCGCCGTTACTGTAGCATGACTGCTGTAGCGCACCCCTCTCCTCCATGGTGGTGCCCCCTCTCCTCCGGTGCCTCTCCTTGCCGCCGGCCAAAGGTGCTGCCCGCTGCCGGCCATAGGAGGAACAAGAAGGTGAGGGGAGAAGATTATCTTCGCGGGGCGAGTTCATCATCTTCCTGCAATTCTTCAAGGGTAACATCGAGTTTCCCTCGCTGGTTGATTTGTTTTAGTTGCAATTGATTTCGTTTGGTAGATCGAGTATCAACAGTCGATAGATCGCGTTCTGTCCAGAAGATTGGACGACGGTTTTCATATCTTTAGATGCAGAATCTGGGGATCCAACCTCTTAGAGATAGTTGGGTTATGTCATTAGCTTTCCGTGGCCGCCAAGAACGCCCAAATCCGATTAATGGTCAGAAAGTTATGAATTATTTAGTGCCGCTGTCCTGTTAATCTGTCAACATCCTGACAGTCTGTATAAATCCGAGTTAATCTATTAGTTAAAGATGAAATCAGAGGATCTAGTTATAATTAAAAAGATGGGTAATTTCCTCACCTTTCCAGAAAGCTAAAGAACGTAAGAATTGGACTTTCGTAGCAAAAGTTATGATAATTTTAGTGTACTGTCCAGAGAACCCAACGTGATAATTGATGTTCTGTAGATTGGCATGGTAGGGGCAGTAAATGGCAGAATCAGAAGGGATTCCCAACTAAGTTTATTTAGGTAATTTAATTATATTTCCATAAAGTATTAGAACATCTTATTTGGACTCCTGAGAAGAAAGTTATGTATTTTAGAAGTTGACTGTCCGCAGTGAACACCAAATCGATCGGTAGAAATTGGAAGATTGGAAACGCTTGGGAGTTTAGCAAGTTCAATTGTGTTCTTATTTATGATTTTGGTCCAGTATGCTTGTTTTAGTTTGGGTTATCATTATGTTTAGGTGGGAGCGTGATACAAGGGGCAGCGCCCTCTTCGCGTCCATCGTTCTCGCACGGTTGAGGCATTCGGGTTGTAGAATAATTATGATTGTTTGCTGAGATTGATTGTGTCTTGTTCGTAATAGCCATGCATGGATGTTAATGTGATGAATTACAATAGATCTTGGTAAATGCAAGTTATGGTTAAAGCTTCCTGTGTATGTTGTTAATGCTTACATGTTATTATGTACACGTTGAATTCATATGTTTGGAAGATGATGTCATTGTACATATGCATGTAGTAATAGTTGAGGTCCCCGTCATGTAAATGACGGGCTTGAGGTCCCCGCATTCGTGGAATGTGGGCAATGAGTAAAGAGGTCCCCATCATGATGATGATGGGCAAAGGTCCCTATACTTGTGGAGTATAGGCTCTTGGTCCCTGTGCCAGAGGGCACAGGCAAGGGTATACATCGACGGTTGTATACCCGCAGACATCGTAAAATGCGAAAAGAGATAAAGTTTAAAAGGTGCATTGCATGGTTGCATTACATAAGCATGAAGGTTATGTTTAGTGTAATGCTTATTTTCATGGTCGCATTACATAAGCATGAAGGCTATGTTTAGTGTAATGCTTATTTTGGTATATTGATGCTATGACTGTGTACTTGGCTTTAGCCTTGTTGATACTTGCTGAGTCTTTGGGCTCACTCTTGCTTTGATGTGTTTTAGGTACCACTGGCAAGAACGGCATGCATGGGAGGGAGTAGTTGTTTGAATGCACTCACTATTACTCATCCTTAAGGCGACTGTCAATTAGTCTTTATTCTAATAATAAGCAAACTATTTGATAATCACATATGGATGGTTGAATGTTTTAAATTAATTGTAAGGAGGAGAATAGCAAGTTTTGATTATGCTTAATAGATTATCTTGCATGCTTGAATGATCTTGGATATTGAGATTATTGTTAATTGTTATAATTAATTGTTGGAACCTCGATATAGTTAACTATACAAAGGAGGTTCTCATTGAAAAATTTGGTAAAAGTCTTAGTAGTATTGTTTAATTTAATTTTAGTAACATTCTAGGCTCAATGTTGAGCCGGGTGTTACAGATTGGTATCGAGCGGGTCAGAGGTCCGTGGTATTGAAAATATTAAACTTGACACACTAAGCACAGTAGTTGGGGATGGGTTTTTGCATTGCATTTACGCTTCCGTTGAGTTGTATTGATGATTCCTGTTATGAGATGATCTGATATATCTATATTATAATACTATGGTTATTATGTGTTGGGATAACCCATGTTAAGAGATGGAGGTCGTGGTTGTGGTCCTGGGCTGTACCAGGTTACACCACCGTTCGTGGTATAGGAATAGCGAAGTGTCCACACTGGATATCGTAGTATAGGCGTTGATAGCGAGTATATTTAGAAGCGTTGTTCTCTTCCTTAAAATTTGAATTTGGCCAACTCTTATCTAGTTGTGCTGATGAACTTCTCTTAGATTAGTAGTCCATTCCAGTTGATGGGATTCATGGAGAGACGTTGCTGTGCTTCCATTGGTTTAAGTTGCCCTGTAAAGCAATCAATGTTTTCCCACCCGATGAGTCATTCTTGCGGCTGGTGAACTTGGTTAATTGTCAAGATTGACCTTCGTATTGGAGTTTGTCTTTCTTATTGGAAAAACTTGATCCCTTTATTTCGCTTGATGATTTGGTTAATGAAAGTTTCCTTTTGCAAGTCCTTTATTGCGTGGAGGCTTTGACTCAATGTATCTCTCTTGGGTATTTTGAGTGTTGAAGATTGATGGTTCTCTTTTATGAAAGAAGTTGTTCAGCCCTTTAGTGATGTTTTGTCTTGGTTAAGTGAGAGGTTATAATCAAAGAAATTAATGGAAAAGGTATGGATTATCAGGTTAGATCTGTAGGGTGTGAATGATCGATATTAACTAAGATCCTTGAATGGAAAGTGATTAATTTGAAAGTGTCTTGTAGTAGTTCTCAAGGAACTGTGATTAAGAGTATGGTGATATCTAATTGTAATCAATAGAGTTAATAAGAGGTGTAGAACATCGATGAAATTGAGTCGATGATTAAGAGTGATACATTTGGTAAACTTCTTTGATAAATTGGATTAACGGGTCTCAACAGATTAATTTAACCGTTTGGGATGGCTAAGTTCAAAAGAAGTTAGATTATTGTCTTAGTGGGTACTAATCTTGGAGTAACCTTTTTGTGATACTTAGTGATTATAAGTAATTGCTAGGTGTAAATAATGTCTATTAATGTTTGGTGTTGAGCATCACTAAGAGATAAATTGATGGGATTTAATGGATGAACAATGTTTACATGATGGTAGAACTATCGATAAAAGTATGCCTTTGATGAAAGGGTGTGGGAATAACTTTTTAATTTGTGCAGTAGTTTTCCTCTAAAATAAAGTGGTTGTTGTAGTGAGAGTATAAGATTTTGGTATACATTCAATTGAGGATGAGATGATAAAGGGGTCTATAACATTTTGGTAAGCCTTTGGGGGCTTAATAAAGGAAGAGTTGACGATAACGAGTCTTGTTAAGGGTAGATAATTCTTGATGTTTGTAAGATTGTCCACAAGAGATTCTCGACTCGTCAGAGTGGTGATGATTCTTCTAGAAAGAAAGTAAGTTAATTGCCGTCAGTAATATCACCAAATGAAATGATTGGAGTTTTGTATTCGTGGACTTTTGGAAGTTCATGATTTATATAGTAGATGGAATTAATTGAGCAATGTGACGTATGGAAAGGTTCTGATTGGTTCCTAGGTGGTTAATGTGATTTGGTTTTAAAGGCATTTCTTGTTTGGATTGGCAAGTAACGTTGTAATCAAAGAAAAAAATATTTTCTTTGTTAACGGAAAATGTGTACCATCAAGATTTGAGGTTGGAGTTAAGAATTGTAATTTGCAACTTTTCTAACAATTTATGTACTTAAGAGTTTCTTGGGTCTCTATAGCAGTGTTTTATTATGATTCTTGGAGGTTTGAAAACTCCTTCTTGTGGGAAATGTACCTCATGGACTTGTATTTTGTTTTCCGAGATCATTAATATACGACTGTTTCTCTCGGTCTCTTGCTCCCTCCAAGGAACAATGTTGTTCTTGTGCGTTGAGACTAGTATTTGTTTGTTTCTTCCTTTTGAGAAAGGAATTAACCAACTTGTGTTGCCAATTCTTATAAAGTGTATTACGACAACGGGTTGGTGGTGGACAAGTATATGATAGTGATGAATTTTGGGAACCCAGCTATTTAAAGAGCAGTAGACAGTGAATTGGTTTTGACCTATAACACCTGGAGAGAGTTCTATTTAAGTGAAATGTTTGTCGATGAGATATAAAAAAAAAGTATTATTAGTGTTACAACTAGTGGAACATATGGTGGGTTTTGATCCAATAACCTTTGTCCATGTTGGGATATTGGGATTATCGAAAGTATGGACTCTTGGTAAATTTATTATAGTGTTGCAATTGGATATCTAGTAAGATTGTGTACAAGAGTTCTGATGGTGAAGTTTAATGGGAATAGCGGTGAAGAGAAGCCTAAGCGTTGTGCTAATTAACTGGATAGCAGAATTGTTGAGTTTTTGTCAAGTATGACTCGCCTCAAGTGAGTAACCCTATGGGAATTGGATTATCTCCAAGGATAACTTGGTCAAGAATTTATTTATTTATTAATGTTAGTGATTGAGTATGTTTGAATCTTGGTCAATCGATAGAGTATTGCAAATGGGTATATTATGGTTGTGTATCCGAATTGGATTGGTGTGGATTAGAGGAGGACTAAGATTGATGAAATAAATCGCTTTGGGGTGGTTACTTGATTAGTGAGGAATGTTGATATTAATAACTGAGATTATTGTTGAGCTGTGTGAAATTTTAGTAAACGAATTTGAGTATTTCCTATCAATTATACCAGAAATTCATGGTAGGAGACTTGGAGGTTGAATTTGGGCTTTGTATTTTTTATGCTAGGACCTTGGAGACCCAATATTATGTGTAGAGGTAGATGAATGTAGTGAATTTTGAATAGTGTGTTGATCTTTGAGAGAATACTTTGGGGTAAAGCAAATGAGCATGTGTGCTTTGAGAATTTCAAGTGGATTGTCCGTAATGTAACGAGGTGGTGTGGTTGAGAATGAATAATCTTTATTAAAGTGTTGGAAAACCATTTGTCAAAATAATCCCTTGGTATAGGAGTGGACTAGAGAATTCCTTTGTGGATTAATAGCGCCCTCTAAATAAGTATGGTTGTTCTTTCGGTTTGAGGATCATTTTGGGGATTGTAGGTTCAGAGAATGAATTAGTGTGATGATTTCAAGCCCATGATTTGGGAAAGGATTTATCCCTTTAAAGGACATCCGAGAAAAGAAGGTTTTCTCAAGTAGAGAAGTGATCTATTAGTTCTAGTTGAGTTGGGTTTTCATAATGGAGATCATGTACAATTTGAGTTGACTCTATGTTGGCGAGGTGGTTCTTTTCGGTTCAGGAAAAAAAATGAAGTAGTTGATTTGAGCACTCGAGTGATTTCTTTTGGCTTATGTGGAGTTTAATTGCAAACTGTCTAGTTGGATTGTGAAAATGTTTTCATGGGGAATCTTCGATTTTGGATTTGAGTGTTTTGAGGGAAGTTGGAATTGCATTGTGAATCATTTGATTTTAGTTGAATCTGATTTTTTTAGAGTCGATTAAAATAAGTTGTATTGCACGTCCCTGCTTAACGAAGACCCTCCTGGTTAGGATGAAGAGATCGACTGAAGATAGAATGAGCGTTCCATATGCTTATGCACAAATTGTAATACCCCGAATATCAAATAGAGAGAACATATTATTCGGAAGAGAAATTTATTCAAATTTGAATGCACTAAAGCTTAGAGGAAAATTGAAAGAAAATTCAAGATTTGAGGGAGGATTGGACCTTGGGCTTTCGGCCCAAAGCGTCCTAGCCAAGTGGGCCGGCCTTGTAGTGGACTCAAGAAGGGGGGGTGCCCTTCCCCCAAAACCCTAA
Source organism: Phyllostachys edulis (assembly GCA_036346405.1). Lineage (NCBI taxonomy): Eukaryota > Viridiplantae > Streptophyta > Magnoliopsida > Poales > Poaceae > Phyllostachys > Phyllostachys edulis. The sequence continues at coordinate 15,873,659 of CM070552.1, forward strand.
CCTCTGCTACAGTACCACGCGCACTGTAGCACGTGGTACTGTAGCAGCCCCCCCTCCCTACTGCTCTACCAAGATGAGGAAGAAGCTCCGAGGTGCTGCCGGCCATGGTGGAAGGAGAAGAAGGGAGAAGAAGAAAGGAGGAGAAGAAGAAGATCATCTTCTTCGCGGATCGTTCTTCGTCATCCCGCAGGTCTCCAAGGGTAACAATCGTCGATTGTTGTCATATGATTAATCGTAGAATTGAAATCGAATAGATTTGATTGGATAAATGTCGGTCTGCTGTAAACATCAATCTGTCCAGAATGTTGCGTGGGCGTTTTCGCGATTGTAGAGGCCGAACCAGTAGTTTTGATCTCCTAGAGATATTTAGAGGTTGTTCTTAACTTTTTATGGCCGCCGAGTTCACTTGATTCCGACGTTCGAGTGAAAAGATATGGCTGTTTTAGTATCCGCTGTCCAGATTTCTAACGAAACTGAACTGATGTGTTAATTTGTAACCTATGACATGGTAATTGGCAGAATCTGGGATTTCTCCCAACTAAGTTATTGTAGGTAATTTTATAACCTTTCCGGATTGATAAAGATTGATCAATTCGGAGTTATAGATTAAAAGTTATGGTCGTTTTGGTGCCGCTGTTTATTCTGTAGACAGTTTTTCTGTGCTGAAAGTTCACCTGTTTGTTAACGTACTAAATTGGCCGAATAAAATTATCTTGCCAACTAGAGTATTGTGGGTTTGTCAGTCAAGAGTCCATAGAAACTGGGTTCACCCCATTTGGAGTTCCAGATCAAGAGTTATGCCATTTACCGTGCTGCTGCCAGGGGCGGTGTAGGGCAGAATGTGTTGATTTTCAGTTTAGAGGTTCTAGTTATATTTTGAATCGCCGGGGGAGCGTTGTAGAACTTTATCTAGTATTGTCATGTTCGTCGATCCTTATTTCAGTTATTTGTTTGTTAGGAGGTGAAGCTTCAGGTTTGGGAGCACCGCATTGCCTATTAACGCCATAACGCTAAAGGCAAGTACCTTAGTATTCCTAGGATTATGACATGTTGAATGCTTGCTATTGGTATTGAATTTCTAAGTACCATGTTATTACTTAAATGTTCATATTCAATCCATGTGGTTACCTTCATGATGGAGAGCATGTTTCTTATTGTTCAATATTCATATGTCATACTCAAAGATCCATCTTTCATATTTCATCCACGGGAGTGATCATTGCATAAGACCCATCAATTCCAGATATGGGCACGTAAGACCCACCATTCCAATGTGGGTTGGGACACCGCATTTAAACGTTCTTTCAGACGGGGTTGGGTCCCCGCACTTTGTTAAGTAAGTGGCTTAGGTGAACACCGAAGGTGTGTCACCAAGAATACCAGATATGCATGTGTGTGTAGTCCTTCATTTCATCCACATCATTCATTCCATTCATCCAAGTGTTCGCTTCGTGCTTATTTCATACACTTTAATGATGTTCACATGATCAAGGTTGTTATGTATTATTCATCTAATGTACTTGCCGAGTCTCGGATTCACTCTTGCTTTGTTAGTTGTTTTTTTTAGGTGAACTTTGAGGTTGGCTCCATGGGGAGGAATAGACACACACTACCTTTTCACTTCACCTTAATCAAGTTCAGGATTTCATTTTAGTTCAATTTAATCATTCATTATTGATGAACTGTAATAATAAACGTTGGCTGTGGCTGATAACTCTTCTCCATTAAGACTGGTTAATAATTGTGCGTAAGCTTAGTTCATCTTTTTGATATATTTGCTTGAGATCAAATTATACTTATGCGATGATTCTGATATTTGTTGATTTCACCATTGTCTTGATATTAATGATTGTTGGAACCTCGGTATAGCTAACTATACAGGAGGTTCTACCAAATTTAGAATTTTTGTCATCTGCTTTTAGCTTGTTAACATGTTAGTTTAGTAGCATTCCACCCTTGTAGGACCTGGGTGTTACGATTGGTATCGAGCGGGCTTTAGGTCCGTGGTTAGTAGAAATATATTAAAATGACACATCGTGCATGAGGGTGGGATGGGTAACTGTTGCTTCCGCATTCCTATTACTATGTTTCATTCGTTGAGCAATTGTTGAATTGCTTCGTACTATCTTTCTTGTTGTTAATCTATGATCTGCTATGATTTTCTATATCCATGAATTTATTCTATGATTACTATGAGATGACCTTATATTCATAATTGATTATATTGGTTATATGTGATGATAAAGGATGTTAAGAAGTTGAGGTCGTGGTTGTTGCCCAGGATTCACTGGGCTACACCACCGCTCGTGGTAGGGAATAGAGGAGTACTTACCCCGCTACATAGTTATGCTACCGAGCATGAGTTCTTTGATAAAGTTGTTGTCTTCCTCGAGTTTGAATCTGGTTTCCTAGTTGTAGATTCTGCGTTGATGAACTTCTTTTGAATGGGGTCATAATGAAGTGGGCAAGCTCCAATAGATCTCTAATCGTTCTTTGAAACAATTATTGTTTTCCAATCGTTGAGTTGCTTTTATTACTTGCAATCTTCGCTGGGTTGGCAATATTGATAATTCTTGGTTGTTCCTTCTTTCTCGCCGAAAAGAATGACTGATTTATTCGTTTGATAGTTTGGGTAATGAGAGTTTAATGTTGCAAGTTTGTTAGCATGAGAAAGCTTTGACTCTATGTATTTCCTTGGGATTATTCCGAGTGTTGAAGATTAATGCATCTCTTTTTTCGATGGAAATTGTTAAAAGCCTTTTGTGATGCCTTGTTATGGTTAAGTCGAGATTGTAATCAAATAACTTGATATGGTATGGGTATCAAGTTGAGTCATTGGTGTGGTGCATCATTAATATCAATTAGTAACCTTGGAAGTGGAATTGATTAAGTTGATGTTGTCTTCTACTAGTTCTTGATGAACTGTATTTTATGAGTAGTGACCGTGAGTATGTCCATAACTATTTGGAGTCAAAAGAGATATTAAGAAGTATGGAACATTGATGAATTAGTCTGGTCATTAAAATTGTTTAGGTTGCTAAACTTGTTGGGTTCTTTGGTTCCAATGGGTTAATTTAAATGTGTGGAAAGGAAACTAGAGGAAATGCTAGATTTACATATTCCTAGTATGATTAATTATTGGAATTGTGTACAACCAGTTGAAGGGATTGAATATCGGTGATCTAGAATTTATGGGAGGAGTTCTATATAGTTCCTCTATATAGAATGACGCGATGAATTTGGTTGTAGTATTGTTGAGACTTTTGATCGATAGAAGATTTCGATTTCAAGTTTTTAGTGTATCTTTGCCGAAACCCAAATATGAGGAGGAACAGTTGAATATGTGTTTGTAAAAATCCATGTGATTTGGGAAGGAAAGTAGGTAGAAACTAGATTTCATAATGAAGACAGTTGATAACAACAATGGTTGGAGTATAACTGTTGTGTGTTGAAGTTTGATATTGAGCATCACTAAAAGTTGAACTGATATGTTATAATAGGGGGCTTATGCCCACATGATTGTGAAATCATCGGATGATAATGTGTCCTTGATGAAAGGGTTTTGGTAGGACCTCTTCATTTGTGTAGTAGACCCCTTCTAAACTTAAGAGGTTGATGTAGTGAGGTAGTATGGTTTTGGTATACTCTCGTTTTGATGATGAGATGAAAGGGTAGTATGAAACAATTTGGTGGAACTTTGGGGCTTTCTAATGGAATAGTTGATGATAAATATTCGTGTTTAGAGTGTATTATTCTTAATGTTACTAAGATTATCCGCAAGAGATTGTGACTTGGGTGTGTGGTGATGATTCTTTTAGAAATAAAGTAATTTGATCGTCTTTCATAATTTTGATTTAGTAAAAGTGTTTCGAGTTCTGCGGTTGTGATCATTTGGACCTCTTGAGTATTATGGTGATTGAGTTTGTTTCGAGCAAGGTGACCTGTTGAAAGATTTTATTGGTTCTTAAGTGGATCCTGTGATTTGGGTTTTAAGAGCTTATCTTGTTTAAGCGGCAAAGTGATGTAGTAATCACATAAAATGTCTTTCTTTGTTAAAAGAAGGAGTGAAGTATAAGTATTTGAGATGTAAGTCACGTTTAGATCTTGCGCTTTATTTGAGTATGCTTAAACCTTATGCGCTTGTTCCATAAGAGTTTATCAATTTTCAAAGGGCGTACCTTCTTCTCATTTATGGTTTGGTATTCGCTTTCAAAGAGGGCTTGAGCCCTCGATCGCTGACTTTCCTTATGTTTTCCGAGTACTTTGCCTAAGTGACTATTTTCCTTGGTCCTGTGTTCACCGCGGGTGGCACATGATTTCTAGTTGATGAAAATTGTTTCCATTCGCTCTTTCTTTTGAGAAAGAATCAACTTATTCGTTTCACCGGAGTCTCTTGAGGTGTTTATTAATTGTAGTTGTGAAACCTTGGGTTGTAAGTTATTCAAGGAGCATTGCAGGATGAACTGATTTCGTGTATAATTCTTGGAGAGAATTTTATTTATATAGAATGTTTGCCTTTGAGGCTAAACTGATTGCATCGTGCAACCATTAGAACCTATGGCGATTTGTGATCCAAGATCCTTTGTTCAATTCGGGTGGAACATTAGAATCTTCGAAAGGATGGGAATCTTGATCAATGTATTAGAGTGTTGTGATTGAGTACCTTGCGGTTGTGCAGTGATAAAATATGATGGTGTTGTAATGAGAGTAATATTAGCGAAGTAATCTGATCGTTAAAGCGATTATTGAGATAACCGAGATTGTTGGATTATTGCCAGGAATGACTTGGACTTAGTAGGTAACTCTCTAAGAGTTAGAATCTTTATAAAGATAATTGGGTCGAGAAAATGTTTTCGTGTTGATGTTAACGCGCGAGTATGTTTGGATTGTGAGAATTTTAGGGATCTAATATGAGGTTTTCCCTATCTTCTATATGAGAAGTTCATTGTAGAAGTCTTGGGGTTTAAATTTGGGCTTCACATTTTATGCTAGGACTTTGAGTCGCCCAATGATTATGTGTAGAGGAAGTAGAATAAGGGTGGATTCCGAACAAAGGATGATCATTGATAGAACCCTTTTGATGAAGTATGTGAATGTGTGTTCGAGAATTCGAGTTGTTTATTCTTAAAAGATTGAGGTGATGTGATTATGCAGCAATCTATTTCGAGATGCATTGGGAGTCATCTGTCAAATTAATTCGCCGATAGAGGAGTTGTTGAGAGAAAGTTTTGTGGAGTCGTTAGAACCTCTATACAGAGCTGTGGATAATGTATTTCGACTTGAGCATAGCGTTGAGAATGCCAAGTTAAGAGAGATGAGTTAGTGTGTTATGCGATGAATTGGAATTCCAAAGTTTGAGAGAAATTTTATTCCTAAAAGAGAAACTAAGAAATTGATGCTTCCTCAAGTAGTGACACGTTTTCTTGATTCTTGATTGAGCTATGTGTTTTGACGGATGTCCTTCACAAGTTGAGCTCAGCATTTATGTTGGCATGTGTGCTTTTTATCACCGGAAAGATTGAAAGAAATTTATGACTTGTGCATTTGAGTGACTTCTCTTTGGCGGATGTGGTGTTTATTTGCAAATTTCCTAATTTGAAGGTGGAAAGTTTTCGTGATGAATTGTCAATTTTGGATTTGACCCTTTTGGTGGGGAGTTAGCATTATGTGGATGCGATGAGAACTCTTTATTTTCAGTTGATTCTCTTTGTAATATAGTTGTTAGAAACGAAGTTCATTGTGCATTTTTGATTAAAGGAGGTGCTCCTTGTAGATGAAGAGTTCGAATTAGAAAGGAACAAGGGTTCGTGTGTGTTGAGTATGTTGTGTGCTTTTGTACCAAAAGGAAGTTGGTCTAGGTACATCGGTTCATTTTCGACAAATGCAGGATTAGGAAGTTGGCGACGCTTTAACCATCTCGGCCATACGCTGGTATGCAACTTTTGGTTTGTTCTCGACATCGATTGATCTCCTAGGAGATCTGGAGTTGAGTTTCGTTAACGCCATTGACCTTCGAGTAGGATCTTACCTTCGAATCTCTTCTGATGAGTGTACTTGGCAATGTCGGATTGAGTGTTAGGTCAAACGTAGTTTACGTCAATGTCTTGTGGTTTTGTCAGTCTGAGAGATAGGCCATTTGGGAGCTAGAGTCTCGCATGCGCGAGTATTATCCAGACATGTTTGCTCCGGGCATATGTTAATAGATGTTTTTTTCTATGACAATTGTTCTTTCGCTTATTTCGATGGTTAGAATTCGAGGTCGAATTCTGTTAAGGGGGGTAGAATGTAACACCCTAATATCAAATAGAGAGAACATATTATTCGAAGAGAAATTTATTCAAATTTGAATGCACTAAAGCTTAGAGGAAAATTGAAAGAAAATTCAAGATTTGAGGGAGGATTGGACCTTGGCTGCCCAAGGCGCCCTAGCCAAGTGGGCCGGCCTTGTAGTGGAGTCAAGAAGGGGTGCCCTTCCCCAAAACCTAACCTATGCTACAGTACCACGCGCACTGTAGCACGTGGTACTGTAGCAGCCCCCTCCCTACTGCTCTACCAAGATGAGGAAGAAGTTCAGGTGCCACGCCATGGTGGAAGGAGAAGAAGGAGAAGAAGAAAGGAGGAGAAGAAGATCATCTTCTTCGCGGATCGTTCTTCGTCATCCCGCTGGTCTCAAGGGTAACAATCGCCGATTGTTGTCATATGATTAATCGAGAATTGAAATCGAATAGATTTGATTGGATAAATGTCGGTCTGCTGTAAACATCAATCTGTCCAGAATGTTGCGTGGGCGTTTTCGCGATCGTAGAGGCCGAACCAGTAGTTTTTATCTCCTAGAGATATTTAGAGGTTGTTCTTAACTTTCTATGGCCGCCGAGTTCACTTGATTCCGACGTTCGAGTCAAAAGATATGGCTGTTTTAGTATCCGCTGTCCAGATTTCTGACGAAACTGAACTGATGTGTTAATTTGTAACTTATGACATGGTAATTGGCAGAATCTGGGACTTATCCCAACTAGGTTATTGTAGGTAATTTTATAACCTTTCCGGATTGATAAAGATTGATCAATTCGGAGTTATAGATTAAAAGTTATGGTCGTTTTGGTGCCGCTGTTTATTCTGTAGACAGTTTTTCTGTGCTGAAAGTTCACCTGTTTGTTAACGTACTAAATTGGCCGAATAAAATTATCTTGCCAACTAGTGTATTGTGGGTTTGTCAGTCAAGAGTCCATAGAAACTGGGTTCACCCCATTTGGAGTTCCAGATCAAGAGTTATGCCATTTACCGTGCTGCTGCCAGGGGCGGTGTAGGGCAGAATGTGTTGATTTTCAGTTTAGATGTTCTAGTTATATTTTGAATGGCCGGGGGAGCGTTGTAGAACTTTATCTAGTATTGTCATGTTCGTCGATCCTTATTTCAGTTATTTGTTTGTTAGGAGGTGAAGCTTCAGGTTTGGGAGCACCGCAATTGCCTATTAACGTGCCGCAACGCTAAAGGCAAGTATCTTAGTATTCCTAGGATTATGACATGTTGAATGCTTGCTATTGGTATTGAATTTCTAAGTACCATGTTATTACTTAAATGTTCATATTCAATCCATGTGGTTACCTTCATGATGGAGAGCATGTTTCTTATTGTTCAATATTCATATGTCATACTCAAAGATCCATCTTTCATATTTCATCCACGGAGTGGATCAAAGGTATAAGACCCATCAATTCCAAAGATGGGCACGTAAGACCCACCATCCCAATGTGGGCAAGGACACCGCATTTAAACGCTTCTTCAGACGGGCTTGGGTCCCGTGACTTTGTTAAGGCGGGCTTAGGTGAACACCGACGGTGTGTCACCAGAATACCCGTATATGCATGTGTGTGTAGTCCTTCATTTCATCCACATCATTCATTCCATTCATCCAAGTGTTCGCTCGTGCTTATTTCATACACTTTAATGATGTTCACATGATCAAGGTTGTTATGTATTATTCATCTAATGTACTTGCCGAGTCTCGGATTCACTCTTGCTTTGTTTGTTGTTTTTTAGGTGAACTTTGAGGTTGGCTCCATGGGGAGGAATAGACACACACTACCTTTTCACTTCACCTTAATCAAGTTTAGGATTTCATTTTAGTTCAATTTAATCATTCATTATTGATGAACCTGTAATAATAAACGCTATCGTGGTGATAACTCTTCTCCATTAAGATCGGTTAATAATCGTGCGTAAGCTTAGTTCATCCTTTTGATATAGTTGCTTGAGATCGATTATACTTCTGCTGACGATTCTCGATATTTGTTGATTTCACCATTGTCTTGATATTAATGATTGTTGAACCTCCAGATAGCTAACTATCTGTGGGAGGTTCTCGCCAAATTTAGAATTTTTGTCGCCTGCTTTAGCTTGTTAACATGTTAGTTTAGTAGCATTCCAGCCCTTGTAGGACTGGGGTGTTACACAAATTGTGGTTTGGTACCAAAGGAAGGATATCCCAAGGTACATTGGTTTGTTTCGAAGTTGTGGGAAGTTTGAAGTTGGCAAAACGTTAGGACCGTATTGAGTCCATGCGCGGAGTACACATCGTCTTGTTTGTTCCAGTGCTGAGTGAGTACCAGAGAGGTCCAAAGTTTGAAGTTTCACGGGAGCCGCTAACCTTTGAGTAGCATCCTGTGCGTTGTTAGAGAGGTCAGAGCGAGTGCTGAGGCACAAGTCGTTGGTTTGTGTCAAGGTGCCTTTGTCCCATTAGTCCGAGAGAGAGGCGACTTGGGAATTGGAGTCTCGCATGCGCGAGCATTATCCAAAGTTATTCACGGCAGGTATGTAGTAATGTTAGTAAATCTTTTAGCAGTGGTTATTCTTTGGTGTTGAGGTTGAATAGAATTCGGGGTCAAATTCTGTTTAAGGAGGGTAGAATGTAATACCCAAAAAAAATTAAATCGGGAGAATGTTTCTTTTAGCAAATCGATTGAACAGGAGAAAGAGGGGGTTTTAATGTAATACTCCGATTTATTCTACGAAAGAAAGCGTTCAAAAGAGAAATTAGACATAAAACGGGGGGATTTCTGCAGTTCTTCGACAACTTGGGCCTCGGGCCTTGGCCCAGGAGGCCCATGAGGGGCCGACCACCAATAAAAGGAAGGGGGAAACCCTAGCCGCACTGTAGCACGACTACTGTAGCACACCCCTCTCCTCCATGGTGGTGCCCCCTCTCCTCCGGTGCCTCTCCTTGCCGCCGGCCAAAGGTGCTGCCCGCTGCCGGCCATAGGAGGAAGAAGAAGGTGAGGGGAGACGATTATCTTTGCAGTGCGAGTTCATCATCTTCCTGCGAATCTTCAAGGGTAACATCGAGTTTCCCTCGCTGGTTGATGTGTTTTAGTTGCAATTGATTTTGTTTGGTAGATCGAGTATCAACAGTCGATAGATCGCGTTCTGTCCAGCAGATTGGACGACGGTTTTCATATCTTTAGATGCAGAATCTGGGGATCCAACCTCTTAGAGATAGTTGGGTTATTTCATTATCTTTCTGTGGCAGCCAAGAACGCCCAAATCCGATTAACGGTCAGAAAGTTATGAATTGTTTAGTGCCGCTGTCCTGTTAATCTGTCAACATCGTGATAGTCTGTATAAATCTGAGTTAATCTATTAGTTAAAGACGAAATCGGAGGATCTCGTTATAATGAAAAAGATGGGTAATTTCCTCACCTTTCCAGAAAGCTAAAGAACGTAAGAATTGGACTTTCTTAGCAAAAGTTATGATAATTTTAGTGTACTGTCCAGAGAACCCGACGTGATAATTGATGTTCTGTAGATTGGCTTGGTAGGGGCAGTAAATGGCAGAATCAGAAGGGCTCCCCAACTAAGTTTATTTAGGTAATTTAATTATATTTCCAGAAAGTATTATAACATCTTATTTGGATTCCTGAGCAGAAAGTTATGTATTTTAGAAGTTGACTGTCTGCAGTGAACACCAAATCGATCGGTAGAAATTGGAAGATTGGAAACGCTTGGGAGTTTAGCGAGTTCAATTGTATTCTTATTTATGATTTTGGTCCAGTATGCTTGTCTTAGTTTGGGTTATCATTATGTTCAGGTGGGAGCGTGATCCCAGGGGCAGCGCCCTCTTCGCGTCCACCGTTCTCGCACGGTTGAGGCAAGTATTCGGGTTGTAGAATAATTATGATTGTTTGCTGAGATTGATTGTGTCTTGTTCGTAATAGCCATGCATGGATGTTAATGTGATGAATTACAATAGATCTTGGTAAATGCAAGTTATGGTTAAAGCTTCCTATGTATGTTGTTAATGCTTACATGTTATTATGTACACGTTGAATTCATATGTTTGGAAGATGATGTCATTGTACATATGCATGTAGTAATAGTTGAGGTCCCCGCCATGTAAATGACGGTTGAGGTCCCTACATTCGTGGAATGTGGGCAATGAGTAAAGAGGTCCCCATCATGATGATGATGGGCAAAGGTCCCTATACTTGTGGAGTATAGGCTTTTGGTCCTCGTGCGAGAGGAGCATGTGCAAGGGTATACATCGACGGTTGTATACCCGCAGACACCGTAAAATACGAAAAGAGATAAAGTTTAAAAGGTGCATTGCATGGTTGCATTACATAAGCATGAAGGTTATGTTTAGTGTAATGCTTATTTTCATGGTCGCATTACATAAGCATGAAGGCTATGTTTAGTGTAATGCTTATTTTGGTATATTGATGCTATGACTGTGTACTTGGCTTTAGCCTTGTTGATACTTGCTGAGTCTTTGGGCTCACTCTTGCTTTGATGTGTTTTAGATACCATAGGCAAGAACGGCATGCATGGGAGGGAGTAGTTGTTTGGATGCACTCACTATTACTCATCCTTAAGGCGACTGTCAATTAGTCTTTATTCTAATAATAAGCAAACTATTTGATAATCACATATGGATGGTTGAATGTTTTAAATTAATTGTAAGGAGGAGAATAGCAAGTTTTGATTATGCTTAATAGATTATCTTGCATGCTTGAATGATCTTGGATATTGATATTATTGTTAATTGTTATAATTAATTGTTGGAACCTCGGTATAGTTAACTATACAAAGGAGGTTCTGTTGAAAAATTTGGTAAAAAGTCTTAGTAGTATTGTTTAATTTAATTTTAGTAACATTCTAGGCTCAATGTTGAGCTGGGGTGTTACAGGGAGAGAGGAGAAGAAAAGGAGAGGAGCTTCTTCGAGGATAGATCATCGTCTTCCCCTGAGTCTTTAAGGGTAACGAGGTACTTTCCCCGCTGTTTGATGATGATTAGATGTGAATTCGATTAGTTGGATTGGATCGAATTGCTGCTGTTAGAATTTTAGATCTGTCCAGATTGTTGCATGGCCAATTTTGGATTCTTAGAGGCCGAATTGGAGAATTCCATCTCATAAGGATATATATAGATATTGTTTTTAGCTTTCTGTAGCTGCCAAGAACACTTAATTCCGACGTACGGATCAAAAGTTATGGTATGATCTTCCCTGCGGTTCTGAATTCCTGACGAGAATGAACTGTCAAGTTGTCTTTTAAAATATGTTTACGTAATGGCAGATTCAGGGTTTTTACCCAACTAGGATGTTGTAGCACTTTGTATAACCTTTCCAGAATGATAAAGAACGCCCTAATCGGAGTTGTAGATCAAAAGTTGTGATCTTTTCTTTACTGCTATCTTTTTTCGTCTAGACAGAATCTATCTTATACTTTCATCTACCTATTAGCTTATTCTTTTGGCCGAATTGGGAGATCTCACCAACTAGACTTTTGTAGATATGTTCGTTAAGTTTCCTTAGGATCTGGGCTTACCTCGTTCCGAGTCTCAAATCAATAGTTATGATTTATTCCGTGCTGCTGTCTACATTTGTTTTCTGTGATTGTGTTGTCTGTTTCAGAATAGGTCTAATAGTTAATTCTTGGGTTGTCAGGAAGGTGTTGTAGAACCTTGCTGGTAGTGTCCTGTACCATGTTGTTCTTATTTTAAGTAATTACTTGTGTAGGCAAAAAGGCTTCGGGATTAGGGGAACCTTCGTTGCCTACTAACGCGTCGCAACGCGGAAGACAAGTACTTTAATATTCTTAAGGCTAGTGAATGCTGAATACTTGATGTTCACACTGTGTTTTTCTATGATCCATGAGAAGTTTCAGTGTTTATGTTCCTTTCGTATTTGTTACTCCATGTTTGAAGATGATGTCTTTCGTTATTCATAGTTCATTACATGCATCCATTGTTCATGTTTCATCCACGGGAGTGGATTTCAAAGACCCATCAATTCCAGCATGGGCACGTAAGACCCACCATTCCAATGTAGGCAGATTTGGACTCTCGTATGGAATGTTTTTCATACGGGCTTTGGATCCCCACATTTTGTTAAATGCGGGCCTAAGTGAACACCGACAGGTGTGTCACTAGCTATACCGGTATAAGCAGGAGTGTGGTCCATTCATTACATTCAATCCATTCATTCCATTCATTCTATTCATTCATATGTTCTTTCAGTTCTATGTTCATACTATTTAATGATATTGTCTTGTTCATATTTATTGTATGTCCAGTTATTCTTTGTACTTGCTGAGTCTCGGACTCATTCTTGCCTTTGTTGTTTATTTTAGGTGATCGTTGATGATGGCATTATTGGGAAGGAGTAGACATGCACTATTCATTCACTTCACCATATTCAAGTTTTAATAATTTGATTTAGTTTCGATCTCTTCCATTCGTTAAGTGATGAACTGTAATAAATAAAGTTAGATGGTGGATGATACCTTTTTCTATGTTATGGTTGATTAAGTACTGATTGTGATCCTTGATCACCCCTTTGATATAATTATTTGGATTTAAATTATATTCCTGCCTTTGTTATATTAAATGTTAATCTCTTTATGTCATTAGATGAGACATTGTTTAAATTCTTCCTCATTATGGTTGTATGCTAGATCCTTTAGGTAACATTTTGGCTTCCGAATCGCCAGGGTATTACAAATTCACTATGAACTTATTTCTCATCATCCAATTGCAATATTGGATTAGCGTTGTTTTGTGCATTTGCCAAGTCAAGCATGAAAAATATGGATAGTAGTGGTAGTAGTGGTCCTAGTTAGCAGCCAGAAAGCACAGAAATACATTGTAAGTGCTCCCTTGTTTGTATTCTTACAAGGTAATTCAAGCAATCACTCTTTTTTACATGAAACACCTACTATTGATCAAATAGATGCACACCTGCACTTGCTTAAAAGAACATGTATAATATGGATCGTACAGAAAAATGGAATTTCTAGGAGAGCGGCACATGCAGATTTCTAGAAACACAAAATGAAGTTTGTAGGAAGACAGCATATGCTAACAGTTAAAGTGATTGAACAGTCCAAAATATCATACCTTCACAAAGACAGAGCCATGAGCTAAATAGGATAATTCCATACCTCCATAGCAGTGAAGTTCTTTTTGGGGAGTTCCTTTCCAGACCACTTTGACTGGAGATGCTTTGCCAATGTTTCATAGATCATGAACTGAATTGATGGATTACATACCTGACAATTTACATGGTTCAACTAGTGGAATTATGTATATAACCACTCATTTAGAAATTACCTATTACTTTTCTATGTTGCACCATTTTTTAATATAGGAATTAGACATAGAAAGAAGAGTAAATTTTAGAAAACCTCAGGCATGTTTCTTCTAGATGGAAACCTCATTCCTGGAGGTTTGCTTATCACTAATCTATCCTGTACAAGACAGATGTTAACATTTTCATAAACATAGGGGAAAATCACATACTACATGCATTGCATGGTTAGTACATATTGTATAGTTCAAGCACAGGTAACATCATTTAATACCTACAATTAGTGCCTTGTGTACAAACAAAATTCAGAAATAAAATTGTCATTGCCATGTTAGTGCAGATTGTACATGTCTTTGCTTGCATTGCATGGTTAGTACATATTGTATAGTTCAACTTCAAATGTTACTTTCCAACTGTAGATGCTTGTTGAGAAGATGGATGAACAACCACCACTAGAGATGCTACGCCGTGGAACACCTACACAAGCACAAGTAATATTGTTTAATACCTACAATTATTGCCTTGTGTACAGACAAAATTCTCTACGAACTATTATTTTGACTTGTTGCATAGTTCAACTTTAAGTGGTACTTTCCATCCACCACCTTTGTCATATGGAGGACCATTTGACAAAGATAACTAATATTTTTTGGTGTGTCAGACTGTCAACAAGCAGTACAGCAGTGAGCGAGTGGACTCATGTTGAATATTCTAAACATGGGCATAACCTGAATCTCATTTACTTATAGTTGATGGCAAGGTGGCAAATGACTTTTCTACTAGTTAGTACACTCATACTTGTGAGTTGTTTACGAGGCTAAACTAATCTTGAGTATATGCCAAGCGTCACATGTTCTTAAGCTGACTATTTTAAGCTTACATATTCTTGAGTAGTTGCCATGATTTGTTAATTTAGTAGATCCAAGGGTGCACATTTGGTATTGGAAGATCCAGGGGTGGGGTGCACATTTTAGTACCAAAAGACATGATATTGTGGGATTGGTATTTAATATAGGACTGTGATAATTCAAAAAACATTACAAGCCATTACGGTTTCTTCAACTCAAGTTGACATAATGTTTTCCCCTTGCAGCAAGGGACTGGGATTGGATCCTCCCATGTGGGCTCACAACCGGATGATGGTGCCGTCGATGGTAACGCTGATGTAAACGATAGGGACAACAAAAGTGGTGACATTGATGGCGACAACAACCATGCTACCATTCTGTGAATTTCAGTGATCTATTGTAGTTCTTTTGACTAGCTGAACTTGAATGTAATGGAAATGGAGACTTTTGTGACTTTTGTATGTGGTACTTGACTTTAGATGTCTTTTGGATGGATGAACCAATTGTAACACCCTGGCTCAAAATCCGCTCAATGCCCAGCTCACCGTGGGGCGGACCCGCGCAAACATAGCACCCCACTTACACTTTCGTCCTCGCTTCATGTAAAAGGGTTAACCCGGAGGTGCTAAGTTTGGACCTAACAGGCATTATATACTACTACAACTCACTTTAGACAAGCAATCTAGGACTAATCCCACCACATGACTCCTCATGGACCACATGGGTCGCACTACGAGTAGACCGGGGTATTACATTCACCCCCCCTTCAAGGGCTGACGCCCTCGGCAGCACACCGCATATGCAGCAAATGCCTAGAACCACCCCTCGGTACATGTCTATACGTCTAGTGCCGGCACATATGCCATGCCGTGTGTCCACTCCGGGACCACAAGCGACATGCGCCATATGCCCACGCCCCTATCCCACAAGCGACCGTGCAGCGAAGGTTGATGCTCTGATACCATCTGTAACACCCTAACCCAAAATCCGCTCAATGCCCAGCCCACTGTGGGGCGGACCCGTGCAAACATAGCACCCCACTTACACTTTTGTCCTCGCTTCGTGTAAAAGGGTTAACCCGGAGGTGCTAAGTTTGGACCCAACAGGTATTATATACTACTACAACTCACTTTAGACAAGCAATATGAGACTAATCCCACCACATGACTCCTCATGGGCCACATGGGCCGCACTACGAGTAGGACGTGGTATTACACCAATCTGGAGGTGAAGTTTATGAATTGGTATGCTTGTGCTAGTGAACATGAATCTATTGGCTAGGGACTGTTTATGAAAGCTGAACTTTTTTTATGTTTGTTTATTAATTATATGTTTCTTGATTGATGCAAGGATGGTGTTGTGATTTGATTATATGATGCACAGATGTATAAGATTTGGATATCCATTTATTGTCTGCTGCAATATTTTTTGCCATTCTGTAAATCAGCTGTAACATGCCAGTATTGCCAGTATTTTCTACCATCTGGAAATCAATTTTGTTGACGGGTCAAACCGTCAGGCTATATTTTCTGCCATTCTGGAAATCAATTTTGCTGACGAGTCAAAGAGTCAGTGCAATGTATTTTCCTAGTGGGCACAAACTGTCAGGATTAATTTTCTTGATAGTGACAGAAGAATAGTCAATGAAATCATTAATTTTCTTAACAGTGACATAACCGTTAGTGAAGGGCATCTTCCTCACGGTTTGACCCCTCAGGAAAATCCATTTTTTCGTGACAGGTAGTACCATCAGGTTTACTTTCCCTGGTGGGTAACCGTCAGCCAAATTTAATTTTCCTTTCCAGCTAGTGCTGAGAAGTTTTGCCTGACGGGTAACTATCAGGAAATTAAAACCTGACGGTTTTTTATATTTTACTGACGATTTTGAACCGTAAGAGAATACCCATTTCCTGGTAGTGGTATCAGAGCAAGGTTCAACATAGGAGATGCTACCCAATGATGGCTCGCCAGGCAGCAGCAGCACGGTGGGCTCGACCTCAACGGTGGCACGGAGGGAGCAACGCGGTTTTGACTGGGCGCCAAGGCAGGCGGCTGTAGGTGCGTGCGCATGGCGCGGGTGTGCGCATGAGGTGCGTAGCGACGTAGGCATGCGGGCAAGCGAGCGTACGCAGGTGTGCCCGTGCGAAGGCCAGCTGGTGGTGCAACGATGCGCAGGGGTGCAGGCGGCTGTTCTGTGTGCGATGCGGCGTGCCGTGGCACACCGGCGTGAGCTGCACCAAGTTCGAGCGGCTCGACGACGGGGAGCGCGGCTCGATGAGGGGGACCTATTGCTGGTGGAGACCGCCCGTGAGTGCAGGTGTGGCTTTGAGTTCTACTATGGATGTGGAAAGCCGTGGGAGCTGATACACGATGGCTGCTCTAGAGCATGATGACCTATATGGATGATGCTAGCTACTAGTATTGTTTGTTCTATTTTGAGTTGTTTGTGTATATAGCACAGTAGGAGTGTTGCATGTGTCATTTATCTCTTTGTGCACGTGGGAGGTGTGTTACATATATACGTATATTTGTGTCATGGTTATGCATGTAGGTGAGTCAGTGCATGATGCATGTGTGTGCGCATGAGTTCTTGTAGGTGTGTCAAGTTCTCATGTCTGTAAGCTCTAGTGAGAGTCTCCGTCGCCATCTAGTTGTGTTACTGGCGAAAGACAATCGGAGTTGAGGTAGAAGCAAAAGATGCCGGCAAGTTGTGTCACCGGCGGCATGGTCAGCAAGAATGCGGCAAAACTCCTTGGAGATGCGTCAGGAGATCGGACTTCGGCTTGTGAGTCAATGCATCAAGATTAAGCGGGAGAATGTTAGAGTTAATCTTGATGTTTATTAGTAGTTCTTTGATTAACACATATAACTAGGGAGTTAATTATTTAGTGGCTACCAGGACGCGTGTTAGTAGCAAGTGTGGCTACATGCGTGCGTGCGTTAGGCTAGTGGGCAGATGTGGCTGCATGCGTGCGTACGTTAGTGGCAGGTGTGGCTGCATGTGTGTTAGTACGTGTGTGCATGTGTGGCTTATATAAGCCTATGTCATCAAATTGTTAAGGTGGGTTAAAGAGAGAAATACAAGCAAAAAATTGCTCCAACTATGTTTTGTCTTTGTTGCCTGTTGGTGTCCTCGTGCGAGTTTGTGATCAGGGTCTTCTCCAACAGAGCTTACTCCAAGCTACTGTTCTAAGCTAAGCTCTGATAGCTCTGCGTCTAGTCTCTCTCTTGTGTGATGAATGTGGAGAGGGAAGGCTAGGAGAGGGTGTTTTATTGAGCCGCGGCGCTGACTTTAATAGAAAAAAGGCCACTGTAATAGTGAAAGAAAGGGTGCTGTCCCCTGTGTGGCTTGTGGCATCGATGCACGGCTTATCTTTACAACCTAGCGTAGCTTGCTTGGTCTGTTGCTTAACTTCTCCAAGATAGATGCTTAGAAGACGAGGGGAGTAACATGCAAAGGTGATATTATGGCAGTGGTACAAAGACACAGCTTCATCTTTTGATCTCTACTGGGAGCATTGTCTGATAGGACAGTAGCCGTCCAATTCAAGAAATCATATGGTTGTTCCTTGCTTAAAGGAGGACTCTTGCTTTGCTTTACAAGTCTTGGTCCCTTCCGGTTCCTCCAATGCCAAGAAAAAGTTAATGGCCCTGTGGACGAGGTGCTGTCCGGTCGTACGCACAAGCACAATGCTTCGAAGACGAGGGGAATAACATGATCTCTACTGGGAGCATTGTCTGATGGCTAGGACAGTAGCCGTCAAGGGTTCACATTTTCGGCAAAATTTCGCCAAAATGTCCGAAATTTTCTTTATTTCGTTCCCATCCGAAAGAAATTCAATTTGTTCAATTTCGTTCTTTTCTTGCTGCCTTTACAACAGAAGCGAGCGACCCCAACAAGTAACGGTTACTCGATCGTCACTCCTCCCGTGCGGCCAGGACGAAGGAAACCGAAACTGCCGTGCAGTCTGAATTCAGTTGAATGGATTGAATTGAAGGCCGTTTTGGAAGTTTCCAGAGAGAGAGAGGGCGTCGCGCCAAGGCCGTTCCAGAGATATCAAACGCTGAATCCGAGAGCGTTCGAGCTACGGAAAACACCAAATGACAGAGGCGCCTACACTCGTTCCAGAGATTTCAAACGCTGAATCCGAGAGCGTTCGAGCTACGGAAAACACCAAATGACAGAGGCACCTACACTGCACAGCTACACGTCCTTCTGCTTCCTCAACGTTCCGTTGAAGAATGGAATACGTATATACCAGCTAGCTCCTTCGGTAATGTGTTACTTGGAAGGCTAACTCTTCGATCTATCTTCGCTTGTTTCCCAGTCAGCTGCAATTGTAAGGGATAATTAATTATTTGCCACAGTAAAGATTAGTATTGTCGGACCCTAAATTTGTAATTTGTAATTCTCTGTATTCACAGCACCAGTCCCTGTATCAATAGCTAATACTCACAGTTACATCATTGGATATCAACACATATTATGAAAATGTAAAGATATTGCATAATAATACACAAATCGTAAATATACCTTATGGCGTCTATCTTTTAGAATGGCCGACTAGACCAAATACCATTAAAGAATCAGCAGCAGAGGCAGAATAGCAATATAACACATGGAATCCCTCATGATATACCCACAGGCAATCAACTGGGGCCTGTGACCTAATTTTTGGCCTTCTTGATCTTTAGTCTTGAATGCACATAATTGTCGATGTAGCCTTCTTTTAGGCTTACTGACTAAAAGAATATAAAGAGTGAGCATGAGTACACAATTGTACTCGTGAGCCAACACATAATGCAGTTATATAATATGCAAGACTGATCAAAGGAATGGCTTGTGGTTCTTTTGTTTGCATAAAGCCCCACTTGCTTGAAATAGATTAAGTAGTACCAAATTCCTGAGACTTAGCAGTTTAACTAACATAAGTTTTTATAAACTGAGTTTTGTTGTAAAGTACTAGTGAAGTCTTCAACATCCTATATCATCTCATATTCTTTCTCAGGTCATATCCTATACTTATCACTGGTCCTCGACTAGGCCATCTCAACTCTCTATGTTCCAACTCATCTTTTCATGCCACCCATAAATTGTTTTGTAAAAATAAAAGCTACTTCAAGCAAGTTCTCGGCACCGCTCATGATCGTGAGCACGGCTATCCAGATAGTTTTTTTTTACTCTACAGAATTTATGCATTCACTACTACACAAAACGTCATCATAGACGGTTCTAAACCGTCATCACAGACAGTTTTGTGAACCGTCTGTATTTATGTGTCTATGATAACAGGTGGTCATCACATACGGTTTTCAAACCGTCTGTGAAAATAGCTATCACAGACGGTTCTTAACAAGAACCATCAGTGATAGTCTATTTTCACAGACGGTTCTGAATAAGAACCATATGCGATAGTAACTATCACAGACGGTTCTTGTTCAGAACCGTCTGTGATAGTTTTTTCTATTGCAAAAAAAAAACAACAATTCGCAGCGTGCTCGTCGGCTCAACGCGGTCTCACCATGTCAATAACAGCAGCAACAGCTCAGCTGCAGTAGCTTCCAAGAACAACTCCTCACACAACTAACAGAAACCAATTGTTAAAGTAGAACTAAAGGATCAAGTCGTCGCTGCCACGGCCACCACTACCACGACTACAAGCACGACCACCACAAGCACTAGTAACACTCCTCCGATGGCTATGAAAGAGGAGGCAGTGGTAGGGTCATAAATGGAGAAAGGCATAGATGATACCTCAGTTACAGTAGATGATCACAATGATCTCATGCAGCAGATGTTCAGCCAGAGCTACATGTCGATGATCCTAGAGGCCAGCCACCATGACGACTTCTTCGCCGACCTAGCCGAGTTGGAGTCGGACCCCATGAGCCTAATCTTCTCCAAGGAGTACATGGAGAGCCGGCCTAGTGCGTGATATGCATGCAGGATATCAGAGGAAAGCAAGGGAAGAAGGGAAAGAACCTGGAGAGGGTGAGATGCCCATCTCTAGCTGAACTCGTCGTCCTCCCATGGCAGTCTCAGCTTCCTCGCCGACAGCACGTAGCACTTGGCGCTATTCTCCTTCTCCAGCCACACCCTCTACCGAGCAGCCGTAGCAACACGCGGGAGCCTCGCCCCAATGCATCCCGCCTCGACTCGGCTACGATATATAAGAACAACGCCAAAATATTTTGTCTCCTGCACACAGGTTCAAAATTTTTCGAACTCCCGCGCTACGAATCACAGACGGTTTCGTACAAAAAACCGTCTATGATGACATATCACAGATGGTTCGTATCAGGAACCATCTGTGATAACCATCTCATCACAGAAGGTTCTTAAAATTCCAAGCCATGGTAAAATCAGAGAGTAAGGAAAATTCCAAGCCATGGTAAAATCGAAGAGTAAGAAAAATTTCAAGCCATGGTAAAATCAAAAAGTAAGAAAAATTTCAAGCCATGGTAAAATCCAAGTCACAGACGGTTTTTAATATAAACCATCTATGATATACAGAGAGATCACAGATGGTTTGTAAATAGAACCGTCTGTGATACTTCACAGATGATTCTTAACAATAAGCGTCTATGATGACTGAGATTATCACAGACGGTAACCGTCTGTGATAATTTCATCACAGACGGTTCCAAAGGAACCGTCTATGATGAGGCGTCTTCTATAGCTTATTTTGTAGTAGTGATTTTACCTACAAGAGACAATCAACTTATATTGTTCCTAACACACTTCCATAGGTGTGCCACTAAGTTGATTATCACAAGACCTTTACAATGCCCTACCCAACGTAACCCCATCTGCTAGGTTTGTTACAGAGGTGGTTTTCTAATGCGATACAGTCACGCCACCCTTTGGACTTCAATCCTCCGGGTGGCTGTCCACTAAGGCCATAGTGCATGCACTACTACAGAAAAGGTCATCACGGACAGTTTTTTGAACCGTCTGATTTTATGTGACTGTGATGATATGAGGTCATCACAAACGGATTTTGAACTGTTTGTGAAAAAGCTATCACAGACGGTTCTAAATAGTAACCATCTGTGAAAAAAACACAGATGATTACTGTTTAGAACCATCTGTAATAGTTTTTTCTATTGCAAAAAAAAATCGAATTTTGAGCCAAACCAATTAGTTGTTGGATAGTTGGACCCGAGTATCTGCATATGGTTGATTACACAATCTAGAATGAAAGAAAAACTCAAACTGGACGGCGAACGAACGGCGAAAACGGTTGCAGAAACTTCAGATGCCATTTCAAGGCCCTAAACGACCTTTTTTGGGGTTTTCACTTTTTGGGGGCCTCTCGAAGAGAATTTGACCTCGACTTGAATTTAGATAATGCTTGAGGATAAGTAGACTCTGGAAGACATCGAGTTAATATCGTTGAGTTGAACTAAGATAATTATCGTGGATAACTTGATTTAGACAAAATTGTTGATTTAGATTATTTGGATTATAGTCGAATTACAAATTCACCTTGGGTGGATGGTCTTTTCGATGATTTGATTTACTTAGGCCGGAGTTGATTGTGGATAAAGGAGGTATATCTATAACCTAGAATAACTATGTTGATTTTGGAGGTTAATTGGATCCCAGAGTAGGGATGAGTGGATTAAACCTTAAAAGATAAATCGGTGTATTTGATGGATTGAATATTGCAAGTGGATTGATCATGCTAACAAAAGGATCAGCAGAAATATAGAGACGTTGCTGAAGGCGCAATTGATCTTGCATAGATGTACTCTCTTTTAGGAATTTAAATTGTTGTGAGAAAAATTGTTGTAAACCAACAAGTAATTTATGGGTGGTTGATAACATATGTCACTTAGTGGATTGTAGACCTTGAATTATGGTTCTTTAGTGCTGATGAATTGAGAGTTATAGTGGAGATACCCTATGATAGAAATTTATAAAGCAAGTGTACTATAATATGTGAGCAATATGGTGGTTTCCCTTAGGATTATTATTGTTCCCAAGAATGTGATCGAAATTTGGAGTTAAACCATGATTTATACTATGAGAAGGTATTGATAGATGTTTGTGCTCACCTATACACTGTTAAAATTTAGAAGTAAGTCAGTGTCCTTATTGGAAATCAAATCAAACCTAGGAATTTATGGTTGTTTGGAAGATTACATCAAAGCAAGTGGTTTCGATAGTTAATGTATAAATTGTGGAACGACAGATTGGAGTGTGCTTCTTGCTATAGACTAATATAATTGGTGGATCTTAATTGGAAACAATTAGAGGTTGCCGAACCGAAAGCGTTGGGATAGTAGTGGTATTGGTTGAAGATCGAGTCGATTAGTCTTTGCGAAGAAGATTGGATTTTTAACAAAGCGACTAAGTCCTTCTGCCCCTATTCTTTTCTGTCCGAATCTTGGAGATGAGTTTCTTTCCGGGGGCGGGTTGTAACACCCCAATTTTTAGAATCGAGATGTTAATATTTAATTTGGCGATCTATTAAATATTTGATTGGGTTTTAAAATTTTTCCCATGTTTAAGTAAAAAGATTACTTTTAGAATCCAATCGGACAAATTAAAAGGTTACATTTAAAGGTTAAATCGAATTGTTTGAGAAAAACTGCATTTTAATTAAATTATGTTGAATTATTGCTTTCGCTTGCCTTTCAAAAATCATGTCATCCTGCATGCATTAGTATCATCGCTCTTTTCCGGATCGACCGACTGCAAGCGAAACACCTACATGTCCATTTCTTTTTCCCGACTTCTCTCCTCAAAATCACCACCAAAAATCAAGAATTTGATAATGCATGTTATACCATTGCAATCATCGTCGTGAGAGTATTCCATTTTAGCGGTTAGTTCGCGCATGCGAGGTCATTTGGGTGAGTTGGAGAAAAGGAGGAAGAAATGCACTGCGATTTATTCCACTGTCATTTTTCCCTGTTCACCCACTACCATTTTCATTTCTCACTCCCCACTGCCAACACCATGCAACCCACAAAGCCCCATACACTGCCATTGTCTTTGCTCCCAGCTGATTCACCACAACCATTCAATTCCCTCCCTACACAGCCACCTTTCCTCATTTCTTTATCTAGCACTCATCTCTCTCCACTGCCATCTCTTTCTTTATGCAAGAGGGCAACCTCACTGTCATCTTCTCTCCCTAAGAACCGAACTACCCTACGCAGCCCCTTCCCATTTGTTATTCAACACCAAAGCCTTCCTCTATGCCATTTCTCCACTACAAAGCCACAAGCCACTACCATGTGCTCATTTTCAAACCCACTGCCGAACAGCTTTTCTCCTCACTACCATCCCCCGCCCCCCATATAGCCAAGCCACCCACTGTCATCTCCTTTGCACACCACTGCCATTCTCATTTTCTTTGCCCCCAACTAAACCCTTTCAACCAGACATTGCCATTCTTTAAGTCCCAGCGGAAGCATCTCTCTCTCTCTCTCTCTCTCTCTCTCTCTCATTTCCTCATCCACCATCAGAGCTTCACATGCCAAAGACACCCCACTACCACTCATCTTCTCCCACGCCACTTCTTCCCCAAAACAGCACAGCTCCATTTCTTTCTCATATAAGCTCAAGCTCCCATCTTCTCTCCTCAAAATCCCAGCTCTAAACTAAAAATTAGCCCTTGCATGCTATGCCATAGCGTTCCTCGTCTCGAGAGCATCCGATTTTTGTAATTCTTTCTCGCATGCATGAGATTTTGAGCGTGTTTTGGAGAAGAGGAAGGGGAAGGCAGAGGTGGCTGGCCTAGGTAGAAGCGGCCAGCAGCGCCATAGCTAGCACGAGGCTTGGTGTGGTGTGGTTGGTGCAGCGGCAACTGAGAGGGAGGGCGGCTTGGGCAAGTGCGGCTCCAGCGACAACCCCATGCGCGACGGCATGGCTCGTTGTCCAGCGGCATGGTGCATGCTGTCGGCGATGCATGCATGCTCAGCGGTGCAAGGCGGCGTGGAGGAACCTACCAAGGGCGCGACCGACGGATAGGCGACAAGTGACCTGGCCAGTGGCTCGACGGTGCAGACACGGGAGCCCGAGGTGCGACGCGGTGCTGCGGTGCTTGCGTGCATGAGATGGCCGAAGGCGCGACAGCAGTTTGCGAGGGGACATCGTTGAGGCGCCATGGACACAAGGCCGAGGTGCTGTAGTGGCGCGCAGCTCGTCGGTGACAAGGCAAGGCAAAGGAGGAGCGGACAGCGGAGGTTCGCGGTGGCACGGTGGCACCGTGATGGTGGAGCCGACGAGGCCGTGCGGTGGTGCATCCAGTTGGAGCCATGCATGCACGCGGTTGGGCTCAACGGCGATCGAAGGCGCGGCCAAGGGCGCGGTGGCAACAAGGCGAGGAAGATTGCATGTGAGTTGAGCACCGAAGACAACAGCGTCGAGAGCGAGCGAGGCGAGGCGATGTCAACGCGACAGCGTGGTCCATGCGGCGGTACCGGGATGACTGACATGGATGAGGAGCCGAACGTGGATGCAGATGAGAATCAGCGGACGTGGGATCGGTGATGACTACGGCGGACAAGGACGTGGAGCCAAGAAGATGACGCCCGGTGACGATTCACACACCTAGCGTTGCGGTAAAATCTTTAGTATTATTTTTGTTACCATGCTATGATATTAGTCGTGCATGTTGCATATTAGTCATGAGCATGGCATCTGTTTATTCATGTTTAATTGTAAAAATGATTTGGTAGCTTAAGACCGGTATAATTCTCCGGTTAGGTCGTATTTGTGCGTAGGCGTGATTATGTATCAATATATTGGTGAATGCGAATAGTTAGATTATTGTGGAGAAATCCGTGTATTATTGATCGGTAGATGCTAGATTAAATATATGATTGGATTATTTGATCGGATGACATTATTTTGAAGTTGCATGGAAGTTAGTGGTGATCTTTGGATAATACATTAATTGGAGATTTTCCCCCATGTTGGATTAGTAATTTTTGGAGATAGGACGCATAAGGATTTTTATAATTTATTACTTGATAGATGACGTATGTGTTGATGTTTAAAGATATATCTATTATTTATGTGTATTGTTGCTCGTTGGATGTCGGATTAAGTACATTATTGGATTGTTTGATCAGATGTCTTAACTGATAGTTATGCAAATCTTATATGCTAGAATTGGGAGATGTAGAATGGATTATTTGACTGTGGATAAAGATTTGGATTGTCATGTAATTAGTAGTTAAGTCCTAGGTGCCGAGTTGATAGATTAGTACCCTCAATTGGATCAGTAGATAAAGGATTATTAGTTGATCGTGAGGCACATATATGATTGGATTGGTATAGGTTGTTTATGACTAAGTTTGGTGGTATGGATATGAGTAGATCAATTAGTGAGCCATTAGATGTTGGCTGTGTTATTAAAATGGTTAATCACATTAGGTGTCGGTTAGTCAAATAAATCTTGTTCGGTGGAAATTTTAGTGTACACGATTATGTTTCGCCGAGGTAAGACTAGTAGAGTTGGATATTTAGTATTAGCTTAATTAGTATAGTGAAGAATAATTGTTGGATGTAGTCATGGTCATATGCCCATAACTCGATGGATTTCGTACAACAACCGGATGGATTGTGTAGATAGAAGTTTATGAGTCCGGGATTTATTTATTGGATTGACTACCTTGATTATGCCTTAGTGGAGGTTAGTACAGGATTTAGATCAAGATATGAGAATATGATTGGAAAGTGTTATGCATGTGATTGGATTCAACACCGAAGAATCGGTTAAGTCAATGATAATGAGAAGATTAGATTGGTCAGTAGATGTTTTCCTTTAGGAATTAAATGAAAAATAAAAGAAAATACATAGGCCCCACTTGTCAGTGTCTGAGACTAGGATAGTCTTGGTAGAAAAAAGTATTAAATGTTTAAGGGAATTAAGAAAACAATAATTTGTACACCAAAAATTCTTTATCTTCAAAAAATGCATAATTAATTCATATTAACTCCAAATGAGATGAACCAAGTTATTTTGATCATAAATTTTTATTCTCTATTTATCTATGTAATCCTTTTCTCTGCCACTGTTGTATAAAATTGTGCGAAAAATTAGAATTCAGATTAATAGTAACCAAAGTGTATTTTTGAGCCTTTCTCCAAAACCTGACTTTCAAACTACTATAACTTTCACATACTAACTCCAAATGGAATATTTATTTATCCTAATTTCATATAAAATCATAATCTAGCTACTTTAGAATTTTTATGCATTTTTTAGCACTTTAAATTTTTCAGGTTTTCTCGATGTTTATTCGATATCATGTGTCTATAGATTTCGAGTTGCTGGAAGTAAGCGAGTACGTAACCGAGAGTGAACAAGTGAACTCCCAAAAAGGAAAGCAACATTTGAACTTTATTTTGCATCATGTTGATCCCAGTTTTGCTAAGTTAGTTAATTGAAATGCAATGATTACTTGCATGCAATTTTTGTTATATCGATATTTTTGTGATGTCTAGCTAGTTATGTCCTATTCATGACGTTATCCTTGAATTAATCCAGTACTTATATGCTTAAGTTAGGTTGTGTGAAATATATATTATATATGCGATTGCTTAGCCATACAAGTCTAGTTTTATGTTAGATCGATTGCTGGGACTAACCCGTCAATTGTGGGAGACACAAAATTTTCTTACCTTCGTTTTTATCCAGATCTTTAGAGCTGTTTCTTAAGTTGAAATTTTCTTATTTCAAAAGTGATTTTGGGTCTGGACAAGTGGTTGTTAGTGTGGGAGCTGTTATGCATGAGACTAGGGTGTTGTGGTTGTCTTGTCTGGACCAATAAGGACCAAACTTTGGTGACGTCATTAATTCAAGTACAACTCGTGCTACCACACGCTGGAGGTGGGAACCGGCTTGGTCAAGTAAGGGGAGGGTTTTGTTGGGTTAAGTCCCAGGTGGTGTGAGGACACTTGCGTTCGATCAATTGTCCATAGGAGCTGATGCAATTTTCTATAATGTGCATGAGAGCACTATTTTTCTTTATTTACATTGTATCAGTATTTCCAACACAACTTGTGAGCCTGCTTAGCAGAAGCTACCGGTCGTTTGTACTAAGTTTGGGGTTCATCTCGTAAGGGGGACTTATTTCAATAGGACTTTCTTGCTAAAAAGTACCGAATCTCGATTTCCCCGGCGACATACCTTAGGAAGTGTGTCATTATCCAGAGGCTTACGGGCTAATCGAGTCATGTGGGTAAAGTAGTACTCCCCTGCAGGGTGCAAATCTATTCGAATAGCCATGTCCACGGTTACAGACGACCGCTTGAATTCAGGAGTCATTATTGTTAGACATTGAATTAAAATTGACATGGTTACAACTTGGTATCGACATGAACGGGTACTCATGCATTTTAGTTATCAAAGTGCGCTGCCACTTTGGTATGTGTTTGTTTCAATTGTTTATTAATGTATATCCTTGTCACATGTTTATCTTTTGCTTCAAAACTTGTTTATAAAATGGCATTTGAAAACTAGTATGTGTAGGATGAAAATTGTTGCATTTTTCACAAAACTAAGCCACTATTGCTAGCCTTTGAATATCCTCTATGCATAAATAATTTTTCCTTCGTGTAAAACTTGTGAGTACATTTTGTACTTAACCCAGGTGCTACAAATTCAGGTGAAGACGTTACTATGCCCGACAAGTTTGTTAGCGTCGATTTTGGTGACGCTAATGAATAGTACTGTTGTTTCTAGCTCCTAGTCGGTTGCCATGGGTTATAGGGCATACCATGCTGGACCTTTTGGTTTATTTATATTGCTTCCGCTACTACTTAATGTTTTTATTTGAATTTGGTCGGTCGGCCGCTTTGTAATAGTTGTAAACTTAACTATTATTGTTGTATGTCTTTTGGATTATCAATGTATGAATATTGTATGACTATGATTGATGTTGAATGAGGGTATGAGCGTGTTGATCGCTGATCTTGAGAGCCAACATGGTCACATACCCGCTGTTTTTGAATTCCCTTTTAACTTGTTTAAGTGTGTATTCAACTGTTTGGAGAACCGGCTACCATGTAGTACCCACAAACAGGCGGTGTTCATGGTTTCTGGGGCTCTAGGATGATCGGGTCTTCTCACTTAGACGGAGTTAATTCAAAATTCATTTACTTAATGCCCAGAGTTATTTTCATAAGACCTGGAAGGTCTCGGTGTTACGGAAATAACCCAGGGTCCTCACAATTGATTACAAATAAATAATTGCAACTTAATAAGGCCACTAAATTAAAAACGACATAAAATGGCCACTAAATTAATTACGACTAATTAACTATGACAAAAATAATTAGTACTAATTAATAAAGATGTAATTAACCATGACTAATTAATTACGACTAGCTAACTAACTAACAGTGACTAATTAATTAGTACCGAATTAACTATGCCATAAATACTTACGTAGAATTAATTTAACTATGACTAATTAAGTACGACCAAATTAATTGCAATTATTTAACTAACACAAATTTAATTACGAAAAGACAAACACGACTAAATTCATTAGGCCTAAATAAGCACAACAGACTAAGTAAGACTAATTAACTAACTACATAGTTTGTAAAGAAAATACACATGAGCAAAAAATTACATGCCGAAATTGCCGCTAAAGATGGCTGTAAACAATCCTTGTTTGTCTTTGAAAGGGAAAGCAACAGAGCAAGTGAGCGAGAACAACTTAACAAGGGAGGAATAGATTTTGTGAACTGTTTGGCTGGCGCATCTGAATTTATAGCCACAAAGCAACAGGAGGAATTGGATTCCCTCCCACGCGTGGTTTGTTGGAACCAAGCCAGACGAAGATTAAAAGTCACGCTTGAAACCGAACCTCTATGGAGCACAGCACATGCACAGGCTGAAAAACTGATCGAAGATGCCCATGTGCATGTACGCTAGAAGCACATGTCAAGCGAGGAAGCCAATCGATGAAGCACTATGCTCTGGTAGCAATACACACACACACGTACTAGAGAATCTCTTCTTTTTGGTGCTGCCGCTGGAGAGGCTCTCAGCGTTTTGTGACTGTTTATTTATAGGCTACATGTAGCACGTGCTAACAGAAGTATTAACAAACTAACTGCAGCTCCGTGCATGCAACGAACTCTAGCTTATCCAAACTAACAAACTGACTGCATGCCTAACAACCAACTAACTAATAATATCAATCCAAACAAACTATCAGAACTCAACGGCATGTCAAGATTAGAGCTAACAATTTCCCCTCTAATCTTGACACACTGACTCTAACTTGTTGCGGCAGTCGGTCTCAACTACGATTTGCCCAACTGATACTCAACACAGGATGGCGAACACACCTCCTCAACATCCCAGACACAACGACTCAGGACGGCGAACACATCTCCTGAACATCCTGGACACAACTCAGGACGGCGAACACACCTCCTCAACGTCCCGGACTGATCTCAATGGACTCGACTCAGGACGGCGAACACATCTCCTCAATGTCCTGGACTTGATTACTCCGCATTTGAAAGGTCGATCTTCTGACGCATCTCAAAGAAGATATACCTTCCACTTGCTGACCATGCCACCGGTGACACAACTTCCCGGCGTCTTTCACTTCTTCACCGCCGGTGACACACCTCGCCGGCGATTTCAACCTTTACCTCAACTCCAATTGTCTTTCGCCGGTGACACAACTTGACGGCGACAGAGACTCAGACTGAAGCTTACACACTCCTGATTACTCACGCTTTCTCGTGGACACAACTAACACAAGAGAACACGCGAGTACTCTGGACACACGCTTTCTCGTGGACACATCTAACACAAGAACTCACGCGTACAACATGCACGAACTCACTCTACGTGCACTTACATTGGACGGGCCCATGAAGAAATAGACTCAACGCCTCCGCTTCTCTTGCCGCATCCTTCCTGCCTAGCTCCACACGCCCCTGCTGCCATCGGCAACCCTGGGCCGAGCCGCTACGCCACGGCCATGCTGAGCCCGAAGCCGTCGCCTCTAGGCAACGTCCGAAGCCACCGCATGCCTCGCTGGCCGCCGCGCTCCGCCGCTCGCCAAGCTAGTTGCCGTGCGCCACCGCCACGGGAACCCATCGCTCCATCATCGTCGTGCCTCGCAGGCCGCCGACGCCGCGCCGCACCCGAGGCATAGTGCCACATCTGCTGTCGCCCGACCAAGCCTCGCGCTGCCCGGCCACGCCGCACGGCTTCTCCTCGCACCTCGCATCCTCGCACCTTGCTCTGATACCATTTGTTGGAACCAAGCCGAACGAAGATTAAAAGTCATGCTTGAAACCGAACCTCTATGGAGCACAACACACACACAGGCTGAAAAACTGATCGAAGATGCCCATGTGAATGTACGCTAGAAGCACATGTCAAGTGAGGAAGCCAATCGATGAAGCACTATGCTCTGGTAGCAATACACACACGCACACGTACTAGAGAATCTCTTCTTTTTGGTGCTGCCGCTGGAGAGGCTCTCAGCGTTTTGTGACTATTTATTTATAGGCTACATGTAGCACGTGCTAATAGAAGTCTTAACAAACTAACTGTAGCTCCGTGCATGCAACGGACTCTTGCTTATCCAAACTAACAAACTGACTGCATGCCTAACAACCAACTAACTAACAGTATCAATCCAAACAAACTATCAGAACTCAACGGCATGTCAAGATTAGAGCTAACATGGTTTGCATGCATGCATACACACCCAAGACAACATATCTGCTACCCAAAACTACAGTTCTGGCCCCTTTGGTTATTAAATCAGATATCACAAACCACAGCTAAGTACTACATGAAAATTGGTATGAATATAGTTACACGAGTTCTCTACAAGCTGTAAAAATGACAGCCCAAGCTGTGATCGTTTAATCACTCAAACAGATCACCTATCAACACTACTTTGTGCTAAAACTACAGTAGTTTAGGCTGACAAAACCCCTCTCAAAATAGGTCCTCCTCTCGACTAATCCTCAATCCAACCATACAAATCGAAGAGAAACAAGTCAAGAAAACATTGACCAATTTTGAGCCCGATCAGATGATGTTTGATGCTCCGATCAACGGCTTGATGAAGACTGCGCAGGAGAGGGGCGCAAGGGAGGGGAGAGGGAGCTAGGGTTGGCTACTCCTCTCCCTAAAACCGGGCCCCCTAATGGGCCAAATGCCGTGGGTTGAAAGCCCACGTCCCAGGTTCTCTTACTTTAGCGGACAAACCAATTCGAAGCCTCAAATTCTGAATTTTTTTCCTCTTTTCTTTCCCTTAATTCCATCTCTAATCTTATTGTACTCACTAATGACAATCGGAATATTACAATTACGGATGACCGCTTGAATTCGGGAGTCATTATTGTTAGACTTTGAATTAACATTGACATAGTTACAACTTAGTATCGGTATGAATGGGTATTCATGCATTTTAGTTATCAAAGTGGGTTACCACTTTGGTATTTGTTTGTTTCAATTGTTTATTAATGTATATCTATGGCACATGTTTATCTTTTGCTTAAAAACTTGTTTATAAAATGACATTTGAAAACTAGTATGTATAGAATGAAAATTATCGCATTTTCCGTAAAACTAAGCCACTATTGCCATCCTTTGAATATCCTCTATGCATAATTTTTTTTCCTTTGTGTAAGACTTGCGAGTACAATTTGTACTTAACCCGGGTGCTGCAAATTTAGGTGAAGAAATTATTACGCTCGATGAGTTCGTTAGCGCCGATTTTGGCGACGCTAACGAATAGTGTTGTTTCTAGCTCCTTGTCGGTTGCCATGGGTTATGGGGCATACCATGCTAGACCTTTTGGTTTATTTATATTGCTTCCGCTGCTACTTAATGTTTTTATTTGAATTTGGCCGGTCGGCCGCTTTGTAATAGTTCTAGACTTAACTATTATTATTATTATATGTCTTTTGGATTATCAATGTATGAATATTGTATGACTATGATTGACGTTGAATGAGGGTATGATTGACGTTGAAGGCGGGTTGGGAGCCACGCAGCACGTCGAGGCTCGTCCGGGCGAGGGAGGGCCGGTAGTTGCATGTCAGGGCGACGGAAGCATAGATAGGGCGACGTGGCGCAATGAGCGGAGTACGGGCCAGGGATGCACGGTGGATATTTCCTCCGCGCCACAGTGGCGCGGATTTGGACACATGTCCACTACTAACGTGTCCGTTGTGCCAAACTTTGCAATATGGCGCAAAACAGCATCATTTTCGCTAAAAACAGGTGCAACAGTGCCAAATTGGCTAAAACATCCTAGAGAGTGGAGAGCAGTCACTTCGAGGGCCAATTATTGCAGGAGCACTGCAAGCACAGCTGCTACTCTTTCCTACGCTTAGCTTAAACCCACGGAGCCTCGACGTGCTTGCTGATTAGGACACCATTAAGCGGCCACCTCTCTCGATCAGCTCCGGGCGGCGGCCATCAAGGCACTCCAAGGCTCCAAGCAACCGCAGCACGCACGTGCTTGATGCTACTACCAGCCAGAGAACATTCCGGATTGTAAATAGCTAGCTCCACTCCAACAAAAAACATCAAACATGCCAAATGGTGGAAGTTCTTACAGCGGTTTTACAAGGGTGACATCGTCATCAAACATTAACACAAGGAGGCCGAGACTAATTAATAAAGGTTACAACAAATCCGATCGGTTTAATTAACAACAGTGACAGTGATGATAATTAAAGATGGAAACAACAAATCACGCACCTGGCCTCCCCCTCCCCACTTTCTTCACTCACATGCACAACGCTGACCAAGTCCAGCCAGACCTGGGAGGAGGAGCAGCAGCCTAGCTAGCTAGGGCCCCACGCTGCAGCGACTGTAGCGCGGTGGTTGACCATTGATCGGCTTAGTTGCTGAGGTTGCTCCGGAAAGAACCGGGCGCCTTGATGGCTACCGCCCGGAGGATGCATTGGTGGTACGCCGCCGCTGCGAGCGCTCCGACGAGCGGGCCGACCCAGAAGATCCACTGCATGCATCCAAAGTTGGCGTTTAATTTCTTTGAAGAAAAAGAGAAAAATAACAGGAGCAGTAGAGCAAAGGAAGGGCTTGGAGAGTGGAAGCTTGCTTACGTGGTCGTCCCATGCCTTCTTCTGGTTGTAGATGACGGCGGGACCGAGGCTTCTCGCCGGGTTGATGCCGGTGCCGGTGATGGGGATGGTGGCCAGGTGCACCATGAACACGGCGAACCCGATGGGCAGCGGCACGAGCACCTAAAGAAAAGAGGACAAGGGTCGTTAGAGGTTAGTACAAGAAGCGCCTAAGCACGTACGTACACCTAGCTCAGTAGAGAGGTGACGTGACGTACCGGGACGTATGAGTCGCGGGCTTTGCGCTTGGAGTCGGTGGCGGAGAACACGGTGTAGACGAGAACGAAGGTGCCCATGATCTCGGCGCCGAGGGCGGCGCCGCGGGAGTAGCCGGTGGCCACCATGTTGGCGCCGCCGCCGTTGGCGTTGTACGGGTGCTTCATGATGCCCTTCACGATGCCCGCACCGACGATGCCGCCCAGGCACTGCGCCACGATGTACAGCACCGCACGCAGCACGGACACCTTCCTCGCCAGCAGCAGCCCGAACGTCACCGCGGGGTTAATGTGCCCTCCTGCAAGCACACACAAATACATTTAACTCACCTGCCATTACGAGCTAAAGAACAAGCCAGAACGGCAGGTAGAGAGAGAGATAGAGATAAAGGGAGAGAGACGGACCGGAGATGCCGCCGGTGCAGTAGACGAGGATGAAGATCATGCCACCGAAGGCCCATGCGATGCCGAGGATGCCGACACCGCCGCACTGGTCGGCGGCGGACTGGACCTTGTACCCGATGACGGTGGCGACGGTGATGTAGAGGAACAGAAGCGTGGCGACGAACTCGGCAATGAGTGCCCTGTAGAACGACCACCGCCGGAGCTCGCCAAAGCCCAACAGCGGCACCGGCGGTGGGTCAGTGTAGTCCGTGGCCCGCGCGTGCTCCGTTTCCTCGCTCACCTCTAGCTCCTTCGACATTGCCGCTCTGTTGAGCTTACTCCAAGCTACTGTTCTAAGCTAAGCTCTGCTAGCTCTGTGTCTAGTCTCTCTCTTCTGTGCTGAATGTGGAGAGGGAAGGCTAGGAGAGGGTGTTTTATTGAGCCGCGGCGCTGACTTTAATAGAAAAAGGCCACTGTAAAAGTGAAAGAATGGGTGCTGTCCCCTGTTGTGGTCGGATACAACCTAGCGTAGCTTGCTTGGTCTGTTGCTTAACTTCTCCAAGATAGATGCTTAGAAGACGAGGGGAGTAACATACAAAGGTGATATTGTGGCAGTGGTACAGGCCGTGCGGACGAGGCTAGTCTGGGTGGTGGCCGTACGGACGAGGTGCTATCTGACCATATACGTCTAGACTAGTCTGGGTGGTGGTCGTGTGGATGAGGTGCTGTCCGGCCGTACGCACAAGCACAATGTTGAGAAGACGAGGGGAGTAACATGATCTCTACTGGGAGCATTGTATGATATCTAGGACAGTAGCCGGCCAACTCGAGAAATCATATGCTTGTTCCTTGCTTAAAAGAGGACTGTTGCTTTGCTTTACAAGTCTTGATCCCTTCCTGTTCCTCCAATGCCAAGAAATCATAAATGCTGCGACCAGCAGACACGTAGAGAAGGCTATGATGTACATGTACTGGTGGAGTGAGGGCTGCGCAGCTAGATGGGGGGGCGGCTGTGAATGGATTGAATTGCAGGCTGTTTTGGAAGTTTCCAGAGAGAGAGAGAGAGAGAGAGAGGATGTCGCGCCAAGGCCGTTCTAGAGATTTCAAACGCTGAATCCGAGAGCGTTCGAGCTACGGAAAAATCCAAATGACAGAGGTGCCTACACTCGTTCCAGAGATTTCAAACGCTGAATCCGAGAGCGTTCGACTTCGAGCTACGGAAAACACCAAATGACAGAGGCGCCTACACTGCACAGCTACACGTCCTTCGGCATCCGCAACGTTCCGTTGAAGAATGGACTACCAGCTAGCTCCTTCGGTAGTGTGATACTTGGAAAGCTAATTCTTCGATCTATCTTCGCTTGTTTCCCGGTCAGCGGCAATTGTAAGGGATAATTAATTATTGGGGAAATTAGCTTAGTGACATCGTGTTAGAGCGTAATCGGAGGAACGATAATCTGTTCGTGATGCATTGAAAAATAACATCGCGAACACCGAAAAATTAGACTAGACGAATGACATCGTCGCCAATTACTTTCATTTCTAGAATTTTTTAAATATAGAAACTGAGCTCAAAAAATTATCAATTGTTTTGTAGAGCCTCCCGACACAGTTTAATTGCTTTAGTATTTTTTTCAAACTTTATACGTTCTGATCTTATCTCTAAAATTCATTTAAGTATACTGTTTGTAGGAATTTTATAATATAGAAAATGAGGTCCAAACATTATGAAAAAAAATTCAGGCTCCTTGCATAGTGGACTTGATTGTGTAATTTTTCTAGAATTTTTACAAAATTAATTAATACAATTTCATAATATCCTTATATTATGAAATATTAGACTCCTCACATAGTGGACATTATGAAATTGCATTACTTAATTTTGTAAATTTTTTTTAAAATTACACAATTAAGTCCACTGTGTAAGGAGCTCGAAAAAATAATTTCATAATTTTTGGACCTCATTTCCTATATTAGAAAATTCCTACAAACATTATACTTAAATGAATTTTAGAGACAAAATCAGAATGTATAAAGTTTTGAAAAAAAATACACAAGCAATTAAACTGTGTCGAGAGGCTCCACAAAAAAAGGATAATTTTTTGAGTTGAGTTTCTATACTTAAAAAACTCTGAAAACGGAAGTAACTCGCAGCGATGTCATTCGTCTAATTTTTCGGTGTTCGTGATGTTATTTTCCAGTGCGTCACGAACGGAGTGTCGTTCCTCCGATTACGCTCTAACGCGATGTCACTATGCTAATTTTCCCTTAATTATTTGCCACAGTAAAGATTGGTTTTGTCAGACCCGAAATTTGTAATTTGGAATCCTCTATGTTCACAGCACTAGTCCCTAGATCAGTATCTAATACTCATAGTTACATCATTGGATATCAACACATGTCATGAAAATGTAAAGCTATTGCATAATAATACACAAATAGTAAATATACCTTATGGCGTCTATCTTTCAGAATGACCGACTAGGCCAAATACTATTAAAGAATCAGCAGCGGAAGCAGAATAGCAATATAACACGTGGAATCCCTCATGATATACCCACAGGCAATCAACTGGGGCCCACGATCTAGTTCTTGGCCTTCTTGATCTGTAGTATTAAATGCACCCAATTGTCTATGCAGCCTTCTTTTAGGCTTACTGACTAAAAGAATATAAAGAGCGAGCATGAGTACATAACCGTACTCGCGAGCCAACACACAGAATGCAGTTATATAATATGCAAGACTGATCAAAGGAATGGCTTGTGGTTCTTTTGTTTGCATAAAGCCACTTGTTTGAAATAGATTAAGTAGTACCAAATTCCTGAGGCTTAGCATTTTAACTAGCACAAGTTTTTATAAACTGAGTTTTGTTGTAAAGTACTAATGAAGTCTTCAACATCCTATATCATCTCATATTCTTTCTCAGGTCATATCCCGTACTTATCACTAGTCCTCGACCAGACCATCTCAACTCTCTGTGTTCCAACTCATCTTTTCATATCACCCATAAATTGTTTTGTAAAAATGAAAGCTACTTCAAACAAGTTGTCAGCACCGCTCATGACCGTGAGCACGACTATCCATATAGTTTTCTTACTCTGCAGAATTTGTACACTTTACCAATAAGAGACAATCAACTTATATTATCCCTTACACACTTCCATAGGTGTGCGACTAAGTTGATTATCACAAGGCCTTTACAATGCCCTACCCAATGTAACCCCATCTGCTAGGTTTGATACAGAGGTGGTTTTCCTAATGCAATACAGTCGCGCCACCCTTTCAACTTCAATCCTTCGGGTGGTTGTCCACTAAGGCCATAGTGTATCATGCACTACTACAGAAAAGGTCATCACAGACGGTTAAAAATCGTCATCACATATGGTTTTTTGAACCGTCTGACTTTATGTGTCTGTGATGATATGAGGTCATCACGGACGGTTTTTTAACCGTTTGTGAAAGAGCTATCACAGACGGTTCTAAATAGTAATCATCTGTGAAAAAAATGCAGACGGTTAGTGTTTAGAACCGTTTGTGATAGTTTTTTCTATTGCAAAAAAATCGAATTTTTGGCCAAACCAATCAATTGCTGGATAGTTGTACCCTCTTTTAGGAATTTAAATTGTTGTGAGAAAAATTACTAGAAACCAACAAGTAATTTATGGGTGGCTGATAACATATGTCACTTAGTGGATTGTAGACCTTGAATTACGGTTCTTTAGTGCTCATGAATTGGTAGTTATATTGCAGATACCCTATGATAGAAATTTATAAAGCAAGTGTACTATAATATGTCACAACTACAAAAAGGCTAATACTGGACACCTCATCACAGACGGTTGACTAAAACCGTCTGTATTAAATGTAATCACAGATGGTTTTGGTTTAGCGAATGTTTGTGTTTCTGGCTACGCTAAAAACCGTATGTGAAGAAGTATTATCACAGACGGTTCTTGTTCAGAACCATCTGTGATACTTCACAGACGGTTTTCAACATGAACCGTCTATGACTTTCCGTCCTCATCACAGACGGTTTGTATTAAAAACCGTCTATGATAAGTATTTCTGATTTTACCATGGCTTGAAATCACTAACAGTCTGATTTTACCATAGCTTGGAATCACTAACTCTCTGATTTTACCATGGGACCCAATCCTCCACCGTGGTAGAGTTTGGTAGGGCGACGGCTTGCCGCGGCAGGGCCTGGCAAGGGCACGGTAGAGGATGGGGTGCCACGGCAGGGACGCGGCATAGGATTGGCTACCCAAACCCTACCGTGGCACCCAATCCTCTGCCGCGGTAGGGTTTGGCAAGGCATTGGCTTGCCACGGCAGGGCTTGGCAGGGGCGCGACATAGGATTGGTTGCCCAAACCCTACCACGACACCCAATCCTCTGCCACGGTAGGGTTTGGCAGGGCGACGACTTGCTGCGGTAGGGCTTGGTAGGGGCGCGACATAGGATTGGTTGCCCAAACGCTACCACGGCACCCAATCCTCTGTCGCGTAGGGTTTGGCAGGGAGACGGCTTGCTGCGGCAAGGCTTGGCAGGGGCGCGACAGAGGATGGGGTGCCACGGTAGTGGGGTGGTAGAGGATGGGGTGCTACGGCAGGGGCACGACAAAGGATGGGGTGCCACGGCAGGGGAACGACAGAGGATAGGGTGCCACGGCGGGGCGCAGCAGAGGATTCGGTGCCACGGCAAGGGCGCGGTAGAGGATTGGCTGCCACAACAGGGACGTGGCAGAGGATTGGCTACCACGACAGGGACGCGGTAGAGGATTGGCTGCTATGACAGGGACACGGTAGAGGATTGACATTTCAAGTCATGGTAAAATTGCAGAGTAAGGAAAATTGCAAGCCATGGTAAAATCAGATAATAAGAAAAGTTCCAAGTCATAGGCGGTTTTTAATAGAACCGTCTGTGATAAGATACATATCACAGATGGTTTTCAATACGAACCGTCTGTGATAAGATACTTATCACAGATGGTTTGTATTAAGAACCGTCTGTGATATGTCGTCACAGACGGATTTTGTATGAAACCGTCTGTGATTCGCAACGCGGGAGTTCAAAAGTTTTTGAACGCGTGCGCGGGAGGCAAAATGTTTTGGCGCTGTCCTTATATATTATAGCCACCCTAGCCTTGTATTCCATCACTCTCTCCCTCTCCCCTTCCCACACCGAGCTCCGGCGACCACCCTCTATTCCCCGTCGTGGTTCAGCGAGGAGACACAACCGACAATGAGGAGGAGGATGGATGCGGAGGAGCTCCTTGTCTGCTACAGGAGGTAGACTGCCGGAAGGTACGTGTACATCCCCAAAACGTACACAATTTGTTGGCTATTTGTTATAAAGAAAATTATCTTAATTTTGTGTTACCTAAGGTCGAAGCGCCTTCGGTGTTCAGTCGTCTCTCCTTGCCGACGAGTTTTAGTCAAACTCGACGACATGCAAGAACATCTTGTGATATGCTGGTGAGGTGCAGAGAGGAGCTCACAAGACCAATCCAAGAAGTCGATGAGTTCTTTAGGAGCTTGGAAGCATAGATGGTTTTTAGCTAGTTTAACTTTGTAATTTTATTATTTTTTTCCCATTCGAAGTGGTCGTTGTGAAACCTTTTGGTTTCCCTTTCCTATAATGTGTTTGCCATCAGAATTTTAATTGGATTTTAGTTGTCTTGCTAGAGGTTACATATGGAAACTACTGTCAAGCAATTGATTGGTTTGGCTCAAAATCCAATTTTTTTTGCAATAGAAAAAACTATCATAGAAGGTTCTGAACAAGAACCGTCTGTGATAATTACTTATCACAAACGGTTCTCGTTCAGAACCGTCTGTGAAAATAGACTATCACAGACGGTTCTTGTTCAGAACTGTCCATGATGACCTCATGTCATCACTGACCCATAAAATCAAGCGGCTCATGAAACCATCTGTGATGACGTTTTTGAACTGTCTGTGAAGACCTTTTCTATAGTAGTGTGTGAGCAATATGGTGGTTTCACTTAGGATTATTATTGTTCATGAGAATGTGATCGAAATTTGGAGTTAAACCATGATTTATACTGTGAGAAGGTATTGATAGATGTTTGTGCTCACTTATGCATTGTGAAAATTTAGGAGTAAGTCAGTGTCCTTATTTGAAATCAAAATAAACCTAGAAATTTATGGTGGTTTGGAAGATTACATCAAAGCAAGTGGTTTTGATGGGGAGGCGCATGGGGAGGAGGAGGTGCTGCTGGAGATGGGGAGGCACATGGGGAGGAGTCCCAAGGGGCGGCGGCCACAAGGGGTGAGGGGGAGTGGCGGCCACAAGGTGGGAGAGGGGGAATTGGAGGAGGTGGCTAGGGTTTGGGGGAGGATGGCGCCTCCCCCCCTTATGGCCGGCCACCTCAAGGCCTTATGGTCCGAGGCCTAGGCCCAGGTTGTTTCTCTTTCGCAGAAAACCCCTCTCTAACTGCTGTTCTTTCTATTTTTTATTTGGTCCTTCACTTAATTTAATCATTCTCTCCCGTATACTTTTTCGGATTCTTTTGGGATATTACACCACCTCTTTGCAATTTCACACCACTAGGAATCACCTCCTTTGGACTCTCCGGCTTGTCCTCGGGATGTCTCCCTTTAGCGTCGTGCAGTTCCTATGGCTTCGTTCTCCCCCGACTATCCACCCGTATCCCCCAACGGCGAAGCCACGCCAAGGTGAACAAATTGGTTAGCCAGATCGTATGTGTTACCAACTTGTGGTTGCACTATTTTGTATGAGAGGTCATTACCAGATTCAGTCCTTAATTGATTTGGGCGGTACATTCACATACCCTACCGTCGTGCACCCGGCACCAGCTACTCTTTACAGCTGCCCAAGTCGAAATCTGTTTTTCAGGTTCTGCTTTGTTTTAAAATAACCTTTAGCCCAACATACCAGCTAGGCTTCTAGCCTCGACTACCCCATATAATTTTCAAATGTTTGTAATGATGTTTCGGGAAAATCATTGCCCACATGACAATGTATCTAACCAAGGCTAAGCATGACTCTTAGATACAGACTTATTAAATAGTATGTAAACCATTAATTCTACAGTGACAAGGATAGTGTCCAAATTCAAGGATTGGAAGCTTATACACAATTATTATTAAGGCATTAACTATGATCTAGACCAATATAGTTGTATAAATCATAGCGATGCAATTTCATAATCTAAAACAATATAATTGTAGAAAGTAGGTGCGATATGATCAAAGTGTTGGCTCGCCTTAGTTGAGGTACTGCTCTTCTTGCTTTTGGTCTACTCGAGGGTCTTCGGGAGCTTCATATTCTATATACGCAAAATTTAACCGAAAATTCAAACAAGCATATATGACTTCAGATTGCATTAAAAAATCCAAATGAACTCCAAAGAATACAAAGTTTTATACCAAAAGTATTAGACCAGTGTGGTTGAAGGCGTAGATTAGTATGGTCGAAGTAACCTGGTCGAAGCCCTAGACTAGTGTGGTCAATGGCATAGACTAGCATGGTCAAAGACTTAGTGGTCGAAACCCAGTGGTCGAGATAGAGTGGTCGAAACCTAGTGGTCAACACTCAGTGGTCGAAACTGAGTGGTCAAACTCAGTGGTCGAAACTCAGTGGTCGAAACTAAGTGGTCGGTACTCAGTGGTCGAAACTGAGTAGTCTAAACTGTGTAGTCGAAATACAGTGGTCAAAACTGTGTGGTCAAAACACGGTGGTTGAAACTGTGTGGTCAAAATACAGTGGCTGAAACTATGTGGTCGAAATACAGTGGTCGAAACTGTGTGATCAAAACACTGTGGTCAAAACTGTGTGGTCGAAACACAGTGGTCGAAATTGTGTGGTCGAAACATAGTGGTTGAAACTGAGTGGTCAAAACTAAGTGGTCGAGACACAGTGGTCGAACCTGAGTGGTCAAAACTGTGTTTAGACTACCTGGTTGAAAGGAGGCTTCGACTATCTGGTCTGAAGGGGGTTTCAATTATCTAGTTGGAAAGAGTTTCGACTATTTGGAGGTTCGACTACCTACAATCGAAAGAGGCTCGACTATGCTTAGTCAAAGCAAGTTCGACTATGTGTATTTAGAGGAGGTTTGACTACGTGTAGTCAGAGGAGGTTCGACTATGCATAGTCGAAGGAGGTTCAATTACGTGTAGTCAGAAAAGGTTCGACTATGCGCAGTCAAAGGAGGTTCGACTGCGTGTAGTCAGAGGAGATTTGACTATGCATAGTCAGAGGAGGCTCGACTACGTGTAGTCAAAAGAGGTTTGACCATGCGCAGTCAAAGGAAGTCCGACTACACGGTTACGTGCTCGGAAGAAGGTTCGACTTTGTGTAGTCGAAGGAAGTTCAACTACACGTGAAGACTACCCTATCTACAGCATATTCGTTGATTCGGCAATGCTATCGCACAACTAGAATGAGCATGAGCATCTAGTGGTCACTAAGAACGTACCGGTATGATGCATAGGGGACGGCTAGCCGGAGATGGTCTAACGGTGGTGGACAGTGACGGTGAGAGAAGCTCCAGTCGGTGGTGAGGGCCTGAGGAAAATGAGTAGCCTCAACCCTCAGGATAGCTTCCTAGGCGTAGGCAGATGATTCCAAAGAAATGCCTTGGAGTATGCTTCACCAACGAGGTCAACTCGACTGCTCAGCTATTCTAGTCGGAAGGGAGGAGGAACAAGGTCGGTGGCGGTTCCTATTAACAAAGAGTGGGTTCAAATGAGGGGAAGCGTCTCTTGGGTCATGGAATACGAGCCGACGCATATAATGAGGGAAGAGCTTCACCAATGGGTGTTAATGGCGATGGCGGCGTTGTGGTGGTGCTCGGCCGAAACGAGCACTCAAGACTTGCCTGGAGCTGAAACTTGTTTGAGGGATGGAGGAGGTAGGACTAGCACTGGAATGGCAAGGAAAGGCACTAAGGGGCTTGGGGTTGCTATTTGTAGCTGCTTGAGCACTGAGGGGCTTGGGGTTGCTATTTATAGCTACTTGAGCAGAGATTCTCGAAGAGTCTACGATGCATTCGGCACGGACCGGCAAGGAGGAGTGGTTGGTGATTCTGACAGGGTCGGTGGCACAGTGCAGACGATGTGACGGGTTGAGCGATGGGGAGTAATGGCCGTGTGGATATCATGGGGATATGTGCATGATCTTAATTAGGATGATGATACAATTGGCAATGGCATTGAAGGTTTGTCAAATCACGCGTTTTCGGTGAAGTTTAAAGGCTGTCAAAACTGGAATGATCAGACCGGCATGTTGCGAGCGGTCAGACTGGCCTGGTTCGGTCTGACCGGCCATTGTATGGCGGTCTAACCGGATTTGTGCTGTTCATCATCCAAATTGTTGCGATGATTTTTTCGTTAAGTCATGGACTTGGGCTTTAGTGCATATGTGTTGCATGATGCATGTTTTCACTAACGTGGGTCAAGTTGTGAAGAACTTGTTGTCGGAATCAATTTCTTTGTCTATTGTTGTGCAGGACGCTTGGAGGTCAACGACGGTCAACAACGAAGATGATCGGGACTAAGCTTGGAGAGCTGAGGTCCAGAATGATCAAGTATGCTGGGTGAGGTCAATGGACTCAAGCATGGCGCAGAATGGACAAAGGTGACCGAACGGGCAGTTCGGTGTGACTGGTTGGATCAAGCAGTGCGGGTGTCGGTGCAAGTGCCATGGTGATTTTGGCAGGAGCCGGACGGGAGAGCCTTGCCGACATGATGAGAGCCGTTGATCAACCTACACGTGGTGAAGCAGGCGATTGCTTCACCAAGATTGGACTCGGTCTTCGGAGAAGGATCGAGAAGGGGTATTTTGGTAATTTTATCAAATACCACCTTGGTGACCTTTTGCAAACCCGTGGCGCAAGACGGTTCGTGGAGAAGTGGATTAGGTCAAGAGGAGATGAAGACGACGCTTTAAAATACGTGCGTGTGTGACCCGTTTGTGTGTGGGCCCTAACGGGAGCCCATTAGGGTTAACTCTTCTAGAAGCTAAGCCTCCACTATAAATAGGGGTGGCTGCTGTCCAACACCTTTAAGTACTTCATTTGTAAACCCTAGTTTTGGTTTTAGGGTCTTAGAG
The DNA here is from genome assembly GCA_036346405.1 of Phyllostachys edulis. Taxonomy (NCBI): domain Eukaryota; kingdom Viridiplantae; phylum Streptophyta; class Magnoliopsida; order Poales; family Poaceae; genus Phyllostachys; species Phyllostachys edulis. Next base: position 15,917,894 of record CM070552.1, read on the forward strand.
AGGAGGGTGGACGTTTAGGGCGTTAGAGAGATGAGTTGAGTGAATGCTCATGGATTGAGCTCTTGTCCTCCATGGATAGAGTGGCTGTAAACCCTCTTAATCTCAAATCAATCTATGCATGATTTCTCAAAGATGAGTCTTCTTGTGTTCTTCCTCTCTACTTGGTCATTTTGAGTCATTCTTTGATCCACGAGTTTTTTTTAGTTTCTTGACTTGATCTTACTTTCTGTGACATGTGGGAACCTATCTAGGATCATCTAGATCATCATTCAACCACGAGCAAGTTTCTAGATCATGTTTTCGATTTGACTTGGTTTTTGGACCACCTTCATTCAAACTGAAAAGATAGGAACTTTGGCATGGATCTTCATGATCCTTGATTGGAATAGGTTCCTAATATCTTTGTGAAGGTGCGTGTCAAGTTTGGTGAAGTTTGCTCTCACGGATCAAAAGTTAGATCGATTTGTGGTTTTGGTCATGGTCGGTTTTTATCGTTTCGAAGAATCGGTCGACCGCCCAGATAACTTGATCGAGACCGCACCTCGGTCCGATCGCCCCTTCAACGCCGGTTAGTCCGATCCTGAGGTTTCTATCTTCGTTTTTTTTTGTCTTTTGCATGGGGTTTTGATTTGGGTTCAACACAAGTCGTCTGCAGTACTTGTATGTTGATCTTCATAGCTTCCATAGCTAATGGAGTGATATATGTGTTGAATCTAATCAAGGTGAAAAATTAGGCATGCTCCTATTCACCCCCCCCCTCTAGGCACCTTTCCGGTCCTACAAGTGGTATCAGAGCCCGGTTAGCTCTTCTCATAGATCTTAACCGATCTTAGGAGTCATGGCGTCTGACAAGTATTCGACCAAACCACCTCTATTTGATGGAGTCGATTTTGCTTACTGGAAGGCTAATGTGCATGCTACATCGAGGCTCAAGGGCACGTAATTTGGCTTAAGGTCAAAAATCCTTATGTTGTGCCAGCCAATGACGATGTGATCACTCCAGATGTGGAGGCAAATAGCAAGGCTCGAAGTTTCTTGATTCAAGGGCTTAGTCGATCTGAGTTTGAACGTGTCGCTCATTTGAGGTCTGCTCATGAGATCTGGAAGACCCTCTGTGATTACCACGAGGGCTCTACTGCGATCAAGGAAGTGAGATAGAACCAACTCAAGAAAGAATACTCAAAGATCGAACAAAGGTCTGGTGAATCTTTGGATGAGTTGTGGGGAAGATTCTAAAAAATCCTTCATGACTTGCTTGCTGTGGATCTTGTATTTACTGAGTCTGAGAATTCACGTCAGCTCTTGGGTGCACTTGACGTGAGAGTTTGGGGGATGAAAATCACTTCCATCAATAACAACACTGTCATGAGTGAGCTTACCATGGATAAGCTCTACTCGAGGTTGAAGACGCATGAGATTGACTTCATCTCGCATCTCCCCAAGACAGAATCGATGGCTCTAGTGGTTGACCCATCTAAGGGTAGTTCTTCAGATTTGTAGGATTTTGGCTCATCTAGTTTTTCATTGTCCGCTTTGCACTCCTTGAGCGATGAGCAGCTAGAGAAGCTACCTGAGGACGACTTAGCCCTCCTATCCACAAAATTCACGAGAGTCTACAACAAAGTGAGGAGCAAAAGGAGGAGTGGTGTGAGACCCCGATTTATTAAGCTCATAATACTTAGTCGCCCAATTGACCCTAGTATTATCAACCAAATAAACCCGGTCTCGAGAGATGTATACTTCCCAGAATGCAGTATACATACCTCACAACAAAAGAATGTATCAATCCCATACAACACATAGTACAAAGCAACAAACCAGAAGTTAATATTAATAGGGAAATAGCTATTACAAAAGAGGGCCCTTAGGCCAAATAGCAACAAGACTACAAGAATACACAATGAAGCAAAAGTGCCATAAAGATGGCTATAACACAAAGCCAATCGGTGTGCCTTAACCCTAGGCATCGTGGGACCGCCAAGCTAGTCGTCGAAGAAGGCGCAACACATAGCACAAAAGTGAGGCTCTTGGAGCTCACCTTCTTCCTCTGCAACAAAAGCCACAAAATGCCACAACCACGGGCCAGATGAGTACATAAAGTACTCCGCAAGACTTACGTGTAAGATAACAGGCCTATAACATATGCTACATGCAAGCTTTATGTAAGTGGAGGTTGTATGTCTCATTTAGCATAAAGCAAGTTTTCATTTGCAATAATATAATAGATTGAAAGCGATTTGACAAAGCATTTTTAATTGTTGAAGTAACAACGCGATAATACATAATAACAACAATATGAACAACCTGGAAGTGACTAACCCAATAGCCACCACAACAATAGCATGAACTCCCCGTTCATACCAACCATGTCAAGTTTTAATTAAAGGTTGTAGTCTAATTCTTACGGGAAATAACCAAGCGTGTCCATAACCTAGGACGAGGCTATTCGAATAGTTTTATCCCTGCAGGGGTGTACCAATGTACCCACACGTCAGACCGCCTTTCCTTTAAGCATACTACCTTTGGTAAGCCGGCACGGCTAAGTCCTACGAGACATTTCCAATGGACAGTGCTAATTCTGACCCGCACAACCCACGGGGATAAGGACCCAATGGACTGACCTAACCGGTGCCAACGCTCCATTCCCACACCACACACACACACATTTTATCTTTAAAACACACCAACCGAACGACTCCAATTAGCACCGCCCAAAGTACTTAGTCAAGAGAGGTCCCATATCCCCCTCGTGTGGTTAGCACGTAATAATTGCTTGGATCAATGGCGCAAGAATTCGGTCCTTGTTGACTCAGGCATACCACCACATCCAAAAACCACACCCTCCATCCAATATGCCCAAGTCTAAATCACTCTTTTATTTTCAGTTTTTGATTTTACAAATTAATCAAAGCACAAGTGCTGGACATATAGGAGTAATAATCAGTTTTGAGTGCTCAAGACCATCGACTAAGTCGATGATCGCCCATTACTACCGATAACTAAGCATGTCTAAGCATTTTAAGTCGCAATCTACTAAGTGATATGAGCTCATCCAATGAGCTCAAACCACAGCAAGTAACCTAGGCTTAAGGTAGTAAAGACATGGCATTCCTACAGATTGTGCAACTATAGGATTCACTAACCATAATTAAAACAAAGTAGCAATGCATACATAGAGTTTAAACAATATAATAGACTTGCAAATATAGGATGAATCATGGTCAAACTGCTTGCCTTTACTTGCTGGAGATGCTTAACCTGCTGCAGAGGAATACTTTCACAATCGATAATATCGTTGGTACCTATCGCAAGAACGAGGAAATCCAATAAAAACGACGAACACCGAAAAAGATTCAAAATCCAAAGTCAACAAAAATCCATCAAATTTATACAGCAGGAAGACCACGATTTTAAATGAATTTAGCAACAAGAATCATTCGATTTGGATAAAGTATGAAAAAGTTATGGCTAAAACAATTTCAATCGGCTGGAAATTCCAATTTAATTGATTTCGGGTACTGTCCATCGCACAATTTTCTAGGAGGTTGTTGAGTGTGAAAATTTTATGACAGGTAGAGCATGGTATTCTAAGATCAGCAAAATTGGATTTACTTCATTTGGAGTTAAAAAGAATTACTTACGAATTTTTGAAGTTTAGCCAATTTCGTGTTGTAAATAATTCATTGTGGATTTTCTACTAAGAACAAGATGTTAAGGCTTAGGCCAAGATCTTAAGACTTTATGCTATGAACCAACTATGGTTTAGTGATCAATTAGTTCACCACTCTTCTAGCTAAAATCTAAACCTCAGATGGCCCTACAGTTTACTGACAACTGACAGACCAACTGATGGCAATAATAAGAAAGACTGCTAACTACTTGACTCAACAAGGTCAGAAGCCTAGAAACAAAACTGATTAAAATCAGTACTGCTCATGCACCTACAACTGCACACTTACCTCTGCAACAAAAAGCTACAACTAGCCTCCCTACCATACAAACTTCCAATCTGCTAACCCACTGAAATGATCTAATTGACCTCCTCAGGATTTTGCCAGCACCAGATAAGGTTTAGCAAATGGGTTACACTGGCAATACCTTTTCTGTTTATATAAGTGATAACAGACAACTTTCTAAACTGAAAGCCCACTGGTTACTTTCTTCAAACATCAAGTTTTAAATTGGCTAGTTGATTTGAGTGACCTATTTGATATACAAGATATTGGTTAGCATAAGGCAGTTGGCTATGCACTTGAAGTCTACTGACACTTCAAGTTTTATCTAAATTCTTCTCTGAGCACTTAACTGTTCACTCAACAGACAAAAGTAACTTCTTCTGAACAGAAATACCCAAGCCTCATTATCTAACAATTTTCAGTTTATACCTTTGTCAAATCATTAGAGTGTCCTAATTAGTAGTTACATCATTTATTAGCAGAAATTTGGATTGGCTTTACACAGGGTTCCACCGATTAGTTCACAGAGAGGGGGCTTTCTGAGGCGATGAGCAGGGGTGGCTCGGGCGGTTTGGAGCAACAAATCGCCGGGCGGCCGGCGGCGTGGAGGACAAGGCGATGGCCAAAATGGGTTTACTGGGGCTCAAGGGAGCTAGGGGTGTCCTTAGGGTGGCGAGAGGCACCTTGTGGCGTGGCGGCAAGAAAGGGCGGCCGGCCGTGAAGGTGGCCGCAGTGCGCATTGGAGAGTGAGGGGTGGAAAATAAGGTGCGCATGGGCACCGGCGAGGTATGGGAACTCACCGTGCAATGCGATCGGCGGAGGTGGCGGAGTGGTCCGGCGATGAGAGCCGGCAAGGCTGGGAGGTCCAAGTGCCAGCGACACAGGTGAACGAGAGCGAGTGAGAGCTAGGGGAGGTAGAGGAGGCCCAAGGATGCTCACGGACGAAGGAATCGGACTAGGGCTCATTGGAGGAGGCACGGCTGGCGGTGGAGGCAATTTTGCCGAACTTGAAGAAGAAGGGGTCCGCGCGGCTCCTCAGTGGCGGTTTCTCCCAATTGACCGAGGGAATAGATTCCTTGGGGTGGTGGGCACGCCGTGACGGGGTCGGGGACGGCCGGGACTCACCGGAGCGGCCGGAGAGCTAGGAGGCGGCGTGGCGGCTTGGCTAGAGCTCCACGGTGTGTAGCAGAGGAAGAAGAAGGGGGAAATGGAAAGGAGAGCCTGGGGTAGTGGGTTTCTAGCCGAGAGGAGGAAAGAGCCGTTGGGGTGGAGAAGGCGCACGGGATGGAGGCGTGCGCTGGCAAGCTGACAAGGTGACGAGGGTGCGGCCGCGGCGACAGAGAGTTGGTGGCGAGGTGAAAGGGCATGGGTGGACGCGGAGGAAGCGGGAAGTCGAGGGCGCACGGTCTCCAACAGAGGGCGGAGCAGGTGAAGCTGACGCGGGCGTGAGGGAGGCCACGACAGGGCGCTGAGGATGGCGTGGGCGGCGACCGCGACGAGGAAGAAGACAAGCAGACTAAGCGGGCCGGGCTGCCAGTGAGAGGAGAAGACGGGCTGAGTTTTGACCGTCGATCTAGGATCGGGCGGCTCACGTGACTGGGGCGATCGGCCCACAAGATCCCAGCCGCTGATCTCCATTTGGACGGCTCAGAGCGAAGGGGTGCGGTGCGGGTCTGACTCGGTCAGAACTGAGTTGGGGTTGGGTCGGATGAACAGTACCTTTTCTGATTTCCCAAAAAGGCTGAGGAGGTTTGAGAATTTTTAGAGGGAGTTTCATAGCTCCAAAAATTCTGAAATTTTTACAGGAGGCTAAGGACTTTATTATCAGCCTTGCGTAAATTTTCCAGAGCTTTTCATGAAGTAGAACTTTTCTGAAAAATTCATTCAATTTTCTGATTTAGAGTTTGACTTAGGAATTACTAGTTTGACTAGTCCTTTTAAAATAGCACATAAATTCTAAAAATTATGAAATTTTTAGGGTGAGTCTATAATATGTTCCAACACCTAGGAAAAATATTCCTAGTCACTATTTACTTGATTTGTTTGTAGTTTAATTTCAAATTCAATTTGAGCATGCAATTAAAATGTAAATCAATTAACCTCCAAAAATTCCAGAAAAATATTTAACAAGAAACAGGGCATATGAAATCCCAATACAACATTCCCAGCTATGGGTAATACTATACTTTCAAAATAAATGACAGTTGGTATTTCTCAGTTTGAGACAGTACAATTACAATTTGAAGTTTGAGAAATCTTTTGAAGGTACCTCAAGCATTCAAGGAGCGATTGAGGTTTTACTATTGATAATTTGAATCCCAAAATAGGTATTCCCATATTTGCCTTTTGATTTCCTTGGTTTAACTCGGGGTTTTGAAATGAGCTAAATCTTGGAAGGATTATTAGAGATAGCAAACCAACTCCAACATTACGAACTTTTAATTGGAGGTTGATGACTCTAGGATAAACCTTACATAAAATTTCCAGATGTTGATCACGAACTTTTCTTAAAAAGTTTTAAAGAGGTCATGACTTGATCAGCGGAGATTTTGGTTTTGATTTCCCATAATTCCTTTACAAGAATTACAGAATTGTTCAAAAACTTCCAGATGCAAGAAAAGTTTTAATTTCTACTCATTTTCTTACATTTGAAACACAGATCCAGATTTGGGATGTTACAAAACCTACCCCCCTTACAGAAATCTCGTCCCGAGATTTGGCTCAGGCGGGGAAGGAAGATGGGTAGTCCGCACGCAGACGATTTATCTGTTTCCAAGTAACTTCATCCACGGAATGATTTGACCGCTGAACCTTTAGGATCTTGAGGACGCGATTCCTTGATCTACATTTAGCTTCTTCAAAGATGCGAACCTTCCTTTAAGATTCTTTATCCATTTATAATATTTTTGTTGTACTTGGATCTAATTCTCAAACTCTGTTCAGTCCCATCAACACTTTATTTAGTTACATATTGTTCCCAGCTTGTTTCTTGTCGAGCCGGTTTTTATTTGATTTGTTTTATTGTATTGCTTCTCGTTAGGTCACGATTCTGACCCGACTTCTTGCACAACAAGAGTTTCCAACGGAGCTTCCTCTGCTGGAACACGGAGGCACTTATTTGAACGGGGACGCATGGAACACATCATGTATCCCTTCAAGTGCAGCAGGTAATTTCAACTTATAGGCGACAGCCCCTTTCTTTTTGACGATGCGGTAAGGATCCACATATCGAGGAGCCAACTTGCCCATAACGACGAAACGTCGATGGCCCTTTCGGTCTGACCATCAGTTTGAGGATAGTAAGCTGATCTAAAAGAAAAGACGAATTCCCATAGCCTCTTGTAGACTATGCTAAAATCAAGAAGTGAGCAGAGAAGCACGATCTGAAACGACCGTTTTCGGCACACCATGCAAACTTACGATGCGGGATATGTAGAGATCCGTTAGAACATCTATACGAAGGTCATTTTTGACAGACTGAGAGCTTTTGGTCTGATTGGTGGTTCATGGCCGTTGTTAGTTGGTGGAGCGATTTGTCCGGTTAATTCGGAGTGATTTGTGCGGTTAATTCCACTAACAACGGAATCTCACTGCTAACTAGCTATGCGAGTCATCCTCCGCATGACTAGCTATCTTAGAGGTACTATGGCCGTTCTTAGTTGGTGGAGCAATTTGTGCGGTTACTCCACTAACGAGCGAAATCTTAGCCATGTTAACTAGCTACACGAGTCATCCTCCGTAGCTAGGTTCAAAGGACTATGGCCATTTAGGCCATGGAGTTGGAGAAATCTGATTATGTGATGCCCTTAGATGTATAGGGAAGGAATGGTGCCACTTTCGTCACACGGTTGATGACAACCGGATGGCATCATTATTTTCTTGGGGTTTCGAGGTAGACTAGTAGATCGTTTGAAATCGGGCTATACCGAGTACCAACTTGATGGCGACTCGAGTTCTCGAGCGGGAGGCATCCCGGAAGATCTTCGGGAAAGACATCGACGAAGTCACACACCTTCTTTGGAACTTCATGAGTATCGAGCCGGCTTTGCTTTAAGAGTGAAAAGATGTGGACCTTGCGGCTCGTGAGCAATGAATAACTGCTCACCGAAGGGACTTGTGAGGTAGATAAGCTTCTGGTGCAATCGATTTATCCCATATCGGAGACAACCAATCCATTTCAATGGTTTGTACAGGTTTAGAGGTGATTTTGGCATGGATTCCACTTCCTCGATCTCAACAGGACATTCCGACACTCGGACTCGACTCTCAACTCCAAACCGGAGAGTGAATGAACAACGAAACCAATCAAAGGAGCGAAAAGGAGACCACCAACAACAGCAAAAGACTAAGATACAAAAGGATGAGATGCTCCTGAATTTGAACAAAACAGAAGCAGGATAAAAGCTGCCAAGAAGCATACCCAACATGACGTCAGGCATCTCCTGTGCTTCCTTGGCGGAGGTGGAGTTGACTTGACCATGAGCAACCTTCCGATCTTGATGCTTCACAAGGCAATTGTTGGCGTTGTGTTTTTTTTTTTTTTTTTTTTTGTCACAATAGAAGCACGTGACCTCGGCTACATTGTGGAGGCCACCTTCCGAGACGACGCGCACTTGGTTGACACACGACTGCGGAGGACGAAGGATTCTTTGCAAATTTCTTAGGACAATTATTCGCATAATAGCCCTTGAGGTTGCGGAAGAAATAAGTGTGAGGCAATCGGACAATTTCGGGTAGGTGGTTTAAATCCACAGTTTTGACAAGCGATACTTTGGTCGTTGTAGTGTCCTTCCTCACCATAGCGATAGCGAATAGGAAGAACTCGCCGCCCCTAAGGGCGAGAGGACCAAGATTCATAACATTTGCGAGGCGGAGGCGCCACGGGTCGTGTCTAGGCGGTGGGAGCCAGGAGATCTTTATTCCAACTAGTGGCAGACCTAGCCCACCGCCGATCTGTCTAGACATCTAGCTACTGAAGAGATTGGGTATACGAACCGAAGACTAGAGGCTTAAAGAAAGCGAAAAGGAATGCCAGCGACTAGAGGTGGAACATCACCCTAACCGAAAGCTAACAAATTAGGCAATCTGAGTTAATAATAGATTGGATGATAATAAATGTAAACTAAATGAAACAAGTAGAATGAAAGAAGTTATAGAAAGCATAATAAAGAAGAAACCAAAAACAGCAAGGAAAACACAAGATCAAAAGATCAACTTCCCGACACAACTAACTCGTATTGAATAAGCGAGTAATCGGTTGAGAAGACAAAAATCGGAACGCAACTCGAATTTTAATCACATTTAAAGAGCAGAATAATACCATCTAAAGGGTGTTAGATACTTAGCCAACTAATATCACATCTTACCCTTTTATTCCAACAAGTTTTAGTTGAGTTAACCTCTCATTATCTATCCTAATTAGAAACCTTTGAGGCGCTGTCAGGAAATTTAATGCTTGTTGTCCAGATTTCGCATCCAAGCTCCTCGTCGAATCACCGACTCCAGAACTTCAAAACCTTGCAGTGGGCAGCTCACACTTCAATTCGCCAATCTCATTGGTTCCCCAAAACTTGAATTAAACGATAACACTAGCTTTGGAGAGGAGAAGAGGGAAACAACTTTTAAAACTCAAATGAGAGTGAGATGAGATAAGAAAGCTAAGATAGGTAAGGAGTAAAACGAGAGAACTTACTTAAGCTTTCATAAACCATTTGATATTTTGAAAATAAGTTTTCCAAAACATCATAAGAACGACCAAGCTTGGGTTACTACGGTCAGGATGGCTCTGATACCAACTTTTGTGAGACCCCGATTTATTAAGCTCATAATACTTAGTCGCCCAATTGACCCTAGTATTATCAACCAAATAAACCCGGTCTCGAGAGATGTATACTTCCCAGAATGCAGTATACATACCTCACAACAAAAGAATGTATCAATCCCATACAACACATAGTACAAAGCAACAAACCAGAAGTTAATATTAATAGGAAATAGCTATTACAAAAAGAGGGCCCTTAGGCCAAATAGCAACAAGACTACAAGAATACACAGCGGAAGCAAAAGTGCCATAAAGATGGCTATAACACAAAGCCAATCAGTGTGCCTTAACCCCTAGGCATCTGACCGGACCGCCAAGCTAGTCGTCGAAGAAGCTGCAACACATAGCACAAAAGTGAGGCTCTTGGAGCTCACCTTCTTCCTCTGCAACAAAAGCCACAAAAATGCCACAACCACGGGCAGATGAGTACATAAAGTACTCCGCAAGACTTACGTGTAAGATAACAGGCCTATAACATATGCTACATGCAAGCTTTATGTAAGTGGAGGTTGTATGTCTCATTTAGCATAAAGCAAGTTTTCATTTGCAATAATATAATAGATTGAAAGCGATTTGACAAAGCATTTTTAATTGTTGAAGTAACAACGCGATAATACATAATAACAACAATATGAACAACCTGGAAGTGACTAACCCAATAGCCACCACAACAATAGCATGAACTCCCCGTTCATACCAACCATGTCAAGTTTTAATTAAAGGTTGTAGTCTAATTCTTACGGGAAATAACCAAGCGTGTCCATAACCTAGGACGAGGCTATTCGAATAGTTTTATCCCTGCAGGGGTGTACCAATGTACCCACACGTCAGACCGCCTTTCCTTTAAGCATACTACCTTTGGTAAGCCGGCACGGCTAAGTCCTACGAGACATTTCCAATGGGCGATGCTAATTCGACCAAGACAACCCACGGGATAAGGACCCAATGGATGACCTAACCGGCCCGCCTGCTGCTCCATTCCCACACCACACACACACACATTTTATCTTTAAAACACACCAACCGAACGACTCCAATTAGCACCGCCCAAAGTACTTAGTCAAGAGAGGTCCCATATCCCCCTCGTGTGGTTAGCACGCAATAATTGCTTGGATCAATGGCGCAAGAATTCGGTCCTTGTTGACTCAGGCATACCACCACATCCAAAAACCACACCCTCCATCCAATATGCCCAAGTCTAAATCACTCTTTTATTTTCAGTTTTTGATTTTACAAATTAATCAAAGCACAAGTGCTGGACATATAGGAGTAATAATCAGTTTTGAGTGCTCAAGACCATCGACTAAGTCGATGATCGCCCATTACTACCGATAACTAAGCATGTCTAAGCATTTTAAGTCGCAATCTACTAAGTGATATGAGCTCATCCAATGAGCTCAAACCACAACAAGTAACCTAGGCTTAAGGTAGTAAAGACATGGCATTCCTACAGATTGTGCAACTATAGGATTCACTAACCATAATTAAAACAAAGTAGCAATGCATACATAGAGTTTAAACAATATAATAGACTTGCAAATATAGGATGAATCATGGTCAAACTGCTTGCCTTTACTTGCTGGAGATGCTTAACCTGCTGCAGAGGAATACTTTCTGTCGATAATATCGTTGGTACCTATCGCAAGAACGAGGAAATCCAATAAAAGCAGCGAACACGAAAAAGATTCAAAATCCAAAGTCAACAAAAATCCATCAAATTTATACAGCAGGAAGACCACGATTTTAAATGAATTTAGCAACAAGAATCATTCGATTTGGATAAAGTATGAAAAAGTTATGGCTAAAACAATTTCAATCTTTGGAAATTCCAATTTAATTGATTTGGTCTTGTCCATCGCACAATTTTCTAGGAGGTTGTTGAGTGTGAAAATTTTATGACAGGTAGAGCATGGTATTCTAAGATCAGCAAAATTGGATTTACTTCATTTGGAGTTAAAAAGAATTACTTACGAATTTTTGAAGTTTAGCCAATTTCGTGTTGTAAATAATTCATTGTGGATTTTCTACTAAGAACAAGATGTTAAGGCTTAGGCCAAGATCTTAAGACTTTATGCTATGAACCAACTATGGTTTAGTGATCAATTAGTTCACCACTCTTCTAGCTAAAATCTAAACCTCAGATGGCCCTACAGTTTACTGACAACTGACAGACCAACTGATGGCAATAATAAGAAAGACTGCTAACTACTTGACTCAACAAGGTCAGAAGCCTAGAAACAAAACTGATTAAAATCAGTACTGCTCATGCACCTACAACTGCACACTTACCTCTGCAACAAAAAGCTACAACTAGCCTCCCTACCATACAAACTTCCAATCGCTAACCCTTTGAAATGATCTAATTGACCTCCTCGAGATTTTGCCGGACCAGATAAGGTTTAGCAAATGGGTTACATCGGCAATACCTTTTACTGTTTATATAAGTGATAATGAGACAACTTTCTAAACTGAAAGCCCACTGGTTACTTTCTTCAAACATCAAGTTTTAAATTGGCTAGTTGATTTGAGTGACCTATTTGATATACAAGATATTGGTTAGCATAAGGCAGTTGGCTATGCACTTGAAGTCTACTGACACTTCAAGTTTTATCTAAATTCTTCTCTGAGCACTTAACTGTTCACTCAACAGACAAAAGTAACTTCTTCTGAACAGAAATACCCAAGCCTCATTATCTAACAATTTTCAGTTTATACCTTTGTCAAATCATTAGAGTGTCCTAATTAGTAGTTACATCATTTATTAGCAGAAATTTGGATTGGCTTTACGAGGTTCCGATTAGTTCACAGAGAGGGGGCTTTACAGAGGCGATGAGCAGGGGTGGCTCGGGCGGTTTGGAGCAACAAATCGCCCGGCGGCGGCGGCGTGGAGGACAAGCGATGGCCAAAATGGGTTACTGGGGCTCAAGGAGCTAGGGTGTCCTTAGGGTGGCGGAGAAACCTGTGTGGCAGCGGCAATGACGGCCTGGCCGTGAAGGTAACCGCAGTCTTGCTGATTTGGAGAGTGAGGGGGTGGAAAATAAGGTGCGCATGGGCACCGGCGAGGTATGGGGAACTCACCCGTGCAGTCGGCGAAGGCGGAGGGTGGCCGGAGTGGTCCGGCGATGAGAGCCGGCGGCGGCGCGGGGAGGTCCAACGGTGCCAGCGACCTGGAGTGAACGAGAGAGCGAGTGAGAGCTAGGGGGAGGTAGAGGGAGGCCCAAGGATGCTCACGGACGAAGGAATCGGACTAGGGCTCGCTGGAGGAGGCACGGCGGCGGTGGAGGCAATTTTGCCGAACTTGAAGAAGAAGGGTCCTGTGGCTCCTCGATGGCGGTTTCTCCCAATTGACCGAGGAATAGATTCCTTGGGGTGGTGGGCACGCCGTGACGGGTCGGGATTTGCGGGACTCACCGGGCGGCCGGAGAGCTAGGAGGCGGCGTGGCGGCTTGGCTAGAGCTCCACGGTGTGTAGTGAGAGGAAGAAGAAGGGGAAATGGAAAGGAGAGCACAGGGTAGTGGGTTTCTAGCCGAGAGGAGGAAAGAGCCGTTGGGGTGGAGAAAGGCGACAGGATGGGGCGTCTGTTGGCAAGTGACAAGGTGACGAGGTGCGCTGCATGACAGAGAGTTAGTGGCGAGTGAAAGGGCATGGGTGGACGCGGAGGAAGCGGGAAGTCGAGGCGCACGGTCTCCAACAGAGGCGGAGCAGTGAAGCTGACGCGGGCGTGAGGGAGGCCACGACGGGCGCGCGCGGGATGGCGTGGGGCGGCGACCGCACGAGGAAGAAGACAAACAGCTAAGCGGGCCCGGTGCCAAAGTGAGAGGAGAAGGCGGGTGAGTTTTGACCGTCGATCTAGGATCAGGCGGCTCACGTGATCGGGCGATCGGCCCACAAGATCCCAGCCGCTGATCTCCATTTGGACGGCTCAGAGCGAAGGGTGCGGTCTTGGTCGACTCGGTCGAAGCGAGTTGGGGTTGGGTCGGATGAACAGTACCTTTTCGATTTCCCAAAAAGGCTGAGGAGGTTTGAGAATTTTTAGAGGGAGTTTCATAGCTCCAAAAATTCTGAAATTTTTACAGGAGGCTAAGGACTTTATTATCAGCCTTGCGTAAATTTTCCAGAGCTTTTCATGAAGTAGAACTTTTCTGAAAAATTCATTCAATTTTCTGATTTAGAGTTTGACTTAGGAATTACTAGTTTGACTAGTCCTTTTAAAATAGCACATAAATTCTAAAAATTATGAAATTTTTAGGGTGAGTCTATAATATGTTCCAACACCTAGGAAAAATATTCCTAGTCACTATTTACTTGATTTGTTTGTAGTTTAATTTCAAATTCAATTTGAGCATGCAATTAAAATGTAAATCAATTAACCTCCAAAAATTCCAGAAAAATATTTAACAAGAAACAGGGCATATGAAATCCCAATACAACATTCCCAGCTATGGGTAATACTATACTTTCAAAATAAATGACAGTTGGTATTTCTCAGTTTGAGACAGTACAATTACAATTTGAAGTTTGAGAAATCTTTTGAAGGTACCTCAAGCATTCAAGGAGCAGTTGAGGTTTTACTATTGATAATTTGAATCCCAAAATAGGTATTCCCATATTTGCCTTTTGATTTCCTTGGTTTAACTCAGGGTTTTGAAATGAGCTAAATCTTGGAAGGATTATTAGAGATAGCAAACCAACTCCAACATTCTGAACTTTTAATTGGAGGTTGATGACTCTAGGATAAACCTTACATAAAATTTCCAGATGTTGATCACGAACTTTTCTTAAAAAGTTTTAAAGAGGTCATGACTTCAGTCAACCGGAGATTTTGGTTTTTGATTTCCCATAATTCCTTTACAAGAATTACAGAATTGTTCAAAAACTTCCAGATGCAAGAAAAGTTTTAATTTCTACTCATTTTCTTACATTTGAAACACAGATCCAGATTTGGGATGTTACAAGTGGCCCTATTACCTGGTTTGAGTGTGGTGAGCCAAACCACATTCGGGCCAAGTGCCCCAAGCTAAAGAGCATGGAGGAGAAGGACTTCGGGAGGCGTCCTCAAGCTCGAGATGCAAAAGACAAAAAGCCCAACTACCAGAAATTCGTCAACGGGTCCTTGCCGCTCTTGAGAATGTTGATGTGAGCGATGTGGACTCGGGGACGAAGGACGACGAGGATGATTCTCATGGTAAGAAGAAGGCCCAGGACTTCACCGGTATGTGCTTCATGGCTAGGGACAGCCACGACGTTGATTCCTCCTACGACGACGATCCCTTCATTGATCCCGACGAGGTATGTCCCTCACTCAATGAAATGAAACGAGCTTTGGTTGCTGCTGAACGAAATTTGAAGAAGCAAGCTAAAATGATTAAGAGACAGGATATCATGATTGACAACTTGAACCTAGAAGTGGTTAGGCTCAAATCCATTAATCCTACTGATGATTGTGACTCTTGCGCTAGCTTGCATGATGAATTAGCAATTCTAAAATATGCTCATTCCTCTGTTGCTAATCAACTTAAAGATGCTCTAGATGAACTAGAATCTCTCAAGTCTAGTTCTAGTTATGTTTGCTTGGATGCTATTGCTTTAGATGTGACTTCAGTAGATGCTATTCCTTCAACTTGCTCAAACTGTGCATTGCTTGAATTGAAATTGGATAGTGCTACTAAGAAATTGATGAAATTTGATGCTAGTCACACTTGCTCTCATTGTGAGGATAGTAGGATTAAAATGGAGGAAATGACTAAAATGATTCTTCATTCTAAAACTGCTTCATGTGAAAACTATCATAAGCTCACAATTGAGAATGATGCTCTAAACAAGACTCTAGAGGAGAAATCTAAAATTGAACAATCCATGTCCATGACTGCTTCCAAGAAAGCTGTTGATTCTAATTCTTGTGCTTTTTGTACTGAAGTTGGGCTAAATGTAGATAAGATACAAGAGGCATTTAGAGTCAAGTTCAAAGAGCAGTTGGGTAGGACTAGGAATACTTCTTGTGTGTCTTGTGACGCTTTGAAAGTTGAGGTAGCTCTTCATAAGAAAAGGTATAATAGGGCAATCTAGTCAAAGAAATGTGCCTCATGTAAGGAGCTAGCCGAAGAAAATGACTACCTCGAAAAGACTCTTGAGAGATTCTCGAGTGGGAAGAAGAATCTTAACATGATTCTCAATCAATCAAAGGTGAGTGTGAAGAAGAGTGGCCTAGGATTTAATTCTCTAGAGTATTCTAAGAACCACCTACCTAAGGTTGTGAGAGCTGTTGTGTGACGACCCGACCAGGGGCTACCCGAGAGGTCCTTTGGGACCTCCTGGAAAGTCCACTAGGAACTCCCAGGATGCCCCGTAGAGCATCCCGGTAGTACCGCCTAGACCTCTCAAGAGGTCCGGTAGGACCGCTCGAAGGTCTAGGACCCCGACCCGAGGAGGTCTTTGGACCTGAGACCATTCCCAGCCCCACATGCCCCTCCGGTACTACCGCAAGGAGACCCGGTAGTACCGCTTGGGACATCCTGAAAGGAGGTCCTTGCAGAACCAAACTCCAGGGGGTTGAGGGCTTGGAATTGCCTCCTGTCCTCTGTGATCCGAACCAGTCCCAAGGATCAATGGCTAGTTCTCACAGCAAATACAAGTGATAACATACACATCCACAAGAGGCTTTATTAACAACAAAAGAGAGTTGATTACAAGGGGTTGCTTACAAGATCCAGCAACCAAGAGCAAAATACACAATGGAAAACCAAACGGATGGGCTCCATCCATTACACCACAGGTGATTGGCTGGAGGGCGCGGCCTAATTAATTTGGTCCTCCTCATCATCAAAGAAGTCTTCTCCTACTCAATTCATCAATCAAGCAAGAATGAGCACAACAACCGTGCTCGCAAGTTACACCCGTCAAATAACAGTATGACATGCATAATGGATATATCAAAAGAAGGCATATTAGGGTTGATTTGCGTAGAGCCAAGTTTGTTTCAAATACCAGTATTAAGTTTCAAGGCAGTTATACCATATCTAAAATTCATTTTGTAAATTCTCTTTTTCAGTTGGATAACATTCATCATCAAGATGGTGAAGGATACCCTCCTGTCACAAGGCTTCCCGCCGATTAACAATTTGGATAGAAATCCAAAACCAATTTCATAAGTCCTTTGAAAACCAAAACCAAGAGCTAACTTTGAGTGGCTTTGCTAGCATGTCCATGACCATGGACACGGCTATTCGAATAGATTTACACTCTGCAGAGGTTGTACACTTTACCCACATGACATGAATTCCCTAGTTTGTTTGGCGCCCGCCGACACCACCTCACACTTCCTTTGGTGAGAGGTCTAGAGCACATGACAAAGCCTTTACAAAGCATTACTCCAACACAGTCCACCCTCGCTAAGGTTTCACCCCCTTTGGACTACACATCCGCAGGGTTCAGGCCCCCTCTTGCGCCAGGTGGGACTACAAATGTCGTAACATGACTACCACCACATCCACAGGATCAACCGCGATGGAGCTTTGCAAATTAGTCGGCCAGGTCCCTTTGCCCATTTCTCAGGACATGTGATTGCACGATGAGGCGTAGCCCATTATAGGCATAGTAAGATGCGGCTCAAAGACCGGTCCTCATATGGCTTGGGCGGCTAACACAAACCCCTGGGCCTCAACCCTACCCGAGTTGAGCCCGTGCATACCCTGCACCAGCCAAACAACCAATCCGCCCAAGACCAAATCCATTTGTCCATTTATGTTTTTCCAAACCATTTATCAAAACCTCCATGACAACCCAATGTCATGGCTTTGAAAACATTTGATATTTTGGTCTGTTGGAAGAAACATTTCCCAAATCAAGATGTTTGGTCTAGCAAGACTAAGCATTCATTTTTCAAAAGCCTTTGGTCCTTACTATTGCAAAAACCAGATTTTAACTAGGGTGACAGTGGAGTTGGTTCAACATAGACAGTGGCCATACAATGGAATTAGGCATAGCTATGAACAGAAAGATAGGTATTGAAATATCTTAGTAAAAGTAAGCATGCATACATCTTTGAAACAGAACATATGTATCTTGAAATAATAGGTGCAATATGGTCAAGGGTGCAACTTGCCTTGCTCACAGTCTGGAGCTTCTTCTTCTTCTTCTTCTTCTTCAAGGAACTCTTGCTCCTCACGGCCTTCACAATCTATACGGTGAAAAACCAAATAACTCAAATAGAGCTCCAGCAAGACCCAAAGAAACTCCAAATAAACTCCAATATAAAACCAACTGAGAGGTTAGGTGTAACATCCCAAATGTATAAATGGGTGTTTTTTCAAATGTAAGAAAATGTGTAGAAATTAAAACTTTTCTCACATCTTGAAACCCTTGAACTTTTCTACAATTCTTGTCAAGAGTGTGGAATTCAAAAACACAAATCTCCTATTGACTAAAGTCAAACCCTTATTCCACTTGGTCACAAATCTTGTGCCAACCTTTGGAAATATTTTTCCTTGGTTCTAGGGATGCTGTGTGACCCCTCTGAATTATTTCATAATTTTTAGAAATTATTTGATAATTTTTGGAGGCAAGTCAAACCAATTTTTCAATTGGTCAAACCCTAGAACAGCCCTTGATGAATTTCTGGAGAAAAATGCAGTGCATAAAAATCTCTAGAAATTTTATGCAAGGTTAATCCTGGAGTGAGGAAGCTCCAGTCAAAATTTTGGAATTTTTGGAGTTAGTTTGCTACCTCTAAAAATTCCTCCAAACTCAGCCTTCAAATTTAAACTCAAATCTGGCACTGTTCCTCGGGTCCGTGCCACTTCAAGTTGGTCAAACCCAACCAACATCACAGCTCAGCTGAGCCTCTCCCTCGTGCGAGGTTGTGCCCCATTGGATCGAAATCCACAGCCACGACCTCCCCTCTCCTTTCGTCATCGTCAGATCCAGATCTAGCGGCCACGACCTCCCCTCTCTTTGCAGCGTCGCGCGCACCAGCCCGACCTCCCAACCTCTATGTTGTACGCCGTTGGATCAAAATCCAACAGCCACGACCTCCCCTCTCCTTTCATTGCCGTCAGATCTAGATCTAGCGGCCATGACCTCCCCTCTCTTTGCAGCGTCGCGCGCACCAGCCCAACCTCCCCACTCTATTGTGCACCGTTGGATCAAAATCCAACAGCCACGACCTCCCACCTCTTTTCCGTGTCGTGCACAACCGCCACGACCTCCCATCACATCGTGCGCAACGGCCACGACCTCCCCTCGATGTTGTGCGCCCTTGGATGTAAATCTAATGGCCACGACCTCCCATCGTGTCGTGCGCTATGGCCACGACCTCTCCTCGATGTTGTGCACCTTTGGATGTATATCCAACGGCCATGACCTCCCATCGCTTGTCAGAGTCACGCGCAATGGTCAAGACCTTCCCACCTCTGTTCTGCGCCATTGGATGCAAATCCAACGGCCACGACCTCCTATCTCCTTTCAGCGTGCGACCTCCCCTTTTCTTTTCACCACCGTCCGATGGAGATCTTGCGGCTGCGACCTCCCCAATCGAGATCTACTGGTCACGATCTCCCCCTTTCCTTTCAGACCCTCGATTCAGATCCAAGGGTCACGACCTCCCCCTGTTCTTATTGAACGGTCGATATCAGTCGCCTGTTTTGCTCCTTCCTCGGTCTCGCGCGCGTGCACCATGGTAGAGGGAGGGCAGTGCCTTGTCACCTCTCAATAGCTCTTTTGCTGGAAGCATTAAATGCGGGTCAGCCTTTCGCCCCCAAAGTCCTGTTCAGACCTGCCCCCATCCCCTCGACGTCCTTGTTGAGCCATGGACCGAGCTGTGGGCTAAGCTCACCATGGAGCTTAACCCTAGCTCATATGCCTCTGCTTCCCAGCTATGAAGGGTCCCCTTGTTCCTCCTTGGCTTCCTTTAAACACCTTCTCCACTTGCTCTCGGTTCCTTGAGCTCAAATCACCCATAAGCCCCTTGGCCACCATTGTTGAACCTTGAAGCTCCTCGGTGGCAACAGGGCTCCAGTGGCTTTTCCTCCACCTTTTTGCTTCCATTCGAGCCTATCACCTCTGTGGTCAAAACCCCTAACCTAGTTGGTTTCGACATTTACAGGAGCGGGCTAATTTGAAGTTTGGTCCCCTTCGGCCGAAAAGCTCCCCCTACTTCCTCAAGTCCGGTAAGGACCTCCTCCCTTCAATTCCTTGCTCTGGGAGTATCTCCGAGCTATATGGAATCCATCTTGATGACGCGGTTTGGTTAATTTTGCTCAGGCTGCCTCGTCCTCGTTGTCGTCTCCAGCGCCGGCGCGGGTTTTCATCGCCGGAGCTACTCAGCCCTTCCCAGTCCCTCCGCGACCTCCAGGTAACCTCCTGGTAGTCCCTAGGAGCTAGGCACCTGCTTGGTTGAACCGTTGCGGAGCTCCTTTGCTGCTTGTCGTTTGGCCGTGCTTAGCACCGCCGCCCCTCTCTGGCTAGCCACCGGTCTGGTCCACCACCACAGGTGTGAGTGGTACCAGAGGGTGTGCATTGCTATTGCGCACCCATAGCTGGCCGTAGCTCGCGTCACCGTGGCCTGAGTCGCCGGCGGTGACCATTTCTTCGCCATCGGTTTCGTTGTCGGACGGAGCCGACAACTGTAGCAGCTCGTTAGGACCGTCCCTTTTCAGATCTGCGGGCGAGATCTCACGGGGTCATGCGTGTGCACTGTGTCACATTGATTGTGAGCCGTCCATCTCACGATCGACGGCCCACAGTCGCCGCCTCCTTTCGCGCGCGGGGTTTCCAAAGCAGCGCCATGATATAACTTCGGCCGTTGGATTCAAGATCAACGGCCCATATTCGATGGATCTCTGTGGCGAAGGCGCGTTGCCCGTTCATCTTGGGCCATGCGATGCAAGATCAACGCCCAGATTCGTCCACGTCGTTTCAGTTTTTAGGATTTCCCGATGGATTTATTTGTAAACTGAAAAAGGTAATAAACTTTGAAAATGCATAACTATTTCATGTTAGCTATATTTGAGTTGATTCAAATTTTGGTAGCTCTGGTTTGAACTAAAATTTAATCTAAAAATGGTTCTAAGTTTAGTTCGGCTCCAGGAAATAGATTGGTAAATTGGTTTCAAAATTAACTTTAAATGTTGCTCCAAAATTTGCAATTAACTTGTAAAATGCATAAGTAATCCTCTATAGATTCTTTTTGAGTGAATCCAACTTTGTTGGCTTCCTCTATTAGTGTACTAAATGGTAGAATAGGATTTAGGCATCTCACTATTTTCAAAAGAATTGTGGGTGCATTTTATTTGTGCTCTTTTGCATGTCTTTGAAAAATCCTAAAAAAATGCATACTAGCTCCAAATATGGTGAACTCAATTGTATTATTCATCTCATGAGGTGCTTGAATTACCATAAAAATTCCAGGTGCAACACCTCTTTGGAAAATTGTGCTTGAGAATTTAATTCGGATGAACAGTAACCAATTTGAATTTTCCAGCATTTTCCAGGCTGAGCAGATTTGTTTTGGTCATAACTTCTGCATTAAGAATCCAAATCAATTGGTTCTTATTGATAAATTCTTTAAAAATCATGCTCTTACTGCTGTAAAAATTTCATGGCAATTGGAGAAAGTTTGTTGTGGAGTCTTTTCGGTTTTCCTCGTTCTTATCGGTTCTTTTTCGCTTTTTCGTTAGGTGCCGACGAGTGCGTTGATCCCATGAGCGAACCTTTGCAGCATAGTGAGCAGCACTAGCAAGGCAAGCAGTTTGATCATATCCTGTTAATCTCATTACTTTTAAAGTCTAATACTTTGTTTAACTTGTATGTATGCATGCTTACTTTGTGTTAAATTATCGATTAGTTAAGCCTATAGATGCATACTCTGTAGGTAAATGTTCATTCTCTACTACTAAGCCTAGGGTTATCTTGCTGTGATTTAGGGTTCGATGGATGGACTCTTATCACTTAGTAGTTTACGTGATAATGCTTAAAAATGCTTAGATCACGGTAGAATTGGGCGGTTGTCGACTTATGTCGATGACCTTGATCACACAAAAATTATTATTCCATTATGTCCAGCACTTGTGCTTTGTTACTTTGTAAAGAAACAAAAATGAAAACAAAATTGTTATTGATTTGGGCACAATGGATGTTGGTGTGATCTCATGGTGTGATGGAATGGTGCCTAAGTCCCTAAGAATCGAGTTACTTGGGCCACTGAACTGAGCAATCTTGCGTGCTAACCACATGAGGGTATTGGGAACCCCTCTTGGCTAAGTACTTTGGGAGGTGTTAATTATGGGTGCGGTGGTTAAAACTGTTTTTATAAGGGAAAGAGCACTGCGATTGCTTAATTTGGTAGGTGTCTCCTACCTTCGGGTTGTCGCGACTCTTAATTAGCATCATTCATTGGAAATGCCTCGTAGGACTTAGCCGTACGACATACCAAAGGAAGTGTGCTAAATAGCTTGGCGAAAAGGCGATGCAGCGTGTGAGTACATTGGTACACCCCTGCAGGGATAAAACTATTCGAATAGTCTCATCCTAGGTTATGGACATGCTTGGCAAGGTCACTCAAGAACTAGACTAAACATTTAATTAAAACTTGTTGGGTGGTATGGATTGGGTGATTCATGCTATTGTTGTGGTGGCTATTGGGTTAGTCACCTCCAGGTTGTTCTTACTGTTGTTATTATTATTGTATCGTTATTACTTCAACCATTAAAAATGCTTTGTCAAATTGCTTTAAATCTATTACATTATTGCAGTTGAAAACTTGCTTTATGCTAAAATGAGCCTAAAGCCTTCCACTTAAATAAAGCTTGCATGTAGCATATGTATAGGTCTGTTATCCTTACACGTCAGTCTTGCAAGTACATTTTTGTACTCATTTGCTTTGCTTAACTGTAATTGTTGCAGAGGAAGAAGTTGTGCCCCAAGGGCCCTACTTTTGTGAGATGTGCTGTGGTTGGGACGACTAGGTTGGTGGCATGGTTGGTTGCCTTGTGGGCTAAAGGCAAACCATATGGCCTTTTTTTGTTTTTTGCCATCTTATGGCTTTTGCTTCCGCTGTGTTTATCTTTCTTAGTTGTTATTTGACTGGTCGGTCCTTTTTGTAATAACTCTCTACTATGTATTTCTTTTATTTAATCTAGTTCGTGCTTTGGTTCTATGTCTTGAATGGAATTGATGCATGATTTTGTAAAGGGTTGTGTATACTGCATTTCTGGGAAGTATACATATCTCGAAGACACGGGTTAATTTGTTTGTGATGCTAGGGTCAATGGATGACTAAGCATTACAAGCCAAATAAGCCGGGGTCCTCACATTAGGCTATCAGGAAGAGGTCTAAGGAGCTACTAGAAGAGGTCCAAGACTCGAGGGAGAAGGTCCAAGAGCTTTGGAGGAGGTCCGAGGCTCAAGGAAGGAGGTCCAAAGAGCTGCTCGGTTGAGCTGGGGAGTGGAAATGAGGAAAAAGTGAGAGAGAAAGGGCTACCCAAGCTATATATAGCTGGAGCCATGGAGTTTTCCCCAGGCACGGGTGTTCATGAGTTGGTGAAAAGGACAAAGGAAGCAGGCAGAGGATGTGACAAAAGTATGGCACTGGTGCTGCAAAAAGTGGTAGCATTTAATGTGATACAACATGCATTAAATATGGGGAAGACTTCCTTTGCACAAGGACATAGTCAAAGGATAAAGAAACCTGGGCGTGACCGCCAAGTGGGACTAGTCAAGACCTGAAGGGGAGGTCCTACGGAGGCCTTGAGGAGGTTCGTAGAGGACAAGGGGAGGTCCTCACCCACTGGGAGGTCCAGGCACACAGCTAAGAGGAGGTCCTGATGGTTGGATCTCCGAAAGGGAGGTCCAACGGCCAAGATCAAGTGCAAAGGAGAGGTCTGGATGGGTAGGATCTCCAAAGGGGAGGTCCTAACGGTCAGATCTAAATAAGGGGAGGTCTGAGCGCCAAATCTACAAAGGAGGAGGTCTGGACGACTAAGATCTCCAAAGGGGAGGTCTTAACGGCCAGATCGAGGTCTGGACGGTTAAGATTTCCAAAGGGGAGGTCTTAACGGCCAGATCTACAAAGGAGGAGGTCTGGACAGTTAAGATCTCCAACGGGGAGGTCTTAACGGCCAGATCTACAAAGGAGGAGGTCTGGATGGTTAAGATCTCCAAAGGGGAGGTCTTAACGGACAGATCTTCAAAGGAGGAGGTATGGATGGTTAAGATCTCCAAAGGGGAGGTCTTAACAGCCAGATCTACAAAGGAGGAGGTCTGGACAGTTAAGATCTACAAAGGAGGAGGTCTGGACAGTTAAGATCTTCAAAGGAGGAGGTCTGGACAGTTAAGATCTACAAAGGAGGAGGTCTGGACGGTTAAGATCTTCAAAGGAGGAGGTCTGGACGGTTAAGATCTCCAAAGGGGAGGTCTTAACGGCCAGATCTATAAAGGAGGAGGTCTGGACGGTTAAGATCTCCAAACGGGAGGTCTTAACGGCCAGATCTTCAAAGGAGGAGGTCTGGAGGTGAGCGATAGCGAGATAAGAAGCGGGAGAAGCGGGAGCCGTAGGATTTCCATCGGATGGGTCAAGGCGATTGGGCCGTTCAGACCGAGTGAATGCCCCAACAGATCGGGGCCGTCCCATACGGATCAGACGGTTCTAGAGGAGTGGGACATTCGGACCATCCGAACGTCTCACCAAGATCAAACCGTCCAACGCAAATCGAACAGTACACAAGCGATAGAGGTCTGGATCAAGTGAAAAGCTCGAACGAATGCGCGGAAGGTTCAAATAAATAAGGAGGAGGTCCTAGAGGACATGGGGAGGTCCTAAAGGACACGGGGAGGTCCAAATAGACAAGGAGGAGGTCCTAGAGGACATGGGGAGGTTCTGAAGGACACGGGGAGGTCCAAATAAGTTTTAAGATGGTTCTAGGAGCACGGGGAGGTCCAATCATAGGTTTAAAGAGGTCCTGAGAAATGGTAACACCACAAGGTGGGGTGGTACTACCGTTATCAGGTGGTTCCGACTGTCACGAGGTGGTAAGGAAATTCCAGAACAGATGTTTATGGACCCTCGATTTTCCCGAGGGGCGGTATTACCACGATTTGTGCAGCGGTAGTACCATGTGGCGGTAATACTGGATTGATGCGGTATGGGTTTTCCAGAAGGAAAACATGTTAGAGATCAAGAGCGAGGAGAAGTCCAAGGGAACCTAGAGAGGTTCCGACCAAACAGAGAATGGGTTCTAAAGAACAGTAGGGAGGTTTAGACCTAGGGAGGTACAATCATTTGGGGAGGGGTCTAAAGCTAAGGAGGTCTGGTCCAGAGAAGGACAAAACATGGACAGAAAAGGGGAAGATCACCAAAACCTCAACAAACTCAACAAACCACCGAGGAATTTTAGTTGATGTTTGAGTTAATCAATTTAAATCCATTATGAAATTTCAAGTTAAGCTTTGAATTCTCATCAAAACAAAATGGTTCTTTTTATTGTGAAATCTTCAAAAAGGCTCTGACAATCAGGGTGTCACATGTTGAGAGTGGCATGTTTAAGGTAGAACCCCCTAAGCCATCTAAGATAGTTTTTAGATCTGTAGGTTTTGCCCAAACCCCTTCTAGCAAGACAGATACTTCTATCTCAGCAAATTAGACCTCTCAAAAGGTCAAGTATGACTGCACTTTCTGCAAGAAGGATGGCCACATAGTTGAGTTCTGCTTCCGTAGAGCTAAAAGTGAGATGAAGGAGGGAGTGCTTGCTTTGAAGTCCGTTAGAGGAGTTCCTTCACCTACGACAGTCTTTAGAGCCAGGCAGCCTGTCTTTCCTGGAAGACATAGGTCTAGGTTTGAGGATGACTTCTTTGACTCTTTTGGTGGCTCTAGGCAGCGTTTTGGGTTAGGATATCGTGAGGAGAAACCACGGGTAGCATCTAGACAGGGGGAGTACCGATCTTTTGGTAGGTCGATTCGGAGAGGTCTAGGTGTTGCTCATGTGCATTCTTATGATTATTCCACTAACCATGTTATTGCTGCTTCTTCTGCTGTTCCTAAGCATCGTGTGGCTTAGTACTGGATTCCCAAGTCTTTTATCACTAACCCCAGTACTAAGGCACAGATGTTCCTTGCTTATGCCCTGTAGGTCCGTCGTGCGAGGAAGGAGGACATATGGCTTGTTGACTCTGGGTGTTCTCGACACATGACTGGAGATTCTAGATGGTTCTCCTCCCTCACACGCGCATCCGACAACGGGTTGATCAATTTTGGGGGTGCTTCTACTGAGACCGTGACAACCAAGGGCACAACGTGTAACATCCCAAATCTGGGTGTGTGTTTCAAATGTAAGAAAATGAGTAGAAATCAAAAACTTTTCTTGCATCTTGAAGTTTTTGAACTTTTCTGTAATTCTTGTAAAGGAATTGTAGAATTCAAAAACTTAAATCTCTAATTGACTAAAGTCATCACCACCTTGTGAGAATCTTGTGTTCAACCCCTGGAAATATTTTTCCTTGGTTTTAGGCCTGCTGTGTGACTCCTCTGAAAAATTTCATAATTTTTAGAAATTATTTGAGAATTTTTAAGAGGCAGTCAACTCAGTTTGACTCTTGGTCAAACCCTAGAACAAGCCTTGATGAATTTCTGGAGAAAAATGTTGTGCATAAAAACCTCTAAAAAATTTACACAAGGTTTATCCTGGAGTGAGGAACCTCTAGTCCAAATTTCAGAATTTTTGGAGTTAGTTTGCTATCTCTAAAAATCCCTCAAAGATTTCAGCTCTAATTCTAAACCCCAGTCAAACCCTAGTCAACCTTTTCAATTGGGTTCAAGTCTGACTCGAACCCAACTCCTTTCTTGGTCCAGCCCAACCCACTAAATGGACCGGGTGCGTTTAAGTGGTGCGGTGGGTCTCAGCCGTTGGATCTCGTTTTAACGATCGGGATCTAGTGGAACGTTCGGACCCCCCGAGATTCATTTTGATCGTGGCCGTCCATCCTTGATCAGGCCGCCAAGATTGTTTTCATCAGGGCCATCCATTTTCTAATCCTACCGTCAGTAGCTTGAGCCCGTACCCTTTTGGGTTAGGCTCAACCCACTTGTCCCTGTTCCGGCCCGAGCCACTTCTTTGCTATCGCTGACTGGTGGGGCCCGTGCCACCCTGTTGGTCGTCTCCTTCCTCTTGCCCATGCACCATGCGTGAGCAAAGGGAGGGGCGCAGCGCCTTGTCACCTCTCAACGGCTCTTTGCCGCTAAGCATTAAATGCGCGTCAGTGGGTTGCCCTCTAAGTCGTGGTCGCCCTGCCACCCATCTCCTCAGCTCGTACATGATAGAGCTGTGAACCAAGCCGTGGGCTAAGCTCACCATGGAGCTTAACCCTAGCTTAACCCGTGCCCCTCTGGCTATAAAAAGCCCTTGAGCTCCTCCTTTTCTTTCTTTAAACACCCCTCTTGCTTAACCTAGCTTCCTCTGTGCTTGGTTGAGCTCAATTCACAAAATCCCCAAAACCACCATTGTCGGCCGACAAGCAAGCTTTGTCGGCACAGTGCTCCAGTGGTTCTTCTTCAAATCTTTTCATGTCCTTTTGAGCCTCTTATCATCTTAAGCAAATCCCCTAACTTAATTTTGTTTGACATTCACAGAGATTGTCAAAGTTGGGGTTTGTTCAAATTCGGCCGAAGTTTAACCTTTTCTTCCTCAAGTCTGGTAAGTGGCTCCTTTCTTCAATTCTTTGCTCATGGACCTTCCTTGAGCATTAATGGAGCTAACCCGATGACCCAGTGATGTTATTTTTGCTCAAGCCGTCACCTCCACTTCATCTTCTTCAAGGCCGGCAAGCTTCTTCGTCGCCGGAGCTTCTTCGGCCGCCTCCTTGCCTCTCCTGTGCTAAGGTAGCTCCCTAATAGTCCCTAGAAGCTTGGGCACCTGCTTCTTTTAACTGCTGCGGAGCTTTTTGCCGTTTTCGGTTTCGGCCATGTATAGCGCCGTCGTTCTTCTCTGGCTAGCCGCCGATGTGGTCCTCCTCCGTGGTCGCCACCGCCACCGTCCGATTCTTGATCAACAGCTGAGATTGCATGAACGTTCAGACCATCCGAACGTTGCTTCGCTCTCAGCTGCTCATCGCGAGATCGACGGCCCACGTTCGTTTGAACGTTCGGACCGTCCGAAGGTTCGATCAACGAGGACCGTTGGATCTAGATCCAACGGTTTCATTTGCATCTTGTGCGCGCGTGGCTGTGCGCTTTGGTTCGCATGGGCCGTGCGATTCAAGATCAACGGCCCACGTTTTTCCGTGTTGAATTGGTTTAAGAATTTCCCGAGAGCATTTATTTGTGAACTAAAAAAGGTATTAAACTTCAAAATTTCATAACTAATTCGTTTTAGCTCCGTCTGAGTTGATTCAAATTTTGTTAGCTCTAGTTTGAACTAGGCTTTAATCTAAAAATGGTTGGAGGCTTGGTTCGGCTCCATAAAATGTGTTGGTAAATTTGTTTAGGATTAGGCTTTATTTGTTGCTCTAAAAATGCATTTAACTTGAAAATTGCATAAGTATTTCTCTGTAGATCCTTTTTGAGTGAAACCAAGTTTGTTGGCTTCCTCTGTTAGTGTGCTTAATTTTAGAATAGGATTTAGGCATACTACTGTTTTTAAAGCTCTTGTGGTTGCAATTGTTTTATGCTCTTTTGCATGTCTTTGAAAAATCATAGAAAATGCATCCTAGCTCCAAATGAGGTGAATCAAATTGTGTTGTTCATCTCATGAGGTGCTTTGCTTACCATAAAAATTTCAGGTGCAACACCTCTTTGAAAAAGTGTGCTAAAGAATTTAATTCGGATGAACAGTAACCGATTTGAATTTTTCAGCATTTTTCCAGTCGGCTGAAATTGTTTTGGCCATAACTTTAGCATCAAGTAGCCAATTCGATTGATTATTGTTGCTAAATTCCTTAAAAATCATGCTCTACCTTCTGTGTAAATTTCATGGATTTTGGTTGACTTTGGTTTTTGAGTCTATTCGGTGTTCTTCGTTCTTATCGGTTCTTTTCGTTCTTTTCGATTAGGTGCCAACGAGTTCGTTGATTGCGAAAGTGTTCCTCTGCAGAAAACTGAGCATCTCCAATAAGGCAAGCAGTTTGATCATAATTATCCCATTACTTTTAAAGTCTAATACTTTGTTTACAAATTGTATGTATGCATGCTTTTATGTCAAAGTTTATTTTCCCGATTAGAGGTAGTTATCCCTATTGTATGGTTGCCCTTAAATTATTATCCCTTGCCACTAAACATAAGGTATTAATCTCGCCGGTGAATTAGAGCCCGGTGGTTGAATTATGCTCTTTTATTGTCTTTACGGTGTCATGCTTAGAAATGCTTAGCTACCGGTAGAATTGGGCAGTTGTCGACTTAGTTGATGACCTTGATCACACAAAATTATTATTATCATTATGCTCAGCACCTTGTGCTTTGTTACTTTGTAAAGTCAAAAACTGAAACTGAAAATGGAATGTTTGACTTGGGCACAATGGTTGATGGTGTGACTGGAATGGTGCCCGGATCAACAAGGACTGAGTTACTTGTGTCACTAAGCCAAGTGATTATTGTGTGCTAACCACACGAGGGGGATATGGGACCTCTCTTGACTTAGTACTTTGGCGTGTGTTAGCTCCGAGTCGCAGGAGGTTGTGTGTGTGTGTGTGGTGTTGAAAAAGAAACTTGTGGTTATGTGTTGGGTGAGCGGGAGTGGAATCCTATTTAGGTTCTCCACACCGAAGGGCATTGTAGATGTCTGGGAGCTTTACCCTATAGTGGTAGTTGACTTTTGGCTTTACAATGGCGACTCGTAGTTAATGCACAATATTAGAAATGTCTCGTAGGACTTAGCCGTGCCGGCATAGCTTCGGAAGTGTGCTTAATCATGTGGCAAAAAGGTGGTCTGACGTGTGGGTACATTAGTACACCCCTGCAGGGTTCAAACTATTCGAATAGCCTCGTCCTAGGTTATGGACATGCTTGGTAAGGTCGTGCAAGAACTAGACTATAACATTTAATTAAAACTTGATGTGGGTGGTATGAATGGGGAATTCATGCTATTGTTGTGGTGGCTATTGGGTTAGCCACTTCCAGGATGTCTTGTTATTATTGTTACATGTTGTTTCGTTGTTTTTGTCAAATAAAAACAGATTGTAAATCTTCTTTAAATCTATTACATTATTGCAAATGAAAACTTGCTTTATGCTGAAAATGAGTCTAGAGCCTCCTCCACTTAAATAAGCTTGCATGTAGCTATGTATAGGCTGTTACACTACACATAAGTCTTGCGAGTACATTTTTGTACTCATTTGCTTTGCTTAACTAAATGTTGCAGAGGAGGAAGTCGATCCCCAAGGATCCACTTTTGTGTTGTCTTGGTAGGTTTGACGACTAGGTTGGCGGCCTGTTGGTTGCCTTGTGGGTTAAAGGCACACTAATTGGCTCTTGTTTATCCCCATCTTATGGCTTTTGCTTCCACTGTTTATTTATCTCTTTAGCTGTTATTTGGCCGGTCGACCCCTTTGTAATAACTCTATATTGTATGTCTTTTGATTTGCTTAGTTGTGCTTCGGTTCTATGTGTGGAATGGAATTGATACATAATTTTGTAAAGGGGTATGTGTACTGCAAGTTCTTGGGTAGTACATTTATCTCGAGGCACGGGATATTTTGTTTGCGATGCTAGGACCAAGTGGATGGTTAAGCATTACAAGCCGAATTTTTCGGGTCCTCACACAGCGCGCGTCAACAACAACTTCATGCTTAAGGATGTCGCTTTGGTAAGTAAGCTGAGGTATAATCTGCTATATGTTTCTCAGCTTCTTGATGAGGGTCTAGATGTGAGGTTTAAGAGTGGTGAGTGTAGAGTTCTAGACTCCTCGGGTGAGCTTGTCTTTGAGATCTCCAGGTTTGAGAGGATCTTTAGTGCTAATTTCAGCATCTCTTCTGCTTCCAGCCCTAGGTGTCTTGTGGCTTCTGATTCTCATGATTTAGTGTTGTGGCATCGAAGGCTTGGACACATAGGTTTTGACCATTTGACCAGGATTAGTAGCAAGGACTTGATTAGAGGTTTGCCCAGACTTAAGACTGTTAGAGACCTTGTGTGCACTCCCTGTAGACATGATAAGATGGTTTCTACTTCTCATCCACCTCTTACTTTAGTGATGACCGATGGACCTGGTTAGCTCTTGCACTTAGACACTGTTGGCCGTTCTAGAGTTCAGTCTGTAGGAGGGAAGTGGTATGTGCTCGTTATTGTGGATGATTTCTCTAGATATTCATGGGTATATTTTCTGGTTTCTAAGGATGAAGCTTTTGGCTATTTTAGGGAGTTGGTCCTTAGACTTGCTGTTGACCTCCCTGGAGCATTGAGAACCATTAGGAGTGACAATGGCATAGAATTCAAGAACTCTTCTTTTGCCACATTCTGCACTGAGAGAGGACTTGAGCACCAGTTCTCCTCACCTAGAGTTCCCCATCAGAATGGGGTTGTAGAAAGGAAGAACACGACCCTGTAGAGATGGCTAGGACCATGCTAGATGAGCATAACACACCTAGGAGGTTTTGGGTTGAGGCGATTTCTACTGCTTGTTATGTGTCTAATAGGGTGTTCTTGAGATCTGTCATAGGCAAGACTTCCTTTGAGCTTAGATTTTGTCATAGGCCTAAAGTCTCTCATTTCAAGATTTCTGGTTGCAAGTGCTTCATTCTTAAACATGGCAACTTGGATAAATTTGAATCTAGATGTTATGATGGCGTTTTCCTTGGATATCCTGCTCATTCTCGTGGCTATCGTGTATTTAATTTGGATACTAACAAAATTGTTGAGACTTGTGAAGTCACTTTTGATGAGGCTAGTCTTGGTATTAGACCCGATGGTGCAGGTACACAGGTCCTTGGTGATCGAGAGAGTACCTTCGTCGACGATGACTCTAAGGATGAGGACCCAATCCATCCTCTAGGCACTACTGAGATGTTCGGAGAGCCTACTTCTACTTCTCCATCTTTAGAAGAGCAGCCTCTTCCCACTTTCACCAGCGCTTCGAGTGGCTCTGCTCCTACCTCCACAACCCATGAGGTAGAGGCCACATCTGCACCAGGTCCTCCTCTTCATATTCAGCGACAACACCCACCTGAGTAGATAATTAGGGATCTCCATGAGAGATTTACTCGCTCCAGGTTTATCTCTCCAGATTCTCATGCACATTCTGCTTTTGTTGCGTCTTTTGAATCCCGAGATGTCACCCATGCTTTATCTGATTCTTCTTGGGTCAATACCATGCATGAAGAGCTTGAAAATTTTGAAAGAAACAAAGTCTGGACCTTAGTCGAACCTCCACCTAATCACAATGTAATTGGCACAAAATGGGTTTTCAAAAATAAGCAAAGTGAGGATGGGTCGATAGTTCGGAACAAGGCTAGGCTTGTAGCTCAAGGTTATTCCCAGGTAGAAGGCTTAGACTTTGAAGAGACCTTTGCTCCTATAGCTAGATTAGAAGCCATTCGCATTTTGCTAGCGTTCGCGACATCTAAGGGTTTTAAGCTTTTTCAAATGGATGTCAAGAGTGCTTTCCTTAATGGTTTCATAGAAGAAGATGTCTATGTCAAGCAACCCCCTGGTTTTGAAAATCACAAGTTCCCAAACCATGTGTTTAAGCTCTCTAAAGCCTTGTATGGGTTGAAGCAAGCCCCTAGAGCTTGGTATGATAGGCTTAAGAGTTTCTTGCTTGAAAATGAGTTCAAAATGGGAATGGTAGATAAAACCTTGTTCACTCTCAGGCATGACAGTGACTTTTTATTGGTTTAGATTTATGTGGATGACAACATATTCAGTGGTTCTTCTCATGCTTTGGTTTCTAGATTTTCAGATTCTATGAGTAGGGAATTCGAAATGAGTATGATGGGCGAGCTGACTTTCTTCCTTGGTCTTCAAGTCAAGCAACTGAAAGAAGGTACCTTCATTCATCAAAGCAAGTACACAAAGGACCTTCTTTGTCGCTTCGACATGGGAAGCAGCAAGCCAATGTCAACTCCCATTGCTACCTCTACCGTGCTGGATCCTGATGAGGATGGAGAGCCCATGGACCAGAAGGAGTACCGCAGCATGATCGGCTCCCTCCCCTACCTCACGGTGTCGAGGCCGGACATACCGTTTGCTGTGTGTCTGTGCGCTCCATTTCAGGCTTCCCCTCGTGCCTCTCATCGTCAAGCAGTGCGTCGCATCTTCCGGTACCTCCAGAACACTCTTGATTTTGGACTCTAGTTTTCTTCTGATTCTGCTCTCTCCATTCGAGCTTTTTCTTATGCTGATTTTGTGGCGTGTAAAGTGGATAGGAAGAGTACTTCTGGCACTTGTTATTTCTTAGACACCTCTCTTATCTCTTGGTCTTCTAGGAAACAGTCCTCTGTTGCACAGTCCACTGTCAAGGCCGAGTATGTAGCTACAGCCAGTAGTTGCTCTCAGGTTCTCTGGATCTTATCTACTCTGCGGGACTATGGGTTGTTTTTGGATAGTGTTCGTCTCTTCTGTGATTACAGTAGTGCCATAAATATTGCCAAAAACCCAGTGCAACACTCTAGGACCAAACACACTGACATTAGATATCATTTCCTTAGAGACCATGTAGAGAAGGATGATGTTGTGCTTCACTTTGTAGTTTGAACAGCAGGTTGCGGATATTTTCACTAAGGCTCTTGATTCTTCTCGTTTTGCGTCTTTGCGGGGAGAGTTGAGGGTTGTTAGTCCTTTTGGCCTGTTTTGAGGGGGAGTTGGATTTTTTTTCTGACCTTTTTGATCTTTTTAAGCTGTTTGAGTTTTTCTTTTGCATTCATTGTATCATATTGCATACACGTGAAAAACACAAAACGATGCATTGTAATATAAGCTTTTTGTTTATCTTTTAATTGATGAAGCTTTGCTTATTACCCTTTTGAGCTTTAGTATTTCAATTCTTGCTCAATGCCATGTCTAGTTCTTTGATTTGCTAGAATTATCATGCTTTCACATGTGTAGCTAAGTCTTTGCTAATTGAGCTAGAACTTTAAGACAACTTGAACTAAAAACTGCAATTTGTGGATCTTTTAGTTAGTTACGCAATTAGTGCTCCTTTTGTGACATTG
Organism: Phyllostachys edulis; assembly: GCA_036346405.1. Lineage (NCBI taxonomy): Eukaryota > Viridiplantae > Streptophyta > Magnoliopsida > Poales > Poaceae > Phyllostachys > Phyllostachys edulis. The sequence goes on from CM070552.1 coordinate 15,951,791, forward strand.
GCCCTGTTAAAATTGCCTTGTTAGCTCTTGAATCTAATATTGATCATTACTTGAGCTTCTTGTCCATCTGAGAATCTAAAACTGCTCTTGTAAAAATGAAAAATCAAATTTTAAGATTGTCTTGTGTTTAAAATGTGCCAAACTACTCTCACGAGACTGCATGTCCAAGACATGAACTTGCAGATAGTTTGATGATCCAGACAATCTCATGGGGACTGCTTGTCAAAATGGACATGAACCTCAAGATTTGTCGCCCTAGTAGAAGCTTAGGAAGAGGTTGTGGATGGCTCCTAGTCCAGGATCTTCTTCACTAAGATATACCTTTTGGTCGAAGCTTAGGAAGAGTTTGTGGATGGCTCCTAGTCCAAGATCTTCTTCACTAAGATAGACCATTAATCAACTTCAAATTCATTGCAAATGAAAATTTTGTTGAAAAATGGGCATTTGAGCTAATTTGAGAAAAATGATTCAATTCAAGACTTGTTTGTCTCTTAAGGTGGTCTTTATTACTTTTTGATCTTACATTGACATTTTGACATGGCCATTACCATTTTAGGATCACTGTTGATGAACTTGCTATATTTGAAGCTTTGCTTAAATTGTTAAAAACTCATTACTTTATCTTGAGCCTTCTAGCTTAGCTTTGATATATATGTCTTAACATGATCTTGCTAGCACTACCAGGCTTGATAGGTAGTGAGTAATATTAGAAATGCTAGCTTGCTCTTTTAGGGAATCTCCAAAGCTTCATGTAATAAAATAAATAAAAAAATCAAAAAAAAATGAAGCCACTCCATTGCATTTCATGCACTCATTTTTGCATTTGTTATCTCTGGACGAGAGGAAGGTGTGATTCCTTGTTAACTCCATTGTCAAAGGGGGAGAAGATATAGCAAAAATGTCAAAAAGAGGGAGTTATTTGGAGAAAATGGGAAAATTTGAAATTTTCTGAAATCTGTGGATCATAGTGAGGGGGAGTATCTTATTTGCATTCTTTTGGTCTTATTGCCAATTCTGAACTTGATTTGCAATTCTTGGATCCTCACAATGATGAAAGGTCAAATTGAACAATTGTTCTTTCATATAGACCATAAGTGAGATTTTGAAATTTTCTGGAAATTGAAGCCTTCTTGCTTTCTTTTGCCATATCTCACTTGCCTATGCTATTCTGGAGCTAGCTTGGTCATTTCCATTGCTTTCTCTTGCATTTGAACCAAGTTGTGCCTTTGTGCGAAAATGTCGAGTTTTTTACTTTTCAAACCTCAAACTTTGCATTTTTGGGAAATTGCCAATATGTTCATTAAGGGGGAGATTGTGGATATCATGGGGATATGTGCATGATCTTAGGATGATGATACAATTCGCAATGGCATTGAAGGTTTGTCAAATCACGCGTTTTCGGCGAAGGTTAAAGGCTGTCAGAACTGGAACGGTCAGACCGGCGTGTTGCAAGCGGTCAGACCGGCCTGGTTCGGTCTGACCGGCCATTGTATGGCGGTCTGACTGGATTTGTGCTGTTCATCGTCCAAATTGTTGCGATAAGTCTTTCGTTAAGTCATGGACTTGGGCTTCAGTGCATATGTGTTGCATGATGCATATTTTCACTAACGTGGGTCAAGTTGTGAAGAACTTGTTCCCGGAATCGATTTCTTTGTCTATTGTTGTGTAGGACACTTGGAGGTCAACGACGGTCAACGGCGAAGATGATCGTGACTAAGCTTGGAGAGCTGAGGTTCAGAACGATCAAGGATGCCGGGTGAGATCATGTAACATCCCAAACAATGGTGTCTGTTTCAAATGTATGAAAATGAGGATAAATTAAAACTTTTGATGCCTCATGATGTCATTTGAAATTTCCTGGGAATTTTTCCCTAGGGTTTTCTATTTTCTAGGATCAATGTTTCTATTGATGGAAGCTTTAGTCCTTGAAAACTCCATAATCAAATCTTGTGATAATCCTTCGAAAATATTTTTTCCTAGCTTCTAGATCATCCTAGGAACCTCTCTGAAAATTTTCATAATTTTCAGATTTTATTTGCTATTTCTAAGAGGCTAGTCAAATCAGTTTGACTCTTGGTCAAAACCCTAGACTAGAAGCTTCTGAATTTTGTAGAGAGCAATGCATTGCATGAAAATTCGTAGAAAAATTATACAAGGTTTTTCTCTAATCCAGCAAGCTTCCACAAAAATTTCAAGATTTGTGGAGCTTCGGAGCTATCTCTAAAAATTCCCCTAATCACCTCAGCCATATTTCCCTAAATCAGTTTTCACTGTTGGACTGACTCGAGCCAGACTCAAGTCCGACCCGAGCCGACTTGGCTCGACTGAGTCACCTAACCCGCACCTCACGTAAACCGTCCAATCGTGCATCAACGGCTCTGATCGCATACCGCTTCAGCCAGGTATGAAAATCCTCGCACGTTGACGACCGTTTGATCTCGATCCAACGGCCTGCGCCGACCCTCTTCACTTGATCTCTCGTGCGCCGCTGAGTCACCGACGTCGTGGGCTCACCGATCAGCTGCGTCTTCCACCTCTGGCGCCCGCGCAGAAGCCTCGCGCCACGCGGCTGAGCCGCTCTGCCTTGCTCCGTCCGCGCCCAACAATGGCGTCAATCCACCACCCCGATCGGCCACCCCTGGGGCTTCGCCAGTTCACGCCGCCTCCGCTCTGTCTACAACCCAAGGATAATACCCCCGCTCTCGCCCGTTGGAGGTCATTCCTCCTCTCGGTGGCTGAGGAGGGAGACGCTTGTTCGAGCTGCTCTCTTGGGTGAGCTTCAATCCTTTATGTTCCTCTCCGACTACATTCCTCGCCTCACTCATCTGAGCTAATGCGAGCACTTGTCTTCTTGTGTAGCCCGAGGAGACGAGGCGCGCCCCCATCTTCTCCGGAGCACGTCTAGAGCATGCACCCGATGCCGCCGCGGTGTGATATTTTGCCCCGGTGAGCCATTCTCCCGTCTTAGTGCATCATCTCATGCTCTAGAACACCCAAATGATTTCCCTCAACCAATTTTAACTTTCGGTCACAGGAATCGTTGGAATCGAGCTTTTCCCCATTTTCGTCCGCAAGAGGCATTTTCTTCCCGACGATGGCACGGTGAGTCCCGGTTCAATTCCCCGCTTGTACACCATCTGTGGACCCCACTTATACACTCCCTACCTTCCTTTCCCTTCCTCTGTCCTCAGGTTGAGCTCTCCTCGGTGAAGTGCCGCCGCCGCCTCGATTTCTCGTCGCCGGCTCAACTCCGACCACCCCTGTCCTTCCGCATCACTCAGGTAGCATCCCTGAGCCTCCCTTTTTCTCTTGCGCACGTTGAATCACCTCGGGCGCCATCACATTGCTCATTGGCTTGTAGCTCGAGCACCACCGCCGCCTTAGCTCGCCGCGCCGCCGCGTCGGACCACTGCAGGCCTCGCCGCTGGTGCCGTCGGGTGCGCGAGGATGTGGGCTATCCATTTTGAGCATTCACCCGTGCCGCCGTGCTCTGGTTCACTGGCGTTTCGCCTGGGAGACTCGCGGCCGAGCACGCCCGACGTGGCAGCTTCGGACAGACCCTGTAGCGCCATTAGGGCTTAATCAATGATTAGCTTTTAAATCTTGATCTTTGTCAAAAAAGCGGGATTAGCCGTGTTAAGTAGTAACTAGCAGTGGATGACAGGTGGGCCCGAACCACTTTTGTGCACTGTGCACAGAGCTCATAGACCGGTGGACCACGTTCACGAGTATGAGTCTATGACGCGCGGACCCCACCTGTTAGTTCGGTTAATCCATAGGTTAATTAGAAAAGGGCACTATTCAGAGGACCCACGGGTCAGTGACCGTGGCTAGGTTAGGCTGAGTATAAAAAGTATTTTATGTTTATATGAAATCCGAAATGCTTTATTTATAAACTGAAAATTGGTTAAACTTCAAAATTGCATAAGTAATTCATTTTGGCTCCAAAATTGATGATTCAAATTTTGTTGGTTTCCTTCTTAAATGCTTTAATATAAAAATGGGTTGAATCATGTTACTGTTATAGAAAACACTTTTAGCAAAATTACTTTAGGATTAGTAATATTGTTGCACTACAAATTGCTTTAACTTCAAAAATGCATAAGTATTTCTCTGTAACTCCAAATTGAGTAAACTCAACTTTGTTGGAATCCTCTGTTAGTTTAGTTTATTGTAGAATAGGTTTTGAGCATGTTACTATTACTAAAAATCTCATCTTACAAATGTTTTGTACATTACTTTCAAGACTTTGAAAAATCATAGAAAATTTATCTTAGCTCCAAATGAGGTGAATCAAATTCCATTGTTCATCTCATGTGGTGCTCTGTCTACCATAAAAATTTCATGTACACCACCTTTCTAGAAATTTGCACCAAATATTTAATTCGTATGAACAGTAACATATAGCAATTTATTTGGATTTTCTGGAAAACTGACTTTCAAACTGTCATAACTTTTGCATAGAGAATCCAAATCAATTAATTCTTGTTGATCAATTCACCTAAAATCATGATCTACCTTATGTGAATTTTTCATGATTTTTTGATGATTTTGAATTTTTGGGTCTTTTCGGTATTATTCGTTCTTATTGTGCTCTCGATTCTTTCGGTAGGTTCTGACGATTCTATTGTATACGAGAGTGATCCTCTGCAGCAAGAAAGTCATCCCCAGCAAGGCAAGTAGTTTGATCATAAATATCCCATTACCTTCAAAGTCTAATACTTTGTTTACAAATTGTATGTATGCATGCTTTTGTGTCAAAGTTTATTTTCCCGATTAGAGGTAGTTATTCCTATTTCATGGTTGCCCTTAAAATTGTTCATCCCCTGCCACTACACATAAGGTATTAATCTCGCTGGTGAATTAGAGCCCGGTGGTTGAATTATGCTCTTTTATTGTCTTTATGGTGTCATGCTTAGAAATGCTTAGCTACCGGTAGAATTGGGCAGTTATCGACTTAGTCGATAACTTTGATCACACAAAATTATTATTACCGTTATTCTCAGCACTTTGTGCTTTGTTACTTTGTAAAGTCAAAAACTGAAATTGAAAATGAAATGTTTGAGACTTGGGCATAATGGTTGATGGTGTGATCTTATGGTGTGACTGGAATGGTGCCCAAGTCAATCAAGGACCAAGTTACTTGCGCCACCATACCGAGCAATTTGCGTGCTAACCACATGAGAGGGATATGGGACCTCCGTTGACTTAGTACTTTGGCGTGTGTTAGCTCTGGGTCGCAGGAGGTTGTGTTGTGTTGAAAAAGGATTTATTCCATGTGTGTGTTGAGCGTGACGGGATAGGTTTTGGTATTAAGTCCAAGTTCCCTACCCCGAGGAGCAACGGTAAGTTCTCTCTCTACCGTTGACTCCGTCACAGCGTATGGGGGTTTCTATTTCCATACAGGGGACTCGTAGTTAATACACAATATTGGAAACGTCTCGTAGGACTTAGCTCTGCCGGCATACCTTCGGAAGTGTGCTTTATCGCGTGGCAAAAGGAGCGGTCTAACATGTGGGTACATTGGTACACCCCTGTAGGGTATAATCTATTCGAATAGCCTCGTCCTAGGTTATGGACACGCTTGGATACGCCCCGTGAGAACTAGACTATAACATTTAATTAAAACTTGATGTGGGTGGTATGAATGGGGAATTCGTGCTATTGTTGTGGTGGCTATTGGGTTAGCCACTTCTAGGATGTCTGGTTATTATTATTGTTACTTGTATCTCACTGTTTTTGTCAAATAAAAACAGATTGTAAAACTGCTTTAAATCTATTACATTATTACAAATGAAAACTTGCTTTATGTTGAAAATGAGTCTAGAGCCTCCTCCACTTAAATAAGCTTGCATGTAGCTATGTATAGGCTGTTACACTACAAGTAAGTCTTGCGACTACAATTTTGTACTCATTTGCTATGCTTAACTGAATGTTGCAGAGGAGGAAGCTGATCCCCAAGGGATCCACTTTTGTGAGTTGTGCGACGGGTTTGACGACTAGGTTGGTGGCCCGGTTGGTTGCCTTGTGGGTTAAAGGCACACTAATTGGCTATTGTTTATCGCCATCTTATGGCTTTTGCTTCCGCTGTTTATTTAACTCTTTAGATGTTATTTGGCCGGTCGGCTCCTTTTGTAATAACTCTATTATGTATGTCTTTTGAATTGCTTAGTTGTACTTCGGTTCTATGTGTTGAATGGAATTGATGCATAATTTTTGTATGGGGTATGTGTACTGCAATTTTGAAAAGTACATATATGCCGAGAGTCGAGATATTTGATTTGCAATGCTAAAACCATCTTGATGGTTGTACCTATCTTAGGTTGCTCATCTTACCTTGTTCTTAATTGAGATTTGAAAAGTTGTTTCCTCTCATCTTTAATTCAAAAGATAGTTGTTACCATTTAAATTCGGTTTTGGTATTCAATGAGTGTTGAGAATATAAAGTGTTGGCTGTCTTTTAGTGAAGATTAGAAGCATTTGGAGTTGGAAAATTCAGGTTGAAGCTTAGATACAAAATCTAGACAACAAGTATAAGATTTGGACAGCAAGCACTTAGACCGTCGTTAGGGCTGTAAATGAGAGGATAATTCAACTAAAACTTGTGGGGTTTAAAAGGGTAAGATGTGATATTAGTTGGCTAGTGCCTAATACACCCTAGCTGGTTTTTACCATGATCCTTATACGCGATAGAACTTGAGTTGGGCTCTGAAATTTTCTTCTCAAACCGATTACTCGTTCATTCAATGCGAGTTAGTTGCGTCAAGAAGTTGAAACTTATGTCTTGTAAGTTTTGCGTTGGATCTTATGCTTTTTTGCAAATATTTGGAGTTCATTTCCTGCTGGTTATATGTTTGTAATTGGGTTAGGGTAATCTCTCATTTCCCTAGTCGATAGCTTTTCTATTGCTACCTTCCGCCTCTAGTCTTCGGGTTTTTGTTGTTAACCCACTTCTATGAAACAGGATGGCTGGAAGAACTCGCAGCAGCCAGGGTCAGCCAGCTGGTTTGGATGAGGAGCTCCTGCCTCCTCCGACCATGGCTAAGGTTCTCGCTCAGATTGAGCGAAACCGCATGGATCAGACAAGGATCCTTGAGGCAATTGCACGGAATACCTCCAATCTTTCCGGTGCCTCCAGATCAGGGGGAGGTGGTGGCCATCATCAGAGGGGAGGACTCTCGGAGTTCCTTCGCACGCAGCCACCTGCCTTCTCGCGGTCCAAAGATCCTCTCGACGCAGACGATTGGTTGCGTCTAGTCGAGCGGAAGCTCGATGTCGCTCAGTGCCAAGAACAAGAGAAGGCACTATTCGCCTCCCATCAACTAGAGGGGCAGCACTCTCATGGTGGGCAAAATTCCTCGCCATGCAGCCCGCAGGCTGAGCCATCACTTGGGAGGAGTTTCGTACTGCCTTCCGTCGGGCTCATGTTCCCGCCGGCGTGATGAAGCTTAAGAAGAAGGAGTTCTCGGCGCTCAAGCAAGGGCGCAGGACAGTAACTGAATACCTGCATGATTTCAACCATCTCTCTCGGTACGCCCCTGAGGACGTGCCCACTGATGATGCCAAGCAGGAGAAGTTCATGGATGGCTTGTTTGAGGAGCTTCAGGACAAGCCATCTATCATCGACTTCCCTGACTTTCAGACATTGGTCGACAAGGCTATTGTCACCGAGCACAAGGGAAGAGCGCTAGGCGATTCTCGCAAGCGCAAGTGGGAAGCCCAAAAATTAGCAAGGGCCAATCTTCCTCGTTCTCGCATCGGGCAAGCCCCGGTGCCTCACTCTCAGGCTCCAGCACCACCGAGGCCACCGGCGTTTGTACCTCGCCCACCGCAGGCCGTGTCGCAACCACGTGCACCTGCGGGGCAGCAAGGAGGCCTCCGCAATCCGGCTGCTGAGGTCACTTGTTTCTTCTGCAACAACAAGGGGCACTATGCGAATCAATGCCCTAAGAAGACTGGAGCGGACCCTCGTCCTAATGGAGGACGACGGCAAGGAAATGGTCAAGATCAAAAGGCTACTCAGAAGACCCAGAATGTGGGCAACGGCCGAGTCAACCATATCTCAGCCGAGGAGGCACAGGAGGCACCCGACGTCTTGTTGGGTACGCTTCTTGTCAACTACCAACCTGCTACCATTTTATTCGATTCCGGAGCTTCTCATTCTTTTATATCAAAGTCTTTTGCTGCACTTAGTGATCTTCAAATTGTTCCTATGCATGTTCCTTTGATTATTCATTCTCTGGGGTCGGAAATGAGAGCTGAAAATGAATATCGGGATGTTTCTATTGAGATTGGAGGAGTGGCATTTTTGGCAAATCTTATCCTCCTCAATTCAGCTAGTTTGGATGTGATACTTGGCACGGATTGGCTATCCCAACACTTGGGACAAATCGATTGTGCTAAGAAATTCATCTCCCTCACAAGTCCCTCCGGTGAGCAAGTTGGAATTTCTCCGAAGCTGCAAGAACTGCATCTTTGTGCACTTGAAGCGAAGCCGGCTATGGAGATTCATGAAGTCCTAGTAGTGTGTGACTTTGTGTGGATGTGTTTCTCGAAGAATTGTCTAGAATGCCTCCAGTCAGGGATATTGAGTTTGTCATCGAGTTGCTGCCTGGTACCGCCCCGATTTCAAAGAGGCCGTATCGGATGCCTCCAAATGAATTGGAGGAGTTGAAGAAGCAGCTTGGTGAGCTTCAAGAGAAAGGTTTCATCCACCCAAGCTCATCACCGTGGGGCTATCCTGCAATCTTTGCGAAAAAGAAAGACAAGACTCTGTGTTTGTGCGTTGATTACCGTCCGTTGAATGCAGTGACGGTGAAGAACAAGTACCCGTTGTCTCGGATTGACGACCTTTTCGATCAATTGACTGAAGCTCGGGTATTCTCCAAAATTGATCTGAGATTGGGCTACCATCAAGTCCGAATCAGGCCTGAAGATATTCGAAGGCGGCTTTCTCTACTGCCACTGAATTTGAGTGTATGATCATGTCTTTCGCTTGCGAATGCTCTGCTCTTTTCATGAATCTTATGAATATGGTATTCATGGAGTATTTGGACAAGTTTGTGGTGGTCTTCATTGATGATATCCTCATCTACTCGAAGAATGATGAAGAGCATCTTCAACACTGAAGCTAGTGTTGGGAAAGCTAGCGAACATCAACTCTATGCGAAGTTCAGCAAGTGTGAGTTTTGGTTGAAGGAAGTGGCATTCTTGGGCCATGTTCTTTCAGCGGAAGGCATAGCCATGGATCCTAGCAAGGTTAGTGATGTGCTTTCATGGGGTCAGCCCAAGTCAGTAACTGACGTGAGGAGTTTTCTCGGTTTAGCGGGATACTATCATCGTTTTATTGAGAACTTCTCCAAGATTGCAAAGCTGATGACAGAATTACTCAAGAAGGACAAGAAGTATGTGTGGTCCACTGATTGTGAGAAGAGTTTTCACGAACTCAAGAAAAGATTAACCACAGCTCCAGTTCTTGTTCTTCCCGACGTCCATCGAAGCTTCGATATCTATTGCGATGCTTCTCGTCAAGGACTCGGTTGTGTTCTTATGCAAGAGGGCAAGGTAGTGGCTTATGCATCAAGGAAATTGAGGCCTCATGAACTCAATTATCTGACCCATGACTTGGAATTAGCTGCAGTGGTTCATGCACTGAAGATTTGGCGACATTACCTCATCGGTAATCGTTGCGAAGTGTATTCAGATCACAAAAGTTTGAAGTACTTGTTCACCCAACCGAATCTGAACCTTAGGAAAAGAAGGTGGTTGGAATTGATCAAAGATTATGATATGGGTCTCCAATACCATCCGGGCAAGGCTAATGTTGTTGCCGACGCACTCAGTCGGAAGGTTTATTGCAACACCGTGATGCTCAAGGAGCAGCAGCCCGCCCTTCATGAAGAATTTCAGCGGCTCAACCTGGGAGTGGTTGAGCAAGGTTTCCTCGCTGCCTTGGTTGTGCAACCAACCTTATAAGATCAGATCAAGGCTGCACAACAAACATATGAAGGTGTGAATCAGATCAAGCAGAATATCAAGAACGGAATAGCCAAGTGCTTCTCAGAAGATGACAATGGTGTTGCATGGTTCGGAAAGCGTCTTGTTGTTCCTAAGGACATGGAATTGCAGAATGTCATCTTCCGCGAGGCCCATGATTCTCCTTTGTCCATTCATCCCAGGGCCACAAAGATGTATCAAGATCTCCGTTAGAGGTTCTGGTGGACCCGAATGAAGCGAGAAATCGCAAAGTTTGTGGCCGAGTGTGACGTATGTCGTCGTGTGAAGGCCGAACATCAACGTCCAGTGGGTTTGCTACAACCCTTGCAAGTGCCTTAATGGAAGTGGGATTCTATCGGCATGGACTTCATCACCAGTCTATCCCGTACCTCAAAAGGGAAAGATGCCATATGGGTTATCATTGATCAGTTGACGAAAGTAGCCCATTTTCTACCAATGCGGGCTAAGATTTGTGTAGGTACTTTGGCGGACCTCTATATATCCCGCATTGTGAGTTTTCATGGTGTGCCCAAGACGATTGTTTCGGATCGTGGTTCACTCTTTACCTAACAGTTTTGGCATAGTTTGCAAGAGGCTGTGGGAACTCGTTTTTCTTTCAGCATAGCGTATCATCCTCAAACTGATGGCCAAACTGAGAGAGTGAATCAAGTATTGGAAGACATGCTCCGTTCTTGTGTTCTCTCCTACGGGAAGAATTGGGAGAAATGCTTGTCGTTCGCTGAATTCTCTTACAACAACAGCTTTCAAGCTAGTCTTGGCATGGCACCATTTGAGGCCTTATATGGGAGGAAGTGTGGAACCCAGTTGAATTGGTCAGAAACCGGTCAAAGACCATTCTTTGGCTCAGACTCGATTAATGAGGCCGAAAGTCAAGTTCGGTTGATTCGAGATCGATTACACATGGCTCAATCAAGACAAAAGAGTTATGCGGATCGTCGTCATCGCGAGTTGAGCTTCGAGCCTAATGACTTTGTTTATCTCAAAGTCTCTCCCCTGAAGGGCCATCAACGATTTGGCGTTAAAGGCAAACTAGCTCCTCGATATGTTGGGCCTTATCGCATCATTGAGAAGAAAGGAGCGGTTGCCTACAAGTTGGAATTGCTCGCTGCACTTGAAGGTGTACACGATGTCTTCCACATGTCCCAATTGAAGAAGTGCCTTCGCATTCCAACTGAGGAAGCTCCATTGGAAAGTCTCGATGTACAAGAAGACTTGACCTACAAAGAGCGTCCTTTTCGCATCCTTGAAGAAGCTGAACGAAGAACTAGAAATCGTGCTATCAAGTTCCTTAAAGTTTAGTGGACAAAATCATACCGAGGATGAAACAACTTGGGAGCGGGAGGATCGCCTGCGTGCGGACTACCCATCTTTCTTTTCTGAGTGATTGAAATCTCGGGATGAGATTCTTGTAAGGGGGGGGGGAGGTTTTGTAACATCCCAAACAATGGTGTGTGTTTTAAATGTATGAAAATGAGGATAAATTAAAACTTTTGATGCCTCATGATGTCATTTGAAATTTCCTGGGAATTTTTCCATAGGGTTTCCTATTTTCTAAGATCAATGTTTCTATTGATGGAAACTATAGTCCTTGAAAACTCCATAATCAAATCTTGTGATAATCCTTTGAAAATATTTTTTCCTAGCTTCTAGATCATCCTAGGAACCTCTCTGAAAATTTTCAGATTCTATTTGCTATTTTTAAGAGGCTAGTCAAATCAGTTTGACTCTTGGTCAAAACCCTAGACCAACAGCTTGTGAATTTTCTAGAGAGCAATGCACTGCATGAAAATTCCTAGAAAAATTGTACAAGGTTTTCCTCTGATCTAGCAAGCTTCCATAAAAATTTTAGGATTTTTGGAGCTTTGGAGCTATCTCTAAAAATTCCCCTAATCACCTCATCCATATTTCCCTAAATCAGTTTTCGCTGTTGGACTGACTCGCGCCAGACTCAAGTCCGACCCGAGCCGACTTGGCTCGACCGAGTCACCTAACCCGCACCTCACATAAACTGTCCGATCATGCATCAACGGCTCTGATCGCATACCGCTTCGGCCAAGTATGAAAATCCTCGCGCGTTGACGACCGTTTGATCTCGATCCAACGGCCCGCGCCGACCCTCTTCACTTGATCTCTCGCACGCCGCTGAGTCACTGACGTCGTGGGCCCCACCGGTCAGCTGCGTCTTCCACCTCTGGCACCCGCGCAGAAGCCTCGTGCCACGCGGCCGCACCGCTCTGCCTTGCTCCGTCCGCGCCCAGCAACGGTGTCAATCCACCGCCCCGATCGGCCACTCCTGGGGCTTCGCCAGTTCACGCCGCCTCCGCTCCGTCTGCAACCCGAGGATAATACCTCCGCTCTCGCCCGTTGGAGGTCATTCCTCCTCTTGGTGGCTGAGGAGGGAGACGCTTGTTCGAGCTGCTCTCTTGGGTGAGCCTCAATCCTTTATGTCCCTCTCTGACTACATTCCTCGCCTCACTCATCTGAGCTAATGCGAGCACTTGTCTTCTTGTGTAGCCCGAGGAGACGAGGCGCGCCCCCATCTTCTCCAGAGCGCATCCAGAGGGTGCACCCGACGACGCAGCCGTGTGATATTTCGCCCCGGTGAGCCATTCTCCTGTCTTAGTGCGTCATCTCATGCTCTAGAACACCCAAACGATTTCCCCCAACCAATTTTAACTTTCGGCCACAGGAATCGTCGGAATCGAGCTTTTCCCCATTTTCGGCCGCAAGAGCCATTTTATTCCCTCACGACGGCACGGTGAGTCCCGTTCAATTCCCCGCTTGTACACCATCTGTGGACCCCACTTATACACTCCCTACCTTCCTTTCCCTTCCTTTGTCCTCAGGTTGAGCTCTCCTCGGTGAAGTGCCGCCGCCGCCTCGGTTTCTCGTCGCTGGTTCAACTCCGACCACCCCTGTCCCTCCGCGTCACTCAGGTAGCATCCCTGAGCCTCCCTTTTTCTCATGCACGCGTTGAATCGCCTTGGGCGCCATCGCATTGCGCATTGGCTTGTAGCCCGAGCACCACAGCCGCCTTAGGTCGCCGCGCCGTCGCGTCGGACCACCGCAGGCCTCGCCGCTGGTTCCGTCGGGTGCGCGAGGATGCGGGCTATCCATTTTGAGCCTTCACTAGCACCGCCGTGCTCTGGTTACTTGATGAGCCACGGGAGACTCATGGTCGAGTCGCCTAAGCGTGGCGACTTGGACGACCCTGAGCACCATTAGGGCTTAATCAATGATTAGCTTTTAAATCTCGATCTTTTCCAGAAAAGCGGGATTAGCCACGTTAAGTAATAACTAGTAGTGGATGACAGGTGGGCCCGAACCACTTTTGTATGCTATGCACTGAGCTCATACACCGGTGGACCACGTTCACGAGTATGAGTCTACGACGCGCAGATCCCACCTGTCAGTTCGATTAATCCATAGGTTAATTAGAAAAGGGCACTATTCAGAGGACCCACGGGTCAGTGACTGTGGCTAGGTTAGGCTAAGTATAAAAAGTATTTTATGTTTATATGAAATCCGAAATGCTTTATTTGTGAACTAAAAATTGGTTAAACTTCAAAATTGCATAAGTAATTCATTTTGGCTCCAAAATTGATGATTCAAATTTTGTTAGTTTCCTTTTTAAATGTACTTTAATATAAAAATGGGTTGAATCGTGTGACTATTACAGAAAAAACTTTTAGCAAAATTACTTTAGGATTAGTAATATTGTTGCACTACAAATTGCTTTAACTACAAAAATGCATAAGTATTTCTCTGTAACTCCAAATTGAGTAAACTCAACTTTGTTGGAATCCTTTGTTAGTGTAGTTTATTGTAGAATAGGTTTTGAGCATGTTGCTGTTAAGAAAAATCTCATCTTACAAATGTTTTGTACACTACTTTCATGACTTTAAAAAATCATAGAAAATTCATCTTAGCTCCAAATGAGGTGAATCAAATTCCATTGTTCATCTCATGTGGTGCTATGCCTACCATAAAAATTTCATGTACACCACCTCTCTGGAAATTTGCAACAAAATATTTAATTTGGATGAACAGTAACAGATAGCAATTTATTTGGATTTTCTGGAAAACTGACTTCCAAACTGTCATAACTTTTGCATAGAGCATCCAAATCAATTAATTCTTGTTGCTAAATTCACCTAAAATCATGATCTACGTTATGTGAATTTTTAATGATTTTTGGATGAATTTGAATTTTTGGGTCTTTTCGGTATTATTCGTTCTTATTGTGCTCTTGATTCTTTCGGTAGGTTCCGACGATTCTATTGCATACGAGAATGATCCTCTACAGCAAGAAAGTCATCCCTAGCAAGGCAAGCAGTTTGATCATAAATATCCCATTACTTTCAAAGTCTAATACTTTGTTTACAAATTGTATGTATGCATGCTTTTGTGTCAAAGTTTATTTTCCCGATTAGAGGTAATTATTCCTATTGCATGGTTGCCCTTAAATTGTTAATCCCCTGCCACTAAACATAAGGTATTAATCTCGCCGGTGAATTAGAGCCTGGTGGTTGAATTATGCTCTTTTATTGTCTTTACGATGTCATGCTTAAAAATGCTTAACTACCGGTAGAATTGGGCGGTTATCGACTTCGTCGATAACTTTGATCACACAAAATTATTATTTTCATTATGCTCAGCACTTTGTGCTTTGTTACTTTGTAAAGTCAAAAACTGAAACTGAAAATGAAATGTTTGAGACTTGGGCACAATGGTTGATGGTGTGATCTTACGGTGTGATCTTATGGTGTGACTGGAATGGTGCCCAAGTCAATCAAGGACTGAGTTACTTGCACCACCGTACCAAGCAATTTGTGTGCTAACCACATGAGAGGGATATGGGACCTCTGTTGACTTAGTACTTTGGCGTGTGTTAGCTCCGGGTCGCAGGAGGTTGTGTTGTGTTGAAAAAGGATTTATTCCATGTGTGTGTTGGGCGTGACGGGATGGGTTTTGGTATTAAGTCCAAGTTCCCTGCCCCGAGGAGCAACGGTAAGTTCTCTCTCTGCCATTGACTCCGTCACAACGTATGGGGGTTTCTATTCCCATACGGGCGACTCGTAGTTAATACACAATATTGGAAACGTCTCGTAGGACTTAGCTCTGCCGGCATACCTTCGGAAGTGTGCTTTATCGCGTGGCAATAGGAGCGGTCTGACATGTGGGTACATTGGTACACCCCTGCAGGGTATAATCTATTCGAATAGCCTCGTCCTAGGTTATGGACACGCTTGGATACGCCCCGTGAGAACTAGACTATAACATTTAATTAAAACTTGATGTGGGTGGTATGAATGGGGAATTCATGCTATTGTTGTGGCGGCTATTGGGTTAGCCACTTCTAGGTTGTCTGGTTATTATTATTGTTACTTGTATCTCGCTGTTTTTGTCAAATAAAAACAGATTATAAAACTGCTTTAAATCTATTACATTATTGCAAATGAAAACTTGCTTTATGCTGAAAATGAGTCTAGAGCCTCCTCCACTTAAATAAGCTTGCATGTAGCTATGTATAGGCTATTACACTACACATAAGTCTTGCGAGTACATTTTTGTACTCATTCGCTATGATTAACTGAATGTTGCAGAGGAGGAAGCTGATCCCCAAGGGATCCACTTTTGTGAGCTGTGCGGCGGGTTTGACGACTAGGTTGGTGACCCGGTTGGTTGCCTTGTGGGTTAAAGGCACACTAATTGGCTATTGTTTATCACCATCTTATGGCTTTTGCTTCCACTGTTTATTTAACTCTTTAGATGTTATTTGGCCGGTCGGCCCCTTTTGTAATAACTCTATTATGTATGTCTTTTGAATTGCTTAGTTGTACTTTAGTTCTATGTGTTGAATGGAATTGATGCATAATTTTTGTATGGGGTATGTGTACTGCAATTCTGGGAAGTACATATACGCCGAGAGTCAAGATATTTGATTTGTAATGCTAGAACCATCTTGATGGTTGAGTATTACGTGTTAAATACCCCAGGGTCTCACAGGTCAATGGACTCAAGCATGGCGCAGAATGGACAATGGTGACCGAACAGGCAGTTCGGTGCGACTAATTGGATGAAGCGGTGTGGGGTTCGGTGCCAGTGCCATGGTGGTTTCGGCGGGAGACGAACGGGAGATACTTGCTGACATGATGAGAGCCGTTGATCAACCTACACGTGGCAAAGCAGACGATTGCTTCACCAAGATTGGACTCGGTCTTCGGAGAAGGATCGAGAATGGGTATTTTGGTAATTTTACCAAATACCACCTTGGTGACCTTTTGCGAACCCACGGCACAAGACGGTGCGTGGAGAAGCGGATTAGGTCAAGAAGAGATGAAGACGACGTTTTAAAATGCGTGCGTGTGTGACCCGTTTGTGTGTGGGCCTTAACGGGTGCCCATTAGGGTTAACTCTTCTAGAAGCTAAGCCTCCACTATAAATAGGGGTGGTTGTTTTCCAGCACCTTTAAGGACTTCATTTGTAAACCCTAGTTTTGGTTTTAGGGTCTTAGAGAGGAGAGTGGAGGTTTAGGGCGTTAGAGAGATGAGTTGAGTGAATGCTCATGGATTGAGCTCTTGTCCTCCATGGATGGAGTGGCTGTAAACTCTCTCAATCTCAAATCAATCTATGCATGATAATCCTGACAAAAACTGATTTTCAGCAGAACTTAACAGAGCTCTGATCCAAGTCACCACAGCAAGTCTATAGGACAAAATATTCAACATTAAGTACTGAGACAAGGTCTAACTTATTGTCAATGTGTTCATCATCAAATAACATGACCAAAAACCTCTTGATCTTACAATCTCCCCATTGATGACTACATTGACAATACTTTCAATAACAAGTAATGAAAGAGTGAAAGGAAGTGACAGAGAGTCAAAAACTGCCAAGCAAAGTGAACTACAGCTGAAAGACTTCCTTTAACACTAGAAAATCAAATTTGTGCAGAATTTGTGCAGATTTTCTCTCAGTTTTCTCCCCCTTTGGCAATGTGATCATCAAGAGAAAAAAGAGAAAGAGTAGGAAGAGTAAAAGTCCAGAAGCTTTGCAAGTCAATTTACTGGATTAGCCAAGCCAATTTGGTTGAGTAGAGCTAACAAGATCATATAAATGCATATGCCATATAGCAATATCCAGACAAGTATGTAACTATGATGAGTCAATTTTAATGTCATGACAAGCATTTCACACAGTGACTAAAAAGATTATAGGACCACAAAAGAAGTCACCAAAAAGTGAAAGCAAAACAAAGGAGACAAACTTTAAACTGGATGAGCTACAGCCTCATGAAACATCCTCTTGCTTTACTTTCAATTTTCATTTGCATGTGGCATGCTTGTAGCATACTTCTTTTCCAGGTGGCATGCTTGAAGCATACTTCTTTTGATTGAAGCACTTTTGTGCATTTTTTATTGCAAAGACACAAAAGCTGTGCATGGCATGCTTGAAGCACACGTTTTTCATGTGGGTACTGTTATGTACCCCCTTTTTTTATTTTGATACATAGCTATGTATGGCATGCTTGAAGCACACATCTTTTCATATTCTTTTGCTCAACCCTTTATCTTTTATGACATGCCAAATTGAGTGAGCAACAGAGGATTGAAATGAGAGACATTGTTGCTTCAAATCCAAGACTTAAAATAAGACTCACAAACAAGCTTATCATTTTCAATGACCAACACAAAGTGATACCAATAATCAAGCTAGTCAAAGATTTCAGCCATGTCAAGCTTTAGTTCTTTATGTAGCAAGTTTATTAAACCAGTCCAGATCAAGGCTACACAGCACATGAATAAATATGATAAAGGAAGCTCTACTACTCTTTTGATTTCAATGGCTGGGACTTAATGAATAATTAAAGCTTTTGAAATTTTGACAAGACAGCTCCCCCTCAAAATAAGCCCATAGGATGAACAACACCCAGTTCACTCCGCAAACGAACAAAACGAGAAGTATCTAGCAGCTTAGTGAGAATATCAGCAAACTGAAAATCAGTCTCAACAAAGTGGAGAACAATATCACCTTTTTCAACATGATCTCTAAGAAAGTGAAATCTGATATCAATGTGTTTGGTTCTAGAATGTTGCATTGGATTTTTAGCAATGTGAATAGCACTAGTGTTGTCACAATAAAGTGGAACAGTACCCAATTCTAAACCAAAATCTCTAAGAGTAGAAGAAATCCAAAGGGCTTGAGAGCAACTAGCAGCAGCAGCAACATACTCAGCTTCAGCAGTTGATTGAGCAACAGAAGATTGTTTTCGTGAAGACCAAGACACTAAAGATGTGCCTAAAAAGTGACATGTGCCAGATGTGTTTTTTCTATCAATCCTACACCCCGCAAAATCACTATCTGAATATGCACGCAAAGTAAGACAGGATGAAGATGCATAGAAAAGCCCAAATTCTAAAGTGGATTGGAGATACCTGAGAATTCTTTTCATAGCCTGTCGGTGAGATGCATGAGGTGAAGCTTGAAATCGAGCGCATAAGCATACAGTAAAGTGTATATTCGGCCTTGAAGCAGTCAAATAGAGTAGAGATCCAATCATACTCCTATATTCTTTTTGATCCACTGCCTCACCTTCTTCATCTGGGTCAAGAACAGTTGTTGATCCCATTGGTGTAGAGATGGGCTTACAGGTTGCCATGTCAAAACGCCTAAGCAAGTCTTTAGTATACTTGGTTTGATGAATGAAATTGCCTTGCTTGGTCTGTTTTACTTGCAATCCTAAGAAGTAAGTTAACTCCCCCATCATACTCATCTCGAACTCTCTGCTCATAGTATCTGAAAACTTGGAAACCAAAGCATGAGAGGAGCCCCCAAAGATGATATCATCCATATAAATCTGAACAAGTAATAGATCATTGCCATGTTTAAAAGTGAAAAGAGTTTTGTCTACCTTACCCATTTGAAAGTCATTTTTTAGCAAAAACAGCTTAAGCCTCTCATACCAGGCTTGAGGAGCTTGCTTCAAACCATACAAAGCTTTTGAGAGATTGTAGACATGATTAGGAAACTTAGGATTTTCAAAACCAGGTGGTTGCTTAACATAAACTTCTTCCTCAATGTAGCCATTTAGAAAAGCACTTTTAACATCCATTTGAAACAATTTCAATCCTTTAGATGCAGCAAAGGCTAAAAGAATTCTAATTGCTTCAAGTCTGGCTACAGGGGCAAAAGTTTCACCAAAATCAAGATCCTCCACCTGAGAAAATCCTTGAGCAACAAGTCTAGCCTTATTTCTAACAACAACACCATCCTCACTTTGTTTATTTTTAAAAACCCATTTAGTTCCAATTACATTATGTCCATGAGGAGGTTCAACTAAGGTCCAGACTTTGTTTCGCTCAAAGTTTTATAATTCTTCATGCATGGCATTGATCCAAGACTCATCAGATAAAGCGTGACTTACATCATTAGGCTCAAAAGAGGCAACAAAAGCAGAATGAGCATGTGAGTCAGGAGAAGTAAATTTAGAACGTGTTACCCTTTCAAGAATGTCACCAATCATCAGTTCTGGAGGATGAACTTGCTGAATTCTCAATGGTGCAGAAGATTCTGAACTAGCTTCAACATTTTGAACATCTTCTGATGGTGGCGCAACAACAGTAGTAGGAGCATGATCTTCAGTAGTTGATGGTATGGGAGAAAGATCATTACCTAAATCAAGATCATCTTCTACATCAAGAAATATGCTTTCAGACTCCCCACGAACTTGTGTACCGAA
Source organism: Phyllostachys edulis (assembly GCA_036346405.1). NCBI lineage: Eukaryota > Viridiplantae > Streptophyta > Magnoliopsida > Poales > Poaceae > Phyllostachys > Phyllostachys edulis. The sequence continues at coordinate 15,971,550 of CM070552.1, forward strand.
ATGTCGGGTTCTAGAACAGGACTCCACCTCATCGAAAGTAACCTCACAAGTCTCAATAATTTTGTTTGTTTCAAGATTAAGCACTCGATAGCCACGAGAGTGAAGAGGATATCCAAAAAAATACCATCACTTGATCTAGATTCAAATTTGTCCAGATTACCATGTTTAAGAATAAAACATTTGCAACCAAAAACTCTTCAAGTGAGAGACACTAGGCCTTTTGCCAAATCTCACTCATAAGGCGTCTTGTGCAAAGAGGCTCTCAAAAATACTGTTTGAGACATGACAAGCGCTTGAGATTGCCTCGCCCAATACTTCCTAGGAGTGGCATGTTCATCAAGCATGGTTCTTGCCATCTCAACCAAGGTTCTATTTTTCCTCTCAACTACACCATTCTGTTGAGGAACACGTGGAGAGGAAAATTGATGTTCCAAACCTTGTTCAGAGCAAAAGGAAGCAAATAAGGAATTCTTAAACTCAGTACCATTATCACTTCTTATTACTTTCACAACACCATTTAATTCGTTATTCAATCTGAGAAATAGATCCTTGAAATAACCAAAAGCTTCATCCTTAGACACCACAAAATACACCCAAGAGTACCTAGAGTAATCATCAACAATCACAAGAATATACCACTTACCACCAACAGATTGAACTCTTGAGGGACCTACCATGTCCATATGCAACAATTGTCCAGGGCCATCTGTGATGATTACAGAAATAGGAAAATGTGGAGCAGCAACCATCTTACCATGTCGATAGGGAGAACAAACCAAATCTTTCTCACTTTTCAATTTCGGCAGCCCCCTAATAAGATCAGTTCCACTAATTCGAACAAGATGATCAAAACCAATATGACCTAATCTACGGTGCCAAAAGAAAAGATCTCTGGATTCAGAAGCTACCAAACATCTAACATTAGGAGAAAAAGAATGATTGAAATCAGCTTTAAAAACTTTCCCTAAGCTAGAGATGTTAAAGACAAGATCACCAGAAGCATCTAAAACCCTACAAGCATGTTTCTTAAAGCTTACCTCAAGATTTTCTTCAATCAATTGTGAAACAAAAAGCATATTGTACTTCAATTTACTTACCAAGGCAACATCTTTGAGAATGAACTTGTCATTTACGCGCACAGTACCTTTTGCCATCACAATTCCAATTGAAGCATCCCCAAAAGTAATTAATTCATCACTGGATGCCTTAGTGAGGGAGGAAAACCATTTTGAATCACCTGTCATGTGCCTTGAACATCCTGAGTCTACTAACCATATGTTCCCCTTCCTCATTTGTTGTACCAAGATTTAAGAGAGTATCGGTCTCACAAGATCAAGTTAGTAAGACATGATTTAGGAACCCAATCTTTGTGACACACGACGAGTAGGATCAACAAAGACAATTCTGTTTTGAATATGCCTCCGGTCAGTTTGTGCAAAAACTCCTAAAACTGCAGCATTTTGTTTAGTGAAAGCAACAGGAGCTTGAAAAACCTTTCTTTGCCTATCTCTCTTTTCTTTCTTTGCTTTCCGAAAATAAAACTGAACCAAATGGCCTTCTTTACCACAGTAAGTGCACTGATAATTTTCTTGATATGAAATTTCAGTTTTTCTCTTTATAGTGCTTACTTTGGTAATAAGATCCTTTTCAAAACCAGCAGACTTGAACACAACATGTTTAGGTTCAGATTCAATTTCAAATTTTCCAGGTTCAAGAAGCTTAAGAACTTTGGGAGGATGATTCTTTGCATGAACAACAGAATTAAAACCTAGACCTTGTTTTTTAGAACTCACTCTTGATCTGTTTAGAATCATGTTCAGATTTTTCTTGCCAAAAGAAAACCTCTCCAAAGTATCCTTAAGATAATTATTCTCTCTAGCCAATTCAGGACAAATTGTGCACTTAACAACATCATTCAAAATTTCCTTAGAAGCAACAGATTGAGCCATCTTTTCCTTTTTAGCAAACTCACTTAATTGTTTAGTCAAAGCATCAATTTCGGTTGTGAGTTTGGGACAATTTGTGCAAGAAAGAGTCTCATGATAAAGCATTTGTTGTATAGAATCCTGAGATGACTTAAGTCTAACTTCTAGCAGTTCACAATTAGAGCAAGTCTTAATTTGAGCATTCACAGTACTTGTCTCTAAACAAGATGAACTAGACTTCAGTTTTTCAATCTCAATAGAAGCAAGTTTCAGCTTATCATCACATGAGTTATGCGCCATTTTTAACTCTTCAAATTCAGCATGAATTGATCTAGCAAGTTTTAATTCAGAATGCAAAACTTGACATGATTCACATGATTCATCATCAGGAATAGCAGCCTTAAGTCTATCAATTTCAGAATTCAAGCTATCAACAACAAGGTCATGTTTCTTTGCTTTCTTTTTGTATTTTTTAAGCTCATTTATCAATTTCAGCACAGCACGTGATAGATCAGCATAAGAGGGCTTTACCTCATCAGGGTCACTGTAGAGATCATCATCATCATTAGTTTCTTCACAACTTGCCATAAAGCACATTCCTATGAAATCAGCCTCTTTTGCCTTCTTGTGATCATCCTCATTGTCGCCTTCTCGAATCAACATCACTTAGCCCAATCTCCTCAAGAGTGAAAGCACCTTGTTGTGACTTTTACGATAATTTTGCTTTTTGCTTGAATCAAATTTGAATTTTGAACGCCGAGCTGGTGCTTTGTCCTCTTTGGCTTCTTTTCCTCTCAGCTTGGGACAATTTACTTTTATGTGGTTTGGCTCACCACATTCAAAGCATCTGATTGGACCTCCTCTTCTCCTTGCTCTGACATTATTGATTGCTTTAGTCACCCTATTTGAGAAGAGTACAAGCTGTTCTTCTGGGATCTCCTCCAATTGTTCATCTGAAATAGCACTTAAGGAAAAACTAGAAGGACTTGATGAACTGTCAGTTTGGTTAGTCACTAAATCCAAAGAATTTGACTTATTTATTCTGGCCAAAATATCAATCTCATGTGTTTTCATTTTGGAATAAAGATCATTTAATGTGAGTGTTTCCATACTAACAGAGTGATTGATTGTAGTGACTAGGACTTCCCAAACAGACATATCCAAAGCATTCAAAATCTATCTAGCATTGTCAGAATCAGAATAAATTACATCAACAGATTGCAAATCACTAATGATTTTATTGAAGCGATCAAAAAGTGCATCTACAGATTCTCCCGGTTTCATCTCAAACTTAGAATACTTCTTTTTGAATTGATTTTGACGAACGCCTTTAACAGATTTTGAACCTTCATGATAATCAGCAAGAGTTGTCCAAATTTTGTTAGCAGATTTTATATTAGCAATTCTAACAAACTCGTTCCTACTTAAACCTTGCAACAAAATATTTTTAGTCTTAGCATTTGCTTTAACATTAGCAGTATTGTTGTTAGTAATCACAGCAGGCACTTCATAAGGATTTTCAGCTTTTTGCCAGATGACATTACCTTGAGCTTGCAGAAAAACCTCCATCCTTGTCTTCCAATAGATGTAGTCAGATCCATCGAAATACGGTGGCTTACCTGAGAATCGATCTCGATCTGATGCCATTGCAACCAAGCTCTGATACCAATTGTAGGATCGTAATGGCAATCAGAAGGGGCGGGGGGGGGTCAATGATTGCAGCAATTTGTCAACCGAATTCAATTTCAGCAAGAACCTCTTCTCACCAAGACAAAGAAGAGGCGACCAAATCAAAAACAAAGATTAAACGAAACTAATCTTTATATCTCAGTATTGATTTGTGTCTACAAAGTGCTCAACAAGCACCCCTCAAAGCCCTAATTCGAAGAACATCTAAAACGAAGCAACTACAGCAAGCTACAATCTCAAAAACCCTAGTCTCGGCACGTAACTCCCCAAAAAACCCTATACAAGCCGTACCCTACTGTCTTCTCTTATAGCCTAGAGTCCTATCCATGTCCAACACGACACCAATATGAACTCTATCTCAAAACACTCAGATTTGGAACTCCTTCCAAAACTGTCTTTCAAAACTCCACGCCAGAAGCCTCGTGACTCCATCCCGTAGCTTCCGGCAGGCACCCCATGATCTCCACGTGCTCCGGGCGATTCAAAACACCTCTTGACATCCACGACTTCCAAGACCTCAGATTCCCCATCCTAGTCCGAAGTCAATCCCGCCACCGACCGTGATTCATCCTCACGCCTCAACTTTCGCACATGCAAAGATCAAAGAAACCAATTCTTGGCACAAGTTCTCCAACTTGACCATCCATTAGCTCACTCACACCCATAAACACTATCATGCATCATGCAACAAGATATAGCTTACGAATTCAACAAACCATGAGAAATTCCTCGTAAGCGACAACTTTCCAGAATACAATCGGTACTACCGCCATTGTACGTCCGGTACTACCGCACACGTGGTCGTACCGCTCAAAACACACCGGTCTACCGATTCTCAAGAACTTCCAAAACTTCCAAAAACATCGCTTCTGGAAAAACCATACCACGCCCTTACGGTATCACGGTCTTGCGGTACTACCGCCAACCATGTCGCGGTACTACCGTAAATCACTTAATAGAGCAAACAGTGTATGTCAACCTCTTTCTCAAGGGAAAACAAAAGTGGTACTACCGTTATTAAAACAACGGTACTACCAAAATTTAGGTACTACCGCCATTCAAACTGCGGTACTACCGTTCCAAGAAAATTCGCGAGGTCCTCAGAACAGCATCCTTTGCCACGTGGACGCTCCAGATCCATGGGCCGATTGGCCCATGGGTCTCAGCCGTTGGATTTAGAAGCACTGTAGAAAGTCCGAACGGCCCACTTGATGTCATCCGTTAGGTTTCAATCCAACGGCTCAAAGTCTTTGAGCGATTCGGACGATCCAACGCTATAACTCAATATCAGCCGTTAGATCAAGATCTAACGAACCGAGCAAAACGCTTCAGAGAAAATGACTTGCGGTACTACCGCTGCACACACACGGTCATACCGCACCGCGGTAGTTCCACACAAACAAAGCCGGTACTACCGATAATCCTGACAAAAATTGATTTTCAGCAGAACTTAACAGAGCTCTGATCCAAGTCACCACAGCAAGTCTATAGGACAAAATATTCAACATTAAGTACTGAGACAAGGTCTAACTTATTGCCAATGTGTTCATCATCAAATAACATGACCAAAAACCTCTTGGTCTTACAGATATAGGTGTTGAATCTAATCAAGGTGAAAAATTGGGCATGCTCCTATTCACCTCCCCCCCTCTAGGCACCTTTCCGGTCCTACAGGCCGAGTGATAGCATTCACCAGTGCACTCAAGCCTAGTCATAGCGAGAGAAGGAGGCTTAGCTGCCACTAGTCTTACGACTGAAGGGGCGAGGTTGCAACAGGGTTTGGCTTTCCCAGCATGGGTGGCATAGCTTGGTGCTGGTGTGAAGCAAGCAAGCAGGGAGAAGGAGAGGCTGCGGGTGGGCCAGTGTGGACATGGTGATGGTGCTGGTTTAGCTGATGAAGCAGTTGGGGTGCAACATGCTTCGGTCGGATGAACAGGAAGGATGGAAAAGAAATGAGATGGTAGACAAGGAATGGCAAGAAATGTAAATATGATGATTAGGCCAATTCCTGGTATTTTGCTACTACTGATACTAGGGTTTACGTTTTTACGGTTTTTATTTTATCAGCAAAAGAGGAAATGCAGCTCAAATATTCCCAAAAGAAATGTGCAATCAAGTTAGTGACGAATAATATGCAATTTTTTTAAAAAATACCATATTTTTGTATTTGGGCATTTTTGGGGTGTTATAATTTATCATGCTAACAAAAGGATCAAGCAATAGAAATATAGAGATGTTGCTGAAGGCGCAATTGATCTTGCATAGATGTACTCTCTTTTAGGAATTTAAATTGTTGTGAGAACAATTGCTAGAAACCAACAAGTAATTTATGGATGGTAGATAACATATGTCAGTCGATTGCAGACCTTGAATTACGGTTCTTTAGTGCTTATGAATTGAGAGTTATATTAGAGATACCATATGATAGAAATTTATAAAGCAAGTGTACTATAATATGTGAGCAATATGGTGGTTTCACTTAGGATTATTATTGTTCCCGAGAATGTGATCGAAATTTGGAGTTAAACCATGATTTATGTTGTGAGAAGGTATTGATAGATGTCTGTGCTCACTTATACATTGTTATAATTTAGAAGTAAGTCAGTGTCCTTATTGGAAATCAAACCAAACCTAGGAATTTATGGTGGTTTGGAAGATTACATGAAAGCAAGTGGTTCCGATAGTTAATGTATAAATTTTGGAACGACAGATTGGAGTGTGCTTGCTATAGACTAAATATGATCAGTGGATCTTAATTGGATGGGCAACAATTAGAGGTTCCTGAACTAAAAGTGTTGGGAAAGTAGTGGCATTGGTTGAAGATCGAGTCGATTAGTCTTTGCAAAGAAGATTGGATTTTTAACAAAGTGAGTAAGTCCTTCCGCCCCTATTATTTTCCGTTTGAATCTCAGGGACGAGATTCTTTCTAAGGGGGGAGGTTTGTAACACCCTGATTTTCAGAATCGGGATGTTAATATTTAATTTGGCGATCTATTAAATTTTTGACTGGGTTTTAAATTTTTGCCGTGTTTAAGTAAAAAGATTACTTTTAAAATCAAATCGAACAAATTAAAAGGTTACATTTAAAGGTTAAATCAAATTATTTGAAAAAAACTGCATTTAAATTAAATTATGTTGAATTCTTGCTTTCGCTTGCATTTCAAAAATCATGTCATCCTGCATGCATTAGTATCATCGCTCTTTTCCGGATCGACCGACCGCAGGCAAAACACCTGCATGTCCATTTCTTTTCCCCGACTTCTCTCGTCGCAATCAACACCAAAAATCAAGAATTCGACAATGCATGTTATACCATTGTGATCGTCGTTGCAAGGGTGTTCTATTTTAGCAGTTAGTTCGTGCATGCGAGGTCATTTGGGCGAGTTGGAGAAAAGGAGGAAGAAATGCACTACGATTTATTCCACTGTCATTCTTCCCTGTTCACCCACTAGCATTTTCATTTCTCACTCCCCACTGCCAACTCCATGCTCCCAACTGATTCACCAAAGCCATTCAATTCCCTCCCTACACAGCCACCTTTCCTCATTTCTTTATCTTGCACTCATCTCTCTCCACTACCATCTCTTTCTTTACCCAAGAGAGCAACCTCACTATCATCTTCTCTCCCCAAGAACCGAACTACCCGACATAGCCCCCTTCCCATTCGTTATTCAGCACCAAAGCCTTCCTCTCTGCCATTTCTCCACTATAAAGCGACACACCACTGCCATGTGCTCATTTTCAAACCTACAGCCAAACAGCTTTTCTCCTCACTGCCATTTCCCCCCCGCCCCATCTAGCCAAGCCACCCACTGTCATCTCCTTTGCACGTCACTGCCATTCTGATTTCTTTGCCCCCAACTGAACCCTTTCAACCACACATTGCCATTCTTTAAGTCCCAGCCAAAGCATATCTCATTCTCTGTTTCATTTCCCTATCCACCATCAGAGCTTCACATGCCAAACCCACCCCACCGCTACTCATCTTCTCCAACACCACTTCTTCCCCAAAACAACATAGCTCCATTTCTTTCTCACACAAGCTCAAGCTCCCATCTTCTCTCCTCAAAATCCTAGCTCTAAACTGAAAATCAGCCCTTGCATGCTATGCCATAGCATTCCTCGTCTCGAGAGCATCCCATTTCTGTAATTCTTTCTCGCATGCATGAGCTTTTGAGCGTGTTTTGGTGAAGAGGAAGGGGAAGGCAAAGGTGGTCGGCCTGGGCAGAAGTGGCTAGCAGCACCACAGCTAGCGCGAGGCTCGATGTGGTGTGGTTGGTGCAATGACAACCGAGAGGGAGGACGGCTTGGGCAAGTGCTACTCCAGCGACAGCCCCATGCGTGGCGGCATGGCTCGTTGTCTAGCGGCACGGTGCATGATATCGGTAGTGCATGCATGCACATCAGTGCAAGGCTATAATACTCCGATTTATTCTAACAAAGAAAGCGTTCAAAAGAGAAATTAGACATAAGAAAAAGGGGGTTGCTATAGTTCTTCGGCAACCTAGGCCTCGGGCCTTGGCCTAGGAGGCCCATGAGGGGCCGGCCACCAATAAAAGGAGGGGGAAACCCTAGCCTACTACTGTAGCTACAGTAGCACTACCACTACAGTAACACCATCCCCCTTGCACTCCATTGCTATTCCATTCCCTCTTGGTGGTGCCTCCTCGCTGCTGTCCAAGCCTGCGAAAGAAGGGAGAGGTCGTGGTTGTGCTCGTCAAAGGTGAAAGGAAGGGAACGGGGAAGGAGGAATTCTTCATAGGGGATCTCCAATGAAGTCCAGCAGGATTTCATAGGTAATTTCATATTCCCCATTAGTTTTTAATAGATCTTTCTTATGCGATTCGTCGTCAATAGTTATTTTGTAACTGACGTTGTAGATCGATTATTTCTGCTGTTCCGTTGATGCATGAATTTGAGTTAGATCCATGTGGATACAGCATTTAGTGTCTCCTAGACTTATGTGGGGTTTCACGTGGGCTTTCCAGAAAGTATTAATTTGTAATTGTTTGTTGAATGATGAATTAGTTATGAATTTTGCAAGTCTGGGTGCTTATTTAGTCTCAGGATTCGGGCACCGAGCTTAGTTCTAGGAATTAGGGGTTGGATATGGACAAATTTGGTCAGTTGGTCTGCATGAGTTATATAGATATATTTATGGTGATTCTAGGAAGATAAAGTTAATAATTTTTGGACATTTAGAACAAAAGATATGAAATTTTGAAGTTAATGCTGTAGTATGTCCTTCTATTGTGGACAGTAGAGAAAGACTTGGCTATTTGCAACCTTTGTTGCATAGTGGAGATAATTTTTATAAATTTATTGAGAAATATAGTTTTTTTTAGCTTCCATAGAGTCTTATAAAAGTGGTTTTGGATGTTCCAAATAAAAGTTATGAAATTCCCAAGTCAGTAGTACCAAAGATGACAAAACAGTATTCGAGAGTAAAAACAAAGGCATAGATGAGATAATTTGATCTTTCGGTCACCTGAGACATTGTAGCTATGCTTGTGTAGATTCTAGGAAAGTTGGATTCATGACTTTTGGAGTTTTGACTCAAAAGTTATGGATATTTCTTTGATAGTTGTTGGTTTGGACAGATTTGGATTTGAGAGTGTATCGATTAAGTTTTGGGTTGCGATTAGGAGCGATTGATTTCGTTTTGTTCCATTGTTATGCTGAGCACTTTTGAACGGTATTCTTAGTATCCTTTACGGTTGTCAGGTGGTGATAAGAACCAAGGTTAGAGCCTTCCTGTCATCGTCATCCGTCTTGCGGTTGAGGCAAGTACAATTTGTATTGTTTATTTGTTCATAGTGTTTGATGCTTATGCTATAATTGAATTCTATGAATTGTGAGAAATTACAATAATTCTTATTTACTTTCATGGTTGTTAATCCATGCTTCATGAGAGTATGTTGTCATTGTAATGTGTTCCTCCATTCATTCATTCGTTCATGTTTCACCCATGGGAGTGGGTAGTGAAGTCCCATCATTCCAATATGGGCAAGTAAGACCCATCATTCCAATATGGGCAAATTGGATCCCTATTTGAAAGATTCTTCAAATGGGCCTTGGATCCTCGCATTTTGGATAATGCGGGTATGAGTGAACACCGACGGGGGTTCACTGGCTATATTGGTATAAGCAGAAGAGAAGAGCATGCATATTCATTCTTGGATAAGATTTCTACTATTCTACTTATGTATTCGAATGTTGTGAATGACATGTTCTTATTCCAGCACTTTCCGTATTATTATGTTGTACTTTCTAAGTCGTGGACTCACTCTTGTTAGTGTTTGTTTGTTTTAGCTAAACACTGAAGACGGCATGCTTTGGGAGGGGTTAGTCGCATGGATCACTTCACTCATTTCAAATATTTCATCTTTTAGTTAGTGAACCTGCTATTATCTTTCAGTTGAGAATTTTGGATTGTAAAAAATGGTGTTCTAATGGTTGAGATTGTTAGTCGTTATGATTTGGTTGAACTAGTTAATGCTTTATATTCATCGGATAAATTCTTGATAGTTTTACCTTGAATGGTTTATTATGATTGGACATTTAGAATTTTGACATGTTGCTAAAATTTAATTCAAATTTTATGGTCGTTCTTTTGTGTGTTGAACTTTAGCTGTCAGTAGTTGATAGAGTATTGAAATTAATTTGTATTGTTGCTTTGTGTTAGACTTTTAGGTAATATCTTGACTTTCGCATTGCTAGGGTGTTACAATTGGTATCAGAGTGGGCTTTAGGTCCATGGTGAATAAGTTAGCAACTTTGGTGACTTAATTTGCTAAAATTCGTTAATGGTTAATTAACCTAAAACTTGACACACTGGTGCACAGTAGGATGGGATGGGTCAAGCAATGCATTTTCATTTCCATTATGTTTCCCTATGAATTTATTCTATCATTGTTATGAGATGATCTTGTATACTCATAATTGATTATATTGGTTATGTGTGATGATACTTAAGGTTGAGAGGTTGAGGTCGTGGTTGTGGCTCTAGGCTTTGCCAGGTTACACCACCGTTCGTGGTATGGGAATAGGGGAGTAGTTACCCCGAGTACCATAGTTACAGGTGTTGAGCATGAGTTTCTTTAGAAAAGTTATTCTCTTTCTTGATTTTGAAATTGGCCAATTCTTGTCTAGTGGTGGTTGATGAATTTCTCTTGGGTTAGTGGTTCATTGTAGCTGATGAGTTTCAATAGGTCTCTAATTGTTCTCTGAAACAATTATTGTTTTTCGACTGTTGAGTTGCTTTTGCTACTCATGATCGTTGTTAATTGGTGAGATTGATATTTCCATAGTTGTTCCATCTATTTTATTGGAAAATATGACTCATTTATTCGTTTAGTATTTTGGATAATGAAAGTTTTCTGTTGCAAGTTCGTTAACATGAGAAAGCTTTGGCTCTATATATTTCTTTTGGATTATTCCAAGTGTTGAAGTTTAATGCATCTCTTTTCTGAAGGAAAGTGTTAAAGTCCTTTTGTGATGTCTTGTTATGGTTAAGTTAGAGATTGTAATAAAATAAATTGATATAGTATGGGTAACAAGTTGAGTGTAACACCCTGATTTTTGGAGCCTTTTTGAACCTTCAAAATAAAAAGAACCATTTTATTTTGACGAGAATTCAAAACTTAACTTGAGAATTTCAGAATGGGTTTTAATGGATTAATTCGAACTTCAACTAAAATTCGCATGAGGTTATTTGGGTTTGTGGAGTTTGGTGGTCTTCTCTTTTCTGCGCTGGCTTTGTTCTCCTTGGGTCTGGACCTCCCAAGTGGTGGGTTTTTCTCTTGTCCAGACCTCCCTTCCCAGGTCTGAACCTCCCTCCTGTCCAATTGAACTCACTCTCTATTCTATTTGGACCTCCCCGTGTCCTTTAGGACCTCCCCATGTCCTCTAGGACCTCCTCCTTGTCTATTTGGACCTCTCCGTGTCCTTCAGGACCTCCCCATGTCCTCTAGGACCTCCTCCTTGTCTATTTGGACCTCCCCGTGTCTTTTAGGACCTCCCCATGTCCTCTAGGACCTCCTCCTTGTCTATTTGGACCTCCCCGTGTCCTTTAGGACCTCCCCATGTCCTCTAGGACCTCCTCCTTGTCTATTTGGACCTCCCCATGTCCTTCAGGACCTCCCTGTGTCCTCGGGACCTCCTCTGTGTTCATTTGGACCTCCCTCGTGCCGCTCGAGCCCCCGCTTGATCGAATCAGACGCTTGTGTAATCGCTCGACGATTTGCATTGACGGTTTGATCTTGGTGAGACGTTCGGACGGTCCGAACGTCCCACCCTCTTTGAGCCCTCAGATCTTTGCTGGACAGTCCGATTTGCAGAGGCATTCGGACGGTCCAAACGTCCCAACCGTTTTGGGCTGCCCGATTCAGTTCAATGGCTGAGATCTAGCGTTAGCTCTGATGGTCCAAACGGCCCAATCACTTTGGTCTGTTCGATTGAAATCCAATGGCTCCCACTTCTTATCTCGCTATCGCAGACCTCCCCTTTGGAGATCCTAACCGTCCAAACCTCCCCCTTATTTGGATCTAACCGTTAGGACCTACCCTTTGGAGATCCTAACCGTCCAAACCTCTCCCTTTGTTAGATCTGACCGTTAGGACCTCCCCTTTGGAGATCCTAACCGTCCAGACCTCCCACTTATTTGGATCTGACCGTTAAGGCCTCCCCTTTGGAGATCCTAACCGTCCAGACCTCCCCTTTGTTAGATCTAACCATTAAGACCTCCCCTTTGGAGATCCTAACCGTCCAGACATCCCCCTTTGTTAGATCTGACCGTTAAGACCTCCCCTTTGGAGATCCTAACCGTCCAGACATCCCCTTTGTTAGATCTGACCGTTAGGACCTCCCCTTTGGAGATCCTAACCGTCCAGACCTCCCCTTTGGAGATCCAAACCGTCCAGACCTCCCCCTTTGTTAGATCTAACCGTTAGGATCTCCCCTTTAGAGATCCTAACCGTCCAAGCCTCCCCCTTATTTGGATCTAACTGTTAGGACCTCCCCTTTGGAGATCCTAACCATCCAGACCTCCCCTTTGTTATATCTAACCGTTAGGACCTCCGCTTTGGAGATCCTAACCGTCCCTGCACCTCCCTTTGTTAGATCTCGACTGCTAGGACCTCCCTTTAGAGATCCTAACCATCCGCACCCCCTTATTTGGATCGACTGTTAGGACCTCCCTTGGAGATCCTAACCGTCCTGCACCTCCCTTTGTTAGATTTGATCGTTAGGACCTCCCTTTGGCGATCCTAACCGCCTGCACCTCTCCCTTTGTTAGATCGACTGCTAGGACCTCCCTTTGGAGGTCCTAACCGCCTCGCATTCTCCTCCTTATTTTGATCTGACCATTAGGACCTCCCCTTTGGAGATCCTAACTGTCCAGACCTCCCCTTTATTTAGATCTGACCGTTAAGACCTCCCCTTTTGGAGATTCTAACCGTCCAGACCTCCCCTTGATTTAATCCGACCATCAGGACCTCTCCATTGTGGTGTCTGTTGGACCTCCTGTCCGCGGGACCTTCCCTTGAGCTTTGACTGGTCCCACTTGGCAGTCACACCCATTTTTGTTTATCCTTTGACTATGTCCTTTGCAAAAGGGAGTCTCTCCACATTTAATGCATGTTGTATCGCATTAAATGCTACCACTTTTTGCAGGACCCGTGCCATACCTTTTGTCACATCCCTTGCCTGCTTTCATTGTCCTTTTCACCAACTCATGAACACCCGCACCTTGGGAAATCTCAATGGCTCTAGCTATATAAGCTTGGGTAGCCCTTCATCCTCATCTTTTTCCCCTTATCCATTCTCCAAAGCAACCGAGCAGCTCGTGGACCTCCTTCCTTTAGCTTCGGACCTCCCTCAAAGCTCTTGGACCTCCTTCCTTGAGCTTTGGACCTCCTCCGGCAAGCTCCTTGGACCTCCTCCAAACCGACCTAGCCTCTTTGTTGGTTTATTTTGGAGTTTCATTGAAGTTTCTTTGGGTTCTATTTGAGCTTTGTATTGAGTTGCTGTAGTTTTCTTGTGTAGATTGTGAAGACACTGAAGAGCAAGAGCTCCCTGAAGAAGAAGACATCCAGGCCCTTGAGCAAGGCAAGTTACACTCTTGATCATATTGCACCCATTATTTTAACCTATGTATATTCCATTTCAAATGTTAATGCATGCTTACTTTACTAAGTTATTTCAATGCTGTCTTTAAATTCATAGTTAGGCCTAATTTCCTTGGTATGACCACTGCTGATCTTGAGCCGAACATGTTGTCACCCTAGGCAAAACCTGTTTTGCGCAATACAGTGAACCAGGACCTTTGAAAAACTAGTGCTTAGCCATGCTTAGAGAAAAGAATCTGGGTTTGGGAGGTTTTGGCCAAAAATATCACTTGTCTAAATGATCTAGACCATGGCATTGGTGTGTCATGGGGTTTCTGCAAATGGCCATGGCATTGGTGTGCCATGGAAGTTTGAAAAGCAAAGAATTGAGAAATGGATTTGGACTTGGGCGGCATTGGTTGTTTGGTTGGCGCAAGTCCATGCACGGGGATCGTGTGATCCGATGCCCAGGTTGTGGTGGCCTGCCGGTCGATTAAGGACCTGGTCTCATGAGTGTATTTTGTTATGCCTCTCCGTGCAACCACATGTCCTGTATGGGCGGGACCTGGCCAACTAATTTGCAAAGTTATCACCGCGGTTGGTCCGGCGGAATAGTGGGTGGTCTTTTATGGCCTGTCTTTTATGACTTCGTTGTACCCACCTGACTCAAGAGGGGGCCCTAGCAAGGGGCGAAACCTCAGAGTGGATGGACTGTGGTGGAATGATGCATTGTAAAGGCCTTGTCACGTGCTCTAGGCCTCTTACCATCGGCAGTGAGAGGTGGCAACGACGGTTGTCAAACAAACTAGAGAAGTCGTGTCATGTGGGTAAAGTGTACAACCTCTGCAGAGTGTAAAACTATTCGAATAGCCGTGTCCGCGGTTATGGACATGCTAGCAAAGCTGCTCAAAGTTAGACCTCTGGTTTGTTTTCAGAATGGATGGTTAAACTGGTTTTGGGATTTCTATCCCCTGGGTTGGGCAGGGAGCCTTGTGACAGGAGGGTATCCTTCACCATCCTTCTGTTGAAACTTATTCAATTGTAACATGAGAATTTGCAAAAGAATTTTAATTATTGTTATAAGCTTTGGAACTTAATACTTGTATTTGAAACAAACTTGGCTTTATGCAAACTGACCATATTATGCCTTCCTTGAGATATCCATTATGCATGTCATTCTGTTAATTGACGGGTGTAACTTGCTAGCACAGTTGTTGTGCTCATTCTTGCTTGATTAATGAATTGAGCAAGAGAAGACTTCTTTGATGATGATGAGGACCAGATCAACTAGGTCGCGCCCTCTAGCCAATTACCTGTGGTGTATTGGATGGACATGGTTTTGCTGGTTTTGCCTCCGCTGTGTATATTTTTGCCTTGTTGTCGTGGCTTGTAAGCAACTTTGTAATCAACTCCCTTGTTGTTATTAAAGTATCACGTGGATGTATGTTACCACTTGTAATTACTGTGAGAACCAGCCATTGACCTTGGGACTGGTTCGGATCACAGGAGGGTTAGGACTTTTCCAAGTCCTATGACCTCCTCCGGTTGGTCTCTGGACCTCTCCCAGGTCTGGTCATGACTCTTGGGGAGGTCCTGAGCCTCAAGACCTCCTCGGGTCAGTTCCCTGGACCTCGAGGAGGTCCGGCTGGACCTCCTGGGAGGCCTGGGTGGACCATCCGAGAGGTCCCTAGGACCTCCTGGGAGGTCCTGGCGGACTCCCAGGGAGGTCTTGGAGGACCTCTCGGGTGAGGCCCCTGACCTAGGTCGTCACAAGTGGTATCAGAGCCTCTTGACTGTAGGTCGTAGCCTAGTAGAATGGTTATTAGAAGAAAGTTCAAAATGTGTATTGCAAAATTAGAGAAATAATTGGTTCTCTCCTTACCTTAGTCATCTCTTTATCCTTACCCCTTCCTTGTATCTTTTCTCACCTCACTCTCTCTTACCTTTTGCTTTCTTCTTTGTTTTATAAAGTAATTGGATCCTCTTTCCCCTTGTCATATCATTAGGGGGTCCTTTGGTAGTTAACCTTTGTATTTTGAGCCTTCCCCTTTGTTAGGACCTCCCAGCTCGTGGTCAATGGTGGTGGCCTTTGCAAGGACCTCCCTTGGGTCTCTTGCAATGACATCCCCTTGCGGCCACGACCTCCTCACTTGCAACCCTGAGGGCGGTGAGCCTTGAGTAGAATGTGTTGAACTTGTGTGTTGCTAATTTTGCTGGTTTGGTTGTTTTAACCCCTTCCCCCTTAGCTCTCTCATCTCTTTCCTACCTTTGGACCTTTGGCAGATGGTGACAACTAGAGGCAATGGCAGCACTAGTGGGCAAGGCCGAGCCTCCGGGGGTGATCCAGAGACCCCCAGTGCCGCAACCACCACCTCCTCCAGCTCAAGGACTAGATTGGAACCAAGTGATCGCAAATCAAGCACAGTTGATCACCCTGTTAGCCCAGTCCATCACCAACACTCAGAACCTTCAAGCAGTAGCAGCAGCCCAACCTCCTATTTTTGTACCACCCCCTCCTAGGACAAATATCTCTGAGTTCATGAGAATCAATGACCACTGCAGTATGTTATAGTCAAATGGTGTTTTTTAAATGTTTGATGCTAGGATCATACTACGTAACGCAAGATCTGGACATAGATGACTACATAGGCACATTTTGGACAAAGCTAAGAGCTACGGTGCTGAAACATCTGAAATCACTCAAACATGCGAACTAAAATTAATATCCTAAAGAATATGACATGCATAAATCAGTAAAATACATATGGTAATTCTAGCTTTCCAAAATAAAGTAACACTATCACATTTAGATGTAAATCTGAGCAGAATCATCAGCAAAACATGATTAACTAATGATGCAGTAAAATATAACGGTAAGGCAGTGTGCCTGCATAATTCCAGATGAATTAGAAAGATGGCATATTATCTTTAACTCGAATTCAACTTTTAAAAGTATAAATAGGACATACCTGATGTCTGACATATCATTAATCAGCTTTACACGTACATCGGATGGCATTTGTATTTTGAACACACAAACCTGCAAGAAGTTTATCTAAATAATTATAAGAAGGTTTCGGATGATTTGAAGAATAAGGAGGTTTTAAATGAATGAAGTGCAGGCGAGCAGGAGGGGGCGCTTACACAGTGACCTTTTCTCAGCCTCATGTCAGATATGTCTAAGCAGATAAGAAAAAAATTGCATAAGACACACCTTTAGACCACGAACTGTGAATTGTTAGGAGGATAGTAATGGTAATTAAGGATACATCTGTAGCTGGTTGAAAATAATTCATCTAGTAACTAAGATGATATCTGCTCAATGTCTTTCGGCATGGGGTTTCCCGTGCAAAGGTAGATAGCTTCTTCTGTTATTTGTTGGGATGCCATGTGCATTGACTGCACATAAAAAGGCATGGTAAGTCAGTGTCAAACCAATCGTTACGTAGGAACTGATGGAAAAAAAGTGAATATCAAAAAGAAAAACCTGTCATACGGTTAGGCTGAATGTTGAACTTGAGACCTACACGTCTCACAAGTATTTGATGCAATATGACATTGTAAGAATGGCATTAGTTTAGGGCAATGTCATATGTTCTTCACTTCTTATCATGAAAATCATAAAGAACCATGCTTCATCCAGACAGTAACAGACAATATTTTATGGTCTTTTCAACTCTCCTTCACCCATGGGAACCTTCTATATTTTTCATTAACTAAATATCACAAATTCATGGTAAAAGACAGTAGTTTTAGAATGATGAACAAAACTTGTGTATTCAGTTATAACCTGTAATATATTCAAAGCCTTCCTCATAGCACCATTGCCTAACCGCACCAGGGCGGTCAAGCCACCCTCATGTACATCAAGACTGCAAGAAGACGAAAAAAAATACTTCATATGAGCTCAAACTTCGTACAGTTATCTTATAGTAAATGTAACACCCCAGCCCGACAAAGACCTGGAATGCTACTAAACTAATATTATAATCAAATTAAACTAAAAACATCTTACTAAATTTCGGCAGAACCTCCTTTGTATAGTTAACTATACCGGAGGTCCCAACAAATAATCACAACATAGATAAATAATCCAACATTCAGCATGATCAAGACACATCAAAATTGAGCTAATCATTACTATAGCATCCATAGCATGCTAAACATCTAGGGTATAATCCAAAGATCATCCAAAATCCTCTAATCACCTTTATTACAATTTATTTCAAGCAAAGCAAGTAATCATAAAGAATACTTTAAGCAAATCATTCAACTGCTAAATTATCATTCTTTTAAATCAACTGTGTGTAGATCATGCCATTGTGCGACCACTCTAATCTTTATTTTCCCCCATGCATGCCGTTCTTTTAAAGGGTACCTAAAAACACAATAATAGCAAGAGTGAGCCTAATGACTCAGCAAGTACAATAGATAATAACAACAACATAATCAACTGCACTCATCAACAACCATCCACAAATCTCTATATCAATCATGTTAATCATGCTATGCAAGATGCTCAAATGCACTTTCTCTTTCTCTTTCTCTTTTGCATTTTACCGGTAATGCAGACTATGCATCCGTCGATGCATATCCATGCCTGTGCCATCTAGCACAGGGACCATTGCCCTTACTCCACAAGTATGGGGACCTAAGCCCACACTCCACGAGTGTGGGGACCATAAGCCCGTCATAATCATGATGGGGACCTCAACAAATGCTTGGTCACCACATGACCAAGTCATCAACATATCAGCATGATGCATATGAACGAAATCTTAAATCATCATAATCATGTAATCGTAGTAATATCACATATGAATAAACTTATTCCTACTACCAGCATGCATGTTCATTAACATTCATAATATTCAAGCATCCATGGATAGCACATAATTCATAATACCAGTAAACATGAGTATTAACATTCATATTATCTTAGCATTCATGAACAGCACATATACTCACAATGCTAGCAAGCAATATCATTCATACATATTTAGTCTATCCATCATGGTACTTGCCTTAACCGCGTGAGAACGGACGATGTGAAGAGGGTGCTGCCCTCGGGACCAATCCCCCATCTGAATATATTTAAAAGCACGCTAAGACAACAGTACTGGACCAAACAAACTATATAAGCAAACACGAACTCGCAATAGTTTCTAGCGCGATCCCAACTCCAATTCCTAAATGTCGATTTGTCCCCTCTGTGGACAGTCATAATAAAAAAATCACAACTTTTGATACAGAGGTCGAAATGGGGTTCTCTTGGACTTTCTGGAAAGGTTAACAAATTCTCCAACTAAACCTAGTTGGTTAGCCATCCTGATTCGGCCATCCACTACTCCTACCAAGCTAATTAACAGAACATCGAATACCCGTTGGGTTTCTGGACAGTCACATTAAAACCATCATATCTTTCGGTACAATTGTCCAAATTTCGTGTTCTCGAGCTTTATGGAAAGCTAAGACAATAATATATATCTTTTGTTATAGTGAGATCCTCTAATTTTTACTTTAACTGTTCTCTTAATTCAGATTACTAAACACTATTAGGATTCCGACAGATTTGCAGAACAGTCACGCTATAAAATTCATAACTTCCAGACCATAGCTCGGAATTGGGTGTTCTTGGAGTCTACGGAAAACTAAGAATGAATCCCATCTAAATCTAGGAATGGGGTCCACAAATTCAGAATCTAGATGACCAAAAATGGCCGCACAAGGTTCTGGACAGAACACGTTCTAGCAGCAGTTGGGATTCGATCCACTAAACGAAATCATAATCGCATCTAATACAATTCATACAGCGAAGAAGACCCTTCGTTACCCTTGAAGAATCAGAGGAAGACGAAGAACAATCCCCACGAAGATGGTCTTCTCCTTCACCCTCTTCCTCCCTCACGGATGGATGGCAGCCCTAGGGTCTTCCTCTCCTCCCTTCGCTTTGGCCGGCAGCAGGGAGCTCCGAGGGCGAGAAGGTGAGGTACAAAAGGCAGGGTCCTCACCCAAGGGAGATGGGGTGGCTTGGGGATGGGAACGGGAGAGGCAGAGGTGTAGGGAGGATCTGTTGGGGGCGGCGGCCAGGAGGTGGGGCGGCTTGGGAGTGGGGAGGTGGATTAGGGTTAGAGCCGCCCGCCCCCTAGAGCCTTTGCTGCCCCCCATGGGCCTTGGCTGGTTTCCCCCATAGGCCTTTCGGCCAGCCCCCTCCTGGGCCTCCCGGCTAAAGCCCGAGGTCCAGGTTTTCTAACAAATGCAAAACCCCCTTCCGAACTAACATTTAATTATTTACATTCTTGCTTACTTCCTTAGATTGAATCGGGGTATTACATTCTACCCCCCTTAATAGAATTCGACCTCGAATTCTAACCACGCTTACGCCAAAGAATAATCACAGCTGAAAATTACCAACTTTAACACGTACCTGCTGTGAATAACTTGGGATACTGCTCGTGCATCCGAGACTCCAATTCCCAAGTGGCCTCTCTCTCGGTCTGCTGTGACCAAAGCACCTTGACGTACTTCAAAGTTTTGTTCCTCAGAGCTCTTTTTGATCTTTCTAGAATTTGTACCGACTTTGATTCAAAGGATAAATCCTGCTCTATGGTTAATGGCTATAGCGGAATAAGATGCTCCGGATCCCGCAGGTACTTCCTCAACATAGATACATGAGATACATTATGCACCCCTCGCATAGACTCTGGGAGGTCCAAGTGGTATGCCAACTTCCCAATCCGGGCCAAGATCATGACAGGCCCAACGTACCTCGGGCTAAGCTTCCCTTTGGTACCGAACCTCACCACACCCTTAGTGGGAGATACTCTCAAGAGCACCTGATCCCCCACTTCAAATTCCAAATCCCTTCTCCTTACATCTGCATAACTTTTCTGCCTGCTCTGGGCTGCTAGCAGATTTTGTCCCACCAAGGCCACTCGTTCAACTGTCTTTTGGACCCAATCCAGGCCCAAGACTGCCTTATCACCCATTGTCTCCCAACAAAGGGGTGACCTGCATTTACGTCCATACAAAACCTTGAACGGTGCGGCTTTAATGCTCGAATGGTAGCTGTTGTTATAAGCAAATTCCACCAAAGGCAACTGATCTTCCCAACTACCCTTCCAAGACAGAACACAGGACCGCAACATGTCCTCCAAAGTCTGAATGGTGTGCTCTAACTGTCCATCAGTCTGTGGATGAAATGCTGTACTAAGACGAAGCTGGGTACCCAGTGCACTTTGCAAACTCTCCCAAAACTTAGAGACAAACTTGGCATCTCCGTAAGAGATGGTGGTCTTTGGCACACCATGCAATCTCACATTCTCACGCATATAGATAGGAGCCAAGTCACTTGCTGAGTTGGTCGTGCTGATAGGAATAAAATGCGCTGATTTGCTGAATCGATCCACTATCACCCAAACAGCATCCTTCCCTCGCGGCGATCGAGGTAACGCAACCACAAAGTCCATGGAGATATCATCCCAAGGCCATTGAGGGACCTCTAATGGCTGCAATAACCCTGCAAGATGCTTATGTTCTGCCTTCACTTGCTAACAGACCCCACAAGAGGCTACATAATTAGCAATATTCACTTTCATTCTTTTCCACCAGAAGTTCTATTTCAGATCATGGTACATCTTCGTCTCACCCGGATGAACTGTAATACCCCAAAAAATTAAATTGGGAGAGAATAAATAAATCGGGAGAGAATAATTAAATCAGGAGAATGTTTCTTTTAGCAAAGCGATTGAATAGGAGAAAGAGGGGGGTTTTAATGTAATACTCCGATTTATTCTATGAAAGAAAGCGTTCAAAAGAGAAATTAGATATAAAAAAGGGGGGTTTCTGTAGTTCTTCAGCGACTTGGGCCTCGGGCCTGGGCCCAGGAGGCCCATGAGGGGCCGGCCACCAATAAAAGGAAGGGGGAAACCCTAGCCACACTGTAGCATGCCCCTCTCCTCCATGGTGGTGCCTCCCTTCCTCGCCGTCGGTGCTCCCTGTTGCCGATCAAGTGAAGAAAGGAGAGGAGATCACATTCGCGGGGAGAGTTCATCGTCTTCCTGCGATTCTACAAGGGTAACATCACGTGTTCTTCGCTGGTTGGTGTGTATTAGTTGCAATTGATTTCATTTGGTAGATCGAGTAATCAGTAGTTAATAGATCGTGTTCTGTCTAGTAGATTGAACGATGGTTTTCATGTCTTTAGATGTAGAATATGGGGATCCAACCTCTTAGAGATAGTTGGGTTATGTCATTAGCTTTCCGTGGCCACCAAGAACGCCCAAATCCGATTAACGGTCAGAAAGTTATGAATTGTTTAGTGTCGCTGACCTGATAATCTGTCAACATCTAGACAGTCTGTAGAAATATGGGTTAATCTATTAGTTAAAGAATAAATCAGAGGATCTCGTTATAACAAAAAATGTGGGTAATTTCCATACCTTTCCAGAAAGCAAAAGAACGTAAGATTTGGACTTTCGTAGCCAACGTTATGGTGATTTTAGTGTACTGTCCAGAGAACCCGATGTGAAAACTGATGTCATTTAATTTGGCTTGGTAGGGGTAATAGATGTCAGATTCAGAAGGGCTCCTCAACTAGGTTTAGTTGGGAAATTTAATTAACTTTCCAGAAAGTATTAGAACACCTTATTTGGACCCCTGTAGAGAAAGTTATGTATTTTAGAAGTTGACTATCCGCAGAGGAGGCAGATAGATCAGTAGAAATTGGAAAATTGGAAACGCTTGGGAGTTTAGCGAGTTCTTTTGTGTTATTAATTATGCTTTTATTCCAGTATGATTGTCTTAGCCTGGTTATAATTATGTTCAGGTGGGAGTTTGATCCCAGGGGCAGCGCCCTCTCCGCGTCCACCGTTCTCGCACGGTTGAGGCAAGTATAATGATGGTTATAATATATATGGTTGAATGGCAATGTTTGATGTATATTATGAGAATTTGTGTATTCATGAATTGTGATGATGGCATAGTTGGTAATGTTCATGGTTGCTAGAGATTTGTGTTATGTGTTAATCATGGATGTTTGATAGTTGTGAAGTCGATGTTTATGAGCTTTTGTAGTATGAATAGAATATTCATATGCAATGTTGTTGCGGATGCATGTTTGTATTAATTTGAGAATTTATACATATGCATCATGTTGGTTTATTGAAGTCTTGGTCATGTGATGACCAAGCAACTCTTGAGGTCCCCGTCATGTTGATGACGGGCTAAAGGTCCCCATGCTTATAAAGCATGGGCTTTGGTCCCCATACTTGCGGAGTATGGGCAATGGTCCCTGTGCCAGATGACACAGGCATGGGTGTGCATCGACGGATGCACACTTTGCATTACCGGTAAAATGCAAAAGGGAAAGAGAAGGAAAAGGATTATTTTGAGCATATTGCATAGCATGTGTGTAAGGTGATTGATATGTGGTTTTGTAAAGTATAGTTGATGATTTACATGCTTGGATGTTGTTGATGCCATTTATTATATTTGCTGAGTCTTGGACTCACCCCTTGTTGTTTGTTGTGTTTTAGGTACCTTTACGAGATCGGCATGCATGGGGTAAAGGAAGAATTAGACTTCTTGCACTTTTGCACGAACTACCCACCATAGAATGAAAGAAAAAAATTAACTAGGAGATGAATGAACTGTTTAAAGTACTCTTCTTGATTATTGCTTGCTTGGAGTAATCTGTAATAAATGAATAGTCATTTTGGATGCTTATGGTCTATTCATTAGATGTTTAGTTGCTATGGATGTCATAGTAACGAATAGCCAGTTTTGATTATATCTTGTTTATTATGCAATCTGGATTATCTTTATTTGTTATAACTGCCTGTTGGAACCTTCGGTATAGGTAACTATACAAAGGAGGTTCTGCCGAAATTTTGTAGGGTGTTTTAGCTTAATTACGTTTAATTATTTAATTTAGTAGCATTCCAGGCCTTAGTTAGGCTGGGGTGTTACATGAACAGTATACAGGGTGCGATGTGCCTCCCTCAAGATATCATCTTTAACCTCCACCTTCTGTGGCACACAAATGCGACCCTTAAACTGCAATGCACCAAACCCATCCAAACTGAAATCTCCTTCTTTACCCATATCCAGACGTTTCCTAACCCTCTGCAATAACTGGTCATTCTGATGTGCTTTCCGCACACGTTATGGAATGGCTGACTCCAAGATCAACTGTGTCTCAACACGTGTCGTGCCTGTATAGCAATAAGATATCCCCATGCAGTCAAAATCAGCAATAAGGCAATCCAGAGCAGTAGGCGTCGCCTTGCGACTAAGAGCATCAGCCACCACATATGCCTTGCCAGGATGGTACTGAATGGTGAGATCGTAATCTTTGATCAGCTCCAGCCATCTGCACTACCTCAAATTCAGATCCTTCTGTGTAAAAATGTACTTAAGACTTTTGTGATCTGTAAAGACATCACAAGTCTCACCATACAAATAGTGCCTCCAAAGTTTCAAGGCAAACACTACAGCAGCCAACTCTAAATCATGGGTTGGGTAATTCTGCTCATGTTTCTTCAGTTGCCTCGATGCATAAGCTAAAACCTTACCATCTTGCATGAGGACACAACCCAATCCAACTCGAGAAGCATCGAAGTAGACCGTGAAACGCTTCCCAGGCTCAGGGACAGTGAGAACAGGAGCGGTTACCAACTTTTCCTTCAAGATCTGAAAACTGCGTTCACAATCATCATCCTACCGAAACTTCACATCCTTTTGCGTGAGCCGAGATAACGGCTTGAAATAATGGAGAAATCCTGCACAAACTGCCGATAATATCCTGCCATACCAAGGAAGCTTCTCACTTCTTTGACATTGGTCAGTCTTCCCCATTCTACCACTATGGAAATCTTACCCGGATCAACTGATATTCCCTTATCGTTTATGACATGCCCCAAGAATCCCACTTCAGACATCTAGAATTCGCACTTTTTCAGCTTAGCATAAAACTTGTTCTCTCTTAGTGTCTCCAACACAAGCCTTAGATGACGCCCATGATCTGCTTCCGTCTTTGAATAAATCAGGATATCATCAATAAAGACCACTACAAAATCATCTAGATACTCATGCAACATCCTGTTCATTGTCTCCATGAAAGCAGCAGGGGCATTCGTTAGTCCAAAAGACATAACTTTAAATTCAAAATGCCCATACCTTGTGGAGAATGTCGTCTTCTCAATACCCTCCTTTCGGACAGGAATCTATTTGTATCCTGACTGAAGATCAATCTTTGAAAATATCTTGGCCCCTCTCAACTGATCAAATAAATCTTCAATGCGAGGCAAATGATATTTATTCTTAATGGTCAGCTGGTTGAGAGCACGGTAATCAATACACATGCGCCAACTACCATCCTTCTTCTTGGTAAATAGAACTAGAGCTCCCCACGGAGACACACTGGGACGAATAAGATATTTAGCATTTAGATCATCCAACTGCTTCTTTAGTTCCTCCTGGAAAGGTCAAGCCAAACGGTATGGGGTCATGGAAACCGGTCGAGCCCCTGATACTAAATCAATCCTAAACTCCATTGGGCGAGGTGGAGGCATCCCTAGCAATTCCACTCGAAATACATCCAGAAATTCCCGAACCACCGGAATACTTTCTGCAGTCAAAGATGAATTCGGCTTTTCCACCAGAGACAAAAGAAATCCACTCTTTGCTGCTCGACTGCTAGGAAACAAACTAGCCAGCACACAAAGTGAGTAAGAGGGAGCACTACCCTGAAAAACTATCTCCTGCCTAGACAGAGCTTGCAAGGTTACTGTCTTCCAAAAACAAGATATGACAGCACGGTAACTATGCAACCAATCCATACCCAAAATAACATCAAACGGCTCCATCTTCATAACCATCAGATTAGCAATAAATTCTTCCCCATCTAGAGAAATCACACAACCCGGACAAACTGTGGAACTAGAAAGAATTCCCCCAGGCGAATTGACTAGAATTGAGTGAGCTATATGCTGCATACTCAAATTTGCTCTGCTAGCGAACTCTAAAGATGCAAAAGAGAAAGTAGCTCCTGAATCAAACAGAACAAAAGCCTCCACTGAGTCCACCAGAAGCGTACCTGTCACCACATCGGGACGACCCACCGATTCGTTAGATAAGCATAGCATAGAAATCGATGTTGGGCGGAAGCCCCAACACCCTGGTATGGTGGTGCAGCAGCTGCTAGAGATGCTGAAGGCGCCACAACTAGAAACGGTGCCGCAGGAGTAGGCGGCCAAAAATACCCTAGTGGTGGGACCCTCCAGGAGTAGGGTAGTAAGGCTGAGGCTGCATCCAAGACTGAGTAGGAGTAGCTGCTAACATCTGTACAGATCCTCAAGAAGAAGCAGCTGGCACTGGTGCTGATGTTTGAACTTCTACAGCATCCTCGTATGATCCTTAATCCATGCTGCCACCATCATCTTCTCCGACACCGACATTGCTCCAGCCACCTCCAAGCTTCCCCGAGCATACTCTTCGCTCAGGTAGCTCACTCATAGTCCCTAGAAGCTTGGGCACCCGCTTGTATGCGCTGCAGAGCTTTACATTGCTGCATGCACGTTTGCCGTGAGAACACCACCGCTCAACTCCAGCTAGCCTCTAGTACGGGTCACCTCAGATGTCGCCACCACCACCCAAAGATGCGCAACACTATTGCGCAGCTATCCTAGGCCTTGGCCGGCTCCGCCATGGCGTGTAGCGCCGACGAGGCACCGGGCAAGCACGCGGAATGGGAGTTCCCATTGTCGTACGCCGACCATGTATGACCATCACTGTAGCAAGATCATTAGCGTTAACTGGTAATGATTAGCATTAATTGGTTGTCCTAGCCGCACTAATGAGTCACTTACTTGCGGGCCCTGCGCACAGAAAACGAGCGCATTAGTTTAAACACTGCTAAGGCTGAGGTGTGGGACCGGCCGTTTAAGCATCGTGCGATGTGCGCATGTGCGCGTGGACCAAGTCCAGTGGACCCAGTCAGTGACGATGGGCCCCACATGTCAATTCGGAATTTTAAATCGGAAGTTAATTAGAAAATACACTATTCATGGGACTCACTGGTCACGATCGTGGCTAGCACAAATACAAGGTAAAAAGTAATAAATTCTTTAAGAAATTCGGAAATCTATTAAATTGCACACTAAAAATTTGAATAACTTCAAAAATACATAACAATTCATCTCAACTCCAAAATGGATGAAACCAGTGCTGATAATTTTCATTTTTAATGAATTTTTTTATAAAATTGGTTTCCAACTTATCTCTATAGCAGAGAATATGATTTTGGAGAATGATCCATAACTCTATTATTTTTACAATAGAAAAGGAGTGATAACTTTGAAAATGCATAACTAATGCATGAAAACTCCAATTGAGTTGAACCCAGATATTTTGGACTTGTAATATTATTCTCTATTTATCTATGTACTTCTTGTATCCCCCACTACTCTGCAAATTTTGACCAAATAATTAAATTGCATGAACAATAACATATTGAAGTCTGAAATTCATATTGCTATAACTTTCACATACTAACTCCAAATAGAATAATTCTTTCACCTAAATTCATATAAAATCATGCACTAGCCACTGTAGAAAAAAGGATAAAGGTTGACATGTGGGCCACTGGTCTATGGACCAGGTCCACAGAGATATGCTTGTCCACGGTGGACCAAACTCATGCGCTAGGGTTTACTAAGAGTTGACTAACATGCGGGACCCGCATGTAAGAGAGAGAAATAATTAGGGTTTTTAATTGGGTGAATGACATGTGGGGTCAACATATAAGAGAGAGATAGATCTCAAATTATGGCTTAGGTGGATGACATATGGAGACTATACATCAGAAATAGAAGGAAAGACAGAGAGGATTGAATGTGTGGCTTGGATTGAATAGTAGGGAACTACACATCAGATAAGGAACAAAGGCACTAACAGAGTAGAAAACTACAGAGCACAGGGATCCGAAATAATAGCAGAGCAGGGAGCTGTTTGCCGGTTCTTTGTGCCCATCTACAAGAGACAACAAAGCAAATAATAGAGAGAATAGAGAATGCTTGGCTTGATGACAGGAGATAGCTGCTATGTGGCACTGAGATTGTGTAACACCCCAGCTCAACATTGAGCCCGAATGCTACTAAAATAAAATTAAACAAAACTAAACTAAGACCATTTACCAAATTTTTCAATGAGAACCTCCTTTGTATACTTTCATATACCGAGGTTTCAACAGATTAAAGATAACATTATCAATAATCCAAGATCCAAATTCATTCAACATGCAAGATAGTCTATTACATTAAAGCAATGATAAGCATAATCCCAAATCGCTAATCTCATTATTACAGATAAGCCAAAGCATTCAACGAAACTATAAGTGAAGCTCAACAGTTTGCTTATTTAAAGAATATAAACTAAATGATGTTCTTTCTTTAGGATGAATGGAAGTGAGTGCAACTCAACCAAAACTACTCCCTCCCATGCATGCCGATCTTGCCTGTGGTACCTAAAAACACAACAAAGCAAGAGTGAGCCCAAAGACTCAGCAAGTATCACCAACAAAAACTAAAATCACAGTATTGCATCAACAATCCAAAAGAAGCATTACACTAAAGATAATTCTCATGCTTATGTAATGTGATCATGCAATGCACCTTTCAATCTTTATCTCTTTTCAGTATTTTACGCAGAATGCGAGGTATACAACCGTCGATGTATACCCATGCTCGTGCCCTCCGCACAGGGACCAAGAGCCTATACTCCATGAGTATAGGGACCATTGCCCATCATCTTCATGATGGGGACCTCTACTCAATGCCCACGTTCCACGAACGTGGGGACCACAAGCCCGCCATTTGCATGACGGGGACCTCAACTGTATTTACTTGGTCACCACGTGACCAAGTCTCAGATATGCTTTTAGCATGCGTATGTACTATGATCCTATCTTCCATACATAAGAATCAACAAGTACATACCACAACTACAGATCCCAAATAACATGTAAGGCATAATCAACATAGATAGGAAAGCTTTAACCATAACATGCATTCACCATATTCTATTCAAATTCATCACACTATCATCCGTGTATGACTAGTACTATTCAAACGCAAACAATCCTAACAATCAATCATCATTATGCTACGATCAAGATACTTGCCTCAACCGTGCGAAAACGGCAGACGCGAAGAGGGCGCTGCCCCTGGGTCCAATCCCTCACCTGAACATAATTATGAATCAAGCTAAGATAACCATGCTGGACCCAAGACATATATAATAGCTCAAACGAAAAAGCTAAACTCTCAAGCGCCTTCCTAACGTCCCACATCTAATGACCGATCTGTTCCCCCTGTGGACAGTCCACTCCCAAAATTCATAACTTTCACTACAGGGGTCCAAATAAGGTGTTATAGGACTTTCTGGAAAGATCATTAAATTTCCCAACTAAACCTAGTTGAGTGGCCCTTCTGAATCGGCCATATAATACCCCTATCAAGCCAAATTAAAATACATCAATTTTCACATCGGGTTCTCTGGATAGTACACTAAAACCACCATAACTTTTGCTACGAAAGTCCAAATAATACGTCCTTTAGCTTGTTGGAAAGGTATGAAGATTACCCACATTTTTAGTCATATCAAGATCCTCTAATTTCGTCTTTAACTAATAGCTTAACCCAGGTTTCTATAATCTGTCTGGATGTTAACAGTTTATCAGGACAGCGACACTGAACAATTCATATCTCCCTGACCGTTAATCGGATTTGGGCGTTCTTGGTGGCCACGTAAAGCTAAGGACATGACCCAGATATCTCTAAGAGAGTGGATCCCCAGATTCTGCTTCTAAATACATGAAAACCGCCGTTCAAAATTCTGGATAGAATGGGATCTAAACAGCCGATCTACTAACGAATTCAAACACACCTTAAATTCGAAACATACAACGAGGGAGGATCTTCATTACCCTTGAAGAACCGCTGTAGATCGCGACGAAGCCCGTGAACCTTTCCCTTCCCTCTCTTCTTCTTCCCTTCCCTTTTCCTCTCTTCTTCCTCTCCTTTCTTTCTCTTCTTCTTCCTTCTCTTGGTAGAGCAGTAGGGAGGGGTGGCTGCTACAGTACCACATGCTACAGTGCGCGCGGTACTGTAGCAGAGGCTAGGGTTTTGGGAAAAGGCACCCCCTCTTGATTCCACTAAAAAGCCCAGCCCATATGGCTAGAACGCCTTGGGCCGAAAGCCTAAGGTCCAATCCTCCCTCAATAGATTCTAAATTTTTTGAGTAATTTTCCTCTCCAATTTAATGTTGTTCTCTCTAAACTTTATTGTATTCACTTGAATATTCGGGATATTACAAAAAACCCCTCTAATCCTCTGTTAAACTCTTTTCTATTTGGTCCTTCTCCCCAATTTAAATATTCTCTCGCGAATACTCTTTCGAACCCATCTGGGGTATTACAGATTGGATGGCAAGAATTAGACAAAAGGGCAATCAACAGAGAAGAATGAAACAACAGAGCCCAAGCAACAACAAGGAACGAAGACAACATAACGTCATCAGACATGAACAGGAACCGGTCAACACAAAGAGCTACGGGCTGATTTTGATGCAATGACATCGATTGTTGGTATTGAGATGGGAAAGCAATGACTCAAGAAAGAATCAGAGAGGAAGGATGCATGGCCTATACATCAGAGAAGAACCAGCCAAGAAGATATAGAGAGTAGCAACAGGAACCGAATCAAAACTCACGTACGGGACCATAGACACGAATAGTGACAGAGGCTTCATGGTCGATTTGGCGCATGGAGGTGGCGGCTTGATGATAGGAGATGGCAAAGCTAGCACTGAGAATAGATAGAGATTTGAGGCTTCTGTACCATAGAGAAAGAGAAGAAAGGAATTCAATCGTAACATCGAACGGCATGTGAGCATGAAACGCAATAAAGGCACTACTTTTGGCGCGCGGCGTCTGCGGCATGAGTTTAGCGGCGGAGGTGAAGGGGAAAAATGGAAAGGAAACGACGAGCTGGAAGCGATGGTGCAGTTGGATTTTGGAAAAACTCACCAAGGAAGCAAGCAACGTGACGAACACGTTTCGTCTTTACGGCTTGACATGGCTCCGGCGATCGTCGGGCAAAGGGGATGGAACCATAACATAGAGCGCGACGACACGAACCCAACGCCACAGATGGCTCAGCTGGGGGACGTCGGATGAAGGCGCAACTCACTAGAGAAGACCTTCGGGTAGAGCTCTGTATTTTGCCGATGGCGATGAAAATAGATCAATTCGAATGAAACCAATTCAGGGGATTGGAAGAGGAGATCAAGATAAACACTTGGGCGTAAACGATTTGTTTTTATATACACCGTAGAGGAAGATATGATTGTTGGAAGGTTTTGGTTGGAAACGTACAGGTAGTAGACTTCTCTGGCCGTTCGGTTCGGGACGAGGAAAAACGATGAATAGTACCACGCGGGTTACTTAGCACGCGACAGGAGAGAAAAAAAAAGGAAGATTTTCGGAATTAAAGAAAATCCCAAAAATCAAGGTGACCAAATAAATAGCAAACAAATCCAAAAAAATCTCAGAAAATACCAGAAAATTTCTTGGAACACAAGGAAGCCAAATAATACAGGTTTTTATTTAATTGATGTTTAGATTAGTCAAATTAAATATTTTTAATTTAGGAAATTCCTAATTAAGCTTTATTAATTCAAATAAAATTGGTGAAATTTTCCAAGGACCTAAACTACTCAAAAGAATTTTGAAAAGCCAAATTTTGGGATGTTACAAACATCCCCCACTAAAGGAATCTCGACCCCGAGATTCATGCTGGCTTTAGAATAGGTTAAAGAACTCAGCCTTCGGGTTCTCTTCTTGCTTTCCAGCTAATTTGACTTTGACAGAACTACTCTTCTAAACACTTACAAAACAACGTCTTACTTCTTGCTGAACATCTCGCTTCAACAAAAACTTGACGAACTGGCTCTTGGTAGGGAAGGCACCTTGAAACTCTATTGCTTCTGATGGGCTACTTGATCGGTGCTCGAAGACGCTTCTAGAGTTGAGGAAATTCTGCTACTGACTGGCAACTCGGGTTGACAAACTAACGCTTCTTATGAGCTTCGAAAACTGAACTGACTGACACATCTCTATCACCTCTGTCATACAATCCTTAACACAGATCTTCAGCAAGTATTCTGAAGATAGACATGACTACGAGGGTGATAATCTGCATAACCCATGTAGCTTTTCTGCTTGAACTAAGCTACTTACAATCCCTTCAGGATTTAAGACACTTGGCCTTCTGCTTCATGATTAATAGAAAGATCCTCATACTTTGTGACTTGATCTGCCCTTAGCTAAGCAATGACTTACAATCAACCACTGTGAACTTCGGATGGTGACAACTGCAAGCTGGCTGACAACTGGGGTTGTAGGGGAACTCTACACACAACACTTATTTGCATGACCTGGTACCATGAGTTAAGGCACAACTCATTTTTTTCTTTCTGTCTACCGGTTCGAGGCAATACATAGTACCGAACTGAAATGAGCATCTAAGGCTTCATACACACTCTATCGCTAACACAAGGTAAACTGGGATCCTCCGTCTGACGCTAACTTTTCTGACATACCAACCACATGGTAACACATTTTATGACCTTTCGCTTTACTTTGGATCATCACAATTCATCTTCGAGATCTTTGTACACATTGGTACTTTCAGAGAAAATAGAATGCTTGTAGTCAAATATTGGTTTGAGCATCAACTACTTGAGTTTCTTGTGATTAGGTACACAAATGTGCTCATTGATTCGTGGATCATTCTGTTCGTCTTCAGTGGATTTTCAAGCTTTACCTTGCTCTAAGGGGAACTGATTTCATCATTGACAATACTGTCTGGTCAAGTCTGATTTTCCAGCATCGGTTTGAACTCTAGGGTTCAACAGATATCCTTCTGCACTGACTCAAGACTCACTTCTCGATTTGACAAGTAACTTTAGCTGTCTGATCAACGGGTTCTTGCGGTAGCTCTTCTAATTCAAAGCATCTGCCACAATACTGGTCTATCCAGAGGGAATGGATTTCAACTTCATGGTTCTGAATCCAATAACCATCTTTGTTTCTTCACAACAGCAAACATTGAATTACGACCAGGATAATTCACTGCTTGAAACTTCAGTTATTAGGAAGTGCTAGTGAAACTTCTTAACACACAAATTCTTGGATGATCTGTGATAAAAGTTATCAAGGTTCTTCCTAGTATCAGGCAATACGAACACTTAAGTTGTGATTAATCTCTTCTGGAATTCTCACAGACTCAGTTCACTTCGAGCAATCTAGGCGAACTTGTTCTTTCACAACGATGAGGGTCTTGCCTATCTTGAAACGACTATCTCACTGATCTTCAACTGACACTGTCTTGTTCACAGATGATCCTGGGAAAACTGAAATTCTTACTCAAAACTCAAACAAGTTGATTCTGAGGTCCTAAAGATTAGCTCTTGGATAGACTGAAATTCTCGCACATCCTTGTGCTACTATTTTACTTTACAATCAATGCTGACACTTGCTGAGCTGATGGGCTTGATTTGACACTGCCTTTATCTAAGAGAATTCTTTGATCTGCTCTATCATTTCTACAAACTCTTCTAACAACTTTTGTCATAGTTCATCTCTTACGTAATTCCTTCTGACATTGGTTGATCCTGGAATACCAAGTCAAAGACAAACTTGACTTCTAATACAGTTGCATGCTGCATAGATCATTTGCAATGACAATTGCATACTCTCTTGCGGATATGGACATTATCCAATAGTTAGATTCTTCAACCATTTACGGTTATCTCACTGCTATGCAAAATGGTGAGTTTGAATTCAACATCACATTCCATGGTTACGGCTCTACGGCCTTCAATCAACATGACTCAAAGCTTGATTACTCGGCTTGCAATGGCACATGCTTAGAAAGATATCCAATACTTTATTGTTCAACAATCCTTTTTCTTCATAACTTGCATACAAAGATGTCTACTTTTCTACTCTGAAACAAAGGAAAAGAATACAACTATTTTCTAAATTTATTGCTATGAACAGAGGCATGACATGGCATAATCTAGTCAAACTAGGCTTTCTTGGTAACATCATCGCACAAACGTCTCTTCTTCGACTGCTTCGCTAGACACACGGATCCTGCTGCATTACCACCTACTCTGGGAGTTACCATCTTGATTGACACAACTTCTGGCATTATGGCGTCTTGAGTGAGTGACTAGTTCCTCTGAGGGCACTAGCTAATGTAGTGACCTTCTATACAATAATTGTAACAGACACATGGCGAATATTGTGACTTTTCTAACCCAACTATGGCAGAACGACTATCCTTCTTGAAGGTTGAAGCTTGACACTTTGTAGGGCATTGCTTGGCATAGTGGCCTTTCTTACCACACTCAAAACACACTACTGACGATACTAGCTTGCTTCTCTTTTGAGGTGGTTTGCCAAGGTCAACATTTTGCTTTTGTGATTCTTCAGCTGACAAATCTTGTACTGACAATGGTTCGCCTTCTTTTGCTAATGCTCTGACAGCGGCTCGGAAGTTTTCTCACTGAAGTTGTGTTGCAAAAGTCAACACTGAATACATGGGGCATTGGCTCGGACAATGATCATCACCTTCACATAAGAAGCATGTGGTCTTGCTTATTGGATATTCTCCAACGAAATGGTTTCATTCGCAACTGGAACAATTGATATTGTGCTCATCGACACTATGGCCTATTTCTCCACAACGGATACATGCACAATCTTCTAACTTGTCTGGTTGGCAGCACTTCAAATGACAATGACTAGATTTGGTGTAGGATGTCGGAATATCAGGTTTCTCTTGACCACTCTGGCTTGATGTCGCATACTATTGACGAAAAGCAGTAGTGAACTCTGACCAAGTGATGGTCTGCTCATCCTGACGGGCGACGCAAAAATTTTCCCACTAATCTAATGCAACTCCTTTTAATTGATGAGTATCATAGAGAACTTTCTCATTATCGTTGCATTGCACAACAGTTAGCTTTCCTTCTATGGTGCGAATCCAAGATTCTGCATCCTTGAGTGCAGTTGATC
This sequence comes from Phyllostachys edulis, assembly GCA_036346405.1. NCBI lineage: Eukaryota > Viridiplantae > Streptophyta > Magnoliopsida > Poales > Poaceae > Phyllostachys > Phyllostachys edulis. Next base: position 16,006,415 of record CM070552.1, read on the forward strand.
CTTCAAAGACAGGCGGCTTGGTCATCATGAACTTCACAAACTTGAACTAAGGGCGTGCCGTTGGGATGGCAACGAGTTATGCATCATTGCAGAGGTTACCACTGTCCGACGGTTGCATCGTCGCTGGCATGAGCTGGTTCTGGGTGGCAAGGAACTGGCTTGAGTTCTAATGTGTCACTACTAGCACTGGAGATAGTTGTTGGTTAACATCTGCTTACTGAAACTAGTGATGGTACAATGGCATGCTTGATTATTCTGATTCATCAAGTTTACTAAAGTAGCGGTGGTTTGATTCTGCTGGGTCATCATGTTGTTCATGTTCTACATCATCGCGTTCATGAATTGAGTCTGAGCTACCAAGAATTGTTCCATGACTAGATCTACTACTCCTGGTACTGACGACTATCCATTGGGATTAACAAGATCTAAGCTGGCACAGACTGTCTCAAGATTACTAACAAGGTTGGCTTCACTGGGGCTCTTCATCTACTGGCTGACCAAGGCTAATAGCTTAGAGGGAAAAGCATAAGGTAAGGGAAGACAATCTACTAAGGGGGGCAGGTTTAACCCAAGGAATACCAAAGAACACACAAATAGCCAGAAAGCTATTAAGAAGTATAAAACTCACAGCCAACTACACACAGAAGAAGGAAAACGAAAATCTAATCGTCTAGTCGATTAAGCTCTAACTTAACTGGGTGACTTGGCTCAACACACGGGAGGAACCAATGCTGATTTATCCTATATGGCTGGTCTAAAAAAAACTCAAACTGGTTACGGTCTTCATCAAACGTTGACTGCTTGCGATCCTTAGAGGCGAAGCTTGGAGAAGGCAGGGGCGACACACAACTTCTTCTGGTCTTTAATTCTTGCGACGAGCTTGTCTTGAACACTTGGGGAGATATCGATACGTTGTTATTGGTTGCATGGTCTTCAAAGAGTTATTCAAAACAGCTCTTGGGCATCCACTGAGACATTTGGTACAGATAACGACAACTATAGAAGTTATGAGAGAAGGGAGTCCAACTTAATACTCAAAATGGTAAGGAAGAATATAGATGAGAAAGGAATAGAATGGAAGAGTATAGAAGTTAGACAAGATGAGAATAGCACATCATTATGATTTTCCATTTGTAAAATAGGTTTTGAAGTTTTCCTTAAAATGACCATTCTAACTAAGGTCATGACCTACATTCGAACCTGGCTCTGATGCCACCTCTGTCGGGACCCAAAAATACAATTATGGACCCTCTGTGTATACTGCACTAGCCCAGGATCACGCTAGTGCACACAGTGGCCACATCGATGAATATGAATAATAGATTGAAAGCATAATTCAAAATGAATAGACAATAATAATTTATCAATTGTTTTCACAAAGACACATAATCTAATCAATTTATTCACACAGCCATATGACTTAGATCACACAGCTATCCCTCCCCAGTTGTTTTTATGAAAATCTACCCCTTGTGTGAAATCCCCGAGCATGTCCATGACTGCGGACATGGCTATTCAAATAGATTGTTTTAACACTCTGCAGAGTTTGTACACTTTACCCACAAGATGCAATTAACTGGATCAGAGTTGATCACAACAAAACCTTTTAGAAACTTCATCTCAAGCATTGACACTCCCAGTGTGCTTTACCGCCATACCAACCTATACACGGTGATTGGTACGACACACACCATTGGACAGGGAAGCGGTGAACCATCCCGCGATGTGACTACTTGGTAGCACACACCTCCACCCATATAACACAGCCTAACCTACTACCTGAGTAATCAATGTCAAAAATCCATAACTTACTAAATTAGGCCCGTCCTATCAGGCGTGTGGTTGTACGAGAGGCCTAGTTCAATGGCGCACAAAGTTAAGTCCTTAATTGACCAAGGCAAGACTTCCAACTTAATCCCAATGCACACAGCTTATTATGCCCGTGCACACAGCTCCACCATATCTTTTAATGTCCACCACTTGCCTCAGTCTAAATCCTTTCCTATCCTGTTGGTTAAGTGCAACATATGCCATCAACGAGTAATAGCACACAGTACACACAGTTTTATCATAAAGTTCCATAATCACTTAGTCAGGTTTATAATTGCAACTCACATGAGATGGTGACTTGTAGTATGGCCAAGCAATCTAATCATATCTAACCAACCCACGTTGGTGCTAAGATAATACCAACTAAATAATGAACCAATCTAGGGTGACAAAAGATTATGACATAATAATAGACAAGGTGGATATAACAAATTGGATAAATAACCACACCCAAAAGCATTTAAATAAATACTTAAAGTAAATGCAATAATTTGAATCAAGGTAATTTTAGAAAACTGGGATTCAACATGATCAAGGGTACAACTTGCCTTGCTATAGCAATGATGATCTTATTTTATCTTCAGTCTTCTACTTCCTTGACCTTTCGCTCCTTCGGACGATTCCGGGACTTCAACCTAACGAGAAGAGAGTGCAAAACAAACTAAATTCAAAAATACATATCCAATAAACTCCAAATTGAAATTGAATGGTACTGGAACCTAGATAATGAATTTATATGAATTTGGAAACTTGAACGGGTTCAATCGGAATTCAGAGGAAGAAGATATGGCTCTCGGAAGATAGATATTCACATGAAACGACAATTGAGGTCTACGGAATATTCTCAGAATATTCTATTATGAAAATATTAGAAAATGGCTGACTGTATGACATGTGGGACCGACTGATATTTATAAATTTCTAGAATTAAAATAATTCAAGAAATAAGGTAGAGAGAGCGACACGTGGGACCAATAAGATAAAAGGATTTTTCAAGAATTAACTTAATTCCCAAAAATAGGATTAAGGGTTGACATGTAGGCCACTGGTCTATGGACCAGGTCCACAGAGATATATGCTAGTCCATGGTGGACCAAACTCATGTACTAGGGTTGACCAAGAGTTGACTAATATCCGGGACCCGCATGTAAGAGAGAGAAATAATTAGGGTTTTTAATTGGGTGAATGACATGTGGGGTCAACATGTAAGAGAGAGATAGATCTCAAATTATGGCTTAGGTGGATGACATATGGAGACTACTAGAATGTTTTTGCGCGCTCCACCGCGCTGCGGTTGCCAGCGTGATAGCAGGGGAAAAATCCTTTTTTTTTTGCACGGTAGCTATATGTATGTGTTAAAGACTCGTGATATCAGGGTCAGGTCGATTTACAATGCAATATAGTTGGATCTTGACAGCAAACAATGGTACGTAATGGTGTGTACGGAGAGGCAATGCAGTGTTTGTAACAAAATGGTATTTACGTAAAGCGAAGACATTAAGTGTAACATAGTGCTGTGTATGGACAAATAATGTGATGTCTGGTACTGATCTATAGAATCCGCAGGTATGGAAGCATAGTATTCTATAGAATCTGTATAAGCAATACTAAGTAGTGATGATAAGTGTACTAACAAAACAGGAAAAGGACCACAAAGTACAAAATGTGCAAAGGACCATAGAGTACAAAATGTGCAACATTTGACAATGTGTTGGAACAATAAGACCAAGCAGACCTCTAAAGGGAGGAGAATTAGCAGCCTGATTAAAGACTATTTGCTATGATATGAGTAGGTACATCATTCATGCACAAAAGCATGCAATTCAAAATATCAAATTAACCAAATTTCCAATCAAAAGGTTTAAGAACAAGTACCCCAAGTCAGCTATGACTATGCTAATGTTGTCTTGTGACCGTTGATCCTGCAATTGAGAATAAAAGAAAGAAAATTAAAATAATATTTTTTTATCAAACGATCACCTACTTATATGCTAAGCTAGTTTCAGCTTTTCAGGAGATAAGAAAAAGGTCAATGGAAAAGATGGAGGCGGCAAACATCAATACCAGAGTTTTCTGACCAAGTGCTTCGCAGGCCAGCTACACAAACCAAATCAGCAATAAGCAATACAAAATGAGTCGCAAAAAGGCACACAGTTAGTCTTAAAAAGGGTCACACAATTAGTATTATTTTTTTAGCAGAGAAAAACTGCATACCTGGACATCACCATGTTGCTATAGTTGATCTCTAACAAAAGCTACAGCTTCAGAGCTACATAAGGCATCAGTTATACATGTCAAAAGGTAGCTAACTAAAAATGTCTTCAGGATATGGAAAAGAACAACAAACTTAAAGCAGGATAACTATAAATATATACAATAAGATACATGGATGGACCTTTTAATGTAATCCCAAAGACCATCGGTTGCTAGCAAAACAAATTCCACATCCGGTCCAAGCTCCACAAGAGATACATCAGGTGAAGAGACTATTAGATCCCCTTTAAATTGTATCCTGTAGATGATTAAAATTGTTACATTCACAATGGTAAGAGACATATATCATTCATCAAAAGTGTTGTAAACCACAGTAAGCTCATCTTTGGAAACAATTTATTTCTGGCAAGAGTTATGTTTTGAAATAACTTCTCCATCATCAAACATGGCAATGATTTCGCCTCATCGCTCAAAAATTCAAGTCACACAATCGGACAACGTGTCATCCACACATAATATGAGACATTTCATCTTTGTGCAGAAGAAGCGAGGAACCAAAAAGACACGTCTAGAAGTTGAATAATATTGAATGCTTGATACTAGCAGATATTAATTGAGAATATATAATTCACTGATTAGCTTTCCACCATGAAGATGGGGAAATTTCATCATGTTCTACTGATCTATTATGTTGTGACATAAAAGAATGACTCTGGTTACCATTTTTTTTAAAGGAAAAGGTCCAGTTTACTCCCTCCAACTATCAGAAAAGTCTGGTTTACCCCCTGAACTACAAAACCGATTATTTAACCCCCCAAACTTGTCAAATCCGGTCATTTAACCCCTCATAGCGGTTTGAATGGGTGGTTTTGCTGATGTGGCACATATTTTGCCACGTGGATGTCCACGTCACCCTCTCTCTCTCCCCTTTCTCTTTTCTTTTCTTATTTTTCTTCTCCTCATTTTCCTCTCCTGCAAGCTCCACGCCCCCACCCCTCTCTTCCTCCGCCATGCCTTCTCCACCTCCACTGTCGACACCCCCGGCGGCGGCGGCGGCCCCTAGCTCGCCCTGCTGCGAGGAGCCCGTGCACGAGACGATTCTCTGCCCGTGGACCACCCGCCTCGAGAACTCCATCCACCTGCTCTCCCCCAACCTCGCCGTGCCGCTCGTCCACAACGTCATCTCCGCCACCGCCACCGCTGGCCGCGCTGATCTCTCGCTCCAGTTCATCCGCTTCGCGTACCGCCATGCCAGCTTCCACCCCGAGTCTACCACCTTCACGCTCCTCATCCTGATCCTCGCCTCCCGCCGCATGCTCAACCACGCTCGCTGCCTCCTCCTCGACACAACTCATCAACCCGGCTCTATCCCTCTCCCTCTCCCTCTCCCTCTCTCTCTCTCTGGCGCCGCCGCTGGGCTCGGCCACGCTCGGTCCTGGCTCGGTCCACCGTGCGACGCCTTAGTTCCCCTCGGCTTGGGCTCCACTATTATGCAGCATGATGATCCAGATCATGCAGCAGTTCTTGGGCATCAACGGCGTGCTCTACTACACGCCGTAGATCTTGGACTAGGCTGGCGTGAGCATGCGTCTGGCCAACCTCGGCCTGAGCGCTGACTCGACATCCATCCTCATCAGTGGCCTCGAAAGTCGAGCAGCGGTGGTGAGGTCGTAGCAGGGGACAAGCAGCGGCGCAACAGTATCCCCGGCGCCGATTCCAACACCATTGGAGTGATGACTTCTCCGGCGCCGAATAAGGTTGCCCACGGCGCCGTCGCTGCGTTCACCCTTCCCAAGGCTCACCGCCACGAACACCGGTAGCGTCGCCGCCGTGTATCGCGACCTCCCATCATCCCCTTCAAGAACAAAGATCGCCGCCAAAACTCCCCGCCCGCTCCTTCAACGCCGCCTCCGGCCTCGCCGGTGGCCGCCGCCAAAGAACGTGTCCCAGTTCCGACTCGCAGCCATCAATCATGACAAGACTCACCCGCCCCCACCCCTCGAAGAACCGTCCTCCCCAGTCCCCCAAAGAATAAGTAGGCGCCGTGCCGCGACGCCATTGGAGTCTTGTGAGCAAGCACAGATGGGAGAGTAATGGAAGGGGCAGGAGAGTGCGAGGGTGACGTGGAATTCTTATTTACTAGGAATAAAAGAAAAGAAGAGTGATGTGGACGTCCACGTGGCAAAACCACTGCCACATCAGCAAAACCACCACTTGAAACTGGCCTGAGGGGTTAAATGATCGGATTTGACAAGTTTGGAGGGTTAAATAACTGGTTTTGTAGTTCAGGGGGAAACCAGACTTTTCTGATAGTTCGAGGGAGTAAACTAGACTTTTTCCTATTTTAAATAAAGAATTTCACTCGGCTTATATTGAAAGCTGAAGTCTTACAACAAGAAAGTAAAGCATGGCTGTGGTTGCCAATGAACAACTCAAGCCCAAAATGAATTGGAGGTGCAAATAAATCATTTTGTAAAAAATCTACAACTAAATCATGCTTCAGCAGAAAGTTAATTTCCTTAAACAAGCAATCATTCATTCATATGTGATCCGACAAACATTGAATTACTACAAAATCTCATGAAAGGTGATTTAGTTTAATTGCCACAAGCAAACTAACAATGGGTAAAACACAAATGTATGAAACCGATCACGGAAGGTAATCTTCAAGTAGTGGGCTATGAACATTGAGAGTAATTACATGGCTACGTGCTAGAGAAAGATAGTGAAAAACAAATCCTGCCAATTCTCTCAAATATGGAAAACGCCACATTTCATCCAATAGGAAACAATGGAAATAAAGCACAGTTGATAATTATCAACAGATGAGGAAAAATCAGGTTGAAAGTAGCAAGTAACATACAAATAAGGATTCAACTGATCAAATTAACAACCACTAGCATGGTTGTGTGTTTTCACTCTTCAACACATAACTGAAAGAGAAGACAACTAAAATAAATGACCTTCTCGTTTCTTCAGAACATCCTACCTTAGTTTGTTCGGAATTCATATGTATCAGGAACTTATCAAGATAACAACAATGAAATAAAAAAAGGCAGCCACTTGTGAGGAAGGAAAACAATAGAGAATAAAAGCATTGAGCACTTTACTGTGAGATAAACTTTTCTATCCATCTTCCTTCTTTAACTCCTTTTGCCAGCATCCCGTACAAAACCACGAGATGCTAAAAATTACTAACTTAGCAGAGTTTTTTAGAGCAAATTGGCATTACCCCAATGTGCTGGACCTTCTGCAGTAACTGCTGTTTGGGAATAGAAGAGGTACCTCTACAGATTACTATGGTTAGAGCTATACAGAGGTTAACAAACAGAATAAAATTGCTAGGAGATCAGAGTAATTAAAAAAGAAAGAAAAGGAAGCTCCCACGGCGGCATTACATCAAGTGCCACATTTCATCCAATAGGAAACAGTGGAAATAAAGCGCAGTTGATAATTATCAACAGATGAGGAAAAATCAGGTTGAAAGTAGCAGGTAACATACAAATAAGGATTCAACTGATAAAATTAACAACCACTAGCATGGTGTTGTGTTTTCACTCTTCAACACATAACTGAAAGAGAAGACAACTAAAATAAATGACCTTCTTGTTTCTTCAAAACAGCCTACCTTAGTTTTTCGGAATTCATACGTATCAGGACCTTATCAATATAACAACAATGGAATAAATAAGGCAGCCAGTTGTGAGGAAGAAAAACAACAGGGAATAAAAGCATTGAGCGCTTTACCATGAGATAAACTTTTCTGTCCATCTTCCTTCTTTAACTCCTTTTGCTAGCATCCTGTACAAAACCACAAGATGCTAAAAATTACTAACTTAGCAGAGCTTTTTAGAGCAAGTTGGCATTACCCCAATGTGCTGGACCTTCTGCACTAACTGCTATTTGGGAATAGAAGAGGTACCTCTACAGATTACTATGGTTAGAGCTGTACAGAGGTTAACAAATAGAATAAAATTGCTAGGAGATCAGAGTAATTAAAAAGAAAGAAAAGGAAGCTCCCACAGCGGCATTACATCGAACACCTTGAAGGCAAGGACGTGAAGACGTTTCTCTCTGGTTGCGATCGCTGGACATGGCCATCGTCGCGATGGCGAGGAGGAATGCTACAAACCTGGCGCACGGTTGCTTCATCCGAATGCGCCTGGGAGAGAGGAGGCGAGGCGTCATGAGGCATCCGGAGGCACGTGGGAGAGAGGAGGCCAGAGCTGTAGTTCCGTGGTGTTGGGCAGGAGGAGATGACTGAGAGGAGGAGGAAGAGGAGGGCGAGGACCGGAGGTGGAGAGTAGGGCGGAGGCGATGCGGTCGGAGGCGCATGGGGAAGAGGAGGCCAGAGGAGAGGTGGCGCAAGGCATGGCGGCCGAAGGCAAGGCGACGCGAGGAGGGGCGATCGTGGGCGCGCAGGATAGAGGAGGCAGGGAGGACGGCGGCGGCGGCGTAGAGAAGGTGCTCCCATTGGCATCCCCGCCACCACCGGGTCCCTCCACGTGACCCTCCTGCCACTCCGTGAAGGCCGGTGTCCCAGCTCCGGAGGCCGCGGGTGGCGGGGGAGGAAGAGTGAGGGAGCGGTGGCGGCTGGGGGGCACCGAGGCGACTGGGGAGGAAGACAGAGGTGGCGGCGGTAGAGGAAAGGAGGGGGGGGGGACGGAGCGAGCGGACGGCGGGAGAGGAAGAGGGAAAGGAGTGAGGGAGGGGCGGCGGCGCGTAACGGATGGAGCCGAGTGGAAAGACCGAGAGAGACGAGTGGAACTAGCTAGGGCTAGCGGTCTGCCTCGCACATGACTCCGGCCGCGACACGATCGACAGCCGTCCAGCGAAGATCCAACGGCAGGCCTTTTTTGGAGTGACGTGGCCTTGGCGAGAGGCCGGCAATTCCACCAGCTTTAATATTCTAATAGATACATCAGAAAGAGAAAGAAATATAGAGAGGATTGAATGTGTGGCTTGGATTAAATAATAGGGAACTACACATCAGATAAGGGGACAAAGGAACTAAAAGAAGAAAACAACAGAGTACAGGGATCCGAAATAACAGCAGAGCAGGGAGCTGTCGGCCGGTTCTTTGTGCCCGGCTACAAGAGACGGCAAAGCAAATAATAGAGAGAATAGAAAATGCTTGGCTTGATAACAGGAGATAGCTGCTATGTGGCACTGAGAATGGATAGCAAGAATTAGACAAAAGGGCAATCAACAGAGAAGAATGAAAGAACAGAGCCCAAGCAACAACAAGGAATGAAGACAACATAACGTCATCAGACATGAATAGGAACCGATCAGCACAAAGAGCTACGGGCTGATTTTGATGCAATGACATCGATTGTTGGTATTGAGATGGGAAAGCAATGACTCAAGACAGAATCAGAGAGGAAGGATGCATGGCCTATACATCAGAGAAGAACCAGCCAAGAAGATATAGAGAGCAGCAACAGGAACCGAACCAAAACTCACGTACTGGACCATAGACATGAATAGTGATAGAGGCTTCATGGTCGATTCGGCGCATGGAGGTGGCGGCTTGATGACAGGAGATGGCAAAGCTAGCCCTGAGAATAAATAGAGATTTGAGGCTTCTGTACAACAGAGAAAGAGAAGAAAGGAATTCAATCAGAACATTGAACGAAGCACATAAGCATGAAACGCAACAGTGCACGGCTGCTTTTGGCGCGTGGCGTCGGCGGCGGACGGAAGCAGCGCGGCGGCGGTAAAGGGGCAAAACAGAAAGTAAACAACGAGCCAGACGCGATGGTACGATCGGATTTTGGAAAAACTCACTGAGGAAGTGAGCAACACGATGAACACGTTTCGGCTTTACGGCTTGACATGGCTCCAGCGATCTTCGGACGAAGGGGATGGAACCATGACGTAGAGCATGACGACATGAACCTAATGCCGCAGACGGCTCGGCCGGGGGATGTCGGATGAAGGCGCAACTCGCCGGAGAAGACCTTTGGGTAGAGAATAGATCGATTCGAAGGAAACAGATTAAGGGGATTGGAAGAGGAGATCAAGATGGACACTTGGGTGTAAACGGTTTGCTTTTATATGCAACGTAGAGAAAGATATGATTGTTGGAAGGTTTTGGTTTGAAATGTACAGGTACTGGACTTCTCTGGCCATTCGGTTCGGGATGAGGAAAAACGATGAACACTACCGCGAGGATTACTGTAACACACGGCAGCAGAGAGAAACCGGAAGATTTTCAGAATTAAAGAAAATCCTAAAAATTAAGGAGACCAAATAAATAGCAAACAAATCCAGAAAAATCTCAAAAAATACCAGAAAATTTCTTGGAACACAAGAAAACCAAATAACACAGGTTTTTATTTAATTGATGTTTAGATTAGTCAAAATAAATATTTTTAATTTAGAAAATTCCTAATTAAGCTTTATTAATTCAAATAATTTTGGTGAAATTTTCCAGAGACCTAAACTACTCAAAAGAATTTTGAAAAGCCAAATTTTGGGACATTATATCGTGGATCAATGGCTCTAACAAAACCTCACACTCTAGATTTCTCAAGTACTCTCTCGACACCGGGTCATACAGAACGTTGTGTACCCCACACCAGGACTCGAGACGGTCCTAGTGATATGATAGCTTCCAAATCCCCGCAACTTCCAAAAACAAACCAATGTACCTTAGACCAACCTTCCCTCTGGTACCAAACCACATAATCTGCACATAACACATGGAACTCTTGTTCCATCTCTTAATCGATCTCTTTACTTAAACAAGGAGCACCTCCTTTAACTAGGGACGCACAATAAAACTCGTTTTAAACAATCCTTTATAAACAGAACCCAACTGAAAATAAATGATTCTATTACAACCACGCAATGTCAACTCCCCACCAAAAGGGTCAAATCCAAAATCGAAGATTCATCACAAAAACCTTTCCACTTTCCAATTAGGCGATTTGTTAATAAACAACACGTAAGCTCAAGGAGAAATCACTCGAATGTCCAAATCAAATATTTCTTTTATTCTTTCTAAACCGGAAAGAACCACACATGCCAACATAAAGCCAACTCAAATTGCAAATGACCTCTGTCACAAACACACAGCTCAAACAAGAATCAAGAGAGCATTTCACTACTCGAGAAAACATTCATTTCTCAATTTTTCTTTTAGGAATAAACTTTCTCTCAAATCATGGGATTCCAAATCATCGCATACCACACTAACTCATTTCTCTTAAATTGGCAACCTCAACGCTATGCTCAAAGCGAGTACACCATCCACACCTTTGTAGAGAGACTATACTGACCTCACAATAATATACTCTAGCCAACTCCTCTACCGACGGAATTACTTTGATAAATAATTTCCAATGCACCTCAACATGGATTTCACCCACAAACACATCACCCCAATCCATTAAGGATAATCAACTTGAAATTCACATCACACACTCTCATTTACTACACCAAAAGGATTCTATCAATGATCATCACACTATTCGGAATCCACTTTTATTCTGCTACTTCTACACATAGTCATTAGGTAACCAAGGTTCTAGCTTACAACACAAGCCCAATTTCAACTTCCAAGACTCCTACAATGAACTTCTAGCATAACTGATTGGGAAATCCTCAGATTCGATGACTAAAATTCCCGCAATCCAAACAATATCTTCAGTCACTAACATCAATAATCCTCACAAATCAATTAACTACCCAAAACAATCAACTTCACCAATCTTGGACCTTCTCTAAACCACACCATTCAGTTTCATCTACACAACCCTAATATACCCATTCGCAATACCCTATCTAATTGACTAAGATTCAAACTTTTGATAATTCTAATATTCCACCTGTAATACCCATATTGTATCTGAAAGAGTATTCGGAAGCGAATAATTAAATTAGGAAGAAGGACCAATTAAAAAAGTGATTTATCAAGGGAAATAGAGAGGGGTTTCTGCGAAAGCTGGGAAACCTGGGCTTGGGCTTTGGCCCAACAGGCCATGAGGTGGCCGGCCATAGAGGGGAGGCGCCACCCTCCCCCAAAATCCTAGCCGCCACCCCCTTTCCCCCCTCCTCCCCACTTGTGGCCACCACCCCTAGGCTCCTCTCCGCCTTGGCTGCCTCCCCCTGCTCCCTGCGCCTCCTCCTCTGGTGCTCTCCCCTACTGTCGGCCAAAGACGACACTCCCCACTGCCGGCCTAGTGGAGGAAGAAGGAAGGACACCCGGGTTGTTGGCCGGCCAAGAAGAATACGGAGGAACGAGAAGGAAGGAGAAGGGAGGGGAAAGGATTCATGGGGTATTCATCACATCCTACAGTGGTTCTTCAAGGGTAATCCCAATTTCCCCTTTGATTAGTTGCGTAATTGGATAATTAGGCAATGTTGGTATTAGATCTATTTAGGGTAGATAGGATTGGCCAACGTTTTTGATGAGGTCAACTGCGGAATATGTCCTGGAATCCTCCTAAAGAGTTGTAGGAAACGTCGATACCTTTCCGTAGAGTATTAGATCACATCATTTGGACGAGCAGATTAGGAGTTATGAATTTTGTAGCGCTGCTGTTTGGTAGATCTGTTTTAATCCTGACAGTAAATATTAATTGGTCTGTAGTGATTAGTTAATAGATTAATTTGAAGATCTCACCATAACAAATTTTATAGATATTCTTATAATATTTCCAAAAAGCTAAAGAACGCAAAATTTGACCATGTGTACTGAAAGTTATGCTAGATTTAGTGCCGCTGTCCAAAAACCCTAACGTGATTTGGCTGATCTGTTAATCAGTTTGGAGAGGGTAGAAGATGGCCGAATCTGGAAGGCTCACCAACTAGGTTTAGTTGGGGAATTTGATAAGATTTCCAGAAAGTCCAAGAACACCCTATTTGGATCTCTGTACTAAAAGATATAGATTTTAGAAGGGGGCTGTCTGTTGAGGGGACAGACTGTTGCATAGGATTTTAGATTTGGGAATACGCTAGAGAGAGTAGCGAAATATATTTGCTTCTAGCTTTGTTTTTGGTCCAGTATTGCTATGTTAGATTGCTTGCTAAATAAATTCAGGTGGGGGATTGGTCCCGGGGGCAGCGCCCTCTTCGCGTCCTCCGTTCTCGCACGGTTGAGGCAAGTACTCTGATTGATAGATTAATTATGAGTGTTTGATCGTGATTGCAAGTATTTGATACATGTTAGATACATATGGTTGCTAGAGTGATATGTATGATTAATGATGGTGAATGCTTGAGATATGATTAAGTTTTATTCATGCATGATGTTGTTGCTATTACATGTTATTGATGGATAGAGTAATTGTTCATGTGCATATTGAGAGCATATTTGAGGTTTGGTCACATGGTGACCAAGCATATATATATTTGAGGTCCCCATCATGTAGATGACGGGCTTGTGGTCCCTACACTCGTGGAGTGTGGGCATTGATTTGAGGTCCTCGTCATGTACATGACGGGCTTATGGTCCCCACACTCATGGAGTGTGGGCATTGATTTGAGGTTCCCGTCATGAAGATGACAGGCTTGTGGTCCCCATACTTGTAGAGTATGGGCTTTTGGCCCCTATGCTAGAGGGCACAGGCATGGGTATGTATCGACAGTTGCATACCCCACATTACCGGTAAAATGCGAAAAGAGTAAAAGGGAAAAGATGCATTGCAGTTGCATTACATAATCATGTGATATGTTTTAGTGTAAAGCTTTGGAATTGGATGTTGATGTTATAATTGTGAGTTACAATGTTTTATTATTTGTATTTGCTGAGTCTTTGGACTCACTCTTGCTGTTGTTGTATTTTTAGGTACCCTTTACAAGAACAGCATGTATGGGAGGGAATAGTCTTGTGTTCGGTTTCACATTGCCACAAAATTGTTATTGTTGATTAAATTTAGAATGTGCCTTAATTAAAGAGCAGACTGTTTAAAGTATTTGTTATAGTTATGAGTTAGGCATTGGATTACTTGTAATAGTGATGTTTAGCATATTTTGGATGTCTTTTGATTATGCTGGATGTTGAATTATTTAACTATGTTATAACCAACTGTTGGAACCTCCTTTATAGTTAACTATACAAAGGAGATTCTGTAGAAATTTAGTAAAAGGTCTTAGTTTTAGATTGTTATATTGTTAGTTTAGTAGAATTCTAGGCTCATGTTGGGCTGGGGTGTTACAGTTGGTATCAAAGCGGCTGTAGGTCCGTGGTGACTAGATTAATTAAAATTTGCTAATGGCTAATCAACTTAAAAGTTTGACACACTGGTGCACAGTAGGATGGGGACGGGCTAATCATTGCATTTACGTTTCTGATATATCGTATTGATGATTGCTAATATGAATTTAGTATGATTGCTAATTAATTGATTATTATGGTTATGTGAGATGATAATCGATGTTGAGAGGTTGAGGTCGTCGTTGTGGCCCTGGGCTTTACCAGGTTACACCACCATTCGTGGAATGGGAATAGTGAAGTGCTACCTCAGATATCTTAGTACAGGCGTTGATACTGAGTATCTTTAGAGAAGTTGTTCTCTTCCTTGAATTTGAATTTGGTCAACTCTTGTCCAGTTGTTGTGTTTCCATTGATTTAATTTGACCCTTAAAAGCAATTATTGTTCTTCCAACTATTGAGCCGCTCGCAGTTGATGCACTTTTTTTGGATAGTGGATACAATGCAGTTGAGGGGTTTCAATTGGTCTGCATTTGTTTTATAGAGCAATTTTTATCTTTTCTGACTCTTGAGCTATTCTTGCTACTTGTATACGTTGTCATTGGCAATATTGTTCCTGTTCATGAGAGTTCTACCTTCTTGTTGGCAAACATGACCCATTTATTTGCTTGGTGTTTTAGATAATGGAAAGTATCTTTTACAAACTTCATTGAAGGACGTTTTGACTCTACGCACTTCTTTTGGAATAGTTGGAATGTTGAAGTTTAGTGCATCTTCTTTGAAAAAGAGAGTATCAAAACTCTTTTGTAATGTTTTGATGTGTTAAGTGAGAGGTTTTAAACATAGAAGATAGATTGATAATGTATGAGTTATCAAGTTAGGTCTGTAGTGTGGTGCGTAATCGATCTTAACTAAGATCCTTGGCAGTGGAGTTGATAAATTTGGTGTTGTCATGGAGTAGTTACATAATGAACTTGTTAAATGGTATGACCATTTATATTAGGAATCCAAGATTTATTAAGAGGTGTGGTATATTGATGGTTTTGTCTGATCATTAAGATTGTGGAATTCGGTAGATTTATTGGATAATTCGGAGTAATGTGTCTCAATGGATTAGTCTACCCATTAGTGATGGTTATGTTAAGGATGTGTTTGAATGATGCCTTAGAGGATATCAATCCAGAAATTTTCATAAACTGGCTACTTGATGATCATATATAATTGCTAGATTGAAACATGTATATCGGATTAGATAAATGTTGAGGTAGTATCTTCTGAAACCCTGTTTTACAGGAGATGATGTTATTGAATGTTTAAATATATTTTGCCCTAAACTCTGAGCATAAAGTGGAATGTTGACTCTGTGTTTATAGATGGTTATGTGACTGCAAATAGAAGTAAGACCCTATTTGCATACGTGATAAATACAATTGTCATTTGTTAATGATAGTTGGAGTGGGTGTGAGCAACACTAATGGTTGAGTGGATGGGTGAATAAGTAGTGTGGATATCATGGGGATATGTGCACGATCTTAGGATGATGTTACAATTGGCAATGTCGTTAACGATTTGTCGAAACACGCGTTTTTGTCAAGTTTGGAATCTTGTCGAGGCGGTGTGGTCGGTGGCATTAGGGCTGATCGGGAATAGGCCGTGATCGGGCCGGCGTTAGGTGGGCGGTCGGCCAGACTCTTGATTAGACCGCCATTGAATGGCGGTCTGACCGATTTCTTGCTGACCATCGGCCAATCAATGGCGATGAGTGTTGGGTTAGGTCAAGTTCATGATTTTCATGGCATATGTGTTGCATGATGCATGTTTTGACTAACGTGGGTCAAGTTGTGAAGAACTTGTCCCGAAATCGATTTCTTTGTCTATTGTTGTGCAGGTTGCTTGGAGGTCAATGACGGTCAATGTAATATCCCGAAAGTATTCGAATGATTATTCGAGTGAGAATAATTATTTAGAGAGAAGAACTAGTTAGCAAGTGATTTAACAGAAAGAATGGAGGGAGTTTTCTGCAAAATCCCGACAACCTGGACCTCGGGCCTTGGCCCAGGAGGCCTATGAGGGGCCGGCCACCATTAAAAGGAGAGGGGAAACCCTAGAACGCACTGTAGCTACAGTGCCCACCGCCGCTACAGTACCCCTGCTACAGTACGCCTCCCCCTTGTACTCCGTTGCTATTCCCTCTCTCTTGGTGGTGCTCTCCCATTGCTGCCGCCCAAGAAGAAGGAAGAAGGATGAAGGAAAAGAAGAGAGAAGGGGGGAAAGGAGAGGGATGCAGGCTGTTCTTGTGTTCTTCGGCGGATCATCAAGGGTAAACCCCAATCCCCCTTCGATTAGTTGCGTATTTGATTAATTGATCAATGTCGGTATTTAGGGCTGTTCAGGACAGATTAGAGAAGATCGAGGTTTTGATGTGTTTAATGGCGGAATTAGTCCCGGACGTCTCTTAGGATATTGTAGAGGACATCGCCACCTTTCCGTGAAGGGCTAGAACACATAATTTGGACCCCTGTAGCAGAAGTTATGATTTTATTAGTGGGACTGTTCTGCAGAATCATTGGAGTTCTGACAGGTTTTAGTAATCTGGGTGAAACGATTAGTTAAAGGGGAAATCAGAGAAGCTCAGTATAATCAAAGTTGTATATAATTGTCTCAGCTTCTCAAAAAGCTCAATAACTCGAAATTTGGATACACGTACTGAAAGTTATGGTATTTTTAGTGCTCTGTCCAGAGAGCCTGACGGGAAATCGATGTTTTATTAACTGGCTTGGTAGGGGTATTCTTTGGCCGATTCAGAGAGGTTCACCAACTAGACTTAGTTGGATAATTTAATTACCTTTCCAGAAAGTCTAAGAAAACCTTAATTGGACTTTTGTAGCAATAGATATGAATTTTAGAAGTTGACTGTCCACCGAGGGGACAGATTGACGTGTAGGATTTGGGATTGGGATCGAGTTGGACGTTCTTGCAAGTTAGTGATTATTGTATACTTTGTTTTGGTCCGCTACTACCATCTTAGTGTGTGTTATAATAACTACTCAGGTGGTGGACCGGTCCCGGGGGCGGCACCTTCTGCGCGTCCCTCACTCTCTCGCGGTTAAGGCAAGTATAATGATGGTTATAATATATATGGTTGAATGGCAATGTTTGATATATATTATGAGAATTTGTGTGTTCATGAATTGTGATGATGGCATAGTTGGTAATGTTCACGGTTGCTAGAGATTTGTGTTATGTGTTAATCATGGATGTTTGATAGTTGTGAAGTCGATGTTTATGAGCTTTTGTAGTATGAATAGAATATTCATATGCAATGTTGTTGCGGATGCATGTTTGTATTAATTTGAGAATTTATACATATGCATCATGTTGGCTTATTGAAGTCTTGGTCATGTGATGACCAAGCAACTCTTGAGGTCCCTGTCATGTTGATGACGGGCTAAAGGTCCCCATGCTTGTAAAGCATGGGCTTTGGTCCCCATACTTGTGGAGTATGGGCAATGGTCCCTGTGCCAGATGGCACAGGCATGGGTGTGCATCGACGGATGCACACTTTGCATTACCGGTAAAATGCAAAAGGGAAAGAGAAGGAAAAGGATCATTTTGAGCATATTGCATAGCATGTGTGTGTAAGGTGATTGATATGTGGTTTTGTAAAGTATAGTTGATAATTTACATGCTTGGATGTTGTTGATGCCATTTATTATATTTGCTGAGTCTTGGACTCACCCCTTATTGTTTATTGTGTTTTAGGTACCTTTACGAGATCGAAATGCATGGGGGAAGGGAAGAATTAGACTTCTTGCACTTTTGCACGAACTACCCACCATAGAATGAAAGAAAAAAATTAACTAGGAGATGAATGAACTGTTTAAAGTACTCTTCTTGATTATTGCTTGCTTGGAGTAATCTGAAAAAAATGAATAGTCATTTTGGATGCTTATGGTCTATTCATTAGGTGTTTAGTTGCTATGGATGTCATAGTAATGAATAGCTAGTTTTGATTATATCTTGTTTATTATGCAATCTGGATTTTCTTTATTTGTTATAATTGCCTGTTGGAACCTCCAGTATAGGTAACTATACAAAGGAGGTTCTGCTGAAATTTTGTAGGGTGTTCTAGTTTAATTACGTTTAATTATTTAATTTAGTAGCATTCCAGGCCTTAGTTGGGCTGGGGTGTTACAGTCAACGGCGAGGATGATCGGGACTAAGCTTAGAGAGCTGAGGTCCAAAATGATCGGGGATGCCGAGTGAGGTCAATGGAGTCAAGTATGGCGCAAAAGAGACAAAGGTGACCGAATGGGCGGTTTGGTGCGACGGGTTAGATCAAGCAGCGCGGGGGTCGATGCAAGTGCCATGGTGGTTTCGGTGGGAGCCGGATGGGAGAGACTTGCCGACATGATGAGGGCCGTTGGATCTACCTACATGTGGCGAAGCCTGGAAGTGCTTCACGAAGATGGGACTCGGTCTTTGCAAAAAGATCGAGAAGGGGTATTTTGGTAATTTTACCAAATACCGCCTTGGTGACCTTTTGCCAACCCGTGGCGCAAGACGGCGCATGATAAAGCGGATTAGGTCAAGAGGAGATGAAGACGGTGCTTTAAAATACGTGCGTGTGTGACCCATTTGTGTGTGGGCCTTAACGGGAGCCCATTAGGGTTAATGCTTCTAGAAGGTCTAAGCCTCCACTATAAATAGAGGAGGGAGGTGGCTGCACCCCCTTTAACCCTTTCATTGTTTTGAAACCCTAGTTTGCTTAGGGAGAGGATTAGTGGAGGTTAGGGTTCTAGAGAGTTGGATTTGATTTCGTGCTCATGTATTGAGTCTTTGTCCTCCATTGATGGAGTGGCTGTAAACCAATACCATATCAAATCAATCTAAAGAAAGTTATCTCAAAGATGAGTCTATTTGCTTTCTTTCTCTCTATTTGGTGATTTAGGGTCTTTCTTTGATCCACAAGTTTTTGCTTGGTTTCTTGCCTTGATCTAACTTGCTGTGACATGTGGGAACCCATCTAGGATCATCAATCACCCACGAGCAAGTCTTTAAATCATATTTCAATTTTGACTCGGTTTTGGAGCACTCTTCGTTCAAACTAAAAAAGATAGGAACTTTGGCATAGATCTCTGCGATCCTTGATTCGAATAGGTTCCTAATATCTTTGAGAATGTGTGGTTCAAGTTTCGTGGAGTTTGGCCATGTGAATCAAAAGTTAGACCGATTTGAGTTTTGATTTTTGGGCTATCTGTTCTGTTCATCATGCTTGTGGTCAGTCCGCACCTCACCGCCGGTCAGTCCGCCCTCCGGTCAGTCCGTGATTTTGCCACCGGTCAGACCGCACTCCGGTCTGACCGCGCAATACACGCCGGTCTGACCGCCCCCATTAGGGTTTGAGCTCCTTTGGTCTTTTGCTTTGGGGATTTTGGTTTGGATTCAATACAAGTCTTCCGATGTACTTGTAGATTGATCTTCATAGCTTCCATAGCTACTGAAGTGAAATTGGTGTTGAATCCATTCAAAGTGAAAAAGTGAGTGTGCTCCTATTCACCCTCCCCCCTCTAGTCGCCTTTTCGGTCCAACAAGTAGTCTTTGATAGCGTGCTTTGCGAAATTGTTATTTGATAGCATGATCTTGTTAAACGAGGTTTGTTTCAACCTTATGGTTTGTGTTTCTTTTTGGAGAGGTTTACAATGGGATAGTAGGCTATGATGATTCTCATTAAGAGTGTATTATTTTATTGTTAATATGATTGTCAGTAAAGGATTATGATGATAATGTTGAATGTTTGGTATAAAAGAATTTGATCGCTCATGTGATATTGATTGAATGAAAATGTCTCTAGTTTTGCGTTTATGAACTTTTGAACCTCATGTTGATGTGGAAGCTGAACTTGTTTCGAGCAAAGTGATGTGTTGAAAAGGTTTTATTAATTCCTAAGTGGTTCATGTGTTGTGGTCTTCAAATCTCTTTTTTTTGGAGTTGGCATGGTGATGCTGTAATCAAAGAAACTTGCATTTTTTTGAATTGTGCCTAAACTTTCTATTTTGCCCATCAGAGTTTCCCCAATTCTAAAAGCAATGTTTTATTCTCGTTTGAGGTTTTATATTCTCTACTTCTGGGACGTGTGCCCTCAACTATGATCTCATCTTTTGTTTTCTGATATCATTGCTATTTGATTGTTTCTCTTGATCTTGTAACTACTGTAAGTGGTAATGTTTTCCTGTGTGCTAAAATTTATTTCTATTTGCCTCTTTTTCTAAGAAAGGGTTAACCGAACTGTATTGCAAAGTCTTTTCGGATGTGTATTGGCAACTTGATAGTGGTGGTCTAGTAGATAATTTTGTGAACCTTTAGGTGTCAGTTGTTTGAAAGGCATTGAGTAATAAAGCGATTTATTAGAATAACCCTTGGAGAGGATTTGATTTAAAAAGAATGTTTGTGATGCGGACATCCTTAGCTACGCTGTTCCATATAATGTTTTCAATTCAACAAGTACTTCAGAACAACATGAGCTTACTAAAAGAGTTGAAGAACAAGAGAAGCTTCTGGGTGAAACTTGTGCAAAGAAGCTTAACCGACAGGTGAATCTGTTCCATGAATTTCCTTTAAGTTTAATTGAGAATATTATACTACCTAATAGTGGGTCATCGCTTATTGTTAGGTTTGAAGGAGATGCTTTATGTGAATATCAAGAACACGATGCTTCTCGGGGTGTTTTGATGCTCACAAAAATAGCATGCAGCCTGTGGGACGCATGAAAGGTATGGGTTCATGACGATCTTCGCAGCAACTCAGAAGGATCTAGCATGAACAATATATATATTTGGAAAGCTTATCAAATCTACTTTCCAACGGATCAAACGGCATGTGATTTGGAGCTTTCTATAAAAAGTTATGGCTATTCGAGTACATGCTGCATATTCAGACCGACCAACGCGCGAGAGTTGACAAGGTTGATGATTTCGAGGCATCTACGACATCTTGGGAATATATCCAACTTTGCCATGACTTTCCAAAGGTTTACAAGAGTCCCTTTCTCAAGTTTCACGCGGATTCAAGTCGTTTCAATCAATGAAATTGAAGTTAGGAAGGTTTGGATTAAATTCGGATTCGGAATCAGCATCAAAATCGGATTCGGAATCAGCAGTACAGTCCGGATTAAAAAGGTCATAACTTTCACAAACGGAGTCCGATTTTGGTGTTCTTGTACTTGTTGGAAAGCTAACTTCAAGCCCGATCCAACGGATACTCTCTCAGCCTCAGATTCATCACGTATCAAAAGATATGACCGAAACAATACGACGGTTGTAAACTTAGAGTTTCCTTTTTTGTTTTAGATTGTGTCCGAATTGGAGTAGGAGTTCTAATTCCGAAATAGAATAGGAGTAGGGCCTCTTGGCCGGCCATAAGGTGGAGAAGGGCACTATATATTGAGGGGTAGACCCCCATTGTATCTTCAGACCACGATTAAAGATTTTGATTGCTTTTTGCATCAATGCTTGATTCTTCCAAGTAGTTTGGTGAAGGCCAACAACTTGAAGGGGAATATGGCGTTTTCTTCCAAAGACCGTTCTGTCTTTCCGTTGGGAATTGAGGGATCGGTAAAACTCCACTTTGTGGTCGGGTGGAGTACACTGAGATTGGGCGAATTAAAGAGTTGCAAGTTCATGCATTGGCATCGGGTGAGTAACTACGATTTGTCAAGTCAAGCGTGCAAGTTATCTTCGATCCTACGTCGAGAAGATCGGGAAACCCCCGTATTAGTTTGTCTTTGGAGCTAACAGATTTTGTTGTTGCAACTAGTAGGACATATAGCGAGATGTGGTCCAAGCTTTTGTGTTCATTTTGACAGAACATTAGAATTAGCAGGTATGAAAATCTTGATCAGTTTATTAGAGTATCGCATTTTGGTACTCGGTAAGATTGTGTAGAAGAATTATGATGGTGTAGTTTAATGAGAGTAGCAGTGTAGTGAAATCTAACAGTCGTGTTAATTAATGTGATAGCAGTGATTGTTGAGTTATTGTCAAGTATGACTCGGCCTTAGTGAGTAACCCTATGGGAGTTAGATTATCCCTAAGGATAATTTGATCAAGAATATATTTATTTATTGATGTTAGTGATTGAGTATGTTTGAATCCTGGTCAATTAGTTAGGGTATTGTGAATGGGTATATTGTGGTCGAGTAACTGCATTTGATTGGTGTGGGTTAGAGAAGGTCTATGAGTGGTGAAATGAATCCCATTGGGCGGTTACTTGATTAGTGAGGAATGTTGACATTAATAACCGAGGTTATTGTTGAGCTGTGTGAAATTTTAGTCATCAGATCTGAGGGTTACCGATCAAGTATACCGAAAATTCATTGTAGGAGTCTTAAAGGTTGAATTTGGGCTTTGCATTTTTATGCTAGCATCTTGGTTTCCTATTATTAGGTTCCAAGAGTTATGGTGATCTTTGATAGAATCCTTTGGATACAGTAAATGAGTGTGAAGGTGGTGAATTTCAAGTTGAGTATCCTTAAAAGATTGAGATGATATGATTGTGGCTGAAATCTATATTAAGGTGTGTTGGGGATTATTTGTCAAAGTAATTCCTTTGGTAGAGAAGCTGATCAGAGTATGTTATTGTGGATTGGAAGAGTCTCTCTTCATAGGTGTGGATTTTGTGTTCAATTTGAGCATAGCTTTGAGGTTGCCAAATTAAAAGAAATAAATTAGTGTGTTATGCGATGATTTGGAATCTCATGGATTAAGAGAAAGTTGAATTCTTAAAAGAAAGTTTGAGAAAAAAGGGTTGTATTATCGGATAATGAAATATTCTTTTGGTTTTTATTTGAGCTTTGTCTCTATGACAGATGGCCATTATAAATTGAGTTGGTTCTTCTTGGTATGCGTGATTCTTTTCGGTTAAGACAAAGAAAGGAAATGATTGAGCATACGAGTGATTTCGCCTTTGGCTTATGTCGTGTTCATTGGCAAACTGCCTACTTGGAAAGTGGAAGAGTTTCATGATGAATCTTTTGGTTTTGGATTTAACTCTTTTGGTGAGGAGTTGGTAATGCGTGTTTGCGATGAGAATCCTTTATTTTCAGTTGGGTTCTATTTTTAAAAGAGTTTGTTTAAAACGAGTTCTATTGTGCGTCCCTGGTTAAAGGAGGTGTCCATTGTTAAAGTGAAGAGATCGATTGATACAAGGAACAAGAGTTTTATGTGCTATGTGTAGGTTGTGTGGTTTAGTACCAAAGGGAATGTTGGTCCAAGGTACATTGGTTGTTTCTGAAAGTTATGGAGATTTGAGAGATAGCGTATTACTAGGACCTTCTTGAGTCCTAGCGTGGGGCACAAATCATTTTGTATGACCTAGTGTCGAGGGAGTACTGGAGAAATCTGGAGTGTGAAGTTTCGTTAGGGCTGTTGACCCACGAGTAAGACCGTGCCTTCGAGACGTGTCCGTTGAGTGACTCGTGAAAGGTTGGGACGAGTAATAAGGCGTAACATATCAATTACATCAAGGTGTGGGCTCCCATAATTCTGAGAGGAAAATGACTTGGGAATTGGAGTCTCGCATGCGCGAGCAATATCTAGAATTATTCACAGCAGGTGTGTGGTAACGTTAGTAAGTTTTTTTTAGCTGTGAGTATTCCTTGGTGTTAAGCGTGATTAGAATTCATGGTCGAATTCCGTTTAAGGGGGTATAATGTAATACCCCAATTGTATTCGAAAGAATATTCGGAAGCGAATAATTAAATTAGAAAGAAGGACCAATTAACAATGCGATTTATCAGGGGAAATAGGCGGGGGGTTTTTGCGAAAGCTGGGCAACCTGGGCTTGGGCTTTGGCCCAACAGGCCATGAGGTGGCCGGCCATAGGGGGGAGGCGCCACCATCCCCCAAAACCCTAGCCACCACCCCTAGGCTCCTCTCCCCCTTGGCCGCCTCCCATGCTCTCTGCGCCTCCTCCCTTGGTGCTCTCCCCTACTGCCAGCCAAAGACGACACTCCCCCCTGTCGGCCTAGTGGAGGAAAAAGGAAGGACACCCGGGTTGTTGGCCAGCCAAGAAGAATACGAAGGAAAAAGAAGGAAGGAGAAGGGAGGGGAAAAGGATTTGCGGGGTGTTCATCACGTCCGAAAGCGGGTTCTTCAAGGGTAATCACAATTTCCCCTTCGATTAGTTGCGTAATTGGATAATTAGGCAATGTCGGTATTAGATCTGTTTAGGGCAGATATGATTGGCCGATGTTTTTGATGAGGTTAACTGCGGAATCTGTCCTAGACTCCTCCTAGAGAGTTGTAGGTTACGTCGATATATTTCCGTAGAGTATTAGATCAAGTCGTTTGGACGAGCGGATTAGGAGTTATGAATTTTGTAGCGCTACTGTTCGGTAGATCTGTTTTAATCCTGACAGTAAATATTAATCGGTCTGTAGCAATTAGTTAATGGATTACTTTGAAGATCTCACCATAAATAATGTTGTATATATTCTTATAAGCTTTCCAGAAAGCTAAATAACATAAAATTTGACCTTGTGTACCAAAAGTTATGCTAGATTTAGTGCCGCTGTCCACAAACCCTGACGTGATTTGGCTGATCTGTTAATTAGTTTGGAGAGGGTAGAAGATAGCTGAATCTGGAAGGCTCACCAGCTAGGTTTAGTTGAGGAATTTGATAAGCTTTCCAGAAAGTCCAAGAACACCCCATTTGGATCTCTGTACTAAAAGATATAGATTTTAGAAGGGGGCTGTCTGTTGCGGGGACAGACTATTGCATAGGATTTTGGATTTGGGAATACACTAGAGAGAGTAGCGAAATATATTTGCTTCTAGTTTTGTTTTTGGTCCAGTATTGCTATCTTAGATTGCTTGCTAAATAAATTCAGGTGGGGGATTGGTCCCAGGGGCAGCGCCCTCTTCACGTCCTCCATTCTCGCACGGTTGAGGCAAGTATTCTGATTGATAGATTAATTATGAGTGTTTGATCGTGATTGCAAGTATTTGATACATGTTAGCTATGTATGGTTGCTAGAGTGATATGTATGATTAATGATGGTGAATGCTTGAGATATGATTAAGTTTTATTCATGTATGATGTTGTTGATATTACATGTTATTGATGTATAGAGTAATTGTTCATGTGCATATTGAGAGCATATTTCAGGCTTGGTCACGTGGTGACCAAGCATATATATATTTGAGGTCCCCGTCATGTAGATGATAGCTTGTGGTCCACACACTCGTGGAGTGTGGGCATTGATTTGAGGTCCCCGTCATGAAGATGACAGGCTTGTGGTCCCTATACTTGTGGAGTATGGGCTTTTGGTCCTTGTACTAGAGGGCACAGGCATGGGTATGCATCGACGGTTGCATACTCCGCATTACCGGTAAAATGTGAAAAGAGTAAAAGGGAAAAGATGCATTGCAATTGCATTACATAATCATGTGATATGTTTTAGTGTAAAGCTTTGTAATTGGATGTCGATGTTATAATTGTAAGTTACAATGTTTTATTATTTGTACTTACTGAGTCTTTGGACTCACTCTTGTTATTGTTGTGGTTTTAGGTACCCTTTACAAGAACGGCATGCATGGGAGGGAATAGTCTTGTGTTCGGTTTCACATTGCCACAAAATTGTTATTGTTGATTAAATTTAGAATGTGCCTTAATAAAAGAGCAGACTGTTTAAAGTATTTGTTATAGTTATGCGTTAGGCATTGGATTACTTGTAATAGTGGTGTTTAGCATATTTTGGATGTCTTTTGATTATGCTGGATGTTGGATTATTTAATTATGTTATAACCAACTGTTGGAACCTCTGGTATAGTTAACTATACAAAGGAGGTTCTGTCGAAATTTAGTAAAAAGTCTTAGTTTTAGATTGTTATATTGTTAGTTTAGTAGCATTCCAAGCTCATATTGGGCTGGGGTGTTACATCACCAACAAGAACAAAGCTTCTTGGATTACAATTCACTATAGGTTCTACTAGTTGTAACAATGATCAGATTTATTTCAACGACAATTATTCCATTTAAATCAAATTATCTCCAAGAATTATAGGACAAAATCAATTCATCCTCTATTGCTCTTCAAATAGCTTGGCACCCAAAGTCTCACCACTGTCATTTACTTAACAACCACTAACCAGTTGCCACTATACACTCTAGAAGATTTTGTAAAACAAATCTATTATTCCTTTCTCAAGAGAAGAGGCAAATAAAATAAATTTCCAGCACACAGAAAAATATTTTTTACTTGTAGTAAACACAAGACTAAGGGAAATAGTCAAATAGCAATGATCTCAGAAAAACAAAAGATGAGACCACAGTTGAGGGCACATATCCCACAAGAAGAAAATTCTAAACCTCAACGAATAAGAATAAAACATTGCTATTGAAACTCAAGAAACTCTTAAGCGGCAATGACAGCAAAGTTAAACGCACTTTAATAAGTTGCAAGTTACAATACTTAACTCCAACCTCAAATACTTCTACTTCACTCTTTCCTTTAACAAAGAAAACAATTTTCTTTGATTACAACATCACTTTGCCACCTCAAACAAGAAGAGCTTTTAAAACCGAATCACATTAATCACTTAAGAACCAAATAGAACCTTCCCACATGTCGCTTTGCTCAACAATTTGAGCTACCACATAAAACTACCAAAAGTTCATGAATGCAAAACTCCAAACTTTTATTTAACTGATATTACGAAAGACGATCACATTACTTTCTTTCTAAAAGAATCATCACCATTCCCACAAGTCACAATCCCTTGTAGACAATCTTACTAACATTAAGAATAATACACTCTTAATAAGAATCATTATCGTCAACTCTTCCATTATAAAGCCCCCAAAATCTCACCAAATTGTTCCATACTATGTTATCATCCCATCCTCAAAATTGAGAGTTCACTAAAACTTTACAACCTCACTACGACAACTACTTAATCTAGGGAAAACCTAGTGCACAAGCCACAATGTTGAAGCAAAACCCTTTTAACAAGATCACACTATCATATACAATTTCGCAAGGCACACTATTAAAGATCACCTAATAAATTCATCCACTTAACTATTAGTGTTGCTCAACACCAAACTTTAGCTATCAAAAACAATTGACAATTCTATTAATCATGCAAGCAATTATGGTCCTACTTCGATTTGCATTCCCACGAGCATATATAAGATCATCAAGTAGCCAATTAAAGAAAATTTCCAGATTATTATTCTCTAAGGCAACAGTTTAACACATCCTTATCTTTCTCTTCCCACACAATTAGATTAATCCATTGAGACCAAACAATCCAGCAAGTTTAGCAAAATAAACAATTTTAATGATCAGATCAATTCATCAATATTTCACACGTCTTAAAATCTAGGATTCCTAGTAGGTATAGACATACCTTTAATCATAGTTCATCATGTAATTATTCTAAGACAACATCAAATTCATCATTTTTACTTCTAAGGATCTTAGTTAAGATCGATTATGCACCACGCTACAAACCCAACTTGAAAACTCATATCTAATTAATGAACTTCTCTATTTACCACCTCTCTCTGAAACATAACACGGCATCGCAAAAGGTTTTTGACGCTTTCTTTTGTAAAAGAGAAGCATTAAACTTCTACACTCCAACTACTCCAAAAGAAATACATAGAATCAAAGCTTTCACATGCTAAAGAACTCAGAAAAGATAATTCACATTATCCAAAGTACCAAGCGTATAAGCGAATCATGTTTTCCCAACATGAAAGGCAAACCTTCCCAATAAAATATCAACCTTGCGAATCAACAACGTTAACAAGCAGCACAACTCCCGTCAGTCAGAAGAACAAATGATCGTTTTATGGAACCAATAAAACCAAGGCAAAACGTCCAACTGCATTATAACCACTAACCCAAGAAAATTCATCAACCGCAACTCTAACAAGAATAACTAATCTAAACTCAAGGAAGACAATAACCTTCCCAACGAAACCCATGCTCAACACCGGGAATTAGTTTACCCAAGGTAAACACTCTACTATTCTCATACCCCAACCGGTGGTACAACCTGGCCATGCCCATGGCCTGTAACATCCCAAATGTATAAATGGGTGTGTGTTTCAAATGTAAGAAAATGTGTAGAAATTAAAACTTTTTCTCACATCTTAAAACTCTTGAACTCTTCTATAATTCTTGTCAAGAGTTGTGGAATTCAAAAACACAAAGCTCCTGTTGACTAAAGTCAAACCCTTATTCAACTTGTCACAAATCTTGTGCCAATCTTTGGGAAATATTTTTCCTTGGTTCTAGGAATGATGTGTGACCCCTCTGAATTATTTCATAATTTTTAGAAATTATTTGATAATTTTTGGAGGTAAGTCAAACCAATTTTTCAATTAGTCAAACCCTAGAACAGCCCTTGATGAATTTCTTGAGAAAAATGCAGTTCATAAAAACCTCTAGAAATTTTATCTAAGGTTAATCCTGGAGTGAGCAAGCTCCAGTTAAAATTTTGGAATTTTTGGAGTTAGTTTGCTACCTCTAAAAATTCCTCCAAACTTAGCCTCCAAATTTAAACTCAAACCTGGCACTATTCCTTGGGTCCAAGCCACTTTCCAAGTGGGTCGAACCCAACCCACTTCCCGCGGCCCAGCTCAGTCGAGCTCCTCCCCTGCGCGAGGTCATGCCCCATTGGATCGTAATCCAATGGCCACGACCTCCCCTCTCATCTCGTTGCTGTCAGATCAAGATCTCACGGCCACGACCTCCCCTCTCATCTCGTCGCCGTCAGATCAAGATCTCACGGCCACGACCTCCCCTCTCCTGTCAGCGTCGCGTGCACTAGCACGACCTCCCATCATTGTTGTGTGCCGTTGGATCAAAATCCAATAGCCACGACCTCCCTTCTCTGTCGTGCGCACCAGCCAGACCTCCCACCTCTTTGTTGTGCGCCGTTGGATCAAGATCCAACAGCCACGACCTCCCAACCTTTCTTATCGAACGGTTGATCTCAGCCCCTGTTCTTCTCCTTCCTCGGGCTCGCGCGCGTGCACCATGGCAGAGGGAGGGCAGTGCCCTGTCACCTCCCAACAGCTCTTTTGATGCAAAGATTAAATCTTTGGTCGACCTTCCGCCCCTAGGTCCGGGTTCGAGACTGCCCCATCCCTCCATGTCCTTGTCCAAGCCATGGACCGAGCCATGGGCTAAGCTCACCATGGATCTTAACCCTAGCTCATGGCCTCTAGCCCTCCATGAGGCCCTCTGCTCCTCGGCTTTAAAAGGTCCTCTTGTTCCTCCTTGGCACTCTTTAAACACCACTTAGCTTCTCCTCTGCTCTAAGGAGCTCGAGCACCCGTGAGCCCCTCGGCCACCATTGTTGCACCTTGAAGCTCGTCGGTGGAACCCATGCTCTAGTGGCTCCCTCACTCAACCTCTTGCTCCATATTGTTCCTCTAACCTCCTAGAGTATTAACCCTAACTCAATTTTGGGTTGACCTCTTCAGGGAACAGCTAATTTGGAGTTGGTCCCCTTCGGCCGAAAAGCTCCCCCTTCTTTGTCAAGTCCGGTAAGGACCTCCCCCTTTCAATTCCTTGCTCTGGGAGCACCTCCTAACTCTATGGAATGCATCTTGATGACCCGGTGCGGTTGATTATGCCCAGGTCCTCTTCTCCACGTTGTCCTCCTCGGCGCCGGCAAGGTCCTTCGTCGCCGGAGCTCCCCTGTCCTCCTCGGTCCCTTCACAACCTCCAGGTACCTCCTGGTAGTCCGTTAGAGCTGGGCACTCGCTTGAATAAACTGCTGCGGAGCTCCTTATGCTGTTTGTCGTTTGGCCGTGCTTTGCACCGCCGCCTCTCCTTGGCTCGCCGGCGCTCTGGTCCACCACCGCGGGTGTGAGTGGTACCAGTGGGTGCGCACTGCTATTGCACACCCGTACCTGGCATCCATTCGCACCGCCATGGCCTGAGTCACCGGCGGTGACCATTTCTTCGCCGTCGGTTTCATTGTCGGACGAAACCGACAACTGTAGCGATGTCCTTGGGCCGTCTGTGTTCAGATATGGGGCTTAGATTGCCTGGGGGTTCGCGTGTGTGCTGTGTGCGTTGGTCGCGAGCCGTCCATCTCGCGATCAATGGACCACGACCTCCGCCCCGTTCGCACGCGCGAGTTCCAAACGCGCCGCGCGCGATCCAATCTGGACCATCTGATGCATCATCGACGGTCCGCATTCGTTGCTTCCGCGCGGGCACGAGCGCACGTTGCCAGCAGGTATTGGGCTGTCCGATCCAGGATCAACGGCCTAGGTTCGTCCACGTCGTTTCCTTTTTAGGAATTTTCCGATGGATTTATTTGCAAACTAAAAAAGGTAATGAACTTTGAAAATGCATAACTATTTCATTTTAGCTCCATTTGAGTTGATTCAAATTTTGGTAGCTCTAGTTTGAACTGAGCTTTAATCTAAAAATGGTTGTGAGCTCAGTTCGGCTCCAGAAAATGGATTTGCAAATTGGTTTAGAAATAGACTTTTAATGTTGCTCCAAAATTTGCAATTAACTTATAAAATGCATAAGTAATCCTCTATAGATCCTTTTTGAGTGAATCCAACTTCGTTGGCTTCCTCTATTAGTGTACTAAATGGTAGAATAGGATTTAGGCATGTCACTATTTTCAAAAGAATTGTGGGTGCATTTTATTTGTGCTCTTTTGCATGTCTTTGAAAAATCATAAAACATGCATCATGGCTCCAAATGAGGTGAACTCAATTGTGTTATTCATCTCCTGAGGTGCTTGATTTACCATAAAAATCCCAGGTGCAACACCTCTTTGAAAAATTGTAATAGGGAATTTAATTCGGATGAACAGTAACCGATTTGAATTATCCAGCAATTTCCAGGCTGAGCAGATTTTTTTGGCCATAACTTTTGCATTGAGAATCCAAATCAATTGGTTCTTATTGATAAATTCTTTAAAAATCATTCTCTAGCTTCTGTAAAAATTTCAGAGCATTCGGAGAAAGTTTGCTATTGAGTCCTTTCTGTTTTCATTGTTCTTATCGGTTCTTTTGCGCTTTTTCGTTAGGTGCCGACAAGTGTGTTGATCCCGTGAGTGAACCTTTGCAGCATAGTGAACAGCTCCAACAAGGCAAGTAGTTTGATCATGTTTAATCCCATTACTTTCAAAGTCTAATACTTTGTTTAACTTGTATGTATGCATGCTTACTTTGTGTTAAATTATCGATTAGTTGAGCCTATAGATGCATACTCTGTAGATAAATGTTTATTCTCTACTAATAAGCCTAGGAATATCTTGCTGTGATGTAGAGTTCGTGGGATGAGCTCTCATCACTTAGTAGATCACGTGTTGGTATTACTTAGAAATGCTTAGATAACAATAGAAATGGGCGGTTGTCGACTTATGTCGATGACCTTGATCACACAAAAATTATTATTCCATTATGTCCAGCACTTGTGCTTTGTTAATTTATAAAGTCAAAACAAAACTGAAAATGGAAACTATTTGGACTTGGGCACAATGGATGATGGTGTGATTTGTAGGGTTGTGGAATGGTGCCTAAGTCAACAAGGACCGAACATCTTGTTACACTAAACCAAGCAATTTTGTGTGCTAACCACACGAGGGGGATATGGGACCTCTCTTGACTAAGTACTTTGGCGGGTGTTAGCTTCGAGTTACATGGTGGGCTATTGGGTGAGCAGTAGTGGGGTTTATCCACTGCAAGGAGCACCACCCGTATAAGGGGGTGAGCATCTTTGATGACTCCGCATCAACGTATGGGGAGGTTGTATCCCCATATGGGCGACTCGTTGTTGACACTCAATATTGGAAATGTCTCGTTGGACTTAGCTATGCCGGCATACCAAAGGAAGCGTGCTAATAGCTTGGTGAAAAGGTGGTCTGATGTGTGGGTACATTGGTACACCCCTGCAGGGTTCAAACTATTCGAATAGCCTTGTCCTAGGTTATGGACACGCTTGGGGAAGTCTTTCGAGAGTTAGACTATAACCTTTAATTAAAACTTGACATGAGTGGTATGAATGGGTAATTCATGCTATTGTTGTGGTGACTATTGGGTTAGTCACTTCCAGGATTGTTGTTGTCATCTATCTATTGTTATTATGTTATTGTCTCGCTGTTATTTGCAAATTAAAAATGAATTGCAAAACTGCTTTGAATCTATTTAATTATTGCAAATGAAAACTTGCGTTATGCCGAAAACAACCTACAGCCTCCACTTATAGAAGCTTGCATGTAGCATATGTATAGGTCTGTTACCCTACACGTAAGTCTTGCGAGTACAATTTTTTGTACTCATTTGCTTTGCTTAATTAATTTGTTGCAGAGGAGGTTGAGCCCCAAGGGCCCTACTTTTGTGAGATGTGCGGTGGATGGGACGACTAGCTTGGAGGCCCGGTCAGTTGCCTTGTGGGCTTTAGGCAAACCGTATGGCTTTTGTTTATCGCCATCTTATGGCTTTTGCTTCCGCTGTTGTTTATCTCTCTTAGTTGTTATTTGGCCGGTTGGCCCCTTTTGTAATAACTCTCTATTATGTATGTCTTTGTTTGATCTAGTTCGTGCTTTGGTTCTATGTCTTGTATGAACTTGATGCATAATTCTGTAAAGGGGTGTGTATACTACATTTCTGGGAAGTATACATATCTCGAAGACACGGGTTATTTTGTTTGTGATGCTAGGGTCAATGGATGACTAAGCATTACAAGCCAAATAAGCCGGGGTCCTCACATGGCCACAACCAAACTCGACCTCTCGACATCGACTATCCCCACACATATCAATCATATAATCAAATAATAAGCATTCATAATCAATTCATATCAGCAATCATCAATGCGACATAACGGAAATGTAAATGCAATGCTTTGCCCATTCTTATCCTACTATACACCAGTGTGTCAAATTTTAAGTTCATTACCATTAGCAAATTGTAATTAATCTATTCACCACGGACCTAAAGCCCGCTCTGATACCAACTGTAATACCCTAGCCCAACCTAAGCCTGGAATGCTACTAAAAAATAACATAACAGAATACTAAGCTAAGAATTTTCTCCATATTTTGAGAGAGTCTCCTTTGAAATTTTGACCATTAAAGGGATTCCAAACATCTAATAGGTATTCGAGCAAGATAATAATGTATCAAACTTTAAAACATAATCATAAAGTTTACCATAGAATCACCATCCAACTCTATTACAAGAAAACAACAACACCTCGAAGGGTGAACACGACCATAATGAAAAATAACAATCTCTGGTAGGCCTGGTAGGTTCCTTCAATTTAAACTTAAGTTACTGAATTATTAAGCATGGTGTTTAACATGGTGGAGTACATCAAACTTTTCTAGCCCTTCCCATGCATGTTGTCTTCACAAGATGTACCTAAAAACAAAACATAACAACAAGCATGAGTTCATGACTCAGCAAGGTACAATCAAAACATTAAACCAAACCTCAAAAGCAGACTTTGATTCTAATAGTAAAAATGCTCACATATAGTCATCCACAACAATATCATAACTGTTCAAGTTTTATTGCCATGCAATGCAAATGCAACAAATGTATATTTCTTTTCTCTTTGCATTTACTGGTAATACGGAGTATGCATCCGTCGATGTATACCCTTGCCTGTGCCTTTTAGCACAGGGATCTCATGCCCATACACCACGAGTGTGGGGACCTCATGCCTGTCTAATACATGATGGGGACCACAAAATTTCTCAATACTTGGCTAAATGTAGACCAAGCCTCAAGGATCAAAGAATGATGCAAATGATGGTAATGACTCATGAACCCTCATCTCTTTGATTAAAACAACATAATTACTTAATCTACTCATCAGCTAGAACATAAAAAAACATTCAAATACTTAAAGCATAAACACTTCATGAATATTCTCTGCCTATGTTACCAACTACTTGCACTTGCCTCAACCGTGTGCCGAACGATGTTGAGCAGAGGGCACTGCCCCCTGATTCACACCACCTCCTAAGCATTCATAAACATACTAAGAAAATAATCCAAAATGATTTATGTATTACCAAAAGAAATAATCAACATTGCTCCTAATCACAACCCCAAAATAGCCTTGTTTTGCTCCCTGAACCCGTTCTGTCCAAAACAGAATAGCAACCTTACAAAAAATCATAACTCTTAACCTACCCAACCAAAAATTATGAACTTATACATTCTGGAATCCTCAAGACATTATCTATCTTTTTCATGGATTCACGAACCCTAATTAATCCATTTAGTAATTTTAAAATGCATTTTACTGAACTACTGCCAAAAGATTACGCCTCTCTAGACAGCAATCTTACAAAAAACCATAATTGCCATTCCGTTTATCCAAAAATTGCATTCTTGGTCTCTATGGAAACCTTAAGCAATTATCTACAATATTCATCTTGGTCCAATTATCTAATTAGATCGTTAACTAGTTTTAATTAACTGATTACTACAACTGCCAGAACCTGACAGAAACTTTGGACAGCAGCATTGCAAAAATCATAACGTTCCAACGGTTCATCCAAATTTCATGATCAAGCAGCCTATGGAAAGAACAAACAGAGATATATAATTCTCTAGGAGATGAAAAATCCAAATTTCATCATTACAGAACCCAAAACTACAGCACAATACGATCAGCAAAAAACTGATCCGCTACCCGAAACTATAGTTCTGTCCCCTTAGGTTTTTAGCTTAGATCTCACAAACCACAGCTAAGTATTGCATGAATATTGGTAGGAATGTAGTTACATGAGTTCTCTGCAAACTATAAAAATTTCAGCCCAAGCCGTGATCGTTTCACCACTCAAACAGATCCTCTACCAAAACTAATTTGTGCTAAAACTGCATAAGTCCAGGCTGAGAAAAACCCCTCAAAAAATGTGCTCCTCTCAACTAATCCTCAATCCAACCGTAAAAATCGAAAAACAGCAAGTCAAGAACATACTAACCAAATTTGAGACCGATCGGAAGAAGTTTGATAGTCCGATCGATGTCTTGATGAAAACTGCGCAGGAGGGTTAGGCGGCAACAGGGGAGGAGCTTAAGGTGGCGACGGCTGGAAAGGGGGAGGGAGGGGGTGGCGCAAGGGAGGGGGAAGGATTAGGGTTTGGCTTCCCCCTTCCTGTTGGCCGACGACCCCCATTGGGCCAAAGGCTGTGGGCTTTCAGCCCACATCCTAGGTTATCTGTCTTAAGCAAAAATCCCCGCTGAAATTATTGATCAAACCATTTTCTAAATCAACCCTCCTCTCTAAAACACTTTTCTCTCTTAATTATATTCAGGATATTACAATGAGAAGGATAATAAAAATAAGTAAAATGATTAGACATCAACTCTTATCAGTATGCACTTAGAGTAATTCAAAAGATGGTGATCCAAATTGAAAATCAAATAAATTTGCTAGTTTTGCTAGTATCCTAAAAATGGCCATAACTTCGCATACAAACTCCAAATCAAAAGGATATTTTTCTAAATTCATTTAAAATCATGCTCTGTATGAATATACAAAAGTATTTGGATTTGGTTACTGTTTAAATTATTGGGCCTTATTTAATTTATTTCTGGCTCTTTTTGGAATACACATTGATTGCTCGAGCGAATTTTTTGACGATCCTTCACTATCATATTCAGAGCAACTAGAGCAAGGAAATCGGCCCCTTTGACCATGTTGATCCTACTATTTTTAATTATTGTACTTCTTTTTGCAAAATATGTTATGCATATGTGTAAGTTTGATATAAAATTGCTATGTTTAAGATAATGGTAGTTGTAAATCCTATCAGATGCATGATCCTCCTTGATATGTTGATGTCCTCGCTGTGGTAGCTAATAGGATTATGGTTTAGACAACGAATAATGCCAACTTGGGTTTTTCGAATGCGAATCTCGCATAATTGCTTAGTGGAGCCATAGTCTTTCATAAAAATTGTATAAAGGATGACGTGAAAAATATGAATTTGGGAGTTTTGAAAAGAAAATCCAAAGGGATGTACCTCTGTTATTTTTTTAAAATAATAATAAAGTGAAAAACCTAGTTTTCGACGCGGGTGAGTTATATTATATGCTGAGAAGTGTGAGAGAGGAGTCTCACAAGTAGATAGGGGGAGATTCTCACCCATATCAACTAAGGACTGAACGCTAGCTACTCCAATCTAATACTAAGTGTATAACCACATGTGCTGGTATGGGATGATATTAGCTAATTAAGTCATTGAAAACTAGCCTTGCACGTTGGTAGGCCATACTAGTGCAACCATGACCGGTGTAGGCATGTCCGAAGGGGCTCCCTTCACTGAGATATTGGGCATAAAGCTTGCTGACACAACTGCAAATGCCTCACTTGACAGGGGTGTACCCGTGCGAGTGAGGGTGTTCATTCGCTGGACTAGTGCAAGGATAGGACTAGATGATGTAAAGGCTTCGACACGTGCTCTAGACTGCTTACCAAAGGTAGTGAGCGGTGGTATCAATGGATGCCAAACAAGCTAAAGAATTCGTGTGATGTGGGTAAAGTTGTACACCTCTGCAGAGTGTAAATCTATTAAAATAGTTGTGCTTGTTGTCATAAGCGTGCTTAGTGCAGACTTAATGGGTACATCCTTCAGTTTCATAAAAACAATTTAGTTGGTAAACATGGGAAATGTTTTGTTGGTTTATGTAGCATCCTAGTTTCAGTTGTTGTTTGCTTAGCTCCCGTTTGTCTTCTTGGTTTTCAAAACCCTTTTTCAAATGTAGTGTTTTTGCTAGTTCTCTAGTCCTGCCCTATTTCAAATTTCGGGTTTCAAGTTTCAACTTGCATCTCAGCTTCCTTTTGAATCCTCTCGGTTGGGTCCAACCTCCTCTAACCCCTCTCTCCTCCCCTACCCCTACCCCTTTTCTTTCTTCTAACCTGTTGGTCAGATTTCCCCTTCCAACCAGGTGGAAGACTCTTCCCGGCAATGTGGTCGGAACTTTCCTTCGACCATGCGCCCGCTCTACTACACCTCATGTGCTATGTCCCCGCCCTGGTGCCCTTCTATGACCACCTCCTCGTGATCGATTGCCTCCTCGTAGTCGACCATCTCCTCGTGATTGACCACCTCCTCGTAGTCGACCACGTCCTCGTGATCGACCACCTCCTCGTGATCGACCAATCTTGCCCTGGCGCCCCATGCTGCCACCTGTTCATCCCACCTACTTTGGCTTAGGTGTCCCTATTTCATGCCTAGTCTTGTCACCAGAGTGCCCTTCTCTGTCCCGCCGCTCTACTGCACCCTGTGCGCTCACCTGCTCCCCTGCCTGCTTTGTCCCGTCAACCACCTACCTTTGACCATCAGCTCCTGCCACCGCTTTGTCCTGTGGGAGTCTTTTCAGTGACTCTCTCATCTTCTCCTCCCGGCTATAAAGAGCTAGAGCCACTCTCCTTCACCTCCTTCCTCCACTCAACTCTCCATTTCTCACTTGTGTTGTTGTGGTTTGCTCCAAGCTCTGAGCTCCGAGCTCAAGCCGCCGCGCGCCTCCTCCCCGATCCTCGCCACACCAGTGCAGCCCCTCTTCTACCCACATCATTTTGGTATCCCAGAGCTCCTTGAAGCAATTCTCTCACTTTGTTCCAGTTGTGTTTCACAGGAGCCACCGCCTTCCTCTTCTCCTTCAGTCCCGACTGACCCCTTCACCGCCGTTCGCCTTTGCCCTCGGCTACGAGCTTCCTCATAGCCGTTCACCGTCCGTCGACCTTCTCTGACCTCTCTCTTGGCCTTGGTAAGTTTCTCGTGCCCTGAGTTCTATTCCGTTCCCGTGTCCTATTTTCCTTTTTGTTTTCTTTGGCCTTGTTGAGTAATCAAAACCTTCTTTCGACCAGGTAGTCAGAATCTTTCTTTCCTTCTTTCGACCACGTTAAGTAGTCAAATTCTTTCTTTCCTTCGACCACGTTGAGTAGTCAAATTCTTCCTTCTTTCGACCACGTTGTATAGTTGAATCTTTCCTTCTTCCGACCACTCATGTAGTCGAACCCTTTTGACCACGTTGTGTAGTCGAACCCCTTCCGACCTCTGGGAGTCGTTGATCTGTACTCGAACACAAAACTTCGAGGACTCCGTTCTCCTCCGTTTCAACTCCAGACTCAGTGTTCTTTGTTTCTAGATTTGTTTAAATCCGAGATCTTGCTTTTAGCTCTGGTCTTATTTAGTTTGGAGTTCGTTTGTTAATTCGTTAGTATTTATTTGCTCTCTTTGATTGTTTGTTCCTCTTTTCGGTGCGTTCGTCCGAGTAGAGTTCGAAGAAGCAGGAGACCTCCAGTTTGATCAAGCTCAAGGTTACCAAGACCCTCTTGCCTTTAACCCAGGCGAATCAATAGTTTGATCATTCTGAGCCTCCTTTTTATGCAAATTATATCCCTTTAAATTACCAAAAGCGCATACCTTAATTCTTTAAGTAAATGTATGTTAACTCTTAGGGCTTGTTTGGATGTTAGGGAGCAAAATCCCAGGGAAGAAAATCCCTTGAGAGGATTTTGATGGCACATGGAATCCTCCTCAACATAAGGGGAAATTTTTCCGGCTAGGAAAAAAAATCCCTATTGCCATTTGGGAACAAGAGGGATAAAAATCCCGGCCATGAAAAAAAATCAAAAAAAAAATTCGTAAATTCCAGGAAAAGATTACAAACTTTAAAATGATAGAACATGTGTAGAAATATGAAGTATCACAGACATCACAACATCATGAAAAATATGTACAGCTTTAGCACCACCAAAATAATATGAAAAGCACTTGGCGTCCAAACTAGAAGACATAATTATCAGCTTTAAAGCTGTAGATTTTATTCCCGGACAAGTCTTCATAATAAAATTTTGCGAGTGATCTTGTCTGTCAGGCAAAGCCTTTTCATACTTATTGGCATAAATAGATCTCCAATGTTGCACTTTTTTCAAAGAAGCCCAAGAAGACATCAAGATGGGACAGGTTCTCTCATGAGCCTCATCAACAACTATAACACTATATTTAGACAAGACGATCCAGAAGTGCTTCCCTGAAAATCCAAAGCAACACTTCTAAGAAAACACTCACACATCAGAACAAAAAAGAGTCAAATATAGATTAACCCATGCCAGATTATTGCCACACATAAATAGCATATTTATCATACTTTAACCTGATACGATATAATTAAGACTGAAATTTTACTTCAGAAATTTTCAAAACAAAAAGATCCCAAAAACAAGGAAAGACCACATTAATAAAAGTTACACAGGTCCAGAATTAAAAAAAATCAAAATAAAAAAATGCAATATACAAATGTGAAGCAAATAACTAAATGATAGTTGAACTTTATTCTCGTGCTCAGTCCATGCAGATGTAAGGATAGCCATTGTCACAAAACTATTAAAATAGAAGGCATAATAAAAGGAGATCTGCAGTACCACGGACTATGAGAAAGATAAAATGGAAGTGTTAGGTTTATGCCTTTTATTCTTCACTTCACTGATTCTAACTCATAAATGACTTACTCATACCATTTGAACATCCTCCAAAAACATAACCATCATGTTGGAAAGAGACCTTCAATGATGTATCCCTCAGGGAATAAAAATATGAAACACTTTATCTGTAGGAATCTAAATAACATCATATCAACAATTAAGCCAAAGACAGCTAACAAAATGAAACCTTCTATTCTCAGATTGTAAATAACAGGTAGCAAGCATATCAGCTGACAGCTAGAATCAAAGAGCAACATACAACACAATGATAAACCACACAATAATAAAACAACCAATGATATGGTTCAGTATATACAACATTACCTTAGAAGAAAATTGTCATACTTAACATCACTGGATCATACTTGAGATCTTTGTTTCCTTTTCTTAATTAAGGTTAAACTATTGTTGAACATTCTTAAAGACTTTTTATAACATGGGACATGAAAGAAGATGAAGATTAATCAAAGTTGCCCTCAATATTAGGACCAGCACCTCTAGATGTTAATGATTATATAAAAAAAACTAACAGAATCACAAGGTTCTACATCTGCACTAGCATACGGAGCAGCTTTTGGAGAATCAAAGAACAAGAGATGAATTTTAGGTTGTAACATGCGACGGGTTTTCTCCTCAGCAAGGAATTTTTCAGATCCATCACAACCGGATGAGCTAACTTCACAAAATTTCAAATCCAAACACATTCCCATTGGGCTCAAAAATTGGATCTGAGCCAAAACTACAAGAGGATGGAGGGGTTCTTACTTTCGGCCATCGGGTGGAGGGCGATTGGCGGACGAAGGGCGGCCTGTGGGCGGAGTGCCGTCTGGACGGTGCGGCCGCGGGTCGGCATCGGGAGGCAGCCGCGCCGTGGATGCACTCGACGGGAGCGCCATCGGGGGAAGGAGTGCAGCACAGGGCGGGGGTTCGTCTGGAACAGGAGGAAGGCGATTGACCGTCGGAGGGCCGTCTGGACGGCGCGACCGCGGGTCGACATCGGGAGGCAGCCGTCCCGTGGATGCGCTCGACGGGAGTGCCATCGGGTGAAGGAGCGCAGTGTAGGACCGGGGTTGCTCTGGATCGGGAGGAAGGTGATGGGGAGGGAGCCAGGGAGGAAGGCATTCGCGATGCGGGAGGACGAGGAGAGTTATTCCGGTGTCTGGATGCGCTGATTTTTTTCCCCGTGGAAACGAGAGGGATTGAGCCGGGGAATTCATCATTCGCAGTGATCCAAACACCGAGTATCCTAGTCACTTGCCTGTGGAGAGATGTGCTCTGCCCCTTTTGTTTTTGTTGTAGTTTTCGACCAGGTGGTCGAAGTCTCTTTTCGACCAAGTGGTCGAAATTGGGTTGCAGTTTCCGTTGTTCTTTTGTGATGTAATCATTTGGCCTGTTCAGCCCTTACTATAAAACCAACCCAACGTGGTCTATGTCACTCTGTTGTTTGTAATAAATTGGATGGTTTGGTCTTACGACT
The DNA here is from genome assembly GCA_036346405.1 of Phyllostachys edulis. NCBI lineage: Eukaryota > Viridiplantae > Streptophyta > Magnoliopsida > Poales > Poaceae > Phyllostachys > Phyllostachys edulis. The sequence goes on from CM070552.1 coordinate 16,047,599, forward strand.
TGTATGAAATGATTCACAAATGTGCCTGTGAGTGCTATCTACTGATCTAGAGAACAGCACAGTTTAATCACGGAGGATTCAGGATTTTGTGAAATCCGGGTCTAGCAGAGCTGGTATCAGAGCATACGACTGTAGGAGCCCTAGTTAGACTGTTCATTGCCATTGGACTAGAGTCTTTTTTTGAAACTAAGAAAAGTTTTGTTTAAAAATATAGTGTACTTATTGCTACTTATCTTCACTCTTAGCTCTAAACTTATCTCAAACCTTCGTTGAGTTTTCTGAATTCTCTCCTGTTAAAAATTTTAGCCAGTGGTGCTGTCGATCGTTGGCCGTGGGACCTTTGCTCTCTCGGAGGAGCCTTCGACCTCTTGATCTTCACTATCGTGTTGGAGTAGTCAGGCTCGTCTAGGCTAGCTAGCAGTGCTTGCTAGGTAGTCTTTTGGGCTGCAAGCACCTTACCCCTCTTGTAGACGTTGTGGTTTATATCTTGTGTCTTGGCTTAGCATGGCCTATATGCTATGTTTCGGAAGCCATGTAACACTTAACCCCCTTACTATAATGCAGCCATTCTAGGCTTTGTATTGGGTTGTGATCGTTTTCCTTGTTTGGGTCTAGTTCCCCTATTGTGCTCTAGAGGGTCCTTAAACCCTCATATATCCTTCCCTTAGTTCTAAGCCTTAGCGTTTCTTCGGGATGCCACCTAGAAGAGCCGCAGCTCCGACCCGTGGTGCCTTTGCAATGAACCATGGCTGTGGTCGTGGTCGTGGGCAGGATCTACCTCCCCCGCCACCAGCAAACTCATCAATGGCGCAAGTTATGTTCCAGCAAACGTAGATTCTCCCAGCTTTGCTCACCAGTTAGCAGACCGGAGCAACTGGTCGTAACTCCAAACTAGCAGACTTCCTTAAGACAAGACCTCTTACTTTTGCTGCAGCAACTAAACCCATCGAAGCTGAAGACTAGCTCAGAGACACCGAGAAGAAGCTTCATCTCACCCGTTGCTCAGAGCAAGACAAGGTGGACTTTGCCACCCACCAGCTGAAAGGAGTCACTACTGCGTGATGGGAAAACTAGCTCGCTACTCGAGGTGGTGAAAGTCCAGTGGCTGATGAGGAATCAGAAGTAGAAGAAGCGATAGCACCTGAGGCTGACGATCAGCAAGACCCCGCTGCCACAGATGTGATTGCTGAAGTTCATATGGATCAGATGGAACCTACATGGCAGTCAATTCTTTGGAAGGAATTCAAGGTAGCTTTCAGAACCAATTTTGTACCAGCAGGCACAATAAGATTAAAGAAGAATGAGTTCAGGGCTCTCAAGCAGGGTCACATGTCAGTCTACGAGTGCCTGACCAAGTTCAACCAGCTTGCCCGCTGTTGGAAACCCAGCCGAGGAGGTCTTACAGGATTTCACGGGAGTCCTCCCGGACCACCCAAGAGATCCTCAAGACCTCTCGGATGTCCCCCGGGACCTCCTAGGAGGTCCTCAAAAGACCACCTGGATGTCCTGGCCTCTGTGCGCCGAGCTAGTCCCAAGATCAAGCTAGCTTGCACAGACCCAACGTCGGTGTCATCACATCCGTAACAACAAACAAAAGATGAACCAGACAAATTAACAAATAGAAACAAAAGACTTTATAGTCAAGCTTGTTTACAGAGATGCCACGCAGGGCAACAACAAAAGAGGTCTTTGCAGTAGAAACACAGAGTATGATGAGGACATCACTCCTTCGGATACACGCACTACACAAAATCCTCTAGATCCGGTTGCTGAACTACAAGGTCCTATGACAAGAGCTCGAGCACGTCACTTAAATTATGAGGTGAGCTCGTTTCTAGGTGCTAATAATTTATCTATGCAGAATGGTATACTACCTAATAATTGTGATCTTTTGTTACTTAGGAATAATGGGGAGGATCCATCAAGTCCTGGTCATCTGCGCTGATTACGTCCAAGAAAAGGAAGTCCCTCTGATTGCACCGAGAAAAGGAAGTCCATCAACACAAGATCTCCTCCCCGCGTTTTCAGCTCGTCACAAGTTAAGGTGTTGCGTCACCGTTTTTGGCCTAATAGGGCCTTGTAAGCGTGTCAAGGTCGGAGCCCAGGTTGTGTACGTCTCTTCCCACGGCCGCACAACCCTAGGTCGACCTCCTCATGTCCCCCTATATATATGCAGTAGCCGTCATAGTTTAGGGCTGGGTTTTTCTTAGATTATTCTGCCACTTTGTAGTTTCACCGATTGTTCGGTTTGAGGAACCCCACTTTGTGAACTTCATCCATATTCGCAATACAATTCAGATTGCATCTTTCTTGTTCTTGTGAGTTGCTTCGATTGCTTGCAAGAACAATAACCCTCATTGTAAGGTCGATCGCGTGCAAGCATGGCCGATAACGACAATCGTTCGGGTGTAGCGAATTGCGAGGTGACGGTCTACGGGTCGGAAGCCTCAAAGCGTCAACATCCTCACGACGAAACCAATCGAACCTATCGAAAGATCAGGCCGTCGTACCTCATCAAGTGGTATCAGAGCAAAGGTTGCCCATTAGGTAATCTCGTTTATCCCCTTTTGTTAGTTGTGTTCCATCACCTAGAGTCCAAAAAATTGCCCCACAAAAAGTTTTAGATCTTAGTTCTTCCGCTGTCCAAACCACTTTGTGCCTTTCGCAATTGTGTTTTCAGTTTTCGCGTTGTTGAGTTCAAGTCCATTGTCGGTGTCTTTGTTGCTGGTCTAGTCATCGTGATCTAGTTTCTAGCGTCGAGTCTTTGCTGTTTTGGTCATCGTGTATCTCGGCTTGCCCTTGGTTGCATCCGTTGCAATTAGGGTTTGTCTACTATAGCCGAGATCGTGACACCACCCCCATACGACCACCTACTCAGAATCGGCTTCTCCACCCAACTCGGAATCGACCACCTATTCGAGCAACACCTATTCAACCACCCACTCGGGATCTACCACCTAGTCGGATTCGACCACCTACTCGGGTTCGATCACCTACTCGGATTCAACCATCCACTCGTCTCCGCCCCGACAAACCTATCTGTTTCTGGTTGCTCTCGGACACCCCGCGCACTCATCATATCATGCCCTGCCAAACAAAGGCCGAGAAGATTTTCCATAGCCGAAACAAAGCTAGCCAAAGTTCAAAGAGAGAGAGGAAGAGAGAGCATATCTTTTTTTACCTTTATACCCCTGCTCTCCGGAAAAAGTTTATGACCCACTCACCTCATTGGACCCAGAAAAGGTAGCAGAAGAGTTTTGAGCTCGGGTCACGTTCGCAAAAAAAAAGAGAGGCAAAGAGTGCCAAAAAAAGAAAAAAAGAAAAAAAAAGAGAAAAAAAGAAAGAAGCAAAGAGTGCAAAAAAAAGAAGAAGGAGAAGGAGAAAATAGTTGCTTTGCGAATTTTGTTCCGTTGTGCTTGTATCCACCCTATTTTTCAGCTTGCTTGAGCTAGTTCTAGGAATGCATTTGGACCAGCAACTGTGACGAGTACTGTGGACTTTGATTCAGCTTTGCTAATCTGATTTCATTATTGCTATTCCTTGCTACTAAACAGTGCCTGTCCAAGCTCCACATACTTTTGGCCCTCAGATTTGGATCCTCACATTCGCCTCCGCCGTGGTCATACATCCCACCTTCTCTGATCATACCACCTGCTGCAATTTGGTAAGAAACTCATAAGAACTTGGTAAGACGCTTGAGAGTGTGTGTTTCCACTTTCCACCAACTAGTAGTTGAGAGGGATAATATATTTGTGTTGTCTTTTGTCTCCTACTAACCATGGCAGGTGAAGAATTGGATGCGTAAGAGTGTGTTTTGAGGGAAGAGCTCATGAGGGTGTTGGATGAGCACCGCCATGCTATTAATGATGACATTGATAGGAAGCTTGTGGAAACAAATGCTACACTGGGACAACTCAATGATAGTATTGCAATGCTCAATGCACGCATTGATGGTTTAGCCAATCAATGACCGAACAATGGGCGTGTGAAACCTCATGGTGCAGCCCATGACCATGAGTTTGACAATGATAATGAGATGCGCAACCACGACGCCTTTGATGCACGACAACGGAACCGGCTGAATTTCAACTGTCAAGGTATGAGAGGTAATAACTTTTAGCAACATAATGCACGTGTTAATGATGATCCATATGCTAAAGTCAAGTTCACTATACCATCTTTTGTGGGTGCTTATGATGCTGAAATACATCTAGATTGGGAGATGACGGTAGAACAAAAAATTAATGCTCACTTAGTTCCTGAAGTGCATAGAGTTAGGCAAGCCACAAGTGAATTTAAAAACTTTGCCATCATTTGGTGGAATAGGGTATGTAACGATGGATTAGTGCCTACTACGTGGGATGCTTTAAAGGTTGCTATGCATAACAAATTTGTTCCACCTTCTTTTAAACGTGACTTGCGTAATAAATTGCAGCGCTTAAACTAAGGTAATAGATCCGTAGAAGAATATTATCAGGAACTACAAATTAGTATGTCGCGTTGTGATATTATTGAGGCCGAAGAGGCTGTTATGGCACGTTTTTATGGGGGGATTAAGACGTGAAATTCAAGACATAGTTGATTATAAAGAATATGATAGTGTCCCTAGATTGTTTCAACTTGCATGTTTGGCAGAAAAGGAATTGCAGGGACGACAGCAGAGGCCAAGGAACAATTTTGGAAGCACGTCTACACCAAGATCAATGCCGGGGCAAGTTAAAAACAGCACCACCTTCAGCTACACGGTCTGTTGCCCCCTCCTCGAGTAGGGCGCGTTCAGCAGCACCTCCGACAACATCACATGCACCCGAGGTAAGCAAATCTACTAGTATGCAGGCCCCAGCCAAGAGTTCTTCTTCGGTTGCTTCCACGGGCCGTACAACTGGGATTGTTTCCCACCGTTGCAAGGGAATGGGATACGTCATGAAGGACTGCCCAAGTCAGCGAGCATACCTTGCCACTGAAGATGGTGGTTATGTAAGTGCTAGTGATATTGAGGATGAATATGTACTTGCAGCTAACCTTGCAGGTGGAGGAGACGAGATAGACAGTGATGCTGATGATGTAGAGGAACAAGTAGCTGCTGTTGACACAGGGAGTCATGTGAGCCTTGTTGCGTAACGTGTGCTGAGCGCACAAGTGGAGAAAGTGGAGCAAAATCAGCAGCACAACTTATTTCAATCCAGATTTCTCGTGAAGGACAGAACCTATAGAGTCATCATTGATGGAGAGAGCTGCAATAACCTTGCAAGCTCCGAGATGATCGAGAAGCTTGGCTTGGCCACACAACCACACCCACGTCCCTACTACATCCAATGGTTCAATTCGTGTGGTAAGTTAAAGGTAAACAAAGTTGTGAGTGTAATTTTCAACTGGTAATTACAAAGATAGTACCGACTTTGACGTAGTGCCTATGCAAGCATGCTCTTTGTTGCTCGGTAGGCCTTGGATATATGATAATGATGTTTTGCACCATGGTAGAGCTGATACCTACTCATTCTCACATAAGGGTAAGAAGATTAAGTTGTTGCCTTTGACACCCGCTGAAATTTTGAAAGATGAAGAAGAGCGCGCTGAAAATGAAAGAAACACCAATAAGCATGATTCTGAAAATCAGCAAGTAGCAAAACATGTTTTCCCACCTAAAGAGGAGAAAGTGGCGTCTAGTTCTAAGTCCGAGGGAATTAAATTGAAGGGGTGTGCTATGCTTGCCACTAAATCTGAACTTGCTGAAATTTGTGATAATGAGCTGCCATGCTATGCTTTGATATGCAAAAATGCTTTATATTCACTTGAGGATATATCTAGCCCTTTGCCTCCTACTGTTGCTAACCTTTTGCAGGAGTATGTGGATGTATTTCCAGCTGAGATACCCCCTAGGATTACCACATATTCGAGGGATTGAGCATCAAATTGATTTGATCCCGGGAGCGACTTTGCCAAACCGTGCTGCATATAGGACCAATCCGGAGGAGACTAAGGAAATTCAGCGACAAGTCCAAGATCTTTTGGACCGTGGGTACGTAAGAGAAAGCCTTAGTCCTTGTGTTGTTCCTGTTCTTTTGGTTCCTAAGAAAGACGGTAGTTGGCGTATGTGTGTTGATTGCAGAGCCATTAATAATATTACCATAAGGTATCGTCATCCTATTCCTAGGCTAGACGACATGCTTGATGAGTTGAGTGGTTCTATTATTTTCACAAAGATTGACTTGCAGAGTGGTTACCACTAGATTAGAATGAAATTGGGAGATGAATGGAAAACCGCTTTTAAAACTAAGTTCGGACTATATGAGTGGTTAGTGATGCCTTTCGGTCTAACTAATGCACCTAGTACTTTTATGCGATTGATGAACGAGGTTCTAGGTCCTTTCATTGGAAAATTTGTGGCGGTTTACTTTGATGATATCTTGATCTATAGCAAGTCACATGAGCTACACTTGAATCATATACGTGCTGTTTTTAATGCTTTGAGAGATGCACGTTTGTTTGGTAACCTCGAGAAGTGCACCTTTTGCACCGATCAAGTTGCGTTTCTTGGTTATGTTGTGACACCACAGGGAATTGAGGTGGATGAGACAAAGATTGCAGCAATCCAAAGCTGGCCGACGCCTACCACTGTGTCACAGGTGCGGAGCTTCCACGGCCTTATTGGATTCTATCGACGTTTTGTGCGGGATTTTAGCACCATTGCCGCACCATTGAATGAATTGACAAAGAAAGGAGTGTCTTTCCAATGGGGACCTACGCAAGAGAAGGCATTCAACTTGTTGAAAGAGAAGCACACCCAAGCACCCCTACTCCAACTCCCTGATTTTGGTAAGACTTTTGAGATTGAATGTGACGCTAGCGGGATTGGGATAGGTGGTGTATTGATTCAAGAAGGTAAATCGGCTGCATATTTCAGCGATAAACTAAATGGGCCTAGTCTGAATTATTCCACCTATGACAAAGAATTGTATGCTTTAGTTTGTGTGCTTCAAACTTGGCAACATTATCTATGGCCCAAAGAATTCGTTATACATTCTGATCATGAATCGCTAAAACATATTAGAAGTCAAGCTAAACTGAATAAACGACATGCTAAATGGGTAGAATTTATTGAGTCGTTTCCATATGTCATAAAGCATAAGAAAGGTAAGGACAATGTGATTGCTGATGCGCTCTCTAGACGTTATACCATGTTATCTCAACTTGATCATAAGATTTTTGGTTTGAAGGCCATTAAGGATTTATATGCTACTGATTTGGACTTTAAGGATGTGCTTGAACATTGTAAAGGAGGGAAAACATGGAATAAATATGTGTTGAATGATGGTTTGGTCTATCGTGCTAACAAGCTATGCGTTCCAGCTAGCTCCGTTCGTCTTTTGTTGTTGCAGGAGGCGCATGGAGGAGGTTTGATGGCGCATTTCAGAGCAAAGAAGACAGAAGATGTGCTGGCCACCCACTTCTTTTGGCCAAAGATGAGGCGCGATGTCGAGCGCTACGTGGCTCGCTGCACTACATGCAACAAAGCTAAGTCCCGTCTCAATCCACATGGGCTTTATATGCCTCTTCCTATTCCTAGCGCCCCTTGGGAGGATATTTCTATGGATTTTGTTTTAGGATTGCCTAGGACAAAGAGGGGGAGGGACAGTATATTTGTAGTAGTGGATCGATTTTCTAAAATGGCATATTTTATATCTTGTCACAAGAGCGATGATGCTACAAACATAGCTGATTTGTTTTTCAGGGAAATCATTCGCTTACATGGAGTGCCCAATACTATTGTCTCGGATCGCGATGCGAAGTATTTGAGCCACTTTTGGAGATCACTTTGGAATAAATTGGGGACAAAGCTGCTGTTTTCTACTACGTGCTATCCCCAAACTGATGGACAAACGGAGGTTGTCAACCGCACTTTATCCACCATGTTGCGGGCTGTTTTAAAGAAGAATTTGAAGATGTGGGAAGAGTGTTTACCACATATTGAGTTTGCTTACAATAGGTCAGTACACTCCACCACCAAGGTAAGTCCGTTTCAAGTAGTGTATGGTTTTAACCCCCGTGCTCCTATTGATTTACTACCTTTACCTACCTTTGAAAAAATTAATTTAGATGCTAAGAAGCGTGCTGAATTTATTCTTAAGTTGCATGAAACAACTAAAGAGAATATAGAGCGTATGACTGAAAAGTATAGGGTTGCTGGAAGTAAAGGTAGGAAAGCTATAAAATTTGAACCGGGTGATTTAGTTTGGGTTCATTTGAGAAAGGATAGGTTTCCGGAATTAAGAAAATCAAAGTTGATGCCTAGAGCTGATGGACTGTTCAATATAATTAAGAAGATAAATGATAATGCATATCAATTGGAGTTACTTGCAGATTTTGGGGTTAGCCCCACATTTAACATTTCATATTTGAAACCATACGTGGGAGAAGAAGATGAGCTTGAGTCGAGGATGACTCCAATTCAAGAGGGGGAGGATGATGAGGACATCACTCCTTCGGATACACGCCCTACACAAAATCCTCCAAATCCGGTTGGTAAACTACAAGGTCCTATGACAAGAGCTCGAACACGTCACTTAAATTATGAGGTGAGCTCATTTCTAGGTGCTAATAATTTATCTATGCAGAATGGTATACTACCTAATAATTGTGATCTTTTGTTACTTAGGAATAATGGGGGAGGATCCATCAAGTCCTGGTCATCTGCGCTGATTGCGTCCAAGAAAAGGAAGTCCCTCTGATTGCGCCGAGAAAAGGAAGTCCATCAACACAAGATCTCCTCCCCGCGTTTTTAGCTCGTCACAAGTTAAGGTGTTGTGTCACCGTTTTGGGCCTAATAGGGCCTTGTAAGCGTGTTGAGGTTGGAGCCTAGGTTGTGTACGCCTCTTCCCACGCCCGCACAACCCTAGGTCGACCTCCTCACATACCCCTATATATATATATATATATACATATATATATACACACACACAGTAGCCGTCATAGTTTAGGGTTGGGTTTTTCTTAGATTATTCTCCCACTTTGCAGTTTCGCCGATTGTTCGGTTTGAGGAACCCCACTTTGTGAACTTCATCCATATTCGCAATACAATTCAGATTGCATCTTCCTTGTTCTTGTGAGTTGCTTCGATTGCTTGCAGGAACAATAACCCTTGATAACGACAGTCGTGTGGGTGTAACGAATTGCGAGGTGACGGTCTGCGGGTTGGAAGCCTCAAAGCGTCAACGTCCGCACGACGAAATCAATCGAACCTATCAAAAGATCGGGCCGCCGTACCTCATCAGAGTACAACGTGGAGCCATTTGATGAGCCACAGGCTACCGAGTGGAGGACGTCCCCTAGTCCACCAGATCTTCAAAGAACTCCTCCTCATAGTGCTCGGAGCACCCTGGGAGGTCTTCAACTGTTGATTAACTAGAGGGCATAAGCCATGAGTACTTTGAATGAACTCAACAAGTCATAGGGAAATGAATGCAATTAATGTCATGCAAGTCTTGCCACAGGAGAGCTGCAATGGTTAGTCTTCACAAAGCAACAATTCTAGAAATACATTAAGTAGAGTGAAAAGCGCAGTAGAAAGAGATAATACATAAATGAACAAGTTTCTTTGAAAGCCACCTGTGGACGTCCAGTCCACACCCAGACCGCAAGGGTCACGCAAGACACATCCACGATCACCCGAGAGTGTAACAGCCTTAGCCTTAATGCACAGTAATAAGATGTTATTCATAGCATCACTGTTCATTTCCCCAATTTCTAACCAAAAACTCCAACTTGATCGAAGCTTCAAAAGAAGATACCACTCAATGTTGGTATTAAGACCGGGAAGTATTTTATTCAAAAGTCAGAGGAATTATCTTGGCCAAAAATAATTTTTGTTGAATTTTTAGAAATTATTTTGATTGTGAGAAAAATGTTTGTCTTTAAAATAAACCTATTTCGGTTTAGGTCAATTATTTATGTATTTCAAAAGAAGAAACAGTGGTTTCAAAATTTATTTGGGGAATATATCATCCTAGTAGCATCCTGGCAAAATTTCATATTATTTCCAAATTTATTTGCTATTTTTAAAGGCCCGGTCAAACTTTTGAAGGTTTAAATTGGTTTGGGTCAACCTATGGCCTAAACCCAACCTTGGCATCAGAGTAACTCGATCCCACCAAGTTGAGTCCAACCCAGTGCAAAGTGGTCCGGCTCTGTCACGTTCGCGCGCGCGCCCCAACTCCAAGTGAACGCGAGCCGTCGATTTCCTCGCGAACGGCCAGGATTTGCGACGCTGTGCAGGCCATCCATGCACGCGAAGCAATTTCCACCGTTAGATCTCCATCCTACCACGCCTCCCTTCATGGCCGTTGGATTCTCAACAAACGGGCCAGATTCATTGGGCCGTTCGGACCACTCCAATCCGCCATCTCATTTTGACCATAGGATCTAAATTGTGTAGCGCGCGATCATCAGGCCTTGCCATTTTTAGATGGCAGAAACTGAAAAACGTGTGAGCCGTTGGATCCTCAACGTGTGGACTAGATCAGATGGGCCGTTCGGACCGGCCGGAAGTGCCAAGCGTTATCCACCGTTGAATTTTGATCGGACGGACCGCATCCATTGGGCCGTTCGGACCACCGGACCTCCCATCAATCTTGACCGTTGGTTTTAGATCCAACCGTGTCTTCCTTTTTGGGGTTAAACTCGTAGGCGCGCATTAAATCTTGGACCGTTGAATTGTGATCGAACGGCCCTTGTGGATTGTAACCTTCGGACCACCCGGACCTCCCCTCAATCCTAGCCATTCATTTAAGATCGCACGGCCCATATTAAAGGATACCGGTTAGGTGTATTTGGCCACCTCATCGCAACCGCTCACTTTTAATCGGACGGTGGTTGTTCCTTGAAGCTTCAGATGTGTTGTGGGTCTTTGTGGGTGACATTGGGGCCCGCCGATGGCGATTCTCTTCTCCTTCTCTTGCTGTGCGCCATCGCCGACATCCTCGCCGGAGCAGTGGCATTGCACAGGGAATATAAGAATATTCCTTTGATATTTAGCCTTAGTTGCCACCACATCATCTCTGGATGCTTCTCGCTTGCTCTAGGCGACCAAGCTCTATATAAACCCTACTGTCTAACCTTCTGCCATTGTTGACCAAGGGAGCTTTCCTCTAGTTGGCCTTCCTTCCCAGTGAAGCTTCCTTGCTCTTACCCTTGTTCAGCTATGAGTATGCCTAAATCTCATATTAAAATGGATTTTGGGCATCTCTTGTAGGGTTGAACCCAGGGTTTACTCTCTGTCGATTTAAGCAAGTGAGAGCACCACTTCGGTGAAACCTCATTCTGGTGGTGAGTTAGACCCCATCCCTTCCTATCAAGAACGAGGGTGGTAGTCTTTAGAGCTTAAGTTCTATCATTTTCATTTTGGTCAGACCAGAGAAGAGGACTTTGGCTCTTTGCTGTTTCGGCCAAGATTTAACTTCATATACTTTCTTCTCCAGCTGGTAAGCTAGATCTTGTCTCTTGTCACCTTGTATACCCTAAAGGCTTCAATAGTTCACTTGAGCTATCTACTGGTACATGGATACTCAAAACTTCTTTAAACTGAAAAGTTGTTTTTATAATTTTTTCGGTCTTTCATATCGTTATCAAGACCTAGGGTTTCTCTTACCAGTATACTAGCTTATTTAGGTCCTAGGTAAACCCTAGTCTCATTAGTAGACCTTCTTTTGAGTATTAAGGGGCACCGATTCAGTTATTAATGCAAACCCTCTCTCTGTTAGTTATTGTCGGTCCAAAACCGATAAATACTTAATCCTCCTTTCCTTTCTTTAAAACTGGGCAGTTAGGGTTAGCATTGATGGGTTGTGATATTAATTACTTTCCAGATAGCTCCAACTCCAATTTAAAGTCTTTGTTTTGTGTATTTCTCCAAGTTAGCCGAAATCTGGAAAAAGATTCTTTGCTGTTTTTGTTGTTGGTCAAACCGACAACATATACAGCAAGAGTCCAACTTCTTAAATTGCTATTAATAATTACTAAAGGATCAGTTAGGTCGCAGCACTAATTTAAATGCTCTTAGCTCAAGCAAAGTATTTCATTCATATGATGTTTAGCTAGGCAAGCAATTCTTTTGTGAGCTGTCCTGTTCTAGTTTTAAAAATCTGAAACTGTAGCTCAATCTAAACTCTAAACTGTAGTAAATACTACTAGCAAAGGTTAGTTGTAACTTACTACTCTTAATTAAATTAATGTACCTTAAGCATGTTGCTAATGATGCATTGAGCCATTGACCATGCATTCTTTTTATGCATCTTTGTTCTCTGCTTTTTCCTCGTGTTCATTTGATTTTATTTTCTTTTAGATTCTCGGTTCTTCCGAGGTTGTTGAATCTATTGTTGAGCAAAGAAGAACACGAACAAGAGGTTATTTATTACTACCAAGGTAAGCTTCCTCTCGCACCATGTTGATCCCAACCTTTTGAACTGTAGATTTACAAAATACAAAGGATCTTGTTGCATGCAATTTTGAAAAATTATTTGTGATCTGTCTCTAGTTAGTTACAACCCAATCTTTGTGGCTTACCTTGAATTTACTCATACACTCAGCTTAAGGTCATGTTTGTATTAAAATATTTAGGTTAGAACTTTGCTTAGCCATGCAGTCCATAGAACGGTAGTGTTTGGCAAGCTTATCTTGTCAAACCTGGGAACAACAAATGAATTTTATTTATTTTGATTCCTTGTCCAGTCTATTTAAATCAGAAATGAACTTAAATCTTGTTTGATAAACTGATTTCAAATCTGGACAAGTGGATGCTAGTGATGGTGCCTTTGTGCACGAGAATTGGGAAATGTGGATGTCTTGTCTGGGTTGATTAAGGACTGAACTCTGACAACCCAATTCAAGCCCCAACGTACTTCCACACGCAGTGTATGGGCACTGTTTGGTTAAGTAAAAGGTTAATGCTATTGAGTTGGGAGCAGGAGAGTAGGGACATGTGTATTGATCTCATATGGCATAGATGCTTAAGTCTTCGGGCCGTGTCTTATGCCATGTGAATTTTATATCGATATCAGATGTTCTTAGAAGGGTGAGGGCATATATGTGTTCCATCGCATGTACGTACCTTCAGGGCCCCGACTGCGGTCTAATATGTGTGGCCAACACGAGTTTGCATTTAATTGATTAGGTCGGCATTCCCGACACAACATATGGGCCCGGTTGAGCGGATGCTATCGATCGTTGTTTAAGCGGGATCGGTCTCACATGGGTTGTCCAACTCAATAGCGCCAACTTGTTGAAAAATACCAAATCTTAGCTTACTACCAGGCATACCAAAGGTAGTGTGCTATTATTAGGAGGCTTATGGGCTAACTAAGTCGTGTGGGTAAAGATGTACACCCGCAGGTTTTAAAACTATTGAATAGCCGTGTCCGATTCTGAGATTTACACTTGAATTGATGTCACATGTATAGACTTTGCTCTAAATTCGGTTTTGGGAATTATTTCGGCATGATGGTTATCATGCACGGTTTGATAGTGATCTGTCACTTTAATATTGTTACTATTTATGATTATACTCTCATTTACTTACTGTTTCAGTCCAAATTGATGTATTAAAACTGCTTTGTCAAAACTTAGCAATTGTAGGTTAAGATGTATGGCTTTATGCAAAAAATTGAACCATTAGAGCCTTTCTGTTGTTAACCTTATGCATGTAAAATTTCTATTCCTTTGTGTAGGTTCTATTAAACACTTCTTTTATTAGTTTGTGTAAGTCTTGCTGAGTACCTTCCGTACTCAGGGGTTATGACCTCTTGTTGCAGGTGAGGATGGTTATCTTTATGAGATGCCCGTTAGTGCCGATCAGTGTGACGCTAACGAGTGAAGCTAATTCTAGTCTCCATGCAATGGCCTGCGGGTGTTGGGACCATGAGTGGATTTTGTTGTTTCGTTTTGCTTCCGCTGTTGAACTTTTGTGATGACCAAAGTCATCTGTTACTGTAGCACCGAACTAAAATGTAACCTGTCATGTATAATTATGTAAATGTATGACTTGTATGTGTATGATGCAATGTTGTTTAAGGATATATGCGCAATAGTCACTGATCCTAGGAACTATTGCATGATATATATCCGGGAACCTGAATGTTGGAATTGTTACTTGTTATTATTATGCTTCTGGTATGATTTTTAATGAGGGAATTGCACTGTTCCTTAATTAAGAATTATGCTACCAGTATAATTTTAATTCGGCACATTCCAATATTTGAGGGTCTTACAGCGTTGGTATCAGAGCATACGGTTGCTTGTAGGTTAGAATTAGCATGGTCGTTATCCTTAGTGAGTTTCTGTGAAATTATTTTAACATAATTAATTTCTAAAGATCTAAGTATGATATCTTTTACTTCTTATCTTCCTTAGTATCAATTCTTGTCCAACTTTCTGTTGATTTTCCAAGATCAGTTTCTTACTTACCTTGTCTTTTGTCTGTAGATGAGTGGCTGGTATTTGATTAAGGAGACTCGAGCCGAAGATGTGGACGGGTTTCCGGCCTTGCTTCGAGATATGATGTGGCGGGCCAATTTCACTTATCAGCCGGAGTATGCCATCAATCTTCGAGACCGAGGGCCTGGTATGGAAGAGTACCAAGCTATCATTAATGTGATCGCCAGACAGGTGGTGGGTAGTGTTCCATACTGCATCCATGTCCGTGCCACCTCTGAATCTATGGCTGTTCAGGAAGCTGCGCGTAGGATGATGAGCCTCCTTCGTCATGATTTGACGGAGCTGTCTCAGCCACCCTATGTTCACTTCCCAAAACAAGGCCCTAGAGCGGATGTGAGTACGCTCGATGAGATCCGGTTTGGAGAGGACCCATACGACGCTGAGTTAGCGAGGTTGGTCCGTATTATGGACCAAGTCCATCATTGCACGGTGTATGAGTTATGGGAAACCCGCCGTAAATGCGCACGAGGCATGAGGAGTATTTGAGGCTTAGTGTTGCCACGAACCGTTCCCCGTAACGTGCTTTATGGTAACAATGAGATTCCCCCAACTGCCACTGCACCACCGGGATTCCGACTTCCAGAAGTACTTGGGCTTGTTCCTATCCTTGGGCAGTGTCGTCAAGCCGGATGTCTGCGGTTTTCCTCGTACCTAGCGACCTGCACCTCCGGGAGGACATCATTTGCTGTTGGGTTCTCCGACACGTCTCATCAGTCCTAGGGACCCCATAGATACGGGTTCACCTGAGGCTCATATGTTAAATGAATTTCCGGTGAATTTTAACCGTAATGATTATACTTAGGGACTGGATGATGTGCTCTGCGTTAGATGTGTAATAGGTTAGTAGCTATTCCCTAAGCATTGTGTAATAGAATAATGTATATATTTTGTAAAAATACTGTGTGCCGACTTTTGGGTTTGAACTGGATGTTGCTGTCAACCGTTGGTAATAAAGTTGGGGCCGAATTTTTGCTGTACTCAGGTGCCTTATGATTTTTTGGTGTTAATTTGGTTGCATATCATAACATGATGCATGATTAAGTTTAGTACTTCTTTCTTTTCTATCTAGAATCTTGTATGTGTTCGCCGAGTATATCCTTGTGATGTTGTTAACCATTATATGGCAACAGATGACAGACCTACTACTGCGTCTTGAAAGCACAACAAGAGGAGAGGTTCGCGACCCTGTTCCCTACACTCGGGGGGCAGGGTTGAACCTCTGGTTCTCATGGTCCGCAAGGTGGTCGGCAGGAAGAGGAGCTTCCTCCACCACCCACTATGGCGGATGTGCTCATGCAAATCGAGCGCAACCGAATGGACTAGACGCGCATATTGGAACAAATTGCGCGCAATACTTCTTCCACCATCCCACCAACTGGCAGGGCAGGAGTTCAGCATGGGCAGGGAAGTCTTGCTGATTTTCAGCGGACTAACACGCTAGTGTTCTCTAGCTCTCAAGACCCAATGGAAGCGGAGGATTGGCTTCGGGAGATTGAAAAGAAGCTGCTGATTGCTCAGTGTTCCGAAAGGGAAAAAGTCCTATATGCTAGTTACCAACTGACTGGGCCGGCTAGCAATTGGTGGGACAATTATCTTGCTATCCAGCCCACAGGACATACCCCTACTTGGTTTGAGTTCATGGAGGCCTTTCGCGAGGCCCATATTCCTGAAGGAGTGATGATGCTCAAGCAGTAGGAATTTCTCGCTCTCAAGCAAGGGCGAAAATCAGTGACCGAGTATCTTCATGAATTCAATTTCCTTGCTCGGTATGCACCGGACGATGTTTCGACTGACCTTCGTCGTCGAAACCGTTTCATGAATGGTTTGTCTGAAGAGCTGCAGTTGGCTTTGGCAGTACAAGATTTCAGGACTTTTCAACATCTTGTGGACAAAGCCATTATTGCTGAAACCAAAAGCAAGGCTTTGGAGGAGTCGCGGAAGCGGCAGAAGGCTCCCCAATTTGCATCTAGTAGCCGTTCTGTAAGACCGCGTCTGTGGCAGCCTTAGTCTTTCAGAGCGCCAGCTCCAGCTCCACCTAGGGCGCCAGTGTTTGCGTTTCGTCCACCTCCACCCACTGGACAGTCCCGACCTAGTGGAAACCGGCCACCTACTGCTATTAATGTCAGGCCTGGTGTGATTTGCTACCATTGTGGACGCCCGGGACATTTCGCAAACCAATGTTTTGCTAAGGCATGTGGGTTGCCACCTGTTCAACCTTCCCCAGCTGCTGTGCGTCCTGCACCATCTCCAAAGACAACTGTCAAGCTCGATCGATTCCATCATACGTCAGATAAATCAAATAACTGCTGAAGAAGCGGCCGAGGCACCTGAAGTTATTCTTGGTATGCTCCTAGTTAATTTCAGTTCAGCTACTGTTTTATTTGACTCTGGAGCATCCCATTCTTTTATTAGTAGGCAATTTGCTACTCAACATCAGCTGGTTATGCATCAACTTCATCCACCGCATATTATTCACTCACCTGGGTCAGTCTTCATGATTGATCAAATCTGCCGTAATGTTAATATCATTATTGAAGGGGTAGATTTTTGGGCAGACTTGATTGTGATAAACTCTAAAGGGGTAGATGTTATTTTGGGAATGGATTGGTTGTCCAAGAATCTCGGCCAAATTAATTGTGCCCAATGAACTATAGCTATAACTAATAAAAATAGCATTTCAGTCATTTTTCAGTCTAGTACAGTTCATTCTCATCTTGGTGCATTGCAAATTGATGCCGCCCCTACCTTGGAGTCAGTACCGGTTGTATGTGAATATCCGGACGTCTTTCCTGAAGACCTTCCCGATATGCCACCAGATCGGGAAGTGGAGTTCGTGATTGAACTAGTTCCTGGTACTGCTCCCATATCTAGAAGACCTTATCGCATGCCTTCTAATGAGCTGGTTGAATTGAAGAGACAGCTTGGAGAATTACTTGACAAGGGATTCATTCGACCAAGTTCCTCACCTTGGGGATGCCCGGCCATCTTTGTCAAAAAGAAAGACAAGACTTTACGGATGTGTGTGGACTACCGTCTGCTAAATGAAGTCTTGTCAAAAATAAGTATCCTTTGCCTTAATTAATGATCTCGCTTGACCCGCTTGATCGAGCAGGGTCTTTTCTAAAATTGATTTGCGATCGGGTTATCATCAAATCAAGGTTAGAACTGAGGACATTCCTAAAACAGCATTTTCTACTCGTTACGGATTGTACGAGTATACTATTATGTCCTTTGGCCTAACAAATGCTCCTGCCTATTTCATGAATCTTATGAATTCAGTATTCATGGATTTCTTGGATAAGTTTGTTGTTGTGTTCATTGACGACATTCTTATCTACTCCAAGTCTGCCGAAGAGCATGACCAACATCTGAGACTTGTGCTGGATGCACTTCGCAAGCATCAGTTGTATGCTAAATTTAGCAAGTGTGCTTTCTGGCTCAAGCAAGTCGCATTCTTGGGACATGTGCTATCCGAAGGAGGTATTACTGTTGATCCCAGCAAGGTACAGGATGTACTCGACTGGAAGCAGCCCCAGAATGTTCCTGAAGTTCGAAGTTTCCTTGGACTTGCGGGATATTACCGTAGGTTCATTGAAAACTTCTCCAAAATTTCTACACCTCTGACTCAGCTTTTAAAGAAGGAGAACAAATTCTTTTGGTCAGCCGAGTGTGAAAGCAGCTTTCAGCTTTTGAGAAAGCTCCTGACCGAAGCTCCTGTTCTCACTCTTCCAGATATTCATAAGAATTTTGATATCTATTGCGATGCATCTCGCCATGGACTTGGCTGTGGGATTATGCAAGAGGGCCGAGTTGTGGCATATGCATCCAGGCAGTTGCGACCTCATGAGGCGAATTATCCTACTCATGATTTGGAATTGGCAGCCGTAGTCCATGCACTAAAGATTTGGCGACATTACCTTCTTGGTAATCGCTAGAAATCTATCTCGATCATAAGAGCTCGAAATATATATTCACTCAAGTTGATCTGAATATGAGACAGAGAAGATGGCTTGAATTAATCAAGGACTATGATATGGGTATTCATTACCATCCTGGTAAAGCCAATGTTGTGGCTGATGCTTTAAGCAGAAAGTCACAATGCAACTGCTTATCAACTGTACCTCTGGCTAAGAGCTTCTGTGCTGATTTTCAGCGCTTAAGTCTTGAAATGGTGGAAGATGGATTTCTCGCTGCCTTAGAAGTGAAGTCAGCACTCGAAGATCAGATTCTGGAAGCCCAGAAAACTGATGCTGAGGTAGCTGAAATCAAGGAGAATTTGAAGGCAGGTAAAGCCAACGAATTTTCTGAAGATGCCCGCGGTACCCTTCGATATCGCAATCGTCTGGTGGTACCTTCGTATCCTCATCTGAGAGGCTTAATTCTTAAAGAGGCTCATAATTCCAAGTTTTCTTTGCACCCTGGAAGTACTAAAATGTACCAAGATTTGAAGAAGACATTTTGGTGGAGTCAGATGAAAAGGCAAATTGCTCAGTATGTTGCTGAATACGACATTTGTCAAAGGGTTAAAGCCGAGCACTTGAGACCTGCTGGTACCCTTCAATCTTTGCCTATTCCACAATGGAAATGGGAAGAAGTCGGTATGGATTTTGTTACCGGACTTCCAAAAAGTCAGAATGGATTTGATGCCATCTGGGTGATAATTGATCGTCTGACAAAAGTGGCTCATTTTATCCCTGTCAGAACCACTTTCAATGGCAAGCAATTGGCAGAGTTATATATTGCCAAGATTGTTTGTCTCCACGGTGTTCCGAAAGTCATTGTTTCAGACCGTGGATCTCAATTCACTTCTCATTTTTGGTATTGCCTTCATTAAGCAATGGGAACTGAACTCTCCTTCAGCACTACTTATCATCCTCAAACCAGTGGTCAAACTGAAAGGGTGAATCAGGTGATGGAGGATCTTCTTAGAGCCTGTGTGCTATCATATGGCAAGAATTGGGAGAAATCTTTGCCGTATGTGGAGTTTTCCTACAATAACAGCTACCAAGCAAGTATTCAAATGTCACCTTTTGAAGCCTTGTATGGAAGAGCTTGTAGGACTCCATTGAATTGGTCAGAGTCTGGTGAAAGACCATTCTTTGGTCCAGACTTGGTGATGGAGGCCGAAGAGCAAGTTCGTCTGATTCGAGACCGCTTGAAAACTGCCCAGTCTCGTCAGAAGAGCTATGCGGATCATCGTCGTCGAGAGCTAAGCTTTGAGGTAGATGATTATGTCTATCTTAAAGTGTCACCGATGAAGGGCACTCATCGCTTTCAAGTGAAAGGGAAGCTAGCACCTCGTTATATCGGACCTTTCCGAATTATTGCAAAATGAGGAGCTGTGGCATATCAATTGGAACTTCCCGACTCTCTCTCGGCAGTTCATGATACCTTTCATGTTTCTCTATTAAAGAAATGCCTCCGTGTTCCTACCGAGGCTACTGCTTATGAAAGTCTTGATCTTCAACCGGATCTTTCCTATCAAGAACAACCGGTGCGCATCCTCGATAAAATGGAACGCAGGACAAGAAATCGCACTGTCAAGTTCTTGAAAATTCAGTGGGCTAATCACTCAGAGGATGAAGCCACGTGGGAGCGCGAAGATCTGATGAGGATCGAGCACCCCCACCTTTTTGCTGTTTAAAAATTGTCTTTTAACAAGAAAGGCAAGGTTAAACAAAGTGATGTAAAGAGAAGGATGTATTGGCAACACTATGTTGTTTATGAATATCTTCCTTTTCTGTCTTTGAAAGAAATAAGGACAACTGATGTTATGTTTCTAAAAACATCATTTCAGTTTCATCCCTTTTCAATTTCTCCTCCATCCGAAATCTCGGGACGAGATTTTCTTAAAGGGGTACGCGTTTGTAATAAATTTCAAATTTTAATGCATGAGAATAAGATGTCGTTCATAGCATCACTGTTCATTTGGCAAAATTGGGCAATATGTTACAATCTCATTTCCCCAATTTCTAACCAAAAGCTCCAACTTGATCGAAGCTTCAAAAGAAGATACCACTCAATGTTGGTATTAAGACCGGGAAGTATTTTATTTAAAAGTCAGATGAATTATCTTGGCCAAAAATATTTTTTGTTGAATTTTTAGAAATTATTTTGATTGTGAGAAAAATGTTTGTCTTTAAAATAAACCTATTTTGGTTTAGGTGAATTATTTATGTATTTCAAAAGAAGAAGAAAAGTGGTTTCAAAATTTATTTGGGGAATATATCATCCCAAAGAGCATCCTGGCAAAATTTCATATTTTTCCAAATTTATTTGCTATTTTTAAAGGCCCGGTCACACTTTTGAAGGTTTAAATTGGTTTGGGTCAACCCTACCGGCCTAAACCCAACATTGGCACTATAGCAACTCGATCCCACCAAGTTGAGTCCAACCCAAAGGCAAAGTGGTCCCGCTCATCACGCTCACGCCAAGACGCCTAACTCCAAGTGAACGCGAGCCATCGATTTCTCATGAACGCCAGATTTGCGGACTGCGCAGCCATCCATGCACGCCAAGCAATTTCACCGTTAGATCTCCATCCTACCGCGCCTCCCTTCACGGCCGTTGGATTCTCAACAAACGGGCCAGATTCATTGGGCCGTTTCGACCACCCAATCCGCCATCTCATTTTGACCATAGGATCTAAATTGTGCGGCGCGCGATCATCAGGCCTTGCCATTTTTAGATGGCAGAAACTGAAAAACGTGTGAGCCGTTGGATCCTCAACGTGTGGACTAGATCAGATGGGCCGTTCGGACCGCCGAAGTGCTAAGCGTTATCCACCGCTGAATTTTGATCGGACGGACCGCATCCATTGGGCCGCTCGACCACCCGACCTCCCATCAATCTTGACCGCTGGTTTTAGATCCAACAAGGACTTCCTTTTGGGCTTAAACTTCGAGGCGCGCATTAAATCTTGGACCGTTGAATTGTGATCGAACGGCCCTTGTGGATTGTAACCTTCGACCACCCGACCTCCCTCAATCCTAGCCGCTCATTTAAGATCGCACGCCCATATTAAAGGATACCGTTAGGTGTATTTGGCCACCTCATCGCAACCGCCACTTTTAATCGGACGGTGGTTGTTCCTTGAAGCTCGCAGCATGTGTTGTGGGTCTTTGTGGTCGACGCTGGGGCCCGCTCGTTAGTGGCGATTCTCTTCTCCTTCTCTTGCTGTGCGCCATCGCCGACATCCTCGCCAGAGCAGTGGCATTGCATAGGGAATATATGAATATTCCTTTGATATTTAGCCTTAGTTGCCACCACATCATCTCTGGATGCTTCTCGCTTGCTCTAGGAGATCAAGCTCTATATAAACCCTACTGTCTAACCTTCTGCCATTGTTGACCAAGGGAGCTTTCCTCTAGTTGGCCTTCCTTCCCAGTGAAGCTTCCTTGCTCTTACCCTTGTTCAGCTATGAGTATGCCTAAATCTCATATTAATATGGATTTTGGGCATCTCTTGTAGGGTTGAACCCAGGGTTTACTCTCTGTCGATTTAAGCAAGTGAGAGCACCACTTCGGTGAAACCTCATTCTGGTAGTGAGTTAGACCCCATCCCTTCCTATCAAGAATGAGGGTGGTAGTCTATAGAGCTTAAGTTCTATCATTTTCGTTTTGGTCAGACCAAAGAAGAGGACTTTGGCTCTTTGCTGTTTCGGCCAAGATTTAACTTCATATACTTTCTTCTCCAGCTGGTAAGCTAGATCTTGTCTCTTGTCACCTTGTATACCCTAAAGGCTTCAATAGTTCACTTGAGCTATCTACTGGTACATGGATACTCAAAACTTCTTTAAACTGAAAAGTTGTTTTTATAATTTTTTCGGTCTTTCATATCGTTATCAAGACCTAGGGTTTCTCTTACCAGTATACTAGCTTATTTAGGTCCTAGGTAAACCCTAGTCTCATTAGTAGACCTTCTTTTGAGTATTAAGGGCACCGATTCAGTTATTAATGCAAACCCTCTCTCTGTTAGTTATTGTCGGTCCAAAACCGACAAATACTTAATCCTCCTTTCCTTTCTTTAAAAGTGGGTAGTTAGGGTTAGCATTGATGGGTTGTGATATTAATCACTTTCCAAATAGCTCCAACTCCAATTTAAAGTCTTTGTTTTGTGTATTTCTCCAAGTTAGCCAAAATCTAGAAAAAGATTCTTTGCTGTTTTTGTTGTTGGTCAAACCGACAACATATACAGCAAGAGTCCAACTTCTTAAATTGCTATTAATAATTACTAAAGGATCAGTTAGGTCGCAGAACTAATTTAAATGCTCTTAGCTCAAGCAAAGTATTTCATTCATATGATGTTTAGCTAGGCAAGCAATTCTTTTGTGAGCTGTCCTGTTCTCGTTTTAAAAATCTAAAACTGTAGCTCAATCTAAACTCTAAACTATAGTAAGTAGTACTAGCAAAGGTTAGTTGTAACTTACTACTCTTAATTAAATTAATGTACCTTAAGCATGTTGCTAATGATGCATTAAGCCATTGACCATGCATTCTTTTTATGCATGCTGTTCTCTGTTTTTCCCTGTGTTCATTGGATTTTAGTTTCTTTTAGATTCTGGTTCTTCTGAGGTTGTTGAATCTATTGTTGAGCAGCAAGAACCTGAACAAGAGGTTATTTATTACTACCAAGGCAAGCTTCCGCTATGCACCATGTTGATCCCAACCTTTTGAACTGTAGATTTACAAAATACAGTGATACTATTGCATGCAATTTTCGAAAAATTATTTGTGATCTGTCTCTAGTTAGTTACAACCCAATCTTTGTGGCTTACCTTGAATTTACTCATACACTCAGCTTAAGGTCATGTTTGTATTAAAATATTTAGGTTAGAACTTTGCTTAGCCATGTAGTCCATAGAACGGTAGTGTTTGGCAAGCTTATCTTGTCAAACCTGAGAACAACAAATGAATTTTATTTATTTTGATTCCTTGTCCAGTCTATTTAAATCAGAAATGAACTTAAATCTTGTTTGATAAACTGATTTCAAATCTGGACAAGTGGATGCTAGTGATGGTGCCTTTGTGCACGAGAATTGGGAAATGTGGATGTCTTGTCTGGGTTGATTAAGGACTGAACTTTGACAACCCAATTCAAGCCCCAACGTACTTCCACACGCAGTGTATGGGCACTGTTTGGTTAAGTAAAAGGATAATGCTATTGAGTTGGGAACAGGAGAGTAGGGACATGTGTATTGATCTCATATGTCATAGATGCTTAAGTCTTCGGGTCGTGTCTTATGCCATGTGAATTTTATATCGATATCAGATGTTCTTAGAAGGGTGAGGGCGTATATGTGTTCCATCGCATGTACGTACCTTCAGGGCCCCGACTGCGGTCTAATATGTGTGGCTAACACGAGTTTGCATTTAATTGATTTGGTTGGCATTCCCGACACAACATGTGGGCCCTGGTTGTGCAGATGCTATCAGTCGTTGTTTAAGCGGGATCAGTCTCACATGGGTTGTCCAACTCAATAGCGTCAACTTCTTGAAAAATACCAAATCTTAGCTTACCCGGCCGGCATACCAAAGGCAGTGTGCTATTATTCCGGAGGCTTACTGATGGGAATGGGGTCCCGATCCTCCAACGGGTTCTGGATATGATCGATTTAGTGGAGGCGCAACACAAATCGATTCGGCTTCCGAACAACACGTTCCGAACCCCGCAATCGTAGCACCACGTCTCCTCAGTTATCAACCGCGGCGCAGCCGGTTGACCTCGCCAAGAAGGCTAATCCTCGCCTGTGAATCAAGAACACAAGCAAGAACAAGGAAGAACACAACGGAATTACGGATGTATTGTTTTAGCACACGGTTGGGGTCTCACAAACCGATGAACGCGTAAACTGTTCAAGACAGAATTAATCTAAGCAAAACCCAACCCTAATGGTGGGGTGGTGGCTGGATATAAAGGATTGAGGGCGTGCAAAACCCTGGACGCCGCGCCTAATGGGCTCCAACACGATACAAAGCCGAACGGCCCAAAACACGGTGGCGCAGCACCCTGACAGATTCTGAATGCCCACTTGTTTCGACGATTCCCATTGACTCAGAAGGAATTTTGACATGGGACTAGAGCCATTGGAAAGGTCGTCTTCTCAGCTTTCCATACATATGTGGAACGTCCAAAACGGAGCCCGGATGCGATCTGGGCGTCCGCTTTAGTGCTTGCCTGGTCCTGGACACCGAATTGGATTCGAAGTCGGCTTGAGTTGGGACTCCAACATGATTCGACCGCCCTCGCTGGACTTGTGCGCCTCGTAGCCCTTCTCCAAGTACTTCCAGGTCCTCTCCATGGTTCCTAATCATAATTAAATCATTAGGTAGCAATCGATTCTCAAATGAACAAAAAGAAGTAGTTAGGAACGAGCTCACCTGTAAATTCAATTGTCGGGCGCGAGCTCTAGTGATTGGTCCTTGAATGTCAAGTGGAGGATTGTTGTGTGTATCCGAAGAAGTGAGGTCCTCATCATCCTCCCCTCTTGAAGCGGAGTTGTCCTCAACTCAGCCTCATCTTCTTCTCCCAAGTATGGCTTCAAATCTGAAATGTTAAAGGTGGGACTAACCCCAAACTCGGAGGCAACTCAAGTTTATATGCATTATCATTTATCTTCTCAACTATCTTAAAAGGACCAGCAGCTCTAGGCATCAATTTTGACTTTCTTAACTCAGAAATCTATCCTTTCTCAAGTGCAACCAAACAAAATCACCCTGCTTAAGTTTAACTTCCTTTCTACCTTTACTACCAAGAATCTCAGATTTTTCATTCATCTTTTCAATGTTTGCCTTAGTAGTCTCATGTATTTTGACAATAAAATCAGCACGCTCCTTAGCATCATTATGAACTCTCTCACTAGTAGGCAAAGGTAAAATATCAAGAGGGGCATGGGGATTGAATCCATATACTACCTGAAAAGGACTTACCTTGGTGGTGGAGTGTGCCGCTCGATTATATGCGAACTCAACATGTGGCAAACACTCTTCCCACACTTCAAATTATTCGTCAAGACAGCTCTCAAAGATGGTAGACAATGTGCGGTTTACCACCTCGGTTTGGCCATCGGTTTAGGGTGACAAAGTTGTAGAGAACAACAACTTTGTACCCAACTTGTTCCATAGAGTACGCCAAAAGTGACTCAAGAACTTGGCATCACGATCTGAAACAATAGTAGAAGGCATACCATGCAAACGAACTATCTCTTTGAAAAAGATGTCGACAATATGAGTGGCATCATCGGTTTTATGACATGGTATAAAATGAGCCATCTTAGAAAAACGATCCACAACAACAAAATGCTATCCTCCCTCTTAGTCCCGGGTAATCCTAAAACAAAGTCCATAGAAATATCTCGCCCACGGAATAGAAGGAACAGAAGAGGCATATACAAACCATGTGGATTCAAGCGAGACTTAGCTTTTTAACATGTAGTGCAATGAGCCACAAACCGCTCAACATCTCGCCTCATTTTTGGCCAAAAGAAGTGTGTGGCCGTAACGCCCTCCGCCTTCTTAGCACCAAAATGTCCCATCAAACCGCCTCCATGCGCCTCCCGCAACAACAAAAGATGAACGGATCCAATCGAATGCATAGGCGGTTAGCTCTAAACAAGAACCCATCATTGATCACGAATTTACTCCATGCTTGTTCCTCTTTACAATGCAACAACACATCCTTAAAATTAGCATCTAAAGCATATTGTCCTTTAATGGTTTGAAGACCAAAATGTGACAATCAAGTTGAGACAACATGGTATAGCGCCGAGACAAAGCATCAAGAATCACATTATCCTTCCCTTTCTTGTGTTTAATGACATAAGGAAAAGATTCAATAAATTCAACCCACTTAGCATGTCTACGATTCAAATTGGTTTGACTACTTAATATGCTTAAGTGATTCATGATCGTAATGAATGACAAATTCTTTAGGCCATAAATAGTGTTGCCACGCCTCTAAAGAACTAACAAGAGCATACAATTCTTTATCATCGCGGAATAATTAAGAGCAGACCATTCAATTTTTCACTAAAGTAGGCAACAGGTTGCCTTCTTGCATCAAAACACCACCAATACCAATTCGTGGCATCACATTCCGGCTCAAAAGTCTTACCAAAATCCGGAAGTTGGAGCAATGGTGAGTGTGTAAGCTTGTCCTTCAAAAGATTAAAGGACTCCTCTTGTGATGGCCCCAATGAAACACGACTCCTTCTTTGTCAACTCAATCAACGATGTCGCAATGGTGCTGAATTCTCGACAAAGCGGCGATAAAACCCCGCAAGGCCAAGAAAACTCAAGACTTGGGAGACCGTCGTGGGCGTGGGCCAACTCCATATCGCCTCCACCTTGGCTCTATCAACCTCAATTCCTGTGGAGTCACAACATAGCCAAGAAAGAGACTCGATCCGCAAAAGGTGCACTTCTCAAGGTTACCAAACAAACGTGCATCTCTCAAAGCATTAAAAACAGCACGTAAGTGATTCAAATGTTCATCCATGGACTTGCTATAAATCAAGATATCATCAAAGTAAACGACCACAAATTTGGCAATGAAAGGACGAAACCTCGCTCATTAATCTCATGAAAGTGCTAGGTGCATTAGTTAAACCAAAAGGCATGACTAACCACTCATACAAGCTAACTTTGTTTTAAAAGCGTTTTCCATTCATCGCCAAGTTTCATTCTTATTTGGTGGTATCCACTACGCATAAGTCAATCTTTGTGAAAATTATAGCACCACACAACTCATCAAGCATGTCGCCTAACCCGGGAATAGGATGACGATACCTTATAGTAATGTTGTTAATGGCTCTACAATCTACACACATGCGCCAAGAACCATCTTTTTTGGGTACCAAAAGAACAGGAACAGCACAAGGACTAAGGCTCTCACGTACGTACCCACGGTCCAAAAGTTCTTGGACTTGTCGCTGAATCTCCTTAGTCTCTTCGGGATTGGTCTTGTACGCCGCTCGGTTTGGCAAACTCGCTCCAGGGATCAAGTCAATCTGGTGCTCAATCCCTCGAATGGGTGGAAGTCATGGAGGTATCTCATCAGGGAAAACATCTCTAAAATCCTGCAAAAGGTTAGTGACAGGAGCAGGCAAAGTGCAAGGCATATTATCAAAAGAAAATAAAGCATCTTTGCACACAAGAGCATAGCATGTATCATTAATATCATCAATTTCAGCAAGGTCTGATTTTGTGGCAAGCATAATGAATGTTTTTCAGATTTATCATGTTCCGTTGGATCATTAGCAGCAGCAGCTCGCTCCCTATCGGCCTCTATAATCTCAGCTGGGGTCAAAGGCAGTAAAGTAACTTTTCTTCCCTTATGCATAAAAGTGTATTTGTTACTACTACCATGGTGTAAAGCATCATTATCAAATTCCCAAGGTCGACCCAATAAAAGAGAGCATGCTTGCATGGGAACCACATCACAATCAACATGATCAGCATAACCACCAATGGAAAAATGGACTCGGCATGTTTGTGTTACCTTAGCTTTTCCAGAGTCATTTAACCACTGAATATGGTATGGATGGGGATGCGGTCGCGTGGTCAAGCCAAGCTTCTTGACCAAATCAGAACTCACCAAGTTGTTGCAGCTTCCTCCATCAATGATGACACGTGCGCGCCGGTTCTTGATTGCAAAGAAAGTCTGAAACAAATTTTGGCGCTGAAGCTTATCGGGTTGTTGTACTGTGCAGGCCGAGGACTCATTGCACAATGATGTTCAGAAGCGTCATTGTGGACGCCCCACCAAGGAACAAGTCGCCATGACCACCGCCATTGTCGTCCGAGGGCAGAAGAACGTCATCATCCTCCTCGACATCCGGCAGCCGATGTAGCCTCCATCTTCCGTGGCGATGTATGCCCGCTATTAGGGCAATTCTCCGCACATGACCAAGTCCATGGCAGCGGTGGCATCAATGTCGGAGGAGCGGCCGTGGAAGCTACGGAAGAAGAACTCTTGGCCGAGCTCGCAAAGAATTTTTGTAGAATCTGCAAGGCGGTCATGGAAGGTGGCCGGTGGCGCCGCAGCAATCTTGTTCATCGGTGGTGGAGGAGAACGAAAACTCAAGAAGACTTGGGCGATCCGCCGATGTAGTCGTTCGCGGCGTGTAGGAGGGTCGTCCCCTGCTTGCCGTCGCCGATTCCTTGCGCCCTCGCAATTTTTTTTCTCGCAAGCATAGCAAGTCGAACAACTGTTGTGATGATAAAATCTTTATAATCAACAATGTCCCGAATTTCACGCCAGAACCCCGCCAGAGAAACGACAAATCTTATCCTCTGTGTCCTCAACAACCCCACAACGCACCATACCCTTTTGAAGCTCAAAGATAATAGTCCCGAATGTAACTATCACCTTGTTCTAAGCGCTGTAATTTTTTTCTCAATTCACGTTTATATGAGGGAGGTACAAAACGACACGCATAGCTTCTTTTAACCGCTCCCATGTGTCAGTTGTAAGCGCATGGTACCCAGCTCATTCCACCGATAATAGCAAAGTCCTTAAACTCACTAGTAGCTTGTCTAACTCTATGTTGTTCAGAACCAAGTGAGAATTAAACTTCGCTTCACCGTCATCTCCCAATCAAGATATATTGCAAGATCATAAAGGCCAGAAAAAGATGTGATGGTAAACTTGACTTTAGCAAAAGGGTCATCGCTACCATGACGGTTCGGTTATTACCTCCCATACCATGTTCTTTTTTGTCAAGACGCCGACGTAGTCGTGCATCTTGTGTCTCCACGATCAATGTTGCCAACCGCATCATGCATCGTGGTCATCATCATGATGATGGCCGCTATTGACAGTGGCGGCGTGCCTCAACGCGCCCATCGACCAAAGGAGGTCACCATCCGCCGCTCCACCCGCTCAATGCCTTCTGTGGTGTTCAACTGGGCAATGGCGGCGACGATGGTGTCCATTCGCGCGCCGAGATCAGTGAATGAAGCATTTTGTTTGTCGAGCGCAGCTTGTAGCTGGCCGCGACTAACACACTCGTTGAAATCGACCGGTGTCCCGTCCCCTTCGGTCCCTGCCATGGTTAGTGGAAACACAGGGAAAACAAAATGGTTATCCCTATCAACTACAAAGGAGGACAGTGGGAACCCGCAAAGGAAGTGGCTTACCAAGCTCTTACAAGTGTTCTTACCATCGCAAACAGTAGGTGGTACAACCGGTGGCTGGTTCGTGATACCTGGAACGTGGTACTGCGATTGCAAGGGTCAAAAGCTGTGCTATCCGGAAGTAGGTATATGGAGCTTGGAAGGCCAAATATGTTAGTGGAACACAAATCAATAAAAGATAGTAATGCTGAGTAAATGTCCAAAACATCGGTCCTAGTTCTTTGGTCTAAATGTGTCCTATAGCGGTATGATATGATGAACAAGGAGTCAAGACCGCACTGTAATAGTAAAGCAAAGACAAAGAACAAGGATGGCCAGCAAAGACAAAGAACAAGGATGGCGTGTAAAGACAAAGACAAATCAATATCTGTCACCTAAAAACTGTGCTCTCTGGGTTTTTTTTTTTAGGCACGGAGTGCT
Organism: Phyllostachys edulis; assembly: GCA_036346405.1. NCBI lineage: Eukaryota > Viridiplantae > Streptophyta > Magnoliopsida > Poales > Poaceae > Phyllostachys > Phyllostachys edulis. The sequence continues at coordinate 16,077,637 of CM070552.1, forward strand.
CTCACGTGCCCCTTTTTTTTCTAGGCAAAACCAGGTGCTGAATTTTTTTTTTTGATATTTTTTTCACAAAGCAGAGCACAGAAATAGGAACCACACAAAGTTTCACCTCAATCTGATGTAAGGTGTGGCCTCTGAAAATGATGAATGTGTGCAGAATTCGGTGATGAAAGTTCAGAGCTCGAGTATCAGACTTTCTGGCCGAATTTGGGCAAAATAAATTCTCCAAACCCGACAAAGAGGGGAGTTTCGATGCAAAATTTAATTTCACCCAATTTCAAAAAAAATTCTGATTTCGAGTTCGTATGCGAAAGTTACGGCCGTTTGAAGGAGGGCCCTCCGAGTTATGGTTGCTGTGGAGGCCGAAACGAAATCGGGTGGAAGAAATTGGTGGAAATTGGGGGCGGAAGCTCGGGAATAGGTGGGGGATGGTGCTGGGTGATCACGAGACTCAATGGATGACTCAAAAACAGAGGGTGGGAGGGTAAACTCGAACCTGAAGGAACACCTGAAGCTCTGATACCACTTGATGGGAACGGGGTCCCGATCCTCCAACAGGTTCTGGATATGATCGATTTAGTGGAGGCGCGACACAAATCGATTCGGCTTCCGAACAACACGTTCCGAACCCCGCAATCGTAGCACCACGTCTCCTCAGGTTATCAACCGTGCGCAGCCCGGTTGACCTCGCCAAGAAGGCTAATCCTCGCCTGCGAATCGAAGAACACAAGCAAGAACAAGGAAGAACACAACGGAATTGCGGATGTATTGTTTTAGCACTCGAAGTTGGGGTCTCACAAACCGATGAACGGCGAAACTGTTCAAGACAGAATTAATCTAAGCAAAACCCAACCCTAATGGTGGGGGTGGCGGCTGGATATAAAGGATTGAGGGGCGTGCAAAACCCTGGACGCGCCGTAATGGGCTCCAACACGATACAAAGCCGAACGGCCCAAAAGACGGTGGCGCAGCACCCTGACAGATTTTGAATGCCCACTTGTTTCGATGATTCCCGTTGACTGAGAAGGAATTTTGACATGGGACTAGAGCCATTGGAAAGGTCGTCTTCTCAGCTTTCCATACATATGTGGAACGTCCAAAACGGAGCCCGGATGCGATCTGGGCGTCCGTTTTAGTGCGGCCTGGTCCTGGACTCCGAATTGGATTCGAAGTCGGCTTGAGTTGGGACTCCAACATGATTCGACCGCCCTCGCTGGACTTGTGCGTCTCGTAGCCCTTCTCCAAGTACTTCCAGGTCCTCTCCATGGTTCCTAATCATAATTAAATCATTAGGTAGCAATCGATTCTCAAATAAACAAAAAGAAGTAGTTAGGAACGAGCTCACCTGTAAATTCAATTGTCGGGCGCGAGCTCTAGTGATTGGTCCTTGAATGTCAAGTGGAGGATTGTTGTGTGTATCCGAAGAAGTGATGTCCTCATCACTTACGGGCTAACTAAGTTGTGTGGGTAAAGATGTACACCCCTGCGGGGTTTTAAAACTATTCGAATAGCCGTGTCCACGGTTACGGATGACACTTGAATTGATGTCACCTGTATAGACTTTGCTCTAAATTCGGTTTTGGGAATTATTTCGGCATGATGGTTATCATGCACGGTTTGATAGTGATCTGTCACTTTAATATTGTTACTGTTTATGATTATACTCTCATTTACTTACTGTTTCAGTCCAAATTGATGTATTAAAACTGATTTGTCAAAACTTAGCAATTGTAGGTTAAGATGTATGGCTTTATGCAAAAAATTGAACCATTAGAGCCTTTCTGTTGTTAACCTTATGCATGTAAAATTTATATTCCTTTGTGTAGGTTCTATTAAACACTTCTTTTATTAGTTTGTGTAAGTCTTGCTGAGTACCTTCCGTACTCAGGGGTTATGACCTCTTGTTGCAGGTGAGGATGGTTATCTTTATGAGATGCCCGTTAGCAACGATTAGTGTGACACTAACGAGTGAAGCTAATTCTAGTCTCCACGCAATGGCCTGCGGGTGTTGGGACCATGAGTGGATTTTGTTGTTTCGTTTTGCTTCCGCTGTTGAACTTTTGTGATGACCAAAGTCATCTGTTACTGTAGCACCAAACTAAAATGTAACCTGTCATGTACAATTATGTAAATGTATGACTTGTATGTGTATGATGCAATGTTGTTTAAGGATATATGCGCAGTAGTCACTGATCCTGGGAACTATTGCATGATATATATCCAGGAACCTGAATGTTGGAATTGTTACTTGTTATTATTATGCTTCTAGTATGATTTTTAATGAGGGAATTGCACTGTTCCTTAATTAAGAATTATGCTACCAGTATAATTTTAATACGGCACATTCCAATATTTGAGGGTCTTACAGAGAGCAACCACAACCACCCTTTTGAGAAAAAGTCTACCCCTTGCGTGGAAGAACCGGGCATGTCCATTTCTGAGGACGCAGCTATTCGAATAGAATTTTACACACTCTGCAGAGGTTATGCACTTTACCCACAAGAAACGAAGTCCTCTAGTTGGTTGGGCACCCGTCGATGCCCCTGCTCACTTCCTTTGGTAAGCAGTCTAGAGCTCGTGACGAGGCCTTTACAAAGGTCAGTCCTGACTTGGTTCTGCCCGCTAAGGTTTCACCATGCTTAGGCCCCCTTTTGCGTCATTTCGACCACCACGACAGAACCGCATCAGGGCCTCACTAATTAATTAGCGAGGACCACTCCATAATGGACTTGTGGTTGCATGAATGTGACCCAGATCGATGGCATACAAGGTTAAATCCTTAGTTGGCTGCTCAAGAAAGACAAACCTCAAACCCAGTGTGCTCAAGGCACCCACTACTCACCTCCTAACTTCTTGCCGGAGCATAAAGCGATTTGGTGTTCAACCAGCCCAAGGACCACCCCAGTCCCGGGCACACATCTTTTAACAGTAGTGGCATTGCCACGGTTCCATAGCTCATTAGACAAATTTAGCATTTGTTGGGTTCAACCCGGCTAGAGGACCACCCTAGTCCTGTCACCACACATTTTAGTAAAGTGGCATTGCCACCGTTCCATAATCCATTAGTCAAGTTTAAACTTTGATGAGTCACGAGACTAAGACCAACGTCTACTTAGAGCATGGCTAAGCAATAATGCGCCCCCATGTTGGTGCACAAGGACATCCAACTAATAGAGAACCCTTCCTAAGGTGACAAAGGACTTATGTCATTCAAGGATACATGTCATTTGCAAGTTTAACAAGGAGGCATAATGGCAATTGGGTAATTAACTAGGCCCGAAAATCATTTATATAAATTTAGCCATGCATGTTCATACCGAAACAAAATACATTTTGGAAACTGGGTTCAACATGGTCAAGGTCTATGACTTGACTTCGTTGTAGAACTGAGCTTCTTCAAAGAACGCTGCTGGGTCCTAGAAGTTTTCAGAACAACCGGAACCTACACGCCTGGTCGAGAACACGTAAATAGAACGAATCCTCGAAACTCCAGAGAAAGAGCCAGACTAAAACCAAAAGATAAACACGGAGCCAAGGAGAAAATAGGGAGTTGAACCACTCGAATCAGAGCTTCCAACGAAGAGGAGAGTTCTGTGAAGGGAGGTCCAAGGCACGGGGAAAACAACAGAGACAGGAGGCTCCTCTGGTGCTTTATATAGGCACGGGGAGGTCCTGAGAGAGAGGACAATGTAGTCAATGCTCAAGACGGGAGCAGGTGTTGAAGGGAAAAAAAGGAGCTGGTAAAAGAGGTGACAACTGATGCACAGGAGTACACTAGAGGTGACCGCATTTAATGTGATGCAACAGCATTTAATGCATGCAGACTTTCGTGGGATAGGGTCATGATGAGAGGAAAAAGAAAGTAAGAAGAGGACCTGAGAAGGTGGTCCCACTGGAGGAGTAGTCATGCCCGCAAGGGAGGTCTTTGCAAAAAGACCAGGAGGTCTTGACGGTCGGATCAAATCAAGGGGGAGGTCCTGACGGTCATATCTCCCAAGGGGAGGTCCTGACGGTCGGATCTCTCAAGGGGAGGTCCTGACGGTCGGATCTCTCAAGGATAGGTCCTGACGGTCGGATCTCCCAAGGGGAGGTCCTGACGGTCGAATCTCTCAAGGGGAGGTCCTGACGGTTAGATCTCCCAAGGGGAGGTCTTAACGGTCGAATCAAATCAAGGGGGGGAGGTCTTGACGGTCAGATGTCCCAATGGCAGGTCCTGACGGTCGGATCTCACAAGGGGAGGTCCTGACGGTCAGATCTCCCAAGGGCAGGTCCTGACGGTCGGATCTCTCAAGGGGAGGTTCTGACGGTCAGATCTCCCAAGGGGAGGCCCTGACGGTCGGATCTAATCAAGGGGGTGTAACACCCCAGCCTAACTAAGGCCTGGAATGCTACTAAATTAAATAATTAAACGTAATTAAGCTAAAACACCCTACAAAATTTCGGCAGAACCTCCTTTGTATAGTTACCTATACCAGAGGTTCCAACAAGCAGTTATAACAAATAAAGATAATCCAGATTGCATAATAAAAAAGATATAATCAAAACTGGCTATTCGTTACTATGACATCCATAGCAACTAAACATCTAATGAATAGACCATAAGCATCCAAAATGACTATTCATTTACTACAGATTACTCCAAGCAAGCAATAATCAAGAAGAGTACTTTAAACAGTTCATTCATCTCCTAGTTAATTTTTTTCTTTCATTCTATGGTGGGTAGTTCGTGCAAAAGTGCAAGAAGTCTAATTCTTCCTTTACCCCATGCATGCCGATCTCGTAAAGGTACCTAAAACACAACAAACAAAAAGGGGTGAGTCCAAGACTCAAAGAAATATAATAAATGGCATCAACAACATCCAAGCATGTAAATCATCAACTATACTTTACAAAACCACATATCAATCACCTTACACACACATGCTATGCAATATGCTCAAAATGATCCTTTTCCTTCTCTTTCCTTTTGCATTTTACCGTAATGCAAAGTATACATCCGTCGATGCACATTCCATGCTCGTGCCATCCGCACGAGGGACCATTGCCCATACTCCGCAAGTATGGGGACCAAAACCCATGCTTTATAAGCATGGGGACCTTTAGCCCGTCATCAACATGACGGGACTCAAGAGTTGCTTGGTCATCACATGACCAAGACTTCAATAAGCCAACATGATGCATATGTATAAATTCTCAAATTAATACAAACATGCATCCAGAATAACATTGCATATGAATATTCTATTCATACTACAAAAGCTCATAAACATCGACTGCACAACTATCAAACATCCATGATTAACACATAACACAAATCTCTAGCAACCATGAACATTACCAACTATGCCATCATCACAATTCATAAACACACAAATTCTCATAATATATATCAAACATTGCCATTCAACCATATATATTATAACCATCATTATACTTGCCTCAACCGTGCGAGAACGGTGGACACGGAGAGGACGTTGCCCCTGGGATCAAACTCCCATCTGAACATAATTATAACCAAGCTAAGACAATCATACTGGACTAAAAGCATAATTAATAACACAAAAGAACTCGCTAAACTCCCAAGCGTTTCCAATTTTCCAATTTCTACCGATCTATCTGCCTCCTCTGCGGACAGTCAACTTCTAAAATACATAACTTTCTCTACAGGGGTCCAAATAAGGTGTTCTAATACTTTCTGGAAAGGTAATTAAATTTTCCAACTAAACCTAGTTGAGGAGCCCTTCTGAATCTGACACCTATTACCCCTACCAAGCCAAATTAAATGACATCAGTTTTCACGTCGGGTTCTCTGGACAGTACACTAAAATCACCATAACTTTGGCTACGAAAGTCTAAATCTTACGTTCTTTAGCTTTCTGGAAAGGTATGAAAATTACCCACATTTTTTGTTATAACGAGATCCTCTGATTTCTTCTTTAACTAATAGATTAACCCAGATTTCTACAGACTATCTGGATGTTGACAGATTATCAGGTCAGCGACACTAAACAATTCATAACTTTCTGACCGTTAATCAGATTTGGGCGTTCTTGGTGGCCACGGAAAGCTAATGACATAACCCAACTATCTCTAAGAGGTTGGATCCCCATATTCTACATCTAAAGACATGAAAACCGTCGTTCAATCTACTGGACAGAACACGATCTATTAACTGCTGATTACTCGATCTACCAAACGAAATCAATTGCAACTAATACACATCAACCAGCGAAGAACACGCGATGTTACACTTGTAGAATCGCAGGAAGACGATGAACTCTCCCCGCGAAGGTGATCACCTCTCCTTTCTTCACTTGATCGGCGGCAAGGAGCACCGACGGCGAGGAAGGGAGGCACCACCATGGAGGAGAGGGGCGTGCTACAGTAGTCATGCTACAGTGGCGGTGGTGGTACTGCAGCTGCAGTGCGGCTAGGGTTTCCCCCTTCCTTTTATTGGTGGCCGGCCCCTCATGGGCCTCCTGGGCCAAGGCCCGAGGCCCAAGTTGCCGAAGAACTGCAGAAACCCCCTTTTTTTATATCTAATTTCTCTTTTGAACGCTTTCTTTCGTAGAATAAATCGGAGTATTACATTAAAACCCCCTCTTTCTCCTGTTCAATCGCTTTGCTAAAAGAAACATTCTCCCGATTTAATTATTCTCTCCCGATTTATTTATTCTCTCCCGATTTTTTTTGGGGTATTACAGGAGGGGGGGAGGTCGTGACGGTTAGATCAAATCAAGGGGGGGAGGTCCTAATGGTCAGATCTCCCAAGGAGAGGTCCTAACTGTCAGGACCCCAATATATTGGAAATGTGCCGAATTAAAATTATACTAGTAGCATAATTCTTAACTAAGGAACAGTGTCGTTCCCACATTAAAAATCATACTAGAAGTATAATGATAATAAGTAACAATTTCAATATTGAGGTTCTCGGATATATGTCTTGCAATAGTTCCTAGGATAAAAGACTATTGCACATATATCCTTAAACAACATTGTATCAAACATACAAGACCAATATTTACATAATTACACATTGGAGTTTACACTTCGGTCTATTTATACAATACCAAGTGACGTTGGACACTACAAAGTTTAGCAGCGGAAACAAACTAAACAACAAGAGCCAAAGACCACCAATGGCCTCCCATCACCCTCAGGCTATTGAGTGGAAGTTAGAACTAGCTTCACTCGTTAGCATCACCCTGATCGGCGCTAACGGGCATCTCATACAAATAACCATCTTCAGCTGCAACAAGAGGTTATAACACCTGAGTACGGAAGGTACTCAGCAAGACTTACACAAACTAATAAAAGAAAGTGTTTGATAGGACCTATACAAAGGAACAGAAATTGTACATGCATAAGGTTAACAATAGAAGGGTTATAATGGTTTCATTTTGCATAAAGCAATACATCTTAACCTACACTTGCTAAGTTTTGACAAAGCAATTTTATAAATCAATTTAGACTAAATCAGTAAGTAAATGAGAACATAATCATAAACAATCACTGTGACATCCCAAATGTATAATTAGGGTTATTCAAGCATAATTATATGTGTAGAAATTAAAACTTTTTCTCACATCTTGAAAAACCCTAAAATCTCATGTGATTCTTGTCCAAGAGTTGTGTAATCCAAAAACACAAAGCTCTTGTTGACCAAAAGTCAAATTCATATTCCATCCATCTTAAATCTTGTGCCAATCAATTGGAAATATTTTCCTTGGTCCAAAAACTGATGTGGGACCCTCTGAAAAATATCATGAGTTATAACACTTGTTGATAATTTTTGGAGGCAAAACAATCCTTTAAACAACCTTCATGAATTTCCTGAGAAAAATGCAGTGCATAATAACCTCTGAAAATTTTATGCAAGGTTAAGCTCATTGTCAGCAAGCTCCTGTAAAAATTTCATGAATTTTGGAGTTGAAATGCTATCCCAAACAATTCTGTTAAGTCTCACTGTTAGAAACTAAATTTAAAAGCCTACACTGCTCCTTGGGCTAGCCATGTTCAAGTCGGTCCAGCCCAACCATGTCTGCACCTCACAGACCTCATCCCCATTTGATCAGTCGTAGGTGTTGGATCTACATCCAACCGCCACGACCTCCTCTCAGTCAACACCGCAAGGACCTCCCAACCTTGTCTGGTCATAGCCCTTGGATTAACATCCAACCGCCCGACCTCCTCGCTATCAAACCTCAAAACCACCTTCCACCTTGTTGAGGTCTTGGCCCTTGATTCAAGATCCACGGCCTCGACCTCCCTCACTCATTAAGCTAAGCAAACATCCCACCTACATGAGGTCACACTGTTGGATCAAAGATCCACGGTCATGACCTCCCCGTGTGTCAAACCTCAAAGTCTACATCCCACCTTGATGAGGTCACACCATTGGATCAAAAATCCATGGTCATGACCTCCTCCTCTCAATCTAACTAACAGACCTCCCTTTTAGCCATTGTTGAGGTCGAGTCGTTGATTCAGATCCAAAGGCCACGACCTCCTCTGAAAAACATCACGGCAAGGTCCTCCGCCTTGGTGAGGTCGTAGCCCTTAGATCTAAATCTAAAGGTCCCGACCTCTCTTGCTGCTGCGCATCATATCAGACCTCCCGGTCATTGTGTGCCCTTGATTTAAATCCAAAGGCCATGACCTCCCTCATGTCTTTTTGATCGCGTGCATGTTAAGTCCTCACCGAGGTCCGCGACTGCTGGATGGAGATCCAACGCTTTGGACCTCTGTCCCTTTTCCTCACGTGCGTTTTGCGACATGAAATCGGAGGGCCACGACCTCCCCACCTTGATCGTGTGGTGGGACCTCCTCCCACCACTTAAAACATAACGGTTCAAAAATTGATCCGATGGTTAGGACCTCTCCTGTGTCTTATCCAACGGTCACCAAGACCTCCTCGTTCTTCTCCTTCCTCCGGCGCATGCATGAAGCTCGAAAAAGGCATTAATGCGTGTCGACCTTGGGGTACATTATAATGACTCTTTCTTGACCAAGATTTAATGCAGTCACTTCCGCCTCATTGGTCACCAAGACTCACACCTTGTCAACCTTTATGTCTTGTCCACCCCATGGACCAACCCGTGGGCTAAGCTCACCATGGAGCTTAGCCCCACTCATAACCTTCACCTCGGTCTATAAGTCACCCCGAATCCTCCTTGGCTTCCTTTGCACACAATTGACCTCACCTTGCACTTGTGCGTGGTGAGCTCCTCATCCCCAAACTCACCTCCCATCTTGGCTGCCATTGTTGATGTCCTTGAGCTCCTCGGTGAGACAAGGGTTCCAGTGGCTCCTCCTTCAAACCTTGCTCACTTTTGCTCTGAAAACCTCTTGGAAGTTAACCCTAACTTGAATTGTTTGGGCATTTTTCAGAGGTGGACAAAGTCGAGCTTGAGCCGGTGCCTTGGGTCAGTGAAGCTTCACCGCCTTCCCCAACTCCGGTCATCACCTCCACGACCTCCCAAAGACCTTAGGACCTCCTGTACACCTCCCGTTAGTCCTTTAGATGTCGGCACCCGCTGAATGCATGTTGCGGAGCTTAAGTTTTGGCACACGCTGATTGTCGCGCGGAGCTCCATTTTGCATTTTCGTATTTTGGCCGTGCGGGTTGTGTTTGTCCTCTCCGGCTCGCTGGCGATTAAGGCCGTCATCACCGTCGAGAATGAGTCCATGGTGTGCGCAACACTATTGCGCACACGGGGATATCCTTGGTTCTCGCCGGCGAGGTCTACATCGCCGGCGATGACCAAATCTTTGAGCTCGGTCTTTGTCGGACACGGCAGCACCGTTGTCGTTTTTAGGACAGAGATTTGCCGTGTTTAATGCGGTCATCAATTGCTCAATCTTGCAATCATTGGTTGGGTCTTGATGTTCTTAAATCCACCATTTATTGTGCGCGATTAAGACCTCCCGCCATGACCTCCTTGTGTCCCGCAAGATTAACCTCTTGTCCAAGCGCGTGCGTGCGCAAGCGCGTGGTTGTGAGCTCGGGACGCCCAGACCTCCTCGAGGTCATCTCACCGCTGAGGACCTCCCTTTAGATCTGGTCCGCTCCGGACCTCCTTTCGTGTTGTGGTCCGCTGGATCTCCCATCTACGGCCACGACCTCCCCTCCCCTCGCGCATGTGAGTTGCTAAGAGGTCCAGGACCTCTGGACTTCACGTCTTGGCAGTGTGATATTCTCTGGGAGGTCTTGAGCCGCTGGATCTCGAGATCTGTGGCTCACGCCCTCCCATACGCTTGTGAGTTTTAGAAATTCGGTGAAGTCTTAGTTATAGACTGAAATAAGGTATAGACTTTAGAGTTTCATATCTTCTTCGTTTTAAATCCTTTTGAGGTTATTCAAATTGTGTTAGCTCTGTCTTGAACTTAACTTTAATCCAAAAATGATTGTAAGTTGAGTTCAGCTCCAGAGCACGCTTAGCCACTAGGTTTTAAAACTCCTTTGAATATACACTCAAAATTTATGTTTAACTTGTAAAACCCATAACTAATGCTCAGAGGTTATTTGTGAGTAAACCCAATTTTGTTAGCTTCCTCTAATAATGAACTCACTGTGAGAATTAGTTCTGAGCATGTTGCTGTTATAGAAATGAGGACTTGTGCATTATAATTTTGTTCAAGTTCTTGTTTTTGAAAAATTATAGAAAGTGCATAATAGCTCCAAATGAGATGAACTCAATTGTGTTATTCATCTCATGAGATGCTGGTTTTACAATAAAAATCTCAGCCTCACCACTTTTCTAGAAAATGTTGCCTCATAATTAAATTAGTGAATAGTGCAGTTTGGTAATTTTTAGGGCTGAGCAGAATTGTTTTGCTCATATCTTTTGCATTGAGAATCCAAATCCATTGGTTCTTGTTGCAAAATTTCCTAAAAATCATCCCTTGCTGCTGTAGAAAATTCAGGGTATTTGGAGTTCGTTTGCTGTGCTGTCTTTGTTGCCTTTCGTCGTTCTTATCGGTTCTTTATCGCTTTTCCGTTAGGTTTCGACATTTGTGGTGATCCCGAGAGCGACCCTCTGCCACAATTTGAGCAACAGCAACAAGGCAAGCAGTTTGACCATTTCCCATCATGTCCCATTACTTTAGAGCTTAATACTTTGTTTTACTTCTATGTATGCATGCTACTTTGTGTTAAATGTCGTTAGTAATCCTATAGTCGCATAATCTGTAGGAATTCTTTATCCTCTACTACCAATGAGCCTAGGTTATTCGCTGTGGTTTGAGCTCGTTGGATGAGCTCTTATCACTTAGTAGTTGCGTTTCCTACTGCTTAGACATGCTTAGCTATCGGTAGTATTGGGCGATCATCGACTTAGTCGATGATCTTGATCACTCAAAAATGATTATTACTCCTATATGTCCAGCACTTGTGCTTTGATTAATTTGTAAAATCAAAAGCTGAAAATAAAAGATTGATTTAGACTTGGGCATATTGGATGGATGGTGCGGTTTTTGGAATGTGGTGGTATGCTGGGTCCCTAAGGACCGAGTACTTGGGTCACTAAGCCAAGCGCTTTTATGTACTAACCATGCGAGGGCATATGGAACCCTCTTGACTAAGTACTCTAGGAGGTGTTAATTATGAGCGAGCTCGGTTGGTGTGTTTTCAAAAACAAATGTATATGTATAGTGTGGGAGGAGCATTAGCTTCCTGTAGGTCGCCTAATGTCTCCTTCTCCCGTGGGTTGTGCAGCTCGTAATTAGCATTCATCCTTTGGAAAGGTCTCGAGGACTTAGCCGTGCACAAGACACCTTCTAAGTGTGCATAAAGGAAAGGCGGTCTGACGTGTGGGTACAGTGGTACACCCTGCAGGGATAAAACTATTCGAATAGCCTCGTCCTAGGTTATGGACATGCTTGGTAAGGTCGTTCAAGACTAGTCTCAAACTTTTAATTAAAACTTGATGGGTTGGTATGAATGGATGTTCATGCTATTGTTGTGGTGACTTGGGTTAGTCACTTCCGTGATTGTTCTTGTTGTTGTTATTATGTTATTATCGCGTTGTTATTTCAACAATTAAAAATGCTTTGTCAAATTGCTTTCAATCTACTATGTTATTGCAAATGAAACTTGCTTTATGCTAAAATGAGTCCAAAGCCTCATCCACTTAAATCAAGCTTGCATGTAGCTAAATTATAGTTCTGTTATCTTACACGTCAGTTTTTGCAGTACAATAAACAAGTTATTGTACTCATTTGCTTTTGCTTAACAACTTTGTTGCAGAGGAGGTAGAGCCCAAAGGGCTTTACTTTTATTGTTGTCAAGTGGTTGGGAGAGCGACTAGCTTGGCGGTCCGGCCATTGCCTTGTGGGCTAAAGGCACATCGGTTGGCTCTTATTTTGGCCATCTTTATGGCACTTTTGCTTCCGCTGTTATCTTTTGTAATTATTGTTATTTGGCCTAAGGGCCTCTCTTTTGTAATATCTATTCCATATTAATGTTAACTTCTGGTTTGTTGCTTATGTACTATGTGTTGTATGGAATTGATGCATTCTTTTGTTGTGAGGTATGTGTACTGCATTCTGGGAAGTATACATCTCTCGAGACCGAGTTTATTTGGTTGATAATACTAGGGTCAATTGGATGACTAAGTATTATGAGCCTAATAAATCCGGGTGCTCACAATCACATTATTAAAGTGGCGGTTCACCACCAAAACATTGCATGATGCCAATCATGCCGAAATAATACCCTTAACAAGATTTATTTCAAAGTCTATATAGATGACATCAACTCAAGCGTTGTCTGTAACCGTGGACACGGCTATTCGAATAGTTTTAACCTTGCAGGGGTGTACATCTTTACCCACACGACTTAGTTAGCCCGTAAGCCTCCGGAATAATAGCACACTACCTTGGGTATGCCGGCCGGGTAAACTAAGATTTGGTATTTTTCAACAAGTTGACACTATTGAGTTGAATCACCCATGTGCACCTGATCCCGCTTAAAACAAGTTTCTGATAGAGCTTGTTAACCGGGGACACACATGTTACATTGAGAACGCCGATTCAATCATAATTAAAAATTGTACTCACCCGTACATAGAAGATTGAAATCAGGCTCTATGAACACGTAACTTTTACAAATGTCCTCGCCCCTAAGAACATATGATACGGATACGAAATCCTACACATATGCCCTTATCCACCTGTTTTTCAACTCAATAACATCAACCCTTTACTTAACCAAACAGCGCCCATACACCGTGTGTGGAAGTACGTTGGGGCTTGAATTGGGCCGTTAGAGTTCAGTCCTTATTCAATCCAGACAAGACAACCACATTTCCCAATTCTCGTGCACTAAGGCACCATCACTAGCATCCACTTGTCCAGATTTAAATTCAGTTTATTCAACAAGATTTAAATGCATTTCTGATTTAAATAAACTGAACCAAGAATCAAAATAAATTAAATTCATTTATAGTTCCCATGTTTGACAAGATAAGATGGTCAAACACTACCGTTCTATGGACTGCATGGCTAAGCAGATTTCTACCCTAAATATTTTAATACCACAACCTCTTAAGTTGAGCGTATGATCAAAATTTAAGGTAAGCCACAAAGATTGGGTTGTAACTACCTAGGGACAGATCACAAATAATTTTTAGAAAATTGCATGCACAGTATCACTGTATTTTGTAAATCTACAGTTCAAAATTGGGATCAACATGGTGCAGAGAGGATGCTTGCCTTGGTAATAGTAAACCTCTTGTTCAGTTTCTTGTTGCTCAACAATAGATTCAATCACTTCAGAAGAACCAGAATCTAAAACATAAAAATCCAATGAACACAAGAAAATGGCAGAGATCAAAATATAGAAAAGAATTCATGATCAATTGCTTGATGCATACTTAACAACATGCTTAAGTTGTATCCAACCCAATAAAGATAATAACCCCTATCTACCATCTATAGACACTAATTGTCCAAATTAGAGTTTAACTTAAAGCTACAGTTACAGATTTTCAAAAAACTGAAATTTAGACAGATTGCAAAAATGGAGTTTGCTGTTTTAATAAGTTTTGAGCAAGATAATATTCTTGGTTTAAGTTGCAGCTACATCAATAAAACTAAAGTTTACAATTTCCTTAGTTAACACTAATTATCAAAAATTAAGGTTTCAATCCAAACTATAGTTTTCAGATCTTTGAAAACTAAAAATATGACAGATTACAAAAAAGAGTGGTCTCGTGATCTAAACATGTATTAAGTAAATTGTTTTTCTTAGACTAAGAGTATTCAAACTGATATTGTGATTTAACTCATCATTTAATAGCACAAAGTGACAAAAGTAAGAGACTAAGGAGCTTGTTGTGCATGTTGTCGAGATGGCCAACAGCAAAAACAGCAAAGATACAAACTGCCTATTTCGGTGGATTTGGAGATACACCAAGAAAGGAATTTAAATAGGAGTTAAAGTTGATCTAAGGAGTAGATAATACCCTAGACCAACTCTTGCTAACCTTAATCGGCCAGATTACAGAAAGAAAAGAAGGATGAAACTCTTGTCGGTTTTGCCCGACAAAAACCAACAGAAAAAGAATTTGTAATAAATAAATTGGTGATATTGAGAATTAAAAGAAAGACTACTTATAATACTAGGGTTTTGTAATACCCCAAAAGTATTCAAAAGAATATTCGGGAGAGAATAATTAAATTAGGAGAAGGACTAAATAGAAAATAGTTATTTAAGCAGTTAAAGAAGGGTTTTACAGCGAAATTTGGACAACCTGGGCCGGGGCCTCAGGCCCATTGGTATTTGGCTCAAAGGTGGGAGGTGGTGGCTGGCCATAAGGGGGGAATTTAGCCAAAGTGGCCCATGGCCCATGAGGAAAGTAGCCACCAACAAAAAGGAGCAGGGGGAAAACCCTAGGGTTGCTACAGTACCCATGCTACAGTGCCGCCGCCGCACTGTAGCACGCCCTCCCCGTTGATGCCGCCTCCCCCTCCATGCCGTCCACCATGGCTGCCACACGCCTTTGCGGCCAAGGAACAAGGGAAGAGAAAGGAAGAGGAAGAAGGAGAGAAGGGAGAAGAGAGGGAAGGGGAAGGATCGCCGGCTACATCGTTATCTACAGCACTTCATCAAGGGTAACCCCTCTTTTCCCCCGATTGGATGCATATTTAATTAATTTAGCAATATCGGTATTTAGGTCTGCTCAGGACAGATTGGATTAGACCGATGTTTTGATGTACTTAAAGGCGGAATCAGTCCTAGACATCTCTTAGAGATAGTTGGGTTATGTCCTTAGCTTTCCGTGGCTCCCAAGAACGCCCAAATCCGATTAACGGTTAGAAAGTTATGAATTGTTTAGTGCTACTGTCCTGTTAATCTGTCAACATCCTGACAGTCTGTAGAAATCTGAATTAATATGTTAGTTAAATACGAAATCAGAGGATCTCGTTATAATAAACAATATGGGTAATTTCCTCACCTTTCCAGAAAGCTAAAGAACATAAGAATTGTACTTTCGTAGCAAAAGTTATGATAATTCTAGTGTACTATCCAGAGAACCCGACGTGATAATTGACGTTCTGTAGATTGGCTTGGTAGGGGCAGTAAATTGCAGAATCAGAAGGGCTCCCCAACTAAGTTTATTTAGGTAATTTAATTATCTTTCCATAAAGTATTAGAACATCTTATTTGGACTCCTGAGTAGAAAGTTATGTATTTTAGAAGTTGACTGTCTGCAGTGAACACCAAATCGATCGGTAGAAATTGGAAGATTGGAAACGCTTGGGAGTTTAGCCGAGTTCAATTGTGTTCTTATTTATGCTTTTGGTCCAGTATGCTTGTCTTAGTTTGGGTTATCATTATGTTCAGGTGGGAGCGTGATCCCAAGGGCAGCGCCCTCTTCGCGTCCACCGTTCTCGCACGGTTGAGGCAAGTATAATGATGGTTATAATTTTTATTGTTGAATGGCAATGCTGGGTATATGTTATGAGAAATTGTGTGCTCCTGAGATGTGATGACGGCATAGCTAGTATTGTGCATTATTGCTGGAGATATGAGTCATGTGTTAGATTTGGTTGTTCATTAGTTGTGATGACTTTGTTTATGAGCTTGTAGTATGAAAAGGATTTTCATATGCATTATTGTTGCAGATGCATGTTTGTTAATTTGAGAAATTCATACATATGCATCATGTTGGCTTATTGGTCATATGGTGACCAAGCAACTCTTGAGGTCCCCGTCATGTTAATGACGGGCTAAAGGTCCCCATGCTTGAAGAGCATGGGCTTAGGTCCCCATACACGTGGAGTATGGGCAATGGTCCCCTGCACTGGATGGTACAGGCATGGGTGTGCATCGACGGATGCGCACTTTGCATTACCGGTAAAATGCAAAAGGGAAAGAGAAGGAAGAGGATCATCTTTTGAGCATATTGCATAGCATGCGTGTGTAAGATGGTTGATATGTGTGCTTGAGAGGTTTAATTGCTGATTTACATGTTTGTATGTGGTTGATGCCATTTATTACATTTGCTGAGTCTTTGGACTCACCTCTTGTTTTTGCTGTGTTTTTAGGTACCATTTGCAAGAACGGCATGCATGGGAGGGAGTAGAATTGCTAAGGATGCACTCACTACCACACACTCTTTTAAAGATGATTATCATTAGTTCATACCTTAATAGTAAGCAAAATGCTTAAGGATTAATCTTGGTTATGCTTGAATGCATTTGATTATTTGTAATAAAGAGAGCGGTAAATTTTGATTATGCTTGCTTATATTTTAGCTGAATTGATTGTTTATGAATGCTTTGATGAACTTTGGATGTTGAGATATTGCTAATAATATATGCATCTGTTGAACCTCCTAGATACTTAGTTATACAAAGGAGGTTCTCATTAATTTTGTAAGATGTTTTAGTTTGAATATGTTTAAATTTACTTAATTTAGTAGCATTCCAGGCCCTTGTTTGGCTGGGGTGTTACAGGTTTAGCTAAGACCTAAATAAGTTGATATACTAGCAAGAGAAACCCTAGATCTTGAAAACGATATGAAAGACCGAAAAGTTATAAAATCAACTTTTCAGTTTAAAGAAGATTTGAGTATTACATGTACAAGTGGATGGCTCATGCGAGCTACTGACATCCTTAAAGTGCTCAAGGTGACAAGAATTAAAGTCTAAGCTTACCAGCTGGAGTAGAAGAAGATGAAGTCAAGTTCTTGATCAAAACAGTAAGGATCCAAGGTCCTCTACGCTAGTCTGACCAAAAACGAGAACAAAGAAAGACTTAGGCTCTACAGGCCACCTTACACGTTCTTTGCAGGAAGGAATGGAGTCCAACTCACCGGAGCAAGACTTCACCGAGGTGGTGCTCCAACTGGCTTAAGACGACAGAGAGCAAACCTTTGTCCAACCCTACAATAGATGCCCGAAATCCACATTAACATGAGATTTAGGCATGCTTATAGTTGAATAAGGGTAAGAGCAAGGAAACTTCACTGGGGAGGAAAGGAAATGAAGAAAGCTATCTCGGTAAACAATGGTAGTGAGCCAAAGACTAGGGTTTAAATAGAGTTTGAACCTCCTGAGAAATGGAGAGAATTCTAGAGATGATGCGGTGGCAATGTGGTGCCAGGTGTTAAGAAATTATTTGCAAATTCACTGTGGAGCGCCACCTCTCCAGCGATGGAGTCGGCGACGGCGCACAGGCGAGATGGAGAAGAGAGATGCGCCACTGACGGGTGGGCTCCGTTGTCAGCCGTAGCAACCCACACCATCGCAAACGCAAAAGAACAACAGCCGTCCAATTAGGAATAGGCGGTCGCGATTGATCAGGACGTTGAGGAGTTCTAACCGGTATCATTTCATATGGGCCGTGCGATCGCAAAGGAACGGCTGAGATTGATAGGGATGTTCAGATTGTCCGAACATCACCTTCCACGTGGGCCGTTCGATCGCAATCCAACGGTCACCATTTAATGCGCGCCTTTGAGTTCAAAATCAGAAAGGGTGGCGCGGTTGGATTGGAGATCAACGGCCGAGATTGAGCCAGGGCTCGGGCGGTCCGAACGTCACCACCTCCCTCGACGGTTCGATCTAGATCCAACGGCTCAGATGCATCATGCGTTCGGACGGTCCGAACGTTCACGCTGATTTGGGCGGTTCATGGAGGATCCAACGGCCACGAGTTTTGAGGCGCGTTTTGGTTTTAAATCCAAAACTGGGCGCGGTTGGATTGAGATCCCACGGTGGAGATTGCGTCAAGCACATGGATGACCCGCACGGCTTCGCAAATCTCGACCGATCGTTAGGAAATCAACGGCTCACGTTCACTCGAGGTTTGGGCTTGCGCTAAACCTGACTGAGCCAGACCGCATTGCACTGGGTTGGACCCAACCATTTGACTCGGGTTGCTACAGTGCAAAACGACTAGGGTTAGGCTGACAATTTGACCAACTCAATTCAAAACTTCAAAAGTTTGACCAGGGCTTCAGAAATAGCAAATAAATTTGTAAAAATATGAAATTTTGCAGAAAGGCTACTGGGATGATATATTCCCCAAATAAATTTTAAAATCTACTATTTCACTTTGTAAAATACATAAATAAGTCAATTAATCCGAATAGGTTTATTTAAAAACAAATATTTTTCTCAAGGTCAAAATAATTTCTAAAAATTCAACAAAAATTATTTTTGGCCAAAATAATTCATCTGGCTTTTAAATAAAATACTTCCCGGTCTTAATACCAACATTGACTGGTATTTTCCTTTGAAGCTTCAAATAAGTTTTGGATTTTTGGCTAGAAACTGGAGAATTTAAATTGTAACATAATGCCCCATCTGCAAAAATGAACAGTGATGCTATGAAAAGCATCTTATTACTGTTTATTAAATCTGGGGATGTTACACTAACGGTCGGATCTCTCAAGGGG
Organism: Phyllostachys edulis; assembly: GCA_036346405.1. NCBI lineage: Eukaryota > Viridiplantae > Streptophyta > Magnoliopsida > Poales > Poaceae > Phyllostachys > Phyllostachys edulis. The sequence goes on from CM070552.1 coordinate 16,096,542, forward strand.
AGGTCCGCGATAGCGAGATAAGGCACAAAGGAGCGGGAGCTGTCGGATTACAATCGAACGGGTCAAAACACTGCTATGGAGACCCAAGAAACTCTTAAGTCAGAATAAATTAAAAGTTGCAAATTACAATTTTAACTCCAACCTCAAATGTCGATGGTACACATTTTCCGTTAACAAAGAAAATAATTTTTTTCTTTGATTACAACGTTATTTGCCAATCCAAACAAGAAATGCCTTTAAAACCAAATCACATTAACCACCTAGGAACCAATCGTAACCTTTCCATACGTCACATTGCTCAATTAATTCTATCTACTACATAAATCATGAACTCCCAAAAGTCCACGAATACAAAACTCCAATCATTTCATTTGACTGATATTACGAACGGCAATTAACTTACTTTCTTTCTAGAAGAATCATCACCACTACGATGAGTCACAATCTCTTGTGGACAATCTTACTAACATCAAGAATGATCTACCCTTAACAAGACTCAAGTATCGCTAACTCTTACTTTATTAAGCCCCCAAAGGCTTACCAAAATGTTATAGACCCCTTTATCATCTCATCCTCAATTGAATGTATACCAAAATCTTATACTCTCACTACAACAACCACTTTATTTTAGAGGAAAACTACTGCACAAATTAAAAGGTTATTCCCACACCCTTTCATCAAAGGCATACTTTTATCTGATAGCTCTACCATCATGTAAACATTGTTCATCCATTAAATCCCATCAATTTATCTCTTAGTGATGCTCAACACCAAACATTAATAGACATTATTTAAACCTAGCAATTACTTATAATCACTAAGTATCACAAAAAGGTTACTCTAAGATTAGTACCCACTAAGACAATAATCTAACTTCTTTTGAACTTAGCCATCCCAAACGGTTAAATTAATCTGTTGAGACCCGTTAATCCAATTTATCAAAGAAGTTTACCAAATGTATCACTCTTAATCATCGACTCAATTTCTTCGATGTTCTACACCTCTTATTAACTCTATTGATTACAATTAGATATCACCATACTCTTAATCACAGTTCCTTGAGAACTACTACAAGACACTTTCAAATTAATCACTTTCCTTTCAAGGATCTTAGTTAATATCGATCATTCACACCCTGCAGACCTAACCTGATAATCCATATCTTTTCCATTAATTGCTTTGATTATAACCTCTCACTTAACCAAGACAAAACATCACTAAAGGGCTGAACAACTTCTTTCATAAAAGAGAACCATCAATCTTCAACACTCAAAATACCCAAGAGAGATACATTGAGTCAAAGCCTCCACGCAATAAAGGACTTGCAAAAGGAAACTTTCATTAACCAAATCATCAAGCGAAATAAAGGGATCAAGTTTTTCCAATAAGAAAGACAAACTCCAATACGAAGGTCAATCTTGACAATTAACCAAGTTCACCAGCCGCAAGAATGATGAGAAAACATTGATTGCTTTACAGGGCAACTTAAACCAATGGGAGCACAGCAACATCTCTCCAAGAATCCCATCAACTGGAATGGACTACTAATCCAAAAGAAGTTCATCAGCACAACTAGATAAGAGTTGACCAAATTCAAATTTTAAGGAAGAGAACAACGCTTCTAAATATACTCGCTATCAACGCCTGTACTACGATATCCGGTGTGGACACTTCGCTATTCCTATACCACTTAACGGTGGTGTAACTCGCATGACCAGACCACAACCACGACCTCCATCTCTTAACATGGGTTATCCCAACACATAATAACCATAGTATTATAATATAGATATATCGATCATCTCATAACAGAATCATCAATACAACTCAACGAGCGTAAATGCAATGCAAAAACCCATCCCCAACTCATCGTGCTTAGTGTGTCAAGTTTAATATTTTCAATACCACGGACCTCTGACCGCTCGATACTAATCAGAAACACCCCACTCAACATTGAGCCTAGAATGTTACTAAAATTAAATTAAACAATACTATTAAGACTTTTTACCAAATTTTTCAACAGAACCTCCTTTGTATAGTTAACTATACCGAGGTTCCAGCAATTAATTATAACAATTAACAATAATCTCAATATCCAAGATCATTCAAGCATGCAAGATAATCTATTAAGCATAATCAAAACTTGCTATTCTCCTCCTTACAATTAATTTAAAACATTCAACCATCCATATGTGATTCTCAAATAGTTTGCTTATTGTTAGAATAAAGACTAATTGACAGTCGCCTTAAGGATGAGTGGTAGTGAGTGCATCCAAACAACTACTCCCTCCCATGCATGTCGTTCTTGCCAGTGGTACCTAAAACACATCAAAGCAAGAGTGAGCCCAAAGACTCAGCAAGTATCAACAAGGCTAAAGCTAAGTACACAGTCATAGCATCAATATACCAAAATAAGCATTACACTAAACATAGCCTTCATGCTTATGTAATGCGACCATGCAATGCACCTTTTAAACTTTATCTCTTTTCGCATTTTACCGGTAATGTGGGTTATACAACCGTCGATGTATACCTTTGCCTGTGCCCTCTGGCACAGGGACCAAGAGCCTATACTCCACAAGTATAGGGACCTTTGCCCATCATCATCATGATGGGGACCTCTTTACTCATTGCACACATTCCACGAATGTGGGGACCTCAAGCCCGTCATTTACATGACGGGGACCTCAACTATTACTACATGCATATGTACAATGACATCATCTTCCAAATATATGAATTCAACGTGTACATAATAACATGTAAGCATTAACAACATACACAGGAAGCTTTAACCATAACTTGCATTTACCAAGATCTATTGTAATTCATCACATTAACATCCATGCATGGCTATTACGAACAAGACACAATCAATCTCAGCAAACAATCATAATTATTCTACAACCCGAATACTTGCCTCAACCGTGCGAGAACAAGGATCGCCAAGAGGGCGCTGCCCCTGGGATCACGCTCCCACCTGAACATAATGATAACCCAAACTAAGACAAGCATGCTGGACCAAAAGCATAAATAAGAACACAATTGAACTCGCTAAACTCCCAAGCGTTTCAAATCTTCCAATTTCTACCGATCGATTTGGTGTTCACTGCAGACAGTCAACTTCTAAAATACATAACTTTCTGCTCAGGAGTCCAAATAAGATGTTCTAATACTTTCTGGGAAGATAATTAAATTACCTAAATAAAATTAGTTGGGGATCCCTTCTGATTCTGCAATTTACTGCCCCTACCAAGCCAATCTACAGAACATCAATTATCACGTCGGGTTCTCTGGACAGTACACTAAAATTATCATAACTTTTGCTACGAAAGTCCAATTCTTACGTTCTTTAGCTTTCTGGAAAGGTGAGGAAATTACCCATCTTTTTAATTATAACGAGATCCTCTGATTTCATATTTAACTAATAGATTGACTCAGATTTCTACAGACTGTTAGGATGTTGACAGATTAACAGGACAGCGGCACTAAACAATTCATAACTTTCTGACCGTTAATCGGATTTGGGCGTTCTTGACGGCCACGGAAAGCTAATGACATAACCCAACTATCTCTAAGAGGTTAGATCCCCAGATTCTGCATCTAAAGATATGAAAACCGTCGTCCAATCTGCTGGACAGAACGCGATCTATCGACTGTTGATACTCGATCTACCAAACGAAATCAATTGCAACTAAAACACATCAACCAGCGAGGGAAACTCGATGTTACCCTTGAAGAATCGCAGGAAGATGATGAACTCGCCCCGCGAAGATAATCTTCTCCCCTCACCTTCTTCTTCCTCCTATGGCCGGCAGCGGGCAGCACCTTTGGCCGGCGGCAAGGAGAGGCACCGGAGGAGAGGGGGCACCACCATGGAGGAGAGGGGTGTGCTACAGTAGTTGTGCTACAGTGGCGGTGGTGGTACTGTAGCTACAGTGCAGCTAGGGTTTCCCCTTCCTTTCATTGGTGGCCGGCCCCTCATGGGCCTCCTGGGCCAAGGCCCGAGGCCCAAGTTGCCAAAGAACTGCATAAACCCCCCCTTTTTATGTCTAATTTCTCTTTTGAACGCTTTCTTTCGTAGAATAAATCGGAGTATTACATTAAAACCCCCTCTTTCTCATGTTCAATCGCTTTGCTAAAAGAAACATTCTCCCGATTTAATTATTCCCTCGCGATTTATTTATTCTCTCCCGATTTAATTTTTGGGGTATTACACCTACACCCCTTAAAGGGAATCTCGACCCCGAGATTCGGGCTGGCTAGAGAATAGGTGCGGGAACTCGGCCTTCAAGTCGTCTTCGTGCTCCCAAGTAGCTTCTTCCTCAGAATGGTTGCTCCACTGGACCTTGTTGAACCGGATGACTTTGCTTCGTGTCACTCGCTCTGACACTTCTAAAATCTTGACAGGTTGTTCTTTGAAAGAGTGGTCTTCTTGGAGGTCCGCTGCTTCTAAGGGCACTTGCTTTTCTGGCACGCGCAAACACTTCCTCAATTGGGATACATGAAAGACGTCATGTACTCCAAATAACTAAGGTGGGAGCTCCAACTTGTAGGCTACTTCCCCTTTTCTAGCAAGGACTGGAAATGGCCCAATGAACTTGGGTGCAAGCTTTCCACTAACTCTGAACCGACGCGGCCCCTTGAGAGGTAACACCTTAAGGTACACAAGATCTCTAGGAGCAAAGGTTAGATCCCGGCGACGATTGTCTGCATAGCTCTTCTGTCTGGACTGAGCAGCCTTCAACTTCTCTCTAATGGATTTCACTTGATCTTCGGCTTCCTTCAAAATTTTGGGCCCAGCACTTGGCCTTCTTCTGATTCTATCCAGTACAAAGGGGTCCTGCACTTCCTTCCATAGAGGGCTTCAAAAGGAGACATCTGCAAGCTCGATTGATAACTATTGTTGTAAGAAAACTCAGCATAAGGCAGCATTCGGTCCCAACTGGTCTTGTTCTCTAGAACACAAGCTCTCAACATGTCTTCTAGAATCTGATTAACTCTCTCTGTTTTGCCATCTATTTGAGGGTGATAGGCTATGCTGAAATCCAAGTTGGTGCCCAAAACACTATGCAACTTTTGCCAAAACCTTGAAGTAAACTGAGATCCTCGATTTGACACAATCCTCTTGGGCACACCGTGCTGACATACAATCCTTGCCATATAAATTCCTGCAAGTTTGTCTCCCGAATAAGTTGTCTTGACTGGAATAAAATGGGCGACTTTGGGTAACCGATCCACTACTACCCAAATGGAGTCATAGCCGGCTTGGGTCCTTGGTAAACCAGTGATGAAGTCCATGCCAATTTTCTCCCATTTCCAACCTGGTATGCTTAAAGGTTGCAAAAGTCCAGGAGGTCTTTGATGCTCGGCCTTGACTCACTGGCAAACATCACATTGTGCCACATATTCAGTGATCTCACGCTTCATGCTGGGCCACCAATAGAATTCTTTCAGGTCTTGATACATCTTAGTACTTTCGGGGTGGATGGAGTGCAAAGTCTCATGAGCCTCTTTAAGTATCAGTTGCTTGAGCTCTCTCTAATTTGGCACACAAATGCGCTTATCATACCACACTATCCCAAATTCATCTTCTGAAAGCTGTGGGGACTTGCCCTTCTTCATGTTGCTTTTGATTTCTAGGATGTTTACATCTTCCGTTTGAGCCTTCCTGATTTGACCTTGAAGGGTGGGTTGGACTTCTAAAGCTGCCAAGAAGCCTTCTTCCACCAACTTGAGCTTAAGCTTTTGGAACTCTTCATGAAGTGTCAGCTGGCTCTCTTTGATCATCAAAGTGTTGTAGTAGACCTCCCTACTCAATGCATCGACTACCACATTAGCCTTGCCTGGGTGATAATGGATTCCGACATTGTAATCCTTGATCAGTTCCAACCATCTTCTTTGCCTCATGTTGGGATCAGCTTGAGTGAAAATATACTTCAAGCTCTTATGATCAGTGTACACTTCACAACGGTTACTAATAAGATAATGATGCCATATTTTCAAGACATGCACTACGGCAGCCAACTCTAGATCATGTGTAGGGTAGTTGACTTCATGAGGTCTTAATTGTCGAGAAGCATAGGCCACAACCTTTCTCTCTTGCATTAGAACACATCCAAGACCTTGTCGGGATGCATCACAATAAACTTGAAAGTCCTTCCTGACATCGGGCAAAATCAGCACAGGGGCAGAGGTCAAGCGCTTCTTTCACTCTTGGAAACTCTACTCACACTCGGGTGTCCAAGCAAACTTCTTCTCCTTCTTCAGTAGCTGGGTGAGAGGTCTTACTATCTTGAAGAACTCCTCTATAAACCGACGGTAGTAGCCTGCCATACCAAGAAAGCTCCTGACTTGAGGTACTGACTTGGGGTATTTCCAATTGAGCACATCTTGGACTTTACTGGGTTAACAGCAACTCCTTTCTCAGACACAACATGACCCAAGAAGGTGACTTCCTTAATCCAAAACTCACACTTTTTGAACTTTGCATAAAGTTGATGATCTCTGAGCTTGCTTAGGGCCAAACGAAGGTGCTCTTCGTGCTCTTCTTCATTCTTCGAGTACACTAAGATGTCATCAATAAAGACAATAACAAATTTATCCAAATACTCCATGAACACTTTATTCATCAAGTTCATAAAGTAAGCTGGGGCATTGGTCAAACCAAAGGACATGACGGTGCACTCAAATATTCCATAACTGGTTGAAAAGGTCGTTTTGGGGATGTCTTCGTGGCGAATCTTCAACTGGTGGTAGCCTGATCTCAAGTCTATTTTGGAGAACACTCCTGCCCCTTTGAGCTGGTCAAACAAGTCATTTATCCTTGGCAGTGGGTATTTGTTCTTGATGGTAACTTCATTGAGTGCTCTGTAGTCCACACACATTCGCTGAGTACCATCTTTCTTAGCAACAAAGATCACTGGAGCTCCCCAAGGTGAGGAACTCGGTCTAATGAAACCTTTCTTAAGCATCTCCTCAAGCTGCTTCTTCAATTCCACCAAGTCATCCACAGGTAGACGATAAGGTCTTTTGGCTATTGGAGTAGTCCCTGGGACTAGATTGATGACAAATTCAAGGTCTCTGTCTGGTGGCATTCTAGGCAGCTCATCTAGGAAGACGTCTGGAAACTCACAGACCACTGGGACATCCACTAAGGTCATGGCTTGGACACTGCAGATCAAAGCTCTCTCGGGTTTCTCAGAGGTGGCATCAAATTTCACTCTAACTCCTACTAGACTGACAAAGGTAACACTTCTTCCACCACAATCTAAAACTGCTTGGTGACTAGACATTCAATCCATGCCCAAAATCACATCTAAAGACTGGGGGTCAAGGAGGATCAAATCGGCTAGGAACTCTATCCCTTCTATGATCACTTTCACTTGTGGACAGCCCTAGTTCACACTTAACTCCGAACCAGGGGACTTGACCAATAAGGAGGTCTTAAGAGGCAAAATCTTCAACTGATGCTTGAGAGCAAAAATCCGAGAAACAAACGAATGGGAAGCTCCAGAATCAAACAAAATAATGGCTTGAGCTGAGTTTACTAGGAACTTACCCAGCACGATGTCTGGGGTTGACTAGGCCTTCTCAATTGAAACATGATTCACACGTCCTCTCCCAAGGGGTTGGGAGGTCTTGGCGGCCACAGGGGAGGTCTGGGGAGTTCCACGGCCTGCTACTGGTGCTGGAGCTTTTACTAGGGTGGCACCTTGGTTAACTCGGACCTAAGCGGGGTCTTGCTTCGAGGGCAATTGCTGGCATAGTGTCCTAGTTGACGACAATAAAAACAAGTAATTCCCGCGGCATGGTTGCTGTTCTTGGAGAACTAATTGGCCGAACTGCTGTTGGGATTGGGGCTACGAACACAAGAAGTAGCTTGGTGAGGCGCTGCTAGAGAAGTCTTGAAAGTGGCCGAGGAGCAAATCGGCCAGGGTGCTGCACATTGGTCTTGGCTTTCTGAGAATGTCCTTGGTGTGCACTAGACTAAGGCATCTTCCTCTTGTAAGACTCTGTAAGCTCTCGGCAAGATTCTTCAATGAGTAAAGTCTTATTCACCATCTGTTGGAAATTCGCGTAGTCATTACCAATGACTTGAACCTTCAAACTTGGAATAAGTCCTCTCTTGAACCTCTTCTGTCGAGCATCATCTGAGACAACATCATCAGGAGCATACCTAGAAAGCTGAGTGAATTTGTTGAGGTATTCACTCACTGACATGCTGCCTTGCTTTAGCTCCCAAAATTCATTCTTCTTCATCTCCACCTTCCCATCAGGGTCATGGGAATGGCGGAAGGCTTCCGAAAACTCTGCCCAAGTGATGTTCCGGTGGTTCTCATGGGCAGCACAATAGTTCTCCCACCATTCGGCTGTTGTACCTTCAAGCTAGTGGGTAGCATAGAGAACTTTCTCTCGGTCATCGTACCAGGTAATGGCAAGCTTCTTTTCGGTGGAACGCAGCCAATCATCTACGTCCAACGGCTCAGAGGAGCTGGAGAAGGTAGGTGGTCGAGTTCTCATGAACTCGGCCAATCTTGACTGAGCATAGATCGGTGGTGGTGGGGGTGCTGCTGCGGCTTGATGGGTCTGATTCAAAGCTGCGAGCAAAGCTGCTGTGGTCTGATTTTGCTGCACTACCTGCTGGTTCATATTTTGCATCATAGCATTCATGAGCTGGGTCTGGGCTGCCAAGAACTGACTCATGCTCGGGTCTGCCGAAGCTGCTGGAGGAGGTGGAGGTGGTGGCAACATGGAGTCTGCTGGGTCATCTTGACCTGCCGAACTACGAGTTTGAACCATCCGCAAGAAGCTCCTCAGGCTTAATAGATGAGAGGGAAAAAACACATTAGACAAGAGGGAAAAGCATAGGGATGAGCAAGAGCGAGGGAGAAAGACAGAACACCCTAATCGGGGAAGGTAGGTTAAACCCAAGAAGCAAATGGCCTAGAGGCCAAAAGAGGCAAAAAGGTGCAACCAGACCTCCTACGGGAGTCTCATTGCACAAGCTAACGTTACAAGACCGAAAAGGGCCACTCTACTGAGCTCTCCTAATTTAACTTATATGGGTGGACCACTTACAACTAGGCTTGGTCCTATAGAAACTCCTGAGGTAAGGAAGGTCAAGTTAAGTTCAAAACAAAGTTCCAGCAGAGATGAGATGCAAGATCCTGAGAATGAGACGAGAAGAATAGAGTAAGGTGAGTAAGAATCGGGGGAAAGGTCAGAAAGGAACATAATAAGATAAGGGAAGAATTATCTACTCCAGTTGATCAGTTGGTTTGATTTAGAAGATAAATTTTTAGACTCTTGACTACACGACCATGCTAACTAGGGTTACGTCATACAGTCGATATGGCTCTGATACCACCGCTATCGGAACCCCAGCCAAGGAGGTCTTACAAGATCTCACGGGGGTCCTCCCGGACCGCCCAAGAGATCCTCAAGACCTCTCGGAGGTCCCCCGGGACCTCCCAGGAGGTCCTTAAAAGACCACCTGGATATCATAGCCTCTGTGCGCCGAGCTAGTCCCAAGATCAAGCTAGCTCGCACAGACCCAACGTCGGTGTCATCACATCCATAACAACAAACAAAAGATGAAGCAGACAAATTAACAAATAGAAACAAACGACTTTATAGTCAAGCTTGTTTACAGGGATGCCACGTAGGGCAACAACAAAAGAGGTCTTTGCAGCAGAAACACAGAGTACAACGTGGAGCCATTCGATGAGCCACGGGCTATCGAGTGGAGAACGTCCCCTAGTCCACCAGATCTTCAAAGAACTCCTCCTCATAGTGCTCGGAGCACCCTGGAAGGCCTTCAGCTGCTGATTAACCAGAGGGCACAAGCCATGTGTACTTTTAATGTACTCAACAAGTCATAGGGAAATGAATGCAATTAATGTCATGTAAGTCTTGCCAAAGGAGAGCTGTAATGGTTAGTTTGCACAAAGCAACAATTCTAGAAATACATTAAGTAGATTGAAAAGCGCAGTTGAAAGAGATAATACATAAATGAACAAGTTTCTTTGAAAGCCACCCATGGATGTACAGTCTACACCTAGACCGCAAGACACAACCACGATCACCTGAGAGCAACCACAACCACCCTTTTGAGAAAAAGTCTACCCCTTGCGTGGAAGAACCGGGCATGTCCATTTCCGAGGATGCAGCTATTCAAATAGACTTTTACACACTCTACAGAGGTTATGCACTTTACCCACAAGAAACGAAGTCCTCTAGTTGGTTGGCCACCCGTCGATGCCCCTGCTCACTTCCTTTGGTAAGCAGTCTAGAGCTCGTGACGAGGCCTTTACAAAGGTCAGTCCTGACTTAGTTCTGCCCGCTAAGGTTTCACCATGCTTAGGCCCCCTTTTGCGCCATTTCGACCACCACGACAGAACCGCATCAGGACCTCACTAATTAATTAGCCAGGACCACCCCATAATGGACCTGTGGTTGCATGAATGTGACCCAAATCGATGGCGTACAAGGTTAAATCCTTAGTTGGCTGCTCAGGCAAGACAAACCTCAAACCCAGTGTGCTCAAGGCACCCACTACTCACCTCCTAACTTCTTGCCTGAGCATAAAGCGGTTTGGTGTTCAACCAGCCCAAGGAACACCCCCAGTCCTGGGCACACATCTTTTAACAACAGTGGCATTGCCACGGTTCCATAGCTCATTAGACAAATTTAGCATTTGTTAGGTTCAACCCGGCCAGAGGACCACCCTAGTCTTGTCACCACACATTTTAGTAAAGTGGCATTGCCACCGTTCCATAATCCATTAGTCAAGTTTAAACATTGATGAGTCACGAGACTAAGACCAACGTCTACTTAGAGCATGGCTAAGCAATAAGGCGCCCCCATGTTGATATACAAGGACATCCAACTAATAGAGAACCCTTCCAAAGGTGACAAAGGACTTATGTCATTCAAGGATACATGTCATTTGCAAGTTTAACAAGGAGGCATAATGGCAATTGGGTAATTAACTAGACCCGAAAATCATTTATATAAAATTAGCCATGCTTGTTCATAACAAAACAAAATACATTTTGGAAAATGGGTTCAACATGGTCAAGGTCTATGACTTGCCTTCGTTGTAGAACTGAGCTCCTTCAAAGAAAGCTGCTGGGTCCTGGAGGTTTTCAGAACAACCGGAACCTACACGCATGAACGAGAACGCATAAATAGAACGAATCCTCAAAACTCCAGAGAAAGAGCCAGACTAAAACCAAAAGATAAACACAGAGCCAAGGAGAAAATAGGGACTTGAACCACTCGAATCAGAGCTTCCAACGAAGTGGAGAGTTCTGTGAACGGAGGTACAAGGCACGGGGAAAACAAAAGAGACAGGAGGCTCCTCTGGTGCTTTATATAGGCACGGGGAGGTCCTGAGGAGAGGACAGCGTAGTCAATACTCAAGACGAGAGCAGGTGTTGAAGGGAAAAAAGGAGCTGGTAAAAGAGGTGACAACTGATGCACAGGAGTACACTAGAGGTGGCTGCATTTAATGTGATGCAATAGCATTTAATGCGCGCAGACTTTCGTGGGACAGGGTCATGATGAGAGAAAAAAGAAAGTAAGCAGAGGACCTGAGAAGGTGGTCCCACTAGAGGAGTAGTCATGCCCGCAAGGAAGGTCTTTGCAAAAAGACCAGGTGGTCCTGACAGTCGGAGAAATCAAGGGGGAGGTCTTGATGGTCAGATCTCCCAAGGGGAGGTCCTGACGGTCGGATCTCTCAAGGGGTGGTCCTAACAGTTAGATCTCCCAAGGGGAGGTCTTGACGGTCGGATCTCCCAAGGGGAGGTCCTGAAGGTCAGATCAAATCAAGGGGGAGAGGTCCTAACGGTCGGATCTCCCAAGGGGAGGTCCTGACGGTCAGATCAAATCAAGGGGGGGGGGAGGTCCTGACGGTCAGATCTCCCAAGGGGAGGTCCTAACGGTCGGATCTCTCAAGGGGAGGTCCACGATAGTGAGATAAGGCACAAAGGAGCAGGAGTTGTCAGATTACAATCGAACGGGTCAAAATGATTGGGCCATTCGGACCATCCGAAGCTGCCACTCGATCTTGACCACTCAACTAGATCGGGCGGTCCAAAAAGATGGGAACGTTCGGACCAGGCAAATGCTACATCAGATCAAGGCCATCCAAAAGAAATCAAAGGGATCAAAATGATTTGAACATTTAGACCATCCGAACGTGCCTACAAGATCAAACCGTCCAACACAAATCGAACGATCCAAAAGCGATGAAGGTCAAAATCGAGCGAGAGGTCTGATCGGGCACAAGGGAGGTCCAAAGGAACACCTGGGAGGTCCTGGAGACACAGGGAGGTCCAAACGAATGAGGGGAGGTCCTGGAGGACACAAGAGGGTCCAAACGAATGAGGGGAGGTCCTGGAGGACACAAGGGAGGTCCAAACGAACGAGGGGAGGTCCTAACAAGTAGACAGAGAGGAAGACACAGCAGAGCACAAGCAACTCCAAAGAAGAACCGAACCATTTTAGTTGAAGTTTGGTTTAATCACTTAAAGTTCTTCTAAAATCTCAAGTTAAGCTTTGAACTCTCACCAAAACCAAATGGTTCTTTTTATTTTGAAAACTTTTAAGAGCTCTAGAAAAGCGGGATGTTACACCTGCTATGCTTCCAACGACGTAGCTGATGAAGAGGGGAAGATTGACCGCTTTGTAGAGGGAATGCATGAAGACATGAGAATCCAGCTTATCTTCCACGACTTCCCTAGCTTCCACCAGCTGGTCAACAAAGCCCTCGTGCTCGAAAATGAGAAGAAGACTACGGAAGCCAGCCGCAAGAGAAAGATGGCATTCCAGAAGCCAAAGTAGCTACCCCCAGAAGTCGGCATTCCATGGCAGCTCGTCTTTTCGACCACCAGTAGCCTCGCCTTAGAGAACTCCAGCTCCAGCCCCACGTCCCAATGGGAATGGTTTCCGTACCCTTCGCCCGCCGCAACTCGCAGTTAGCCAACCCAAATTACCACCTTCACTTTGCTTTCAACAGAGAGATGGGACACTTTGCCAACAAGTGCCCTCAACGCCAGAACACCACCGCAAAGTTCAGCCCAGGAGCCACAACAACTCAAAGCCAGACCTCAATTCAAGGCAAGAGTCATTCGGCTTCGCAAGCATCAAGGTCTACCCCAACACTAAACCGTGATCATGTAAATCATGTCACCATCAAGGAGGCCCAGGAAGCCTCAGGAGTGCTAATGGGTATGTTCTCTGTTAATTCAGTACCCGTACGAGTTTTGTTCGATTCTGGAGCTTCACACTCTTTCGTTTTGAGATCGTTTGTTGAAAGGCATAAGTTGCTAACCTATAAGCTAAAGAAACCCGTGGTGCTTAGTTCACCCGGGAGATCCTTATATGCTACCTCCGTAAGTCCCGGAGTAGAGATTGCTATGGAAAATTTTGGATTCCTAGCAAACCTTCTAGTGCTAGAATCCCAAACTCTAGACATCATCCTAGGGACAAATTGGTTGTCCGGATATCAAGGAATGATAGATTGTGACAACAGAGTGGTCATACTCACCAAAGACCCAAAGACTACGATAAGGGTTAGTGTGGATCGTCCCTTTCATTTGGATCAAGCAATCCACCACCTTGGAGAGTTGTCCCTAGAGACAACGCCTATAGTCGAAGCATACCCCGAAGTCTTCCCTAAAGAATTGTCGGGCATGCCACCAGACAGAGATGTGAAGTTTGTGATCAACCTATGACCTAGGACAGCCCCAATTGTGTAACAGCCCAAGATTTAATAAATAGTAATAAGATGCTTTTCCTAGCATCACTGTTCATTATTGAAAACTTGGACAATTGGTTACAAATTGAAACCTTCCTTTTCTAGCCCAACCCATAACCTATTTGAAGTTTCAAAGGAAATACCACTCCATGTTGGTATTAAGACCGGGGAGTATTTTATTTTAAAGCCAGATGATTTATTTTGCCCAAAAATAATTTTTGTTGAATTTTTAGAAATTATTTTGATTTTAAGAAAAATAATTGTCTTTAAATAAAACCTATTCGGCCAAAAGGAATTATTTGTGTATTTCAAAAGGAGAAACAGTGGTTTCAAAATTTATTTGGGGAATATACCATCCCAGTAGCAGTTCTGCAAAATTTCATAATTTCACAAATTTATTTGCTATTTTTAAAATCCCGGTCAAAGCTTTTGAAATTTTGAAATGGGTTGGTCAACCCTTCCGACCCAAACCCGACCTTAACACTGTAGCGACTCAACCCAAACGCATTTGAGCCCAACCCGGTGCACCAGGTCCGGCTCGGTCACGTTCAAGGCCCTAACATCCAAATAAAACGCCGTCGATTTCATTGCGAACGGGCCAGATCTATTGGGCTGATCGGACCACTCCAATCCGCCCCTCCAATAGTGACCGTTGGATCAAAAGTGTGCGGTGCGCGATCTCCAGGCAAAGCCATCTTTAAATGGCGGAAATTGAAAAGCATCTGGACCGTTGAATTCTCAACGTGTGGACCTGACCTGTTGGGCCGTTCGGACCGACCGGAGGTGCCAAGCAAGATCCACCGTTGAATCTTGATCGGACGGACCATAGCCATTGGGCCGTTCGGACCGTCCGGACCCCCCGTCAACTCTGACCATTGATTCTAGATCTAACGGTGACTTCCTTTTAGGCTTAAAGCTCACAGCGCGCAGTAGATCTTGGGCCGTTGAAGTAAAATCGGACGATCCTTATGGGTTGCGACGTTCGGACCACCCCGGACCTCCCCTAGATCTCGGCCGTCCATTTGAGATCGCGCGGCCCATATTGTTTGATACCGGTTCAGTGTGTTTTAGCCATCTCATCACAGATGTTCTTTTCTAATCGGACGGTGGCTGTACCTTGAGGCTTGCTGCGTGCTGTGCATGGCTGTGACTGCTTCTGGGACCCGCGTGTCAGTGGCAGTTCTTTCCTCCTTCTCCTGTTTTACGCCGTCGATGATATTCTCGCTGGAGTGGTGGTAGTGCACAGTGAAAATAAGGATATTCCCTTGATATTTATCCTTAGATGCCACCTCATCGGTTCTGGAGAATTCTCGTTTGCTCTAGTGGCTCCAACACTATATAAACCCTACTGTCTACCCTCTGCCATTGTTGACCGAGAGGAGCTTCACTAGTTTGTCTTCCTTCCCAGTGAAGCCTTCTTGTTCTCACCCTTGTTCAACTTCAAGCATGCCTAAATCTCATGCTAATGTGGCTCTGGGCATCTTTTGTAGGGTTGAACTTAGGGTTTTCCTCTCTGTCAACTTGAACCAGTGGAAAACGACCTAGGTGAAACCTCCTCCTGGTGAGTTGGATTTCATCTTTTCTTATCAAGAATGTGCCTAATGGTCCTTAGAACCTTAGCTCTACCATTTTTGTTTTGGTCAGACTAGTGTAAAGGACTTTGGGGTCTTCACTGTTGACCAAGAACTTGATTTCTTCTTCTTCTCCAACCCTAGTTGGTAAGTTTAAACCCTGGTTCTTGTCATCTTAGGCTCCCTAAGAACATCATTGGCTCACACAAATCACTCACATGTTCATGTGATGCGCCAAACTTCTTTAAACTGAAAAGTTGTTTTTATAACTTTTCGGTCTTTCATATCATTTTCAAGGCCTAGGGTTTCTTTGTCAGTATATATTGGCTTATTTAGGCCCTAGGTAAACCCTGGCATCACCAGTAACCTTTCTTCAAAGTCTTAAGGTCACCGGTTCATTTATTGTGGCAAACCCCCTCTCTATTAGTTGTTGTCGGTTAAAACCGACAAATAGTGAATCTTCCTTTTTCCTTCTTTCAATTGGGCGGTTAGGGTTAGTATTAATGGCTTATGATATTCATTACTTCCCAGGTAGCTCTAACTCTTATTTAAGGTTTTTGTTTTGTGTATCTCTCCAGGACAGCCGAATCTAGTAATAGGGATCTTGCTGTTTTTATTGTTGTTGGTCAAACCGACAATACAGACAGCAAGAGTCCAAATTTTAAATTGCTATTAATGATTATTAAATGATCAGTTAGGTCAAAGCACTGGTTTAAATACACTTAGCTCCAACACCATATTTCATTTATATGATATTTAGCTAGGTAATTAATTTAATTGTAAGCTGTCCTGTTCCAGTTTCAAAAACCTAACACTGTAGCTCAATCTAAACTCTAAACCATAGTAACTAGTATTAGCAAGGGTTAGTTGTAGCTTACTGTTCTTAATTAAATTAATGTACCTTAAGCATGTTGCTAATGATGCAATAATCCTTTGACCATGCATTCTTTTGTGCATGTTGCTCTCTGTTCTTTTTCCTGTGTTCATTGGTTTTCATTTTCTTTTAGATACTGGTTCTTCTGAGATTGTTGAGTCTATTGTTGAGCAGCAAGAACCTGAGCAAGAGGTTGTTTATTACTACCAAGGCAAGCTACCTCTCTGCACCATGTTGATTCCAGTCTTTTGAACTGTAGATTTACAAAATACAGTGATAACTGTTGCATGCTAATTACTTAAAAATTTACTTATGACATGTGTAGTATCTAGTTACGACCTATAACTTGTGGCTTACCTTAAATTTGATCATACACTCAACCTAAGATAGTCTGTGATATTATAGTATTTAGTTTTAACTTTTGCTTAGCCATGCAGTCCATAGAACGGTAGTGTTTGGCAAGCTTATCTTGTCAAACCTGGGAACAACAAATAAATTTTATTTATTTTGATTCTTTGTCCAGTTCATTTAAATCTGAAATGACTCTAAGTCTTGTTTGATAAACTTATTTCAAATTTGGACAAGTGGATGCTAGTGATGGTGCTTTTGTGCACGAGAATTGGGAAATGTGGATGTCTTGTCTGGATTGATTAAGGACTGAACTCTGACAATTTAATTCAAGCCCCAACGTACTTCCACACGCGGTGTATGGGCACTGTTTGGTTAAGTAAAGGGTTAACGCTATTGAGTTGGAAACAGGAGAGTATGGACATGTGTATTAATTTCATATGGCATAGATGCTTAAGTCTTCGGGCCGTGTCGCTTAGAAGGGTGAGGGCGTAGATGTGTTCCATCGCATGTACGTACCTTCAGGGCCCCGACTGCGGTCTAATATGTGCAGTTATGCACGAGTTCGCATTTAATTGATTGGGTCGGCATTCCCGGCACAACATGTGGGCCCCGGTTGAATAGATGCCATCAGTCATTGTTTAAGCAGGATCAGTCGCACATGGGTATTCCAACTCAATAGTGTCAACTTGTTGAAAAATACCAAATCTTAGTCTACTACGCAAGATACCAAAGGCGGATGCTATTATTCCGGAGGCTTATGGGCTAACTAAGTCGTGTGGGTAAAGATGTACACCCCTGCAGGGTTAAAACTATTCGAATAGACGTGTCCACGGTTACGGACAACACTTGAATTGATGTCACCTGTATAGATTTTGCTCTAAGTTTGGTTTTGGGAATTATTTCGGCATGATGGTGGTCATGCACGGTTTGTTTGTGATCTGTGACTTATTAGTGTACTGTTTATGCTTATGCTCTCAATCACTTACTGTTTTAGTCCAAATTGATTTATTAAAATGGCTTTGTCAAAACTTAGCAACTGTAGGTTAAGATGTATCGCTTTCTGCAAATTGAACCATTGTAACCCTTCCGTTGTTAACCTTATGCATGCAAAAATTCTATTCCTTTGTATAGGTTCTATCAAACACTTTCTTTTATTAGTTTGTGTAAGTCTTGCTGAGTACCTTCCGTACTCAAGGTTTATGACCTCTTGTTGCAGGTGAAGATGGTTATCTTTATGAGATGCCCGTTAGCGCCGATCATGGTGACGCTAACGAGTGAAGCTAGTTCTAGTCTCCACGCAATAGCTCATGGATTGGGGCCATTGGTGGTTTTTGTCGCTTATTTTGCTTCCATTGTTGATCTTTTGGTGATGACCAAAGTCATCTTCTCTCAGAGCAAACTTGTTATCTTTGTAAGCAACGGACCAACATGTAACTTTGTAATGTATAATTATGTGAATGTATGACTTGTATGTGTATGATGCAATGTTGTTTAAGGATATATGCTAATAGTCACTAATCACAGGAACTATTGCATGACATATATCCGGGAACCTGAATGTTGGAATTGTTACTTGTTATTATTATGCTTCTAGTATGATTTTTAATAAAGGAATTGCACTGTTCCTTAATTAAGAATTATGCTACTAGTATAATTTTAATTCGGCACATTCCAATATTCGAGGGTCTTACAAATTGCCAAGAGACCCTATCGGATGGCAGTCGATGAACTCGAAGAGCTTAAGACTCAGATTGAAGACCTATAGGAAAAAGGATTTATCCGACGTAGCTCCTCTCCCTAGGGTTCGCCGCACCACCAGATTGTGCATAGACTATTGAGCACTCAATGATGTGACCATCAAGAATAAGTATCCATTGCCCCGCATTGATGGCCTGTTCGACCAGTTGTTGGGAGCAACAATTTTCTCCAAAATAGACCTAAGGTTAGGGTACCATCAGCTCAAGATCAGGAGCTAGGACACTCCTAAAACGGCTTTTACCACTCGATATGGCCTGTTCGAGTTCATGGTCATGTCGTTTGGCTTGACAATGCGCCAGCCTACTTCATGAACCTCATGAACAAAGTATTTATGGACTACTTGGACAAATTTGTGGTCGTATTCATAGACGACATCTTGATCTACTCGAAGACCAATGAAGAGCATGCTAGGCATTTGCATTTGGTCTTAGGAAGGCTTAAAGAGCACCAGCTTTATGCCAAGTATAGAAAATGTGAATTTTGGCTTCATTAGATAAGTTTCCTCAGACACATTGTATCTGCTGAAGGAGTAGCTGTTGACCCATCCAAAGTAGAAGCTGTCGTGGACTAGAAGCAGCCTACCTCAGTAACCAAAGTGCGTAGTTTTCTTGGGTTGGCCGGATACTACAAATGCTTCATCGAAGGGTTCTCGAAGCTTTCCAAACCGATAACCCATCTGCTCAAGAAGGAAAAGAAATATGAATGGACAGAAGCTTGTGAAAGGAGTTCCCAAGAATTGAAGAAAAGGCTAACCTCTGCACCAGTGTTGACCCTACCTGACTTACACATGGACTTTGAAGTCTATTGTGATGCTTCACGACAAGGGCTTGGTTGCGTACTCATGCAAGGTAGACAAGTCGTAGCTTATGCATCCAGACAACTCCATCCTCACGAAGACAACTATCCAACTCATGATCTGGAGTTAGCATCAGTAGTGCATGCCCTAAAGATTTGGCAGCATTACTTGATTGGAAATCATTGTGATATATACATGGACCATAAGAGTCTCAAGTATATTTTCACCCAGTCCGACCTCAACCTCTGACAAAGGAGATGGTTAGAGTTGATTAAGGACTACAGTTTGGATGTCCATTATCATCCTGGTAAGGCTAATGTAGTTGCAGATGCATTAAGCCGTAAGTCCTACTGCAGTAATGTCATGATTCGAGAACACCAACCTGAGCTCTACGAGCAGTTCAAAGCACTCAACCTTGAGTTAGTATAGCAAGGCACCCTAGCCACCATGGAAGCGTGACCAACTCTAGAAGAGTAGGTCAAGGCCACTCAAGAAGGATACCCCAGAGTCCAGAGATTCAAGCATCTCATGGCTAAAGGAAAAGCCCCTAAGATGATCGAAGATCAGCAAGGAGTCCTATGGTATGGGAAGTGTCTCTTTGTTCCCCACCAGAAGGAGCTCAAGGAATTGATACTGAAAGAAGCGCACAGCTCAGCTTACACCCTGCATCCAGGTAGTACCAAAATGTATCAAGACATGAAGATTCTGTATTGGTGGCCGCGAATGAAGAGAGACATCGCCAAGTTTGTAGCTTGTTGCAATGTCTGCCAGCGAATCAAGCGACTTGTAGGATTGCTCCGACCACTGTAGATCCCTTAATGGAAGTAGGAAGAAATTGGAATGGACTTCATTACCAGTCTGCCTCGAACCAAGTCTGGGTGTGATTCGATTTGGGTCATAGTAAATAGATTGACCAAAGTCGCCCATTTTATTCTAATAAAGACCACCTTCAAGGGATAAAAATTAGCCGAGCTATATATGGCTCGTATTGTGTGTTTACATGGAGTACCCAAGAGGATAGTCTCGAATCAAGGTTCTCAGTTTACCTTGCATTTTTGGGCTAGTCTGCATGCCGTACTCGGAACCCACTTGGACTTCGCTACAGCATTCATCCTCAGACTGATGGATAGACAGAGAGAACAAATTAGATTCTAGAAGACATGCTTCGAGCATGTGCTTTGGAATTTACCGTGGATTAGGAGAAGTGTCTACTGTACGCTGAGTTTGCATATAACAACAGTTTTCAATCAAGTCTGAGAATGTCCCTGTTTGAAGCACTCTAGGGAAGGAAATACAGAACTCCTCTACACTTGTCGGAAATAGGAGAAGATTGTGTCTTTGGACCAGATACTCTCAAGCAAGCCGAAGAGAAAGTTTCATTGATCAGAGATCGACTTCAAGCAGCTCAGTCCAGGCAGAAGAGTTATGCCGACAACTGCCAAAGGGAATTAACTTTTGAAGTTGGAGATAGAGTATATCTCAAAGTATCACCGTGTGAGACCCCGACGTTTATTAGGCTCATAATACTTAGTCATCCGATTGACCCTAGTATTATCAACCAGATAAACCCCGGTCTCGAGAGATGTATACTTCCCAGAATGCAGTATACATACCTCACAACAAAAGAATGTATCAATTCCATACAACACATAGAACATAAGCAACAAACCGAAGTTAACATAAATATGGAATAGATATTACAAAAGAGAGGCCCTTAGGCCAAATAGCAATAATACAAAAGATAACAATGAAGCAAAAGTGCCATAAAGATGGCTATAACACAAAGCCAATCGGTGTGCCTTAACCCCTAGGCATCTCGACCGACCGCCAAGCTAGTCGTCAAGAAAGCGCAACACGTAGCACAAAAGAGAGGCTCTTGGAGCTCTCCTTCTTCCTCTGCAACAAAAGCCACAAAATTGCCACAACCACGCGCGGATGAGTACATAAAGTACTCCGCAAGACTTACGTGTGAGATAACATAACTATAAATAGCTACATGCAAGCTTTATTTAAGTGGATGAGGCTTTGGACTCATTTTAGCATAAAGCAACATTTATTTGCAATAACATAATAGATTGAAAGCAATTTGACAAAGCATTTTTAAATGTTGAAGTAACAACGGGATAATAACATAGTAACAACAACAAGAACATTCCTGGAAGTGACTAACCCAAGTCACCACAACAATAGCATGAACTCCCCGTTCATACCAACCATGTCAAGTTTTAATTAAAGGTTGTAGTCTAGTCTTGAACGACCTTACCAAGCATGTCCATAACCTAGACGAGGCTATTCAATAGTTTTATCCTGCAGGTGTACCACTGCACTCCACACGCCGACCGCCTTTCCTTTACGCACACTTCCAAGGTGTCTTTGCACGGCTAAGTCCTACGAGACCTTTCCAAAGGATGAATGCTAATTACGAGCTGCACAACCCACGGGGAGAAGGAGACATCACAACCTTCCCGGAAGCTAATGCTCCCCTCCCACACTATACATATACATTTGTTTTTGAAAACACACCAACCGAGCTCGCTCATAATTAACACCTCCTAGAGTACTTAGTCAAGAGGGGTTCCATATGCCCTCGCGTGGTTAGTACGCTGAAATCGCTGGCTTAGTGACCCAAGTACTCGGTCCTTAGGGACCTGCATACCACCACATCCAAAAACCGCACCATCCATCCAATATGCCCAAGTCTAAATCAATCTTTTATTTTCAGTTTTTGATTTTACAAATTAATCAAAGCACAAGTGCTGGACATATAAGAGTAATAATCATTTTTGAGTGATCAAGACCATCGACTAAGTCGATGATCGCCCATTTCTACCGATAACTAGGCATGTCTAAGCAATTTATATCGAAACTACTAAGTGATAAGAGCTCATCCAACGAGCTCCCACCACAGCGAATAACCTAGGCTCATGGTAGTAGAGGATAAACAATTCCTACAGATCATGCAACTATAGGCTCGCTAGCGACATTTAATACAAAGTAGCATGCATACATAGAAGTAAAACAAAGTATTAAGCTTTAAAGTAATGGGACAATGATGGAAATGGTCAAACTGCTTGCCTTGTTGCTGGTGGTCAAATTGTGGCAGAGGGTCGCTCTCGGATCACCACAAATGTCGAAACCTAACGGAAAAGCTTATAAAGAACCGATAAGAACGACAAACGGCAACAAAGATAGCACAGCAAACGAACTCCAAATTCTCTGAATTTTCTACAGCAGCAAGACAATGATTTATCATGAATTTAGCAATAAGAACCAATTGATTTGGATTCTCAATGCAAAAGATATGATGAAATCAATTCTGCTCAGCCTATTAATTACCAAACTGCACTATTCACTAATTTAATTATGAGGCAACATTTTCTAGGAAAGCAGCGAAGCTGAAATTTTTACTGTAAAACCAGCACCTCATGAGATGAATAACACAATTGAGTTCATCTCATTTGGAGCTATATTGCACTTTCTACAAATTTTCAAAAACAAGAACTTGAACAAAATTATAATGCACAAGTCCTCAATTTCCTAGCAGCAACACGCTCAAAACTAATGTTCACAGTGAGTTCACTAAGAGAGGAAACCAACAAAGTTGGTCTCACCCGAAAATAGTCTATAGAGCATTAGTTATGCATTTTACAAGTTAAGCATTAATTTGAGTGCACATTTTAAGGTTGGTTTTAAAATCTAATGGCAAATCTGTGCTCTGGAGCTGAACTCAACTTACAATCATTTTTGGATTAAAGTCAAGTTCAAGACAGAGCTAACACAATTTGAATGACCTCAAATGGATTTAAAATGAAAGAGATATGAAATTCTAAAGTCTATACCTTATTTCAGGTTTAACTAAGACCTCACCGAATTCCTAAAACTCACAAGGGTATGGGAGGACGTGAGCCACCGATCTTAAATCCAACGGCTCAAGATCTCCAAGAGAACATCACACACGCCAAGACGTGAAGGTCCAGAGGTCTGGACCTCTTAGCAACTCACATGCGCGAGGTGAGGGGAGGTCGTGGCCGTGAGATGGAAATCCAACGGACCACAACACAGAAGGAGGTCCGAACGGACCAGATCTAAAGGGAGGTCCTCAACGGTGAGATCTTCCAAAGGAAGATCTAAACTATCAAGATCTCCCCAAGGAAGATCTGCATCGCCAAGACCTCACAGGGAGGTCTGGACGGTCCAGATGTTCCAAGGAGGTCCTCGATGGTTCAGATCGTCGAGGGAGGACCTTGACGGTCAAGATCTACCCGGGAGGTCATGAACTACCGAGATCGCTTAGGGAGGTCCTAAGGAGGTCTAACGCCACAGACCTCCGTGGAGGTCTGGACGGCCACGATTGCGCGAGGAGGTCTTGGACGCCCAGATCTCCTCGGAGGAGGTCGGACGCCCTGCACTCCAACGCGCACGAGCTTTGGACATGAATAAATGCGCGGGACCACGAGGAGGTCCGCGCGAGGGGTTTTAATGCGCGCAAAGGGGACAGGGTTAATGGCGCTAAGACACCAATGATTGCGATGATTGGGCATTTAAAACGGTGAATTTATGTCCTAAAACGACAATGACACGCCGGGACGTCCGACAAAATCCCGAAGCGTGAAGAAGTGATCTCGCCGGCAGGTAGAGCTCGCCGGTGAGGTCCAATGATACCACCGAGTGCATAATAACGCTGCGCACCCAAGGACCTCCTCTCGACGGCGACGGCGGCTTTGAACGCCATGAGCCGAGAGGACAAAAGATGACCAAGACGCCAAACACGAAAATGCAAAAAGACTCACAAGAACATTCAAGCTTGTGCCAAGAAAAGCTCATAAAAGCATTCATGCGGGTGCCAAGATCTAAAGGACTAACAAGAGATACCGGAGGTCCTAAGGTGCCGGGAGGTCGTGGAGGTGATGACCGGAGTTGGGGAAGACAAAGTGAAGCTTCACCGCCCAAGACACCGACTCAGCTTTGTCCTCCTCTCAAAAGTGCCCAAACAACTAAGTCGGGGATAACTTCCAAGAGGTGTTGGGAGCAAAAGCGAACAAGGGTTTGAAAAGGAAGCCATCGATCTTCTTGTGCCACTGAGGAGCTCCAAGGACTCAACAATGGCAGCCACCAGTGAGGAAATGAGTGAGGGAGGAGCTCAGCCACGCACAAGTGCAAGACTGAGATCAACTGGGTGTAAAGGAAGCCAAGGGAGGCTCCCAAAGGATACTTTATAGCCTGAGTGAAGGTTTTGAACTGGGGCTAAGCTCCATGGTGAGCTTAGCCCACGGGTTGGTCCATGGGTGGACAAGACATAAAGGTTGACAAGGGGGCAGGGCTGTGCTGACCTGATAGGCGGAAAGCTGACCTGCATTAAATGCGGGTCAGCAAAGAGCTGTTGAAAGGACACAGTGGACAGGCTGGACATTAACTCCCCGCTCAGAGCACGCATGCGCGCCAGAGGAAGGAGAAGAACAGGGGAGGTCCTCATGACCGTTGGATAAGACCTGGGGAGGTCCTAACCATCGGATCTCATTTTGAACCGTTATGTTTTAAGTGGCCGGGAGGAGGTCCCACCACACGATCAAGGAGGGGAGGTCGTGGCCCTCCGATTTCTTAATCGCAAAAACGCACGTGAGGAAAAGGGACAGAGGTCCAAAGCGTTGATCTCCATCCAGCAGTGCGGACCTCCAGTGAGGACTTAATCGCACGCGATCAAAAAGACATGAGGGAGGTCATGGCCTTTGGATTTAAATCCAAGGGCACACAATGACCGGGAGGTCGATATGATGCGCAACAGCAAGGAAGGTCAGACCGTTAGATTTAGATCTAAGGGTTCGATCAAAGGAGGTGGAGGTCTGAGCTTGCGCAACGCACAAGGGAGGTCATGGCCTTTAGATTTAGATCTAAGGGCTACGATCTCACGTCTTGCCGGGAGGTCTGTGCGCATGAGACAAAGGAGGTCGTGACCGAGATTTTAAATCTAACGGTGCACAACAAAAGATGGGGAGGTTGTGAGTGCTTGATAGCAGGAGGTCGTGAGTCGCTGGATTTGATCCAATGGCTACGACCTAGGTTAGGTGGAAGGTTTGTTTAGTTTAGGTTGAGAGGAGGAGGTCGGGGCCATGGATCTTGGATCCAAGGGCTATGACCTCACGCAGTGGGATGACCTGTTGAGTATGTTGAGGAGGAGGTCGTGGGTGTTGGATTTGATCCAACGGCCACGACCTCAACAAATGGGATGACCTCATTGCGATGGTTTAACACTCGAGGAGGTCTTTGAGGTTTAACACATGGGAGGTCATGACCAGTTGATCACGGATCCAACGGCAATGACCTCATGAGGTGGGAGGTCCTCGCGGTGTTGATCATGAGGAGGTCGTGGGTGTTGGATGTAAATCCAACGGCCGCGACCGATCAAGGTGGAGATGAGGTCTCGCCGAGGTGCAGACATGGTTGGGCTGGACCAACTTTGAATATGGCTAGCCCAAGGAACAAAGTGTAGGCTTTTAAATTTAGTTTTTAACAGCTGAAACTTAGCAGAATTATTTGAGATAGCAAATGAACTCCAAATTTGATGAAATTTTAACTGGAGCTTGCTGACAATGAGATCAACCTTGCATAAAATTTCCAGAGGTTATTATGCAATGCATTTTTCTCAGGAAATTCATGAAGGTTGTTTAAAGGATTGTTTTGCCTCCAAAAATTATCAACAAGTGTTATAACTCATGATATTTTTCGAAAGGGTCCCATATCAGTTTTGGGACCAAGGAAAATATATTCCAAATGTTTGACACAAGATTTAAGATAATTGGAGAATGAGTTTGATTTTTGGTCAACAAAAGCTTTGTGTTTTGGATTACACAACTCTTGGACAAGAATTACATAAGATTTTAGGGTTTTTCAAGATGTGAGAAAAAGTTTTAATTTCTACACATATAATTATACTTGATTAACCCTAATTATACATTTGGGATGTTACAAAATCTCTCCCCTTACAGAATCTCATCCCGAGATTTGGCTCACTTTGAAAGAAAGATGGATAGTCCGACGCAGACGATCTTCTCTTTCCCAAGTAGCCTCATCCTCGGAATGGTTTGACCACTGAACTTTAAGGAACTTGATGGTCTTATTCCTTGTCCTTCGCTCAGATTCATCGAGCACGCCGAACAGGTGCTCGCGATAGGTCAAATCTTCTCGACATCGAGGGTTTCCAACGAGCTTCCTCGGTTGGAACACGGAGGCACTTCTTAAGCGGGACACATGGAAAACATCATGTACCCCCTCAAGTGCAGCCGGCAACTCCAACTTATAGGCAACAGCTCCTTCTTCTCGATAACGCGGTAGGGACCGACATATCGAGGAGCCAACTTGCCCTTGACGCCAAACGTTGATGGCCCTTCAAAGGAGAGACTTTGAGATAAACAAAGTCATTAGGCTCAAAACGTAACTCACGCCGACGGCGATCCGCATAGCTCTTTTGCTTGGATTGAGCTGCAGGCGCAAACGCCAATAATAATTTGGACTTGGCGCCGCCTCATTGATTGAGTCCGCCAAAGAGAGGTCTCTCACCGGTCTCGACCAGTTCAACGGGTTCTACACTTTCTCCCGCATAAGGCCTCAAATGGTGCCATGCCGAGACCGCCTGAAAAGTCGTTGTTATCTGGCTTCGGCGAATGGCAAGCATTTCTCCCAATGCTTCCCATATGAAAGGACACAAGCACGAAGCATGTCCTCTAAAACTTGGTTGACCCTCTCGGTCTGACCATCAGTTTGAGGATGATATGCCGTGCTAAAAGCAAGACGAGTGCCCATAGCCTCTTGCAAGCTATGCCAAAAACGAGACGTGAAAAGGGATCCACGATCCGACACAATCGTCTTCGCACACCGTGCAAACTCACGATGAGGCGATATAGAGTTCCGCCAAAAGACCTACCCAAGTTCGGTCTTGACGGAAGGAAATGTGCCACCTTAGTCAATCGATCGATGACGACCCAAATGGCATCATTCTTCTTCGGGACGTGGGTAGACGGTGATGAAATCCATTCGATCGAATCCCACTTCCACTCAGAATTGGCAAAGGTCAAGCAATCCGGCAGACGCCGATGCTCGGCCTTGACACGACGACATACGTCGCGACTCAAGAACGAACTCGCAATCTCCCTCTTCATTCGGGTCCACCAAAATCTCTGGCGGAGATCTTGATACATCTTTGTGGCCCCGGATGAATGGATAAAGGCGAATCATGGGCCAGCGGAGGATTAAATTCCGCAACTCCATGTCCTTTGGAACCATTAAGGCGTTGTTCGAACCTCACGACGCCATGCTCATCCTCGAGAAGCACTTGGTCGCTCCGTTCTTGACATTTGCCTTAATGTGGCTCACTCCAACATCCGATCGCCGGGCGGACTTGATCCGATCCACCAAGGTTGGTTGCACAACCATGGCAGCGAGAGATCCATGCTCAACTATCCCAAGTTGAGACGCCGAATGCCTCGAGAAGAGAGGCTAATGCTCCTTGAGCACTAAGGCATTACAATGCGCTTATGACTAAGCGCGCAAGAAGCGACATTAGCCTTGCCCGGATGGTAGTGAATACCCATATCATAATCCTTGATCAACTCCAACCATCTCCTTTGCCCGAGGTTCAGTCAGGTTGGGTGAACAAGTACTTGAGGCTCTTGTGATCCGAATACACTTCACAACGACACCGATTAGGTAATGTCGCCAAATCTTAAGTGCATGAATCACAGCAGCCAACTCCAAATCATGAGTAGGGTAGTTGAGTTCATGAGGTCTCAATTGCCTTGATGCATAGGCCACTACCTTGCCTTCTTGCATAAGGACACAACCGAGGCCTCGACGAGAAGCATCGCAAAAGATATCGAAGCTGCGATGGATATCGTGAAGAACAACAATGGGAGCGGTGGTCAAACGCTTCTTGAGTATATGGAAACTTGCCATGCAAGCATCGGACCACAAGAACTTCTTGTCCTTCTTGAGCAACTCCGTCATCGGCCCGCGATCTTGGAGAAGTTCTCGATAAAGCGGCGATAATATCCCGCTAAACCAAGAAAACTCCGCGACCGGTGACCGAAGTGGGCGGACTCCATGAAGAACATCGGTGACCTTGCTAGGATCAATAGACACGCCTCCGCTGAAAGAATATGGCCTAAGAAAGCCACTTCCTTCAACCAGAACGCACACTTGCTGAACTTCGCGTACAGCTGGTGCTCACGTAGCTTGCCTAACACAAGCTTCAGATGCTCGGCATGATCCTCATCGTTCTTGGAATAGATAAGAATATCATCGATGAAGACCACGACAAACTTATCCAAATACTCTATGAATACCGAATTCATGAGGTTCATGAACAAGGCAGAGCATTGGTTGTTTAACGACATGACAAAGGTACTCGTACAAGCCGAAGCGAGTAGAGAACGCCATCTTTGGAATATCCTCAGGCCGAATTCGAACCTGATGATATCCCACTCTCAAATCAATCTTGGAGAAAACTCGAGCTCCAGTTAATTGATCGAAGAGATCGTCAATGCGGGGCAATGGATACTTGTTCTTTACCGTCACTTCATTAAGTGGGCGGTAATCAACGACATGCGCATAAAGTATCGCCCTTCTTCTTTACGAAGATTTGGACAACCCCAAGGAGATGAGCTAGGCGAATGAAACCCTTCTCTTGCAGCTCACTTAATCGCTTCTTCAATTCTACCAACTCGCTCGGTGGCATCCGATAAGGCCTCTTTGAGATAGGGGCGTACGGAGCCAACTCAATGACAAACTCGAGGTCTCGAACGGGTGGCATCCCCGAAGATCGGCGGAAAGACATCAACAAAGTCACAAACTGTTGGGACTTCGCTAATATCTAGAGCGGGCTTCGCTTCAAGCCAAGAGATGCGGATCTAGCAAACTTCATAAAAGCTTAACCCGCCACGGAGGACTAGATAGAGATGAGCTTCTGGCGCAATTGATTTGCCCCATGTGCCTTTGGGACAACCAATCCATGCCAAGAATCACATCAAGACTCGCTGAATGGAGAAGGATAAGGTTCGCTAAGAAACCTACCCTTCGATCTCGATAGGACATCCCTACACTCAACCTCGGCCCTCAACTCCAACCGGGAGAGCGAATGAGAAGCGGGACCGACAATGGAGAGAAAAGAAGCTCTCCGACAAAGCAACAAAAGACTCGTAAACAATGAATGAGATGCTCTGAATCAAACAAAACGAAGAGCGGATGAGAGTTAACGAAAGTGTACCTAGCACGACGCCGGGTGCCTCCGAGCCTCCTCGTGGTGATGGCGTTGACGCGACCACTACCCACACCTTGGGTAGCCGGACGATCTTCGTCCGGTGCACCACCTCCCGCCGCGTCCTCCATTAGGACGAGGGTCGCTCTGCCTTCTTAGGGCATTGGTTCGCATAATGCCCTTCGTTGCATGAGAAACATGTGACCCGGCGGCCGGGTTGCGGGGCCGCTCTGTGACTCGCAGTGCACGGATCGAGACACGGCTGCGAAGGACGAGGAACAGGCAGTGACCTCGGGGCGCCAAGAGTGAGAGTGGTACCGAGATCGCCTCAAGCGGGGACGGAGGAACTGCCTCGATGACTTATGAGCCTCCCACTTGCGCTATGGAGTCCATAAGCTCTCGAGCCGCATGCTCGGCGACGATGGCCTTGTCGACCAAGGTCCGAAAATCAGAAAGTCGACAATGGATAGCTTGTCCTTCACTCCTCGCACAAGCCACGCCTGAACTTGGCTCGCTTAGCCATATCGGTGGCCACATCCTCGGGAGCATAATGAGCTAGATGGTTGAACTCAGAGACATACTCCATGATCGAAGCTACGCCTTGCTTGAGCGCAAGAAACTCCTTCTTGATCTCCATCAAGCCGCGCAGGATATGAGCCCGACGGAAGGCAAGACGAAACTCCTCCCAAGAGACGGTGTGGTCTGCGGGCTGCATGGCGAGAAAGCTCTCCCACCATGACAAGGTGCACCTCCGGTGGTGTGATCTGAACAGCGCCTTCTCGTGCTCTCGCATGCGCGATGCGGCTTACGCCCACAAGACGGCCAATCGTCGCGATCCAAAGGGTCCTCGACAGGGAAAAGGTAGGGGCTGAGTACGAAGAAACTCCGCGAGTCCTCCACGCGGCCGATGGGCATTCTCGCCCAGATCCCAAGCTCCGTAAGTGCGGTGGTGTTGCGCGCGATGACGCCCAAGAGAACTCTCTGTCATCCGCGCGGTTGCGCCGATCCAAGAAGAACCTCGGCCATGGTCGGAGGAGGAGGAAGCTCCTCGTCCGGACCAGCCGATCGCCTTGGCCGCACGAAAAGGCCCGCCATCCTGTTACAAGGAATTTTGGTTAGCAACTAGACCCAAAAACAAAGCCTTAAAGAAAGCAAAAGCGATCGACTAGGGGAATGGAATATCACCCCAAACGAAAGCCAAAATCAGCGGTTATTTAAACTTTAAAAAGCTTCTAAAAGACTCTAAAAACAGCCAAGAAGCACCAAAAGCAAGGCTCAACTTCTCAACTCAACTAACCCGTAGTGAATGAACGAGTAATTGGTCGAGAAGATCAAAAATCAGATTGTAAGATGAGATCTAAAACTATTAGAGAGCAAGGTTAATGCAGCGAAATAAGTGTTAGATACTTAGCTAACTAGTATCACATCTTACCCTTTTATTCCCACAAGTTTTAGTTGATTAACCTCTCATTATCTATCCTAATTAGGCACCTTTGAGACTGCTGTCCGGAAATTTGATGCTTGCTGTCCAGATTTCGCATCCAAGCTCCTTGTCGAATCACCGACTCCAGAACTTCAAAACCTTGTAGTGGGCAGCTCACACTTCAATTTGCCAATCTCATTGGTTCTCCCAAAAACCCAGTGTTAATCGATAACAACTATTTTGTAGAAGGGAAGAGAGGAAAACAACTTTTAAAACTCAAATTAGAGTGAGATGAGAAGAGAAAGCTAAGATAGGTAAGGAATAAAATCCGAGAATTTACCTAAGCTTTCAAAACTCATTTGATGCTTTGAAAATAGGTTTTCAAAATATCCTAAGGGCGACCAAGCTTGCGTTACTACGGTCATAACGGCTCTGATACCAACTTTTGTGAGACCCCGACGTTTATTAGGCTCATAATACTTAGTCATCCGATTGACCCTAGTATTATCAACCAAATAAACCCCGGTCTCGAGAGATGTATACTTCCCAGAATGCAGTATACATACCTCACAACAAAAGAATGTATCAATTCCATACAACACAAAGAACATAAGCAACAAACCGAAGTTAACATAAATATGGAATAGATATTACAAAAGAGAGGCCCTTAGGCCAAATAGCAATAATACAAAAGATAACAATGAAGCAAAAGTGCCATAAAGATGGCTATAACACAAAGCCAATCGGTGTGCCTTAACCCCTAGGCATCTCGACCGACCGCCAAGCTAGTCGTCAAGAAAGCGCAACACGTAGCACAAAAGAGAGGCTCTTGGAGCTCTCCTTCTTCCTCTGCAACAAAAGTCACAAAATTGCCACAACCACAGGCAGATGAGTACATAAAGTACTCCGCAAGACTTACGTGTGAGATAATGAACTATAAATAGCTACATGCAAGCTTTATTTAAGTGGATGAGGCTTTGGACTCATTTTAGCATAAAGCAACATTTATTTGCAATAACATAATAGATTGAAAGCAATTTGACAAAGCATTTTTAAATGTTGAAGTAACAACGGATAATAACATAGTAACAACAACAAGAACATTCTCGAAGTGACTAACCCAAGTCACCACAACAATAGCATGAACTCCCGCTCATACCAACCATGTCAAGTTTTAATTAAAGGTTGTAGTCTAGTCTTGAATGACCTTACCAAGCATGTCCATAACCTAGGACGAGGCTATTCAATAGTTTTATCCCTGCAGGTGTACCACTGTACCCACACGCCGCATCGCCTTTCCTTTACGCACACTTAGAAGGTGTCTTGCACGGCTAAGTCCTACGAGACCTTTCCAAAGGATGAATGCTAATTACGAGCTGCACAACCCACGGGAGAAGGAGACATCACAACCTTCCCGGAAGCTAATGCTCCCTCCCACACTATACATATACATTTGTTTTAAAACACACCAACCGAGCTCGCTCATAATTAACACCTCCTAGAGTACTTAGTCAAGAGGGGTTCCATATGCCCTCGCGTGGTTAGTACGTGAAATCGCTGGCTTAGTGACCCAAGTACTCGGTCCTTAGGGACCCAGGCATACCACCACATCCAAAAACCGCACCATCCATCCAATATGCCCAAGTCTAAATCAATCTTTTATTTTCAGTTTTTGATTTTACAAATTAATCAAAGCACAAGTGCTGGACATATAAGAGTAATAATCATTTTGAGTGATCAAGACCATCGACTAAGTCGATGATCGCCCATTTCTACCGATAACTAGGCATGTCTAAGCAATTTATATCGAAACTACTAAGTGATAAGAGCTCATCCAACGAGCTCCCACCACAGCGAATAACCTAGGCTCATGGTAGTAGAGGATAAACAATTCCTACAGATCATGCAACTATAGGCTCGCTAGCTTACATTTAATACAAAGTAGCATGCATACATAGAAGTAAAACAAAGTATTAAGCTTTAAAGTAATGGGACAATGATGGAAATGGTCAAACTGCTTGCCTTGTTGCTGGTGGTCAAATTGTGGCAGAGGGTCACTCTCGGGATCACCACAAATGTCGAAACCTAACGGAAAAGCGATAAAGAACCGATAAGAACGATTTAACGGCAACAAAGATAGCACAGCAAACGAACTCCAAATTCTCTGAATTTTCTACAGCAGCAAGACAATGATTTATCATGAATTTAGCAACAAGAACCAATTGATTTGGATTCTCAATGCAAAAGATATGATGAAATCAATTCTGCTCAGCCTATTAATTACCAAACTGCACTATTCACTAATTTAATTATGAGGCAACATTTTCTAGAAAGCAGCGAAGCTGAAATTTTTACTGTAAAACCAGCACCTCATGAGATGAATAACACAATTGAGTTCATCTCATTTGGAGCTATATTGCACTTTCTACAAATTTTCAAAAACAAGAACTTGAACAAAATTATAATGCACAAGTCCTCAATTTCCTAGCAGCAACACGCTCAAAACTAATGTTCACAGTGAGTTCACTAAGAGAGGAAACCAACAAAGTTGGTCTCACCCGAAAATAGTCTATAGAGCATTAGTTATGCATTTTACAAGTTAAGCATTAATTTGAGTGCACATTTTAAGGTTGGTTTTAAAATCTAATGGCAAACTGTGCTCTGGAGCTGAACTCAACTTACAATCATTTTTGGATTAAAGTCAAGTTCAAGACAGAGCTAACACAATTTGAATGACCTCAAATGGATTTAAAATGAAAGAGATATGAAATTCTAAAGTCTATACCTTATTTCAGTTTAACTAAGACCTCACTGGAATTCCTAAAACTCACAAGGGTATGGGAGGACGTGAGCCACCGATCTTAAATCCAACGGCTCAAGATCTCCAAGAGAACATCACACACGCGCACGTGAAGGTCCAGAGGTCCTGGACCTCTTAGCAACTCACATGCGCGAGGTGAGGGGGAGGTCGTGACCGTAGATGCGAAATCCAACGGACCACAACACAGGAAGGAGGTCCGGAACGGACCAGATCTAAAGGGGAGGTCCTCAACGGTGAGATCTTCCAAAGGAAGATCTAAACTATCAAGATCTCCCCAAGGAAGATCTGCATCGCCAAGACCTCACAGGGAGGTCTGGGACGGTCCAGATGTTCCAAGGAGGTCCTCGATGGTTCAGATCGTCGAGGAGGACCTTGACGGTCAAGATCTACCCGGAGGTCATCAACTACCGAGATCGCCTAGGGAGGTCCTAAGGAGGTCCTAACATCACAGCACTTCCAGGAGGTCAGGACGGCCACGATTGCGCGAGGGGAGGTCTTGGACGCTCCAGATCTCCTCGGAGGAGGTCGGACGCCCTGCACTCCAACGCGCACGAGCTTTGGACATGAAATAAATGCGCGCGGGACCACGAGGAGGTCCGCCCACGAGGGGTTTTAATGCGCGCAAAGGGGACAGGGTTAATGGCAGCTAAGACACCAATGATTGCGATGATTGGGCATTTAAAACGGTGAATTTATGTCCTAAAACGACAATGACACGCCGGACGTCCGACAAAATCCCGAAGCGTGAAGAAGTGATCCTCGCCGGCGAGGTAGAGCTCGCCGGTGAGGTCAATGATACCACCGAGTGCACAATAACGTTGCGCACCGGTGGACCTCTCGACGGCGACGGCGGCTTTGAACGCCATGAGCCGAGAGGGCAAAAGATGACCAGCACGGCCAAACACGAAAATGCAAAAAGCAGCTCCGCGCAACATTCAAGCTTGTGCCAAGAAAAGCTCCGCAAAATCATTCATGCGGGTGCCAGCATCTAAAGGACTAACAGGAGATACCTGGAGGTCCTAAGGTGCTGGGGAGGTCGTGGAGGTGATGACCGGAGTTGGGGAAGACAGTGAAGCTTCACCGCCCAAGACACCAGCTCCAGCTTTGTCCTCCTCTGAAAAGTGCCCAAACAACTAAGTCAGGGATAACTTCCAAGAGGTGTTGGGAGCAAAAGCGAACAAGGGTTTGAAAAGGAAGCCATTGGATCTTCTTGTGCCACTGAGGAGCTCCAAGGACTCAACAATGGCAGCCACCAGTGAGGAAATGAGTGAGGGAGGAGCTCAGCCACGCACAAGTGCAAGACTAAGATCAACTGGGTGTAAAGGAAGCCAAGGGAGGCTCCCAAAGGATACTTTATAGCCTGAGTGAAGGTTTTGAACTTGGGCTAAGCTCCATGGTGAGCTTAGCCCACGGGTTGGTCCATGGGTGGACAAGACATAAAGGTTGACAAAGGCGGTTTGTCTTGACTGAGAGGCGGAAAGTCGACCGCATTAAATGCGGTCAAGAAAGAGTCATGAAAGGACACTGATGGACAAGTGGACATTAACTCCCCACTCAGAGCACGCATGCGCGCCAGAGGAAGGAGAAGAACAGGGGAGGTCCTCATGACCGTTGGATAAGACCTGGGGAGGTCCTAACCATCGGATCTCATTTTCGAACCGTTATGTTTTAAGTGGCTGGGAGGAGGTCCCAGCCACACGATCAAGGAGGGGGAGGTCGTGGCCCTCCGATTTCTTAATCACGAAAAACGCACGTGAGGAAAAGGGACAGAGGTCCAAAGCGTTGATCTCCATCCAACGGTGCGGACCTCTAGTGAGGACTTAACTGCACGCGATAAAAAAGACATGAGGGAGGTCATGGCCTTTGGATTTAAATCAAGGGCACACAATGACCGGGAGGTCTGATATGATGCTAGCAGTAAGGGAGGTCAGACCGTTAGATTTAGATCTAAGGGTTCCGATCAAAGGAGGTGGAGGTCTGAGCTTCATAACGCACAAGGGAGGTCATGGCCTTTAGATTTAGATCTAAGGGCTACGATCTCACATGCTTGTTGGGAGGTCAGTGCGCATGAGACAAAGGAGGTCGTGTGTAGTGAGATTTTAAATCTAACGGTGCACAACAAAAGATGGGGAGGTTGTGAGTGCTTGATAGCAGGAGGTCGTGAGTCGCTGGATTTGATCCAATGGCTACGACCTAGGTTAGGTGGAAGGTTTGTTTAGTTTAGGTTGAGAGGAGGAGGTCAGGGCCATGGATCTTGGATCCAAGGGCTATGACCTCACGCAGGTGGGATGACCTGACTGAGTATGTTGAGGAGGAGGTCGTGGCTGTTGGATTTGATCCAACGGCTACGACCTCAACAAGGTGGGATGACCTCGCTGCGATGGTTTAACAGCTCGAGGAGGTCTTTGAGGTTTAACACACAGGGGAGGTCATGACCGTTGATCACGGATCCAACGGCAATGACCTCATGAGGTGGGGAGGTCCTCGCGGTGTTGATCATGGGAGGAGGTCGTGGTGTTGGATGTAAATCCAAGCACTGCGATTTGATCAAGGTGGAGATGAGGTCTCGCCGAGGTGCAGACATGGTTGGGCTGGACCAACTTTGAATATGGCTAGCCCAAGGAACAAAGTGTAGGCTTTTAAATTTAGTTTTTAACAAGCTGAAACTTAGCAGAATTATTTGAGATAGCAAATGAGCTCCAAATTTGATGAAATTTTAACTGGAGCTTGCTGACAATGAGATCAACCTTGCATAAAATTTCCAGAGGTTATTATGCAATGCATTTTTCTCAGGAAATTCATGAAGGTTGTTTAAAGGATTGTTTTGCCTCCAAAAATTATCAACAAGTGTTATAACTCATGATATTTTTCAGAAGGGGTCCTATATCAGTTTTGGGACCAAGGAAAATATATTCCAAATGTTTGACACAAGATTTCAGATAATTGGAGAATGAGTTTGATTTTTGGTCAACAAAAGCTTTGTGTTTTTGGATTACACAACTCTTGGACAAGAATTACATAAGATTTTAGGGTTTTTCAAGATGTGAGAAAAAGTTTTAATTTCTACACATATAATTATACTTGATTAACCCTAATTATACATTTGGGATGTTACACACCGCTTCGTGGAACTCGAAGATTCAAAGTGAAAGGAAAGCTTGCACCAA
This sequence comes from Phyllostachys edulis, assembly GCA_036346405.1. Taxonomy (NCBI): domain Eukaryota; kingdom Viridiplantae; phylum Streptophyta; class Magnoliopsida; order Poales; family Poaceae; genus Phyllostachys; species Phyllostachys edulis. The sequence continues at coordinate 16,133,314 of CM070552.1, forward strand.
GGTATATCGGCCCGTTCCCGATCACCACCAAGCGTGGAGAAGTTGTTTATCAACTTGAGTTACCTGAAGATTTGTCAGACGTCCACAACGTGTTCCATGTCTCTCAGCTCAAGAAGTGTCTCCGAGTACCTGAAGAGCAAGCTTCAGTCGAAGCCATCGCCCTTCAGAAGAATCTAACTTATCCAGAGCATCCGATCAAGATTCTTGATGTCATGGAGAAGCAAACCAGACACCGGATCATCCGCCTTTGCAAGGTTCAATGGAGCAACCACTCGGCAAGAGAAGCCACCTAGGAGCGTGAAGACCAGCTGAAGTCGGAATTTTCGTCCCTGTTCTCGAAGCCGCTCAAAACTCAGGGTCGAGATTCCGTTTAAGGTGGGTAGGTTTGTAGCATCCTGGTTTTAGTTGTTGTTTTGCTTAGCTCCCGTTTGTCTTCTTGGTTTTCAAAACCCTTTTTCAAATTGTAGTGTTTTTGCTAGTTCTCTAGTCCTGCCCTATTTCAAATTTCGGGTTTCAAGTTTTAGCTTGCATCTCAGCTTCCTTTTGAATCCTCTCAGTTGGGTCCGACCTCCTCTGACCCACCGCCTCCTCGTAGTCGACCACCTCCTCGCGATCCACCACCTCCTCGTAGTTGACCACCTCCTCGTGATCGACCACCTCCTCATAGTCAACCACCTCCTTGTGATCGACCACCTCCTTGTGATCGACCACCTCCTCGTGATCGACCAACCCCTCACTGTCGACCAACCTTGCCCTGGCGCCCCCTGCTGCCACCTGCTTGTCCCACCTACTTTGGCTTAGGTGTCCCTCTTTCCCACCTAGTCTTGTCACCATCGCGCCCCGCTCTATCCCACCGCTCTGCTACACCCCGTGTGCTCACCTGCTCCCATGCCTGCCCTGTCCCATCACCCACCTGCCTTTGACCATCGACGCTTGCCATCGCTCTATCTTGTGGGAGTCTTTTCAGTGATTCTCTCATCTTCTCCTCCCAGCTATAAAGAGCTAGAGCCGCCCTCCTTCACCTCCCTCCTCCACTCAAATCTCCATTTCTCACTTGTGTTGCTGTGGTTTGTCCGAAGCTCCAAGCTCCGAGCTCCGAGCTCAAGCTACCACCCACCTCCTCCCTGATCCTCACCGCACCAGTGTAGCCCCTCTTCTACATGCATCATTTTGGTATCCTAGAGCTCCTTGAAGTAATTCTCTCACTCTGTTTCAGTTGTGTTTCATAGAAACCGCAGCCTTCCTCTTCTCCTTCAGTCCCAGCTGACCCCTTCATCGTCGTCCGCCATCGCCCTCGGTTGCGAGCTTCCTCGCAGCCATTCACCGTCTGTCGACCTTCTCCAACCTCTCTCTCGGCCTTGGTAAGTTTCTTGGCCCTGAGTTCTATTGCGTTCCCATGTCCTGTTTTCCTTCGTGTTTTCTTCGACCTCGTCGAGTAATCGAAACCCTCATTCGACCTGATAGTCGAAACCTTCTTTCGACCAGGTAGTTAGATTCTTTCTTTCCTTCTTTCAACCACGTTAAGTAGTCAAATTCTTTCTTTCCTTCAACCACATTGAGTAGTAATTACTAGTTATAGTTGTACTTAAGCGGCGCGCTAGTCTTGCTTAAGTACCCGGGGCATTAAATGTGCCGACCTTTATCTCTTAAAAGCTTGAAAATGATTTGGGGCAGTCGTGGGAGGTACATGACTGTTGTATTTCAGTTAAAACTGGTTTTTCTTCTCAAAACCCCCCAAACGGTTATACCACATCTGAGCGGATGGTATGATGGTGGGTGCGGATGTAGCACGAGAATGGTGGGTATGTGGAATGTACCGCCCAAATGACCCTAAGGACTTAATCCGGTGATGGTCTCCCATCGTAAAACATGCGCAACCACAAGTTTGCAAAATGCAACATGGCTTAGTAAAGTTATCGAACCCTGAAATCATCTCGCTGGAGAGGTTTGGGGAAATGCAAGCGACGGATGTGTTTCGGCTTGAAGGGGACACCGTGGTAAGGTGAAGTTCACCAGCTGCGCTAGTCGTTGTGGCGAGTGGAGGCCAGCTGCGCTAGTCGTTGTGGTGAACATTGTGAGAACCCGGGGTATTTAACTTGTAATACTTAACCATTAAGATGATTCAAGCATTACAAATCAAATATCACGACTCTCGGCGTATATGTACTTCCCAGAAGTGCAGTACGCACACCCCATACAAAAATTACGCATCAATTCCATTCAACACATAGAATCCAAAGTACAACTAAACATTTCAAAAAACATACAATATAGAGTTATTACAAAAGGGGCCGACCGACCAAATAACAACTAAAGAGCCTTAAATAACAGCGAAAGCAAGGTGCCATAATATGGCGATAAACAAAAGCCAAGTAGTGTGCCTTCAACCCACAAGGCAACCAACCGGGCCACCAACCTAGTCGTCGAATCCACTGCACATCTCGCAAAAGTGGAACCCTTGGGGTTCAACTTCCTCCTCTGCAACAATTAAATTAAAGCATAGCAAATGTGATGAGGACATCACTTCGTCGGATACACACAACAATCCTCTACTTGACATTCAAGGACCAATCACTAGAGCTCGCGCCCGACAATTGAATTTACAGGTGAGCTCGTTCCTAACTACTTCTTTTTGTTCATTTGAGAATCGATTGCTACCTAATGATTTAATTATGATTAGGAACCATGGAGAGGACCTGGAAGTACTTGGAGAAGGGCTACGAGGCGCACAAGTCCAGCGAGGGCGGTCGAATCATGTTGTAGTCCCAACTCAAGCCGACTTCGAATCCAATTCGGAGTCCAGGACCAGGTCAGACTAAAACGGACGCCCAGATCGCATCCGGCTCCGTTTTGGACGTTCCACATATGTATGGAAAGCTGAGAAGACGACCTTTCCAATAGCTCTGGTCCCATGTAAAAATTCCTTCTGAGTCAACGGGAATCGTCAAAACAAGTGGGAATTCAGAATCTGTCAGGGTGCTGCGCCACCGTCTTTTGGGCCGTTCGGCTTTGTATCGTGTTGGAGCCCATTAGGGCGCATCCAGGGGTTTTGCTTAGATTAATTCTGTCTTGAACAGTTTCGCCGTTCATCGGTTTGTGAGACCCCAACTTTCGAGTGCTAAAACAATACATCTGCAATTCCGTTGTGTTCTTCCTTGTTCTTGCTTGTGTTCTTCGATTCGCAGGCGAGGATTAGCCTTCTTGGCGAGGTCAACCGGGCAGCGCACGGTTGATAACCTGAGGAGACGTGGTGCTGCGATTGCGGGGTTCGGAACGTGTTGTTCGGAAGCCGAATCGATTTGTGTCGCGCCTCCACCAAATCGAACATATCCAGAACCTGTTGGAAGATCGGGACCCCGTCCCCATCAAAATGAGTACAAAAAAATGTACTCGCAAGACTTACGTGTAGGGTAACAAGCCTATACATATGCTACATGCAAGCTTATTTAAGTGGAGCAGGCTCTAGACTCATTTTCAGCATAAAGCAAGTTTTCATTTGCAATAATGTAATAGATTGAAAGCAGTTTTACAATCTGATTTTATTTGACAAAAACAGCAATATACAAGTAACAATAATAACAAGATATCCTGGAAGTGGCTAACCCAATAGCCACCACAACAATAGCATGAACTCCCCGCTCATACCACCCATATCAAGTTTTAATTAAAATTCCAAAATGTTGAGTCTAACTCCTGCAAATCCAATCCCAAGTGTGTCCATAACCTAGGACGAGGCTATTCGAATAGTTTATACCCTACAAGGGTGTACCAATGTACCCACACGCCAGACCGCCTTTTCGCCACTAGATTAGCACACTTCTTTTGGTATGCCGGCACGGCTAAGTCCTACGAGACATTTCCCATGGATGATGCTAATTAAGAGCCGCAACCCAACAAAGAGAAAGACACATTAGCCAGCTCAAGCCGATTTGCTAATGTTCCCTCCTAACACAAACATTTCCTTTTTCAACCACCAACCAGCTCATAATTAACACCGCCCAAGGTACTTAGTCAAGAGAGGTCCCATATCCCTCTCGCGTGGTTAGCATGCAATTATGCTTGGTTTTGGTGAAACAAGATGTTCGGTCCTTGTTGACCTGGGCAAGACATTCACACACCCGATATCACACCATCCAACCACTTGCCCAAGTCTAAATCATTTCATTTGCACTTTTAGTTTTCAAAGCAATTTAGCACAAGGTGCTGATCAAAGAGTAATAAAATGATTTGTGTGATCAAGGTGATAACCGCCCAATTCTACCGGTAGCTAAGCATTTCTAAGCATGACACCGTAAAGATGATAAAAGAGCATAATTCAACCACCGGGCTCTAATTCACCAGCGAGATTAATACCTTATGTTTAGTGGCAGGGGATGAACAATTTGAGGGCAACCATGCAATAGGAATAGCTACCTCTAAACGGGAAAATAAACTTTGACACAAAAGCATGCATACATACAATTTGTAAACAAAGTATTAAACTTGAAAGTAATAGGACATTTATGATCAAACTGCTTGCCTTGCTGGGGATTACCCTCTTGCTGCAGAGGAGCACTCTCGTAAACAATAGGATCGTCGGAACCTACCGAAAGAATTCAAAAGCACAATAAGAATGAATAATACCGAAAAGACCCAAAAATTCAAAGTCATCCAAAAATCATAAAAAATTCACAGAAGGTAGATCATGATTTTAGGTGAATTTAGCAACAATAATAAATTTATTTGGATGTTCTATGCAAAAGTTATGACAGTTTGAAAGTCAGTTTTCTGGAAAATCCAATTAAATTGCAACCGGTTACTGTTCATCCGAATTAATTGTTTTGGTGAAAATTTCCAGAGCAGAGGTGTACTTGAAATTTTTATATTAGGAAGAGCACCACATGAGATGAACAATGTAATTTGATTCACCTCATTTGGAGCTAAGATGAATTTTCTATGATTTTTTAAAGTTATGAAAGTAGTACACAAGTTACATGTAAAATAAGATTTTCAGCAACAGTATCATGCTCACAACCTATTTTACAATAAACTACACTAATAGAGGATTCCAACAAAATTGATTTTACTCTTTTTGGAGTTACAGAGAAATACTTATGCATTTTTGAAGTTAAAGCAATTTTTAGTGCAATAATAATACTAAACCTAAAGTAATTTTGCCAAAAGTGTTTTATGTAATAGTAACATGGTTCAAACCATTTTTATATTAAAGTACATTTAAAAATGAAACTAAAAAAATTTGAATCATCAATTTTGGAGCTAAAATGAATTACTTATGCAATTTTGAAGTTTAACCAATTTTCAGCTCATAAATAATTCATTTCGGAAATTAAACATGCATTAAAGACTTTTCTTACCGGCCTAGAGCTAGCCACAGAGGATGACGTGTGGGGTCTACTAAACAGTGATGTTTTTCATTTTATTTCCAATTTTAATTAAGCACTGACATGTGGGGCCCAACAGTCATACTCACGGTTCATGAAATAGGGTGTGGACCAAAGTCCACAGCACAGTGCACCGGTCTATGGACCATCTAGCAGTTTACTGTGCACTAATGGCCTCGGGCCCACCTGTAAGTCACTCAAAGCTAATAAAAACCAATCATTAACGCAATTAAACCCGATTTGCCGACAGAGATACGCCATTAATTCCTAATCAGCGCCATTAACTCTTAATCAAAACTGCTACAGTGCCGATCGGGAAAATCCGACAACGGCGCTCCACTCCGCCTCGCCAGCTTGCGGGCGCCGACAAGGCCGGATGGGACCCTAATAACCTAGCGCACTAATGGTTGGGGTTTCATGACGGGAGCACTAGGTCACGCCATGAGCCGGAGCGGGCGGCGAGACCAATACGGCAAAAGGGGAAACGATGCCCCGATGAGTAAATCATGTACAACCACCATTCTAAAGCTACTAGAGGGTCCTAGGAAGCTCACCCGAGAGTTGGAGAGGTCGGGGGAACTCGGAGGTGACTCAGCGACGATAATGGCCGCGGCGGCCGACAAAGGGGAATCTTCCAAATTCGAGCGTCCCTGAGATGTAAGCAGGAAATTGATAGAGGGGTTTTCTTAGTTGTGCAACGAGGCTAGAGATGACGCGCAAGATTTAGCTAGAACCTCACCGTAAGAGCCAAAGGCACGATGATGTCTTCACGGGGCGCGCTTTGGAGATGAGGAAGACACGCCGAGAAACTGAGAGCTACCCGGCAATGCAAGAGCTGGGGTAAGCTAAAATGGAAATGGCGAGGGAAATGGGTGTTGGGGGACAAGCCGGTGGAGCCTTTACCTGAGAAGAACGCTCACCCGAGCTTCCCTCTCCTCAGCCACGAGAGGAGAAGTGAAGAAGAAAGGGGCACCCGAGGTGGTATTATCCTCGGGCGAGGATGGAGATGGACGCAGCGTTAGCAGGAGACACACTCGGGTTGGTCAGCTTGGGCGGTGGCTTCACGGCGTGACCTGGCGGGGACGGGGCGGCAGAGAGGGCGCGGTGCGTGGCGCCGGGTTCTGGCGATACAGCGGAGGTTGAAGACGACGCCGACGCGTGGGCCCAAAGACGTCGATGGCACAAAAGCGAGTGCAAAGAAGTGGACACAGGCGATATGGGTCGCACGATCAGGAATGGACGGCTGATGACGATTAGTTCTGGCGCGGTGCAGCTAGGCGGCTAGGTCGAGATGGGTGGCTCAGGTCTGAACAGTAGAATGGCTCGGGTCCGATGAACAGTACTGAGCCCGAGTTTCAAATCAGTTTGACTAACTAGCAGTAGATTTGACCGGGGCTCTAAAATTAGAAATAAATTTCTAAAAATTCTGAAATAAATCAGGGGGGGTTCCTGGGACATCCTAGTTTCCAAATAAAATTTGAAAACCTACTGTTCAATATTTAATTTGTGTAATTCAAATTCAAACTTAGAATAGGTCTTTGACTTGTGTTTGAATTTTCTAGGGGTTCAATTAGGTTCCAAAAATTTGGGAAAAATTACATTAATTCGTGATAATTATCTTAGTATTTGAATAAATTATTTCTAGAGGATTATCACAAGTGTTTGCTCTTGCTTTCTTTTGGAACTTCAATTTGAGTTGTATGTTTTCTTTGTTTTCAACAATATCAAATCCAACAAATTATGCAAAAATTCCATAAAACCAATGCATGTTCAAAATTTTTAAATTCTCCTCATTGTTATACATTTGAAATACAAACCCAAGATTTGGGATGTTACAAACATCCCACTCAACATGTGGGCGCAACCCCATATGGGTGAGATGACAGAAGGGTTGAGATAATTTGAAAGGTTATTGTGTGATCTCTCAACCACACGACCACGGAATCGTGTGGGCAATGAGTTGATTATCTCTTGTGGGTAAAGTGTACAACCTCTGTAGAGTGTAAAACTGTTTAAACAGCCGTGCCTATGGTCAAAGGCGGACATGGGAATCTTACTAGAGTTAGTTCTATTTCAAAAACCTTTGTGGGTGGGCTGAAAACTGGTCGAGTGGATGTAACATTGACCTGGTGTTGCTCCTGGGTGGTCGTGCCTAGTGTTGGTAAGTGGTGGATGTAGCCACAACCAAAATTAAGTGTAAGGTGGAGGTAACCTTCGCTGTATTTCAAAAATTTGTGCAATTACTCTCTTTTCAAAATGAAGTTTTGGTTAAAATGCTAAGTGATATGACTTTACTAATATTGTTATTTGAAACATTGCTTTGACAAATAAAAGAACTCAAGCCTTCCTTGTTAAGCCATGCATGTATACTATTGCACCTTGTGTGTTGGCTCGCGAGTACGGAAGTTGTGCTCATCCTCGCTCTTTCCCCAACCATTCAGATCTGGCGGATCCAGGAGACTACGGCTACTATGAGGACCCCGAAGTCGATGGGCAAGGTGGCGGTGAAGAGTAGTCTAGTTCCGAGTAGTCTTGGTCTCACCTCAGTCTAGCTGGCTCGTTAGTGTTCGCGTACGACCAGTATTGGCCAAGCCCTTGGTTAATACCAGTCGTACACGAGTATCCCAGTCGCTTACCTGTGGAGAGATGTGCTCTGCCCCTTTTGTTTCCGCTGTAGTTTCCAACCAGGTGGTCGAAGTCTCTTTTCGACCAAGTGGTCGGAATCAGGATGCAGTTTCTGCTGTTCTTTTGTGATGTAATCATTTGGCCTGTTTGGCCCTTACTGTAAAACCGACCCGACGTGGTCTATGTCAATTTGATGTTTGTAATATATTGGATGGTTTGGTCTTACGACTTGTATGAAATGATTCAGCAATGTGCATGTGAGTGCTATCTACTAATCTAGATAATAGCACAGTGTAATCACAGAGGATTTGGGATTTTGTGAAATCCGGGTCCGACAGTTTATATTTGAGTTGAGTGCCATGTATATGGCTGAAAATGAGATCTTACTCGCAGCCGAGGAGAGTTGTGAGTTGTTATTTATTTAGTTACTTACTTGTTGTCCTTCACTTATTTAAGTGCTCATTAAACTTCCGTTGCAAAATACTACATATTAATATTGTAAACAAAACTTGCTTAATGCTGAAAATAACTTGTAGCATAGAACCTTACCTCTTGTTAGCCTTGCATTTATATAAATTTTGCGATACACTACAAGTCTTGCTGAGTACACAATGTACTCAATCTTGCTTAAATTATTGTTCAGAGTTAGAGGACGATTCCACGCGGGATAACGACTTCTTTACACCCGAAACTAGTGGGTTCAGTGACAGGTCTTTCTAGGGCTAGTCTCTAGTCGGTTGCCTGAGAGTTTGGATGGGCATGCCGCTGGAATTTTGTACTCTTACTACCTTTTGCTTCCGCTGTTATATTTGCTATCTCTGACACTTAAGCTTTTATTTGGACGGTCGGCCCCTGTGATGTAAATATTGTAATCGCTTAAGTTTTGGTACAAGCTTTGTATGTTTTATTTTGTACATATAAATGTATGGATGTGATTACCAATGTTGGAGTTGTGTGTACTAGCCACTGATCATGGGACTAGTACGATATACATACAAGGGCTTCGAGTATTCAAAGCCCGATGTTTGACACTATGATACCTACGGCCCGACAGCCCACGTCTATTTTGACAAGAAAACTGGAATGTCATATGTTACAACTCACCCTTACTATCTTGACATACCTTGACATACCCCCAACCAAAAGAGTAATATCTTCATATTAAACTAGGATACTCAACCATATAAAATAAAATATATGTTGTACTAGTCGTGCAATCTTTAAAAGAATCATTTTGGGTTGTTCCCAATAGGATGACCCCATAACTTCTCTCCCTCTAGTACACCTTTGAAGAATGCCAGCTACCACTAGGTGCTATGCCCCACTTACCTAAGGGACGCCACCCCCACAACCATTGCCTCATACCCACAAATAAATGAGTATTGTACGTGTCAAAATAGAATACTCTACCATACTAAATGAATTAGATGTTATACCCAATATTCATAGTGTCAAAATAGAATACTCTACCATACTAAATGAATTAGATGTTATACCAAATATTCATAAGGACTCATTATGTGTTGTCCCTTGTAGGATTATCGCATAGTTTATTCCCTAATACAACTACAAAGAATACCAGCTAGCACCAACCATTGACTTACCTTAAATACCCACCCCACCCATTGCCTAAACCCCCTGCGCTTCTAGCCCTACATCTGTTTTGAAAAAAAAATATTGGATGTCCATTTATGTCCCAGCTCATCCTTTGTATCTTGACATACCCCCAATTAAAAGAGCCTTCTAAATACCAAACTAGGATACTTAACCACATACTAAATATACTAGATGTTATGCTGCTTGTCAACTGTTTGAAAGAATCATTCTGGGTTGTTCTCAATAGGATGGCCACATAATTAAGTCTCTCCAGCAAAGCTTCAAGAAATGCCAGCTAGCATTAGGTGTTGTCCCCTGCTCACCTTAAGGACCCCACCCTAGACCCATTGCATCACCCCTTCCTATCTTGGTATAATCCCGAATGAATGAGTACTATACGAGTCAAAAATAGGATAATCTACCATACTAAAAAAATTAGATGTTATACTAGCTGTCCAATCTTTAAAAGGAATTATTATAGGTTGTCCCTTATGAGATGACCACACAGTTTATTTCTATTAAAACTATGGTGAATGCCAGCTAGCACCAACTATTGTCTTGCACATAGCTTAAATACCCACCCACTCCCATTACCTACCACCCATGCTCTTTTAGATCCAAGCAAGTAAGAGGGGAAGAGAAAAGAAAAGAGGGGAGAGTTGCAGGAATGGATGACTCTTCAATGGTGGTGATCTCAGACGATGAGAAGGTGAAACTACCGGAGGAGGAGGAGGAGAAAGTGGAAGAGGATGTGGAGGACTTGGAGGAGCCACCGGATTGGCTCCCCGATGGTTGGATCATGGAGGTCAACCATGGCGACGATGGCACCATTTACCGGGTACATAGTATACAATATATGAACAAACATATACTATTAGCAAGATCTCAAATGTGTGTAGAGTTTAACAATTTATACATGGTTCTATGCTTTCATACTATCTTTTTTTTTTTTGCTTTTTAGATATGTGATTTTTGATAGTTTTTGTTTGTTTGTATATAGTATTACACTTCTCCTGTGTCCAATTTCACATTCACAATGAAGTCGGAGGTGTTGCATTACCTTTTCTCAGAGATGGATGAGCGCATCCTGGAATCACAAGACTGTGCTATGGGTAACACACTTCAAGTGAGTGATTTCTACCTATGATCATGTCATTGTTTTAGTCTTGATTAGACTCGAGATGTGTGAGTCTCCATCATGACATATATAGAGGACACATGAATGGCTTCCTAAGGGGTGGGTGATCGAGCTCAGAGCTGGGGGAGAGAAGATGGACAAGATGTACAAGGTAACTTTCGACGTGGTTTCATATTAAGTTTATGCCAATTGTTGTATATGCAATAGTAAGCTCTAACATAGTAGTTGATCCCAACATATTGTTGATTGAGAGTATGAGGAGGTTCACTAGATTAGCTGGAGGTGAGGCTCAATCAAGGAAGGACCTAGCTCTGACATATTATAAGTTTGCATATGTTGGTATGTTCCAATTAAAGAAAAAGCCTTGCTTTCACTTTGAGTATTAGAAAGTTACTCAGATTAGCTGCATTAGAGTTATTGATTCAAGCAAGGAAGAGGTTGGATCCGACATATTATAAAATTATGTTGATCATTCCAAATAACAAAAGGGATTGTTTGCAGATTAATTAGTGCTATCTAAGTTATTCCATACATAAATAGAATGTTTTGTTGAAATGTGGAAAAAAATTTGTTTCATTAGACATTATGTAGAATGAGATTGCATTAGAGTTTTTCTAATTAGTTGTACATGAGTTATTGTTTGTGAATTGTGAAAAAGCTACACATGATGCATAAAGGCAACACGGATCTACTTCATCTGATAAATTAATGCTATAGAATTTCTGCTTGTAAGTAACATCACATACATTATTATAAGGCCTTGTTCATTTGTGGCATGTTTTTATTGTAATTTTATATGGTGGGGACTAAGAGGAGTATTTTAATTATTTTGTCGTATGGGAGTTGAACAGGTAAGATTATTCGCACACAGTAGTAATCTGTTGCAACAATGCAGAGTGGAGGTAAGATGTATTTGTAAATATGCGAGCAATACACAATATTGTTGCAAACTTCACTATTTGTTGCTTAATGCACGCATAATGAGATTTTTTTTTACTATATATAGTAGGGATCAAATGCAGTAAGATACTCTGGATATTAAGTGCGGTAGAGAATAATAGAGCATCAATTTGCATCTATGTAGAATGGGTGGGAGTATGAGGGAAAAAGAAATCTTCTTATTTAAGATTAGTTGCACATGATGTATTGGTTATGTAATGGGATATTTGTCCATACGTAGTAGAAATTTGTTGCAATTATGAAAAGAGACTTTGCACGGGACAGTAACCAATAGTGCTATCTCTTACTTTTCCCCATCAGAAATATGTTTTCATATTAGTTGCATCTCAGTTAAGAGTTACCTGCAGTCTTAAAATAAGTTGCACATGAGTTGTTGCATTCATACTAGGAATTTATGTCCATATACAAGAGTAATGGAGCAATTAGTTTTACCAGAAGTGAGTGCTTCCTTTCGACAGTTGGCATGGAAGTGATGATTAATGTAGGCTTCCAGGCAGATCAACATAGGATAAGCTATTTTCAGGTAACACAGGCTTATGCCTTACATAATTGCATTCCTAGGTGATTTTTCTGTCGTTCAAATAGAACAAAGATGCCCTCGATATAAGGTAGAAGCGGAGAATTCCTAAAACATTGGGATGAATTGTTTTGAATGATATTGTGCTTATTAAATTGAGATTTGTTACAGGTGAAGCCATAATCCTAAGAAAATTGCTATGAATGCTTAAACTCATCCCATGTCAAAGTTGGGCTTTAGTAAATTTTGGAGTTTAGTTGTTTATTAGTTATTACACTATGATCATTGCCAGAAGCCTTCTGGGATTAGAGAATTATACAAAATGAAGTAGTTACTGGCATTCTGTTAGAACATCATGGTCTTATGTGTGGAGAATGAAAGTTCCTAACAAACTAAAGCATTACCTACTGAGAATAATTATGGACTTGTAGCAGCTAAAATGGAATTAATACGACAGCATATTAAAGAAGATCCTTTGTGCCATGGCTATAGGAAATACAATGAAACTTCATACCATACCCTTGTAGGTTGAAAGTGAACTCAGCAGCTGTGCGGAGTCCATGGTGTCACTTGTAATATCTTTTATTCAAGTCCAACTTCCTTCAGTAGTACTGTCCTCCAAACACTACTGTGGACTATCTGACAAGACATGATAAATGCTAATCAAGGATATGCTACAAAATAAGTGGAGAAGTACCTCATTTTTGCAGCAAATTGTGTACAGGAATTAATATCAGAAAATCTGAAAAGCCAACACTCAACATCTAACAATTCATTGGCATGGGCCTGCACTGCTGCACATAAATATGGTGGATTACGATGATGCTTTAGAGAACATAAATTGTTTTCATGAATATTTAGGGCTTCTAAATGCAGATTTTATCATGTCATAAACCCAATTATTGCAACTAACCTTTAATGGTATATCATCTCATGTTTTAGCATTCAAAGAAGCGCTACAGCCTACAAGTATCATCATTTTGCATGTGGACAGAAACGACTCTTTGTGGGTTTCCTGGCTCAATATGTCTTCTGCATATTTATATATCATTGTTGAAGAAGGATTGCTCAATGGTTCACGAAGCCTTCCAACATGATTCACCTGTGACATAGCATTAATTGTGACTGATTAAATGTGCACAAAGGAAGCAATGGATGGGATTAGTTCTATAACATGGGTCATGTGCCTCATATTATACAGCCCCTCTGTATCCCTTCACATTATGAAGCCTATGAAATAATTGTTCTTCACTAAGAAAGCTACGTTACCTTTGAGTATCAAAACAAAAATAAAATCTGGGTGTGGTAGGAAAAAAAACTTACTAGTTTGAAAAACTATTTGTTTAGGGATGAATAGCCCCTTCTTATTTTGAAGAGAGTGGCCAATTCTTAATTAGTTTAACTATTTCTTTAGGGATGAATGATCAATTCCTGATAATGATTATGTCTGTTTGCATCCTTTCCCGTCATGCTGACCCTAAAATTATTATTCATCATAAACACAGTTATGTTTCCTTTGAGTACCCAAAAAGACAAATATCATATCAAAAATAAATTTTACTCTTGTGAGGAATTTTGTTCGGAATTATGGATACTTATTGATCATCCTTGTGACTCTTTTGCAGTTTTATGTTCACCCACCAACTGGAGTCCGGCTGTTTTCAAAAGAAGATGTACTACTCTATGTTAAGGAAATGAAGATCACCAGATGTGATACCAGTGGACAATGTGACACAAGCACTGACGATAACGTGTGTCTCTTGCTGGAACTATTTCTCCTAGCTAACAATATATTGATCAAATGATTTGACATTTTTCAGAACTAATCTTCGGCCTTATTTTGTAGATACTTGCAAGGGTGGAGTTTAACCCATGTGCACTCCCAGAAGGATGGGTGAAAGAAGTAGTATTTAGAAAGACAAAGGAAGGAGTAAGGAAAGACCCGGTACATAAAAGAAAACCATCCTTGTTCTCATTTAAAGCACAAAATGGATTGCAATTTTTTTATCATCATTTGACTGATTGTGCAGTACTATACGGATCCTATTACCCGTTATGTATTCCGTACACTGAAGTCTGCAATGCGCTACCTTGAAACTGGAAAAATAACTAAGCGTTCCTTTATTCAAAAGACTGGTGTCCATGACCTGTACTCCTTTGAGAAGTCTGCAGATCTGGTGATTGTTCTTCCAACATTGTCTATTGTAAAATTTATGTTTTCACTTTGAGGATTTAAACTTCTCTTACCAAAATCTGCATCATTGGTTTTTACTGTTCTTGGTTATTCCACCCATTCCCATGAAATATGTATAAAACACAATTGAGTGTACTTACATAGAGTCAGTTGCGGATCTAGAACAAAACCAACCTGAGTTCACCATACATATCAACACATGTGTGTAGTTATTGGGCTTAAACTGCAGGGTGCACACCTATATATACATGTATTTGATAAAGTAAAACGGCGTTAGACCTAGTGTCCTATGCACCCCTGAAGCTGTACTTGGATCCGCCACCGTAGGGAGTACATACATATATAAAACCAACTATGTTGAATATATAGTCCTTATTATGTGGTATATATACTTTTTCACTTAGGAATATATCCTTTTTTATGTGTAATTAACAAGGTATATAAAAAATAGGTAGAAAAAGTAAGGACTCCCTTTGCATGCAATTTGCGTTGAGTTACTTAGAATTAGCAGATAAGTTTACATGAACTAAAAACTTGATTAGATCAAACTGTCTAGAAGGTATATCAGATGTTGGAGTGCATTAGAATGGAATTTTTCTATTTGTGTGTTCGCGTGAAAAGAAATTCATGGTTGTTTTTTCCCAAACAATCACCTTTGCTTTGGTAAATCTACAACAAAGCTGTTTCAGACCAACTTGAGATTGATAACTGTTTGTTGCTTTTAATAAACAGAACATAAAGCTTTATAACCGTTGCTGTTTCCAATTCCTTTGTACCACCATTTTTAGTATGTGATTTCTCTTGCCTTATGTACCACTTTATTGTCCCAAAATTTGAACAGCTCAGGCCTCAGTGAACATGCTAAGAATGGTGTTAGCTTGCATTTTCTTTCCTCGAAGACCTACATAATGTGATAATTGAATTCTAGGTCCTATAATTGTTTACAAAAACGAAATAATTTCCCTTGATATTGTTGTTTAACATTCTTTGCTTACAATCCCTCATAGTCTGGACCAAGCATCTGATGTCAACTGATTTGTTTTGCACTTTGCAACTATATTGGGAATATACTACATAATTAATTGAAAAAATATTAAACTACTGTAATTGTCAATCTATCTATCAACGGCTTGTGTAACATTTGTTATTATCAATAAAAAACGATTCCGATTCATGGATATCTGATACTACATACTGCATATATTTGATTGGTGCTTTTTTCATGACAGCATGATAGTTTGCGCAAAAGACTGACAATTAATGAGAAGGCTGACCAGAAACCCATAAGATCGTCACTAGTGGAGAATATATTCAGTAATGACCAAATTTCATATAGCTGTAAGTTATTCCAGTTATTAGCGTTACAATTTTATTTTACGTACGTACATGTACTTCTTATATCGCTTTCTTTAGATTCTACCATCTGTATATTCTTTAGATTCTACCATCTGTATAGTCTTAGCTACCATAAAATACTTAACCGTGTTATGGACAGACAAATCCCAAAAATAACTCATACTATTAGAATATGCCTATTTCTAGACAGCCAGGGTCCATAAGGGAAACAACACATTGGATATACAAAGGCCAGCAAAATTACCTAAACTCTTGTAAGGTGTTTAGAACGCTTGTTGGCCATCAAGGAAAATGGTGTGCGTGAAAAGCAATTCCCACGTGATGGCAAAATGAGTTTTTATTAGCTTGCCATTCGTTATAATTTCTAGGGCATTTATGCGTGACCAGCTACCTCTATGCCATTCGGTAGCTACTGGGAGACTTTACTGGTGCTGCCCAAGCTTGTTAACTAAGGAAACAACCACCAGATTGAGGAATACTAAAAAAACAAAATAGAGGGGTACTACTAAATGCCATCGGCTGTGAAGAGGTGACTATAGAGCAGCGCATCCATCAGAGGAGTAGAGGCAGCAACGGAGAAATGCAGTTTGTAGTAGCTGTAGAGTATGCCAAGAAGGACTTTCCTATGATACCAATCAGAATGTCATAGCCAATAAGTGCAACGGGGTAAAATAGTCAGCGGTTCCAATATTCCCATATAATTCAAATCTGCATAATATGACACTATTTTTCACTTCCAATGTAGGCAAGTAGTTTTAAATCTCTTTATTATGCACTTTTAAATACTTTCTCAGTTATTGCCCTTCTAATCAGCAGGTTTTCGATACCAGAATAAATTTTTTACCGGGGGGAAATTTTGGCCGAAATTTTCAAATCAAAAATTGAATTTTTCGGATTTTAAATCTTTAAAAATCAAATTCGAGCAAAATTCAAACGAAATCAATTTTTTGGACAAAATTCATCCAAACCGAGTTTTTTGGGACCGGTTTGTATTCCTACTGACCCCACCGGTAAAACCGAAATTTCCAATTTGGGTGACCTCCTAAAATTATAATTTGGTGATATGAATTGGTCATTTGGTCATCCTTTTCCTTTATAGCATCTCTCATAGAGATGAATAATTGCATAATGAAAATTTTAAAACAATTTCAAGCTAGGACACTTAACAAGCGTATCATACAATAAACATTTTCATTACAATAAAAGTGCTTAATTAAATGCTTAAAGTTCATTGAGAAAATAAAAGGTGTAGTTATTGTAATATTGTCACTATATAACCCTGCTTTAATGTTGAAAAAGTGTACGAGTAGCTATAATATGCCTTTCAATAGCGTATATATGGTTGAATGACAATAATTTTATAAGATTTAGAGCCTCCTTGGTCTGTGCGTACAGTGGGTTTAGACTTATATTACGTGATGGAGGGATATTTCACACTCATATATTATATAATATATATATATATATATATATATATATATATAATATAAATCTCATGATATGCATGCTACTGCTTTTTCTCTTATGCATTCCTTTCATGCTGTTGTCTCCACCAACCCCAAATATGCATATACCTATATAGTTGATTAGCTGCACCCAAACATCTGGCATATGAACCAAAAAAGTTACGATGAATCTATTCGTGTAATGCCAAAATGACCGAGAACGTGAAATTCAAATGGCAGTGCACTTTGTTTTTCCTGCGGTCAGGAACTCATCCATTAGCACTAATCTGTGCAAATTAATTCAACTACGTGCCAATGAGATGCGCTTGATTTGCTCAAAAGCGGCACAAGTAATTAATCAGTTAATTTTAGCAATTAGTAGCATTAACCACTTAATTAGCAGCAAAACTAAATAAGGCATTTAATACATGTCCCTGTACATAATTCTTTCAGGTATTTTAGAAAGAGAATATTAGCTTTAAACCCTAAGACTCTAAACTGTAAGTTTAGAAACCATCATCATTTCTATTAGAACCATTTCAATTAATTACATGGGATATTACAAAATAATTTTACATGCATCCTATGCCACTTGAATGCAACTAGACTTACCATGTGGGACCAATGCACTTCTACTAGCTTTAACATAGGCCGAATTGGGCCAAGGTATTCCACAAAATCTTGGCTGACAATCTCTACTGCTTAAAAATTAGAGTTGGTGGCCGTCTGTTCTCGCCATCCTTCCACTCGTGTCCCTCTCTACTGACATATGGGACACGTTATCCTCCTCTCCTGACATCGCCTACGACGCTGCCTGAGCTTCCTCCTCTACCCTCGCCTCCACACCCGCTCTTCTGCTCTGCTCCACGCGCCTCCGCCTCCGCCACCGCCACCGTCGCCGCTTCCATCGGCCGAATCTAGACGGGCCTCACTTCCTCCTCTCCGCTCCCACTCTTCTACTTTGCTCCGCGTGCCTCAACGAATTAAGATATATTATATGTACTTTATTTTATAAACTACATTTATGAGATGGATGTTTCGTAGTAACGCATAGGCACTTAACTAGTATAAACAACATGTGACGTGCATGCCACATAGGATAACATGGATTTTGATTGCTCTGACTGGTACGGTTGGCTAATACCATTTGTTAAGACAAAATAGCCAAAGATCAAAGTACCTTATATTAAAAATGCTTGTATAAATGACAACTCAACCTGACTGATGGTTCTAATCCTAGTAAATTCATTGTTACCACATACATATTGGATAGAAAAAGCCCAGTTGTAAATATAATAGTAATGTTTGACAGAAAAATGTGAGAACCAAAAAAAAACAGGTTTTGAAGAAGGATCATCAATGTAATGTGTTGTGTCTCCCCCTTCCACCCTGCCAAATAATTTTTATTTTCTTTGTCATAGCTGAAGATGGGGACACCTCTTCCGACTCAGATTCACCATATGAGCCCAAGGAAATCAAGTTGAAAGGCACGGAGACTGCAGGCAAAAAAGCAACCTCCTCAAAGACTACCAAGCGCCCAAGAGGGAGGCCACCGAAAATAGTGAAGCAAACTAACATAAACACTAATGGAACAGAGCGAGAAGAACAGATGGTTAAAATTACGGAGGTTAGAGCTAAAGGAGAAATCAAACTAGAGACTGAACTCTGAAGTCACTAAGAGGGAAGGCACAGGAAATTGAGACCCAAACTAGAGAAAACACCAGCGGAAGAGATAGATCAATAAATTTACGTCATCATTTAGAATTGCATTTGTTCCATTTTTTCGTACACTTGGTATTACTGGCAGAAAGGTGTAGCGATATTCTACAGTACTCATGTGTTGCAGCAAGTTTGATGGATAATGCTTCTATTGAATTTCCTCCATGTTTCGAATTGTCAACGTAAAAAAACTGATATTTCTTCCATACAAACAGCACATTTCTCACGCTTTCATGTGGATGTGTTTGTTTACACCAACTGGCTCACAAACAGAATAAAACAGTGGAGATTCTATGCTTACTGCAATTGTAGTTAACAAACCGAATCCGTAAAAATACTAAGAGAGGGACTCATATGAAAAACTCAATACCATGGCTGGATCACAGATTAATTGAATTAGCAATAATGGAGATACAATAGAAATAGAGAAATTTAAAGAGGCCAATGACATATGCCACATAAGCATTCTTTTCTTTAGATTTTGGCAGCAAGTTTCTCCCAGATTGTAGCGTCCGTTTTCGGATGGCGCATAGTATCTTCCGTTCTGGTTTTCGTTCTTCGTTGTAATTCAAATTACCAAGCTAATTTCGAAAACTTCCTTTCTTTTTCTCTCCGGTGTGTGTTTCAAATGTAATGTTCTTAATATTTGAAATTCAAATTTCCAGGATGGAGTTTCCCCTCTCCTTTGATTTCCTGGGCCATCTCAAGCTGGCCTCCTTCTTCTTTCAGGCTCAGCCCATTTTCCCTCTTGGGCCGAGCCCATTTCCCCCTCTGGCCCTCCTTCTTTTTCCCAGCTCGTGGCCCAGGCTGCCCTGGCCCAAGCCATCCCGGCCCCCTCCTTTTCCCGGCCCGAGCCACCCGGGGGCGCCTTCTTCTCCCCTAGGTCAAACCGCATCGGGCGCCCTCTCTCTCCCGTGACGCCGCCTGCGCCAAGCCGCCTGCTCCCCTGCGCCACCAACTCCTCTGGCTGCCTCTGCCGCCACTGGCTCCCTGTGCGCACCTGCCACCACCCACCTTGCTGCCACCCGCGACTTCCCGAGCCGCCCTCGCCCTGTCTTCTCAGCGCGCCGCGCAGCGCACGTCACCACCGTCCTTGCCACTCTAGAGCTCCCGGACCAAGCGCCGCTCTCTCGTCAGCAGCCCCCGAAGTCGTGCCTCCTCCCTTCCATGATCACCAGCTCCCGCCCCGTCTTCTCTGCCGTGCGACCCCTGTGGCGTCACCACCCGTCATCACCGTCCTCGCTCCTGGACCGAGCCGCGAGCTACGCAGCGCACGCACGCGCCCGCGTCAGCGTGGACACCCGAGTCGCCGCTCGTCCTCGCTGCGTCTCACCTGCTCCCTCGCCCATGTCCCCTCCGCGTGCAGGCTACCCATGCCGCTGCCTCAGGACACAGCGCGACCACCACCTCGCCAACGACTCCAAGACCTCCCTCCCGTTGGTCTCCCTTGCTCCCACGGCCTATAAAGCCTCCCTTAGCACCCCCTTGAGCTCCTCACGTCGCCCCCGAGCTTCGGTAAATCCACAAAGCAAAAGCCGCCTCTTTTCGTTTTCGGCCGCCGCTGTCTCGCCGCTCTGGCCATCTTCCGGCGCCACTGACCCCGTCACCGTGAGCCCCCGGCCACCAGGAGTCTTTCCCCTCAAACTCCCTCGGGGATTAGCCATTGTTGCCACCGTATTTGAGCTTCTTCCCCGCCTCTGACCGCCGCCTTCATCACCATGCACCGCCACCTGCAAGCCTCCTCCAGACTCCCCGTCAAGCTCTCTAGCACCGCCTCACCGAGGGCTACACCGTGCTCACCCTCCCCGGCCCGAGCTGCCACTGGACCACCTTCTCCTCCATCACCAAGCCGCTGCCGCCGCTTGGCACCACCCGCCGCCGGCAACATCCACCCTTCCGGCGCCGCCACCCTGTCACCAGCACCGCCTCGTCGCCAACTACTCGTTCCCGTGCTCAAGTGTGATGACCCACCCCGTGATGTACCGTAAGAGGTCCGGGAGGACCATATTTTTTTTTTTTTGCTTGAAGTCACCACGGAAAGATGTGGTAGCACCGCATGGAGCTTAACCGAGGTCTGCCAGACCTCCCAGAGGTCTTGCGGACCTCCCGGAGGTCGTGGCCACCACCCGGTAGCACCTCCAGCACATCACTAAGAGAGGTCCGCAGACCTCCCAGCTAAGTCCCGAAGGACCTCCTGGTGGTCCCGCCCTTGTGCATCTGAGCTAGTCCCGGGACAACAGAGCTAGCCGCACAAGAACACAAGCCAATACCACAACCACGAGGTCAAACAAAGATGAAGCGGACAAATTAAACTTTATATAATAGGACCTTATGGCCAAGCTTGTTAACAAGAGGTGCGCCACCGAGGGCTTACAACACCAACGAGGACTTACAACGGCAACAAGGAGCTTCTAGGGCTCAAACACGAGAACACGCAAAGCCATCCAACAAGCACCACAGTGTCGGGTGGAGGACGTCCTAAGCGCCTTAGTCGTCGAAGAACTCCTCCTCGAAGAGGTCTGACCGCCTCGCACTTGATCATCCTCATAATCTGCTTTGACATGGGCTTAAGCCATGAGTACTTGGAATGTACTCAAGAAGTCACAGAGAGCAAAGATGCAATAATATTCATGCACGGACTTACCAATGGAGAGTTGTATGGTTAGTTTGCAAAGCCGATTTGAACAATAAAATAGTAATAGATTGAAAAGCAAAGTAAAACCATAGTACATAATACTTTTGATGTTTAAAAGGTGGGGTGAGCACCAACTCACACCACAACCAAAAGAAGGAGTTCCGGTCACACCCGTGACCAGTCCTTACCAAAACCCACTCCAGAGCACCCACTCCAGAGGTCCAAACCAACCTGGACCACTACCCGAGCCAACCTTGACCCCTCTGGAGCCGCCAAGGTCTCTTGAGGCAAAGCCAAGGCATCTCGCGGAAGTGTCGATGGCACAAGCTTTTGAAACAGCTACCCCTTGCACCATTTCACTGAGCATGTCCATGACCAAGGACTTGGCTATTGAATAGATCTTTACACTTTGCGAGGTGTACAACTTTACCCACAATCCACGATCTCTCTAGCGGGGCGGGTTCCGGTCACCCTTGCTCACTTCCTAAGGTGAGCGGTCTAGAGAGCACTGCAAGGCCTTTACAAAGCTTTGAACCGACTCGGCTGCCCGCTAAGGTTTCATAATCCCTCCTGTGGTCTAGAAGTCCGCAGGTTATGGGTGCCCTCTTGCGCCAACGAATCACACGCTCAACCACAACAGCCCCAAGCCAACCCATTGCTAATTATTCAGCCAGACCATTCCCATAAAATGATCTTGTGGTTGCCTTTGCTTGGCCCAGATTCAATGAGACACAAAGTGAAGTCCTTAATTGTGCCAAGGCAAGACTTCCACAACCAAGTGTGCAAAGCACCCACTACTCACTCCCTACCTTCTTGCCTCAGCAAAACAATTTGTATAAGCCCATGCCAAAAGACCACCCAGTCTTGGCACAAGATTTTAACCAAGTGATCTCACACCACACCAACCTGACTTAGGCGTCCCCGCCATAGTTGCTCAACAATGGCTTTGACCACACATTTCATATTTATTAGTCAAGATTATTAGAGATGAAGCATGATACGTTCAAACCACGTTTTCTAAGCAAGGCTGTATAAGACCTACGGCCCCCATGTTGGCAAATAACAAAGAACACCAACTAAATTATCCACCCTAAGGCTCACAAGGTGAACATGACAACATGATGGAGACAAGATATAAAGGAGGCATAACAGCAAGTAGGCAAGTAACTACAGCCCAAACCATTTTCATATAAACATAGCCATGCATGATAAAGTAAAACCGAAATACATTTACGAAACTTGGTTCAAGATGATCAAAAGGAGATCTGTGGCTTGCCTTGGTCAAGCAGTGGAGAGCCTTCTGCAGCAAGAGTTGGGTCCAAGATCTCCTCGAACTCGTGATCTACACGTTCGCAAGAAAACCAAATAAGCAAAACCACACTAAGCCAGAGAACTTCAAAAGAACCAAAAAGGAACTCAAACCAACTCAGCCAAAAAGGAAACCAAGAGGCTTAACACGACCTCAAAGAGCTCTGGGAAAGGTCTTGCACAAGGAAGAACTGAAAGATGAGGCAGGAAGGAAGAAATGAGCAACAAAGTTACAAAGGTGCCCGCCCGAACTTTATATAGCCGAGTTGGTAGTGTGCACCACAAGGAAAAACTCGGTGAGGTGTAGGCAATCGGGACAACTAGGGCAAGGTTTGCCCTAAAAGAATTGAAATAAAGTACCTCGAGATATGATTGCATTTAATGTGACCCGACACCTATTAAATGCGCATGAGTTCTGAGGCAAGAGCAATAATTACAAGGTGAAGAGGGGTGGCAAGTGGGGCCATCAAAGGGTGCACCACAAGTCAAAGAGGTGGCCCCACCGCAAGGGTCATCCCCTTAAAGACCTTTGTGAGGTCCTGGGCAAGAGGTCCAAGACACTCAGAGGGGGAGGTCCTGGACAGGAGGTCCAAGGACTCAAGAGGAGGTTCTGGACAAGAGGTCCGTAAAGCTCACCACGAGGAGGTCCTAACACTCAGACCTGCACATGGGAGGTCTAAGGGTCAAGATTTCAAGGGGAGGACCTCAACGGTCCATATCAAAGGGTGCAGGGGAGGTCCTGACCAATAGGGATATCCTGATTTAGGAGGGTGGTCCTTACAAAAGACCAGCAAGGACCGAGGAGGTGGTCTTTGCAAAACAACCAGGAGGAGGTCCTGGAAACAAGGAAAACGCGCAGCAAAGCAGAGCCGTTCGATTAAAATCGGGCGGCCCAAAAAGGATAGGAACGTTCGGACCAAACTAACGTGCCCTTAGGATCGGGCCATCCAAACCACATCGGATGGTCCTAAGGTTAAGAAGGCAAGGCCTCAAGCGTCTGACCATGAGAGTCAAAGATGGGTCCAAGCGCTAAGGAGGTCTTGGACCTAAGGAGGTCGGAACCTTTGGATCCAACTAAGGGAGGACCTGGACGGCTAAGATCTCCCGAGAGGAGGTCCTAATGGCCAGATCCTAACAAGGGGAGGTCCGAGCGGCTAGATCTCAACAAGGAGAGGTCTGAGCGGCTAGGTCTCAACAAGAGGAGGTCTGAGCGGCTAGATCTCAACAAGGGAGGTCTCGAGCGGCTAGATCTCAACAAGGGGAGGTCTGAGCGGCTAGATCTCAACAAGGGAGGTCTGAGCGGCTAGATCTCAACAAGGGAGGTCTGAGCGGCTAGATCTCAACAAGGGAGGTCTGGCGGCTAGATCTCAACAAGGGGAGGTCTGGCGGCTAGATCTCAACAAGGGAGGTCTGAGCGGCTAGATCTCAACAAGGGGAGGTCTGAGCGGCTAGATCTCAACAAGGGAGGTCTGAGCGGCTAGATCTCAACAAGGGAGGTCTCAGCAGAGGGAGATAAGAGAGAGGTCGGATCTCAAAGAGGTTCAACCCAACAAAGGAAGTTAAGAGAGAAGAGACAAACCCGGGACACACAGAGAGGCTCAAACAGCAAGGAACACCAACAAAGAACTTAATTAAGGCTTAATTAATTCCAATTGAACTCTCCAGATTTCAAGACGTTAGGTTAAGCTTTGGATTCTCAATAAAGCCAAATGGTTACTTTTATTTTGAAAACCAGGCAAGAAACTTTAAAGAAAATGGGACGTTACATCAAGTCGCCCCGCCGTGCCCTAGGTCGCCGGCAACGACCCCATGCCGCACGCACCCGTGCGTGGCCTGTTCGGACCGGCACTGTTCCCTCGTCATTAGCCTTAATGGCAGTGTTTAATCTCTAATTGAATGCTTAGTCGGTTATTTGTGTCCTAACCCCCCTTGCTCCCACCGCCTGCAAGGGTCCAGCGCCACAGATACCCTTGACCTCCCTTTGCTCTCCTTTGCTGTGGGCCCTGCTGCGCACTGTGTCATGAGCCAGCCGCCCCTTGTGTGCGTGAACCCGGTCTACACTGTGTTGTGCACCGGATTCCCTCTCTCTCTCTCTCTCTCTCTCTCTCTCTCTTTCAATTTATTTAATCTTTGTTAATTTCGTTCTCCTCCGTTATAACTCCAAAAAAATTATGAAATAAATTTCTAAAAATTTGTTAAATCAAGATCTTGCTAATGGCATAGGACTTGATTAATTTGAAGTTCATTTGTGTACTCTTGTATATTTATTTGCTCTATTTGTCGTTATGCCTTTTTCTGGTATTTTCACCCATTTAGGATTTGAAGACACCGAAGATCCTCAAGTTGATCAAGACCAAGAGTATCAAGATCCCCTTGCCTTTAACCAAGGTGAGTCAATACTTTGGCCATATTGAACCTACATTTTATGCAAATTATATTCGTTTAAATTAACAAAAATTCCATGCTTTAATTCTTTAATCAAATGTATGTTAAAGTTTAAGGTAGTTAAACGCCCACTTGTTGGTTAATTAATTAATATGCCATCCTTGTTAATTTGAATCCATTAATCCTTGTCACCCTAGTAACTATATGGTAATACTAGTTATTGGTTGTACTTAAGCGACATGCTAGCCTTACTTAAGTACCGGGACATTAAATGTCCCAATCATCATTCTTCAAATATAAAATATTTTGGGTAGTCATTGGTGGTCCATTGACTAAAAGGTTTGGAATAATTTGGTTTACTCCTCAAAAACCCTAATTGCTAGTTCTATCTGGGCGGATGGTGAGGCAGTGGGTGCTCGGGGAGCACGAGGATGGTTGGTTTGTGGAATGAACAGCCCAGATAACCGAAAGGACTTAATCTTGTCACGACCTCCCGTGTTAAACAAGTACAACCACAAGTCTGTAAAGTGCAACTTGCTTAGTAAATTATTGAACCTTGAATGTGTCTCACACGGTGGAGAAAAGGAATGCGCAAGCTTGCAGTACATCCAGCTTGAATGGGTGAGGTTGCCAACGTTGTGGGTAGTCCAAATCTACACCCAATGCTGCGGTACAACAATCCCGCGCAACATATGGGCGCAACCCCATATGGGTGAGATGACGGAAAGGGCAAGGTAGTTTGAAAGGTTACTGTGACGGTCGCCCAACTACATGACTACGGAATCATGTGGGGTAACGGGTATGACTATCTCTTGTGGGTAAAGTGTGCAACCTCTGTAGAGTCTAAACTGTTTAAACAATCGTGCCTACGGTCAAAGGTGGACATGGGAATCATAACTTGAGTTAGTTCTATTTCAAAACTTTGTGGGTGGTATGAAAATGGTGGAAGGGCTCACCTAGCCCTGCGTTGGATTTTCCCTGAGTCTTCGAGCTCAGTGGGTGTGGTAATTGGAGGCAGCTCCAATGGAAAAGATGCATGTGTAGAGTTCCGATGGATGGAACATCTACTGTTACTAAATATTGCACATTACTCTCTTTATCAAACTGCAATTTGTTAAAATGCTAAGTGATGGGACTTTGTAAGTATGATATTTGAAAAGATTGGTTTAGCAAATAAAAGAACCGAGCCATCCTTGTTTAACCTTGCATATATATTATTGCATTGTGTGTTGGCTCGCGAGCACGGTAGTAGTGCTCATTCTCGCTCCTCTCCCCAAACCCTTCAGATAATGAAGACAAAGGAGACTACGCTTTCTACGTAGGCCCCGAAGATGATGGACAAGGAAATGACGAGGAGTAGTATAGTTCTGTAGTTTAGGTCTCGCCCAGTCTAAGTAGACACGTTGGTACTCGCGTACAACCGATATTATCCAGCTCTTGGTTAATATCCGTCGTACACGGGTCACCCCAGTCGCTTGCCTGTGTGAGATGAGCCCTACCTCCCCTTTTTCTTCTGCTGTAGATATCGTTATCTTCATGTAATGTAATCAAGTTGGCCTTGTGCGGCCCCTTCTGTAAAACTCAACCCGTTGAGGTCTATGTTACTCTGTGTTGTAATATATTTGTGTTAGTTCATGACTTGTATGATTGATTCAGCAATGTGCCTGTGAGTGCTATCTACTGATCCAGGGAATAGCACAGTGTTTTCACACCGGGTCCGACACAAATACAAGAATTTTTGGCAGATACGACACTTTTTGCAACCTGTATTTGTAGTATTTGTAACAGCCTCAGCTTTAATAAACAGTAATAAGATGTTGTTCATAGCATCACTATTCATTTTGGCAAACTGGGCATTATGTTACAATCTAACTTCCCCAATTTCTAGTCAAAAACTCAAACTTGATCGAAGCTTCAAAAGAAAATACCAATCAATGTTGGTATTGAGACCGGGAAATATTTCATTAAAAACTAGATGAAATATCTTGACCAAAAATAATTTTTTTTAAATTTCTAAAGATTATCTTGACTTTGATAAAAATATTTGTCTTTAAACAAACCTATTAAGTTAAATGAATTATTTATGTAATTTAAACTGAGAAACAGTGGTTTTCAAATTTTATTTGGGGAATATATCATCCCAGTAGCAATTCTGCAAAATTTCATATTTTTACAAATTTATTTGCTATTTCTAAAGCACCGGTCAAACTTTTGAGGATTTAAATGAGATTGGTCAACTCATCCGGTCTAAACCCAGCCCTTAGCACTGTAGCGACTCGATCCTGACGAGTTTGAGTCCAACCCAGTGCATCAGGTCCGGCTCTGTCACTATCATGCACACGCTCCAACTCCAAGTGAACGTGAGCCATTGATCTCTTCGCGAACGGATGTGATCTGCGGTGCGGTGCAGGTCATCCATCCACGCGAGGCGATTTCCACCGTTAGATCCCCATCCTATCGCGCCCAGTTTTGGATTTAAAACCAAAACGCACATTAAAACTCGTGACCATTGGATCCTCCTTGAACCGCCCAGATCAGCGTGAACGTTCGGACCATTCTGATCAGCCACGCAATATTAGCTGTAGGATCTTAATCGTGTGGTGCGTCATTTTCAGTGTATACCATTTTTGAATGGGGAAAGCTGAAATGCATGCGAGCCCTTGGATCCTCAACGAATGAACCAGATCTAGTGGGCCGTTCGGACCGTCCGAATTCACCACGTGATCTCCGCCGTTGGATTTTGATCGCACGGACTGTATTGATGGGCCGTTCAGACCACCTCAACACCCCATCAATCCTCACTGTTGATTTCAGATCCAACGTGTCTTCCTTTTAGGATTCAGAACTCACAGGCGCGCATTAAATTCTGGCTGTTGGATTTAAATCCTACGATGCCGCTTCAAGCGTGTGCGCTTAAGGCCTTATTTTTGTGCCACCATTAGATTATGATCGAACGGTCCTTGTGGATTGTGACGTTCGGACCTCCCGATTCTCTTAATCAATCTCAGCCGTTTATTTGTAATTGCACGGCCCATATGAGAAGAACCTTTGGTTAGAGCTTCTCAGCATACTGATCAATCGCACGCTTCGTTTTTAATCAAACGGCTGATGTTCTTTGGGAATCGCAGTGTTGTGTCCATTGCTGTGGCTGACATTGGGACCCTCTCGTCAGTGATGCTCTTCCTTTCTTCCTTGCGCCTGTGCTTCGTCGCCGACTCCATCGCCGGAGCGGTGGCCTTGTACAGTAGTTGTGCGAATATTCTTTTGGTATTTGGCATCAGATTGCCACCTCATCAGCTCTGGAGAATTCTCGCTTGCTCCAGAGATCAAACTCTATATAAACCCTACTTTCTGAGCCTCTGCCATTGTTGACCAAGGGAGCTCTCCTCACATTCTTCCTTCCTTCTCAGTGAAGCTTTCTAGCTTACACTCCTTGTTCATCAATAATCATGCCTAAATCACTTAGTAATGTGAGTTTTGGCCTTATTTTGTAGGTTGAACAAGGGTTTGCTCTCTGTTGAACCAAGCCGGTTGGAAGCACCACCGTGGTGATTTCTTGCTCCGATGAAGTATGCCTCATTCTCTCTTGTAAAGATCATGTATTATGATCATTAGCTCAAGTCTTCCATTCTTTTCGACCTTGGTCGAGCAGGTGAAGTAGTTATTGCATCTTTTCCATTTCGGCCGAAACTTGACTTCATCTTTTCCAGCTCCGGTAAGTGAGTCTTGGTCCTATCTTTTCCTGTCTTGAGCACCCTAAGAACATCAGTAGCTCACATGCATCACTCACTTGTGCATGTAATACTCCAATTGCCTTATCCCCGAAATGTTGTTTTATATAACTTTTCGGTCTTTCATATCGTATTCAAGTTCTAGGGTTTCTCATGTTATCTTATCAGCTTATTTAGGTTCTATCTAAACCCTAGCAACATAAGCAGTTGTTCTTTTTATTCTTAAGGCATTCAACTTAACTGTTTATCAAAGTCACTCCTCTGTCAGTTGTTGTCGGGCAAACCGACAAAATCAGTAGTTCTATCCATTTTCTGTTAATCTTGCTAATAAGGGTTAACAAGGGTTGGTCTAGGGTTTTATCTTTCTTAAATATTAGGTTTAGCTCTAACAAGAAGCTGGTGTTTAAGTGTGTGACCTATAAGCAAGAATCTTCAATTATGGACTTTGCTGTTTTGTTGCCGGTTGAACCGACAATATGCACAGCAAGGTTTTCAATTTCTTAAATTACTGTCAATTAATTATTAAATGATGAGTTAGGTTACTATCCTAGCTTTGAATACTCTTAGTCCAAGCAAAGTATTTCATTTATATGATGTTTAGCTCGGCAAACAATTCAATTGTAATCTGTCCTGTTTCAGTTTCTAAAATCTGAACTGTAGTTCTAAATCCAAACTCTAATTTGTGGTAAATAATACTAGCAAAGGTTAGTTGTAGTCTATTATTCTTAATTAAATTGATGTAGCTTAAGCATGTTTCTAATGATGCATTAAGCCATTGACCATGCATTCTTTTTATGCGTGCTGTTCTCTGCTTTTTCCTTGTGTTCATTGGATTTTATTTTCTTTTAGATTCTGGTTCTTCTGAAGTGGTTGAATCTGGTATTGAGCAACAAGAATTTGAACAAGAGGTTTACTATTATTACCAAGGCAAGCATCCTCTCTGCACCATGTTGATCCTAATTTTGAACTGTAGATTTCTAAAACCAGTGACACTGTTGCATGCTAATTTCCTAAAAATTTATTTGTGATCTGTTAATAGTTAGTTATCACCTAACACTTGAGGTTTACCCTTAATCTGATCATACACTCAAACTTAAGGTAGTGCTTCTATATTTAAATACTTGTTTTTAGTTTTTGCTTAGCCATGCAGTCTATAGAACGCTAGTGTTGGGCAAGGTTATCTTGTCAAACATGGGAACAATAAATGAATTGAAATTATCCTGATTCTTTGTTTAGTTTATTTAAATCAGAAATGAAATTAAATCTTGTTGATAAACTAATTTAATTTGGACAAGTGGATGCTAGTGATGGTGCCTTAGTGCACGAGATTGGGAAATGTGGTTGTCTTGTCTGGATTGATTAAGGACTGAACATCGGCTGGATGATTCAAGCCCCAACGTACTTCCACACGCAGTGTATGGGCGCTGTTTGGTTAAGTAAAAGGTTAATACTATTGAGTTGAAATATGGGAAAGTAAGGGCATATGTGTTTGACCACCAAATCAGTATCATATGTTCTTAGGAGGGTGAGGCCATACATGCGTTCCATCACATGTATGTACCTTAAGGGCTCCGATTGCGATGTAATATGTGCAGTGAGCACAGTTTGCATTTTATTGATCGGGTCGGCATTCCCGGCACAACATGTGGACCCCCGGTTGGCAGGTTCTAATAGTAACTTGAATTGAGCGGGATCAGCCACACATGGGTATTCCAGCTCAATAGTGTTAACTTGTTGAAAAATACCAAATCTTAGTTTACTTACGGCATACCAAAGGCAAGTGTGCTATTATTCTAGATGGCTTACTGGTGGCTAAGTCATGTGGGTAAAGATGTACACCCTGCGTAGGTTTAAAACTATTGAATAGCCGTGTCACGATTCACGGACAACGCTTGAATTTGAATAGCGCTTTGTATAGATTTTGGAAATAAAAGTTTGGTTATGGGTGAACTCGGCATGAGAGGCATTCATGCAATAATTTCTGGATGGTGGTGAACAGCCACTTTAATGATGTTACTGTTTATGATTATGCCTCATTTACTTATTGTTTTAGTCCAAATTGATTTATAAAATTGCTTTGTCAAAATTTAGCAAGTGTAGGTTAAGATGTATTGCTTTATGCAAAATTAAAACCATTATAACATTCCTGTTGTTAACCTTATGCATGTATAATTTCTAATCCTTTGTATAGGTTCTATCAAACCCTTTCTTTTAATAGTTTGTGTAAGTCTTGCTGAGTACCTTCTGTACTCAGGTTTTATAACCTCTTGTTGCAGGTGAGGATGGTTATTTATATGAGATGCCCGTTAGCGCCGATCAGGGTGACGCTAATGAGTGAAGCTAGTTCTAACTTCCACTCAATAGCCTGAGGGCGATGGGGCCATTGGTGGTCTTTTGCTGTTTGTTTCGTTTCCGCTGTTAACTTTTGTTGTGGCCCAAGGTCACATGGTATTGTAGATTTCCAAACTGAATTGTAAAATGTTATGTATAATTATGCAAGTGTATGCCTTGTATGTATGATACAATGTTGTTTGAGGATATATGTGCAATAGTCTGGAACCTGGGAACTATTGTGATACGTATATCCGGGAGCTCGAGTATTGGAATTGTGACTTGTTAAGAATTATGCTTCTAGTATAATTTTTAATTAGGACCGAATAGTTCCTTATTATAAGTTATGTTTTTAGTATGATCCTTAATTCGGCATAACCCTCCAATATTCCGGGTTCCTCACAGTATTGATCACCGCTAGCACGTATTTGCAAATTTGCACTGTTGCCGCACAGCCACCATACGGCAACGGCTCCCACACCGCCATGTGGCCTCCCCTCCCGCACC
Source organism: Phyllostachys edulis (assembly GCA_036346405.1). Taxonomy (NCBI): domain Eukaryota; kingdom Viridiplantae; phylum Streptophyta; class Magnoliopsida; order Poales; family Poaceae; genus Phyllostachys; species Phyllostachys edulis. Next base: position 16,165,142 of record CM070552.1, read on the forward strand.
AGTTTAGAGAAATTAGGTTTCGCGGTTGTTTGTAGAAATTTTAAAATATAGCAAATGAATTAAAAAAATTATGAAATTTTATGTGCAACCTCCCGACACAGTGTACTATACGGTGTAAATTTGCCATAATTTTATTCATTCAGAATTTTTCTCACAATTTCATATAAATGTATTGTTTGTACGAATTTGTAAATGTAGAAATTGAGCTCTAAAAATTATGAATTTTATTTTGAAGGCTCATCACTGTGAGGACCCTCGGGTTATTTCTGTAAAACCAAGGCCTTCCCAGTCTTATGGAAATAACTCTAGGCCTCTAGTAAATGAATTCCAAATTAACTCCATCTAAAGGAGAAGACCCGACCGAAACTAGAGCTCCGATGATCATACGTACTGCTCCTCTACAAGCACTGCATGATGATCGGTTCTCTAAATGGTCTAAGTCCACCCTTAATGAGTTAAAAGGGAATTCAAAAACAGCGAGTATGTGTCCGTGTTGGCTCCCAAGATCAGCGACCAACACGCCCATACCCTTAACAACGTCAATCATAAGTCATACATGGCATACATTGACAATAGATAGTGGCATTCAACATAATAGTTAAAGTCTACAACTATTACAATAGGGTTGACCGGCCAAATCCAAAATAATACAACAAGTAGCAGTGGAAACATGATAAATATGCCAAAAGGGTTCAGCAAGGTGTGCCCCATAACCCATGGCAACCAACTGGGAGTTAGAAACAACACTATTCGTTAGTGTCGCCAAAATCGTCGGTAACGAACTCGTCAGGCATAGTAACGTCTTCACCTGAATTTGCAGCACCCTGGTTAAGTACAAAAATATACTCGCAAGTCTTAAACAAAGTAAAAAATATTTATGCTTAGAGGACAATCAAAGGATGGCATTAGTGGCTTAGTTTTGCGAAAAACGCAATAATTTTCATCCTACACATACTTGTTGTACAATTGCCATTTAGAAAACAGATTTAAAACAAAAGTAAAACATGTGACAAAGATAATCATTGATATATAAATAGAGCAAACAATACCAAAGTGGCATCCCACTTTGATAAACTAACATGCATGAATACCTGTTCATGCCGAATACCGAGTTGTAACCATGTCAATTTTAATTCAAAGTCCAACAATAATGACTACCAAATTCAAGCGGTAGTCCGTAACCGTGGACACGGCTATTCAAATAGATTTATCCCTATAGGGGAGTACTACTTTACCCGCATCGACTCGCCAGCTCGTAAGCCAAACACACTACCTTTGGTGAGTTGGCCGGGTAGATCGAGATTTGTTATTGTTTAGCAAGTAGGTCTTATTGAGATGAGTCCCCCTTTCAAGATGAACCCCAACTTAGTACAAGCTACTGATAGAGATCGCTAAGCGGGCTCGCAAGTTGTGTTGGAGATACCGATGCAATCTAAATAAAGAAAAAGAACACTCCCATGTGCATTATAGAAAATTGCATCGAATCCTACAAACAAATGATCGAACACAAATGTCCTCACACCACCTAGAACTTAACCCAATAAAACCTACCCCGTACTTAACCAAACGACACCCATAATACCACGTGTGGTAGCACCAGTGTTACTTGAATTAACGACGTCACCAAAGTTCGGTCCTTGATGGTCTGGACAAGACAACCGTGATACCCAAGTCACGTGCATAAAAGCACCCACACTACAACCAATTGTCCAGACCCAAACCATTTTTAATTTAACCAAAAAGAAGTACCAGATTCGAAGATCTGGACCAAAATCATAGAAGACAAGTATGAGGTGTTTCCCACAATTGATGAGCTAGCCCCGTCAACCGAACTAACACATCACCTAGACTCGCATGGCTAAGCACTCAATCAACAAAATAGAACTATCACCACATCCATCTATCCTTAAGCATATATGTACTGGAAAAATAACAAGGATAGCATTATGAGTAGGACATAACTAACTACACATCACAAAAATATTGGCATATCGGAATAGCATGCATGCAAATATCATTGCATTTCAAAACACTACTTATCAAAAGCTAGGATCAACATGATGCAAGAAAAGAAAGTTCAAATGATGCTTGCCTTGCTGGAACTCAAGTTGCTCGCTCTCGGAGGCATATGTATCTACGTCGATCACTTCGGATTCTATACAAAAACAACATCAAATCATCACCGAGAAAAACCTAAAAATTCAAATTGCTAAAAAATGTATGAATTTTATACAGTAGCTAGATGATGATTTTATATGAATTTAGGTGAAAGAATTATTCCATTTGGAGTTAGTATGTGAAAGTCATCTTAGTTTGAAAATTAGATTTCTAGAAAATGCTGAAAACAGTGCTTCGGTTACTATTCATCCGAATTTAATTATTTAGTGAAATTTTGTAGGATATTGGTGGAGAAAAAGGATTACACAGCTAAATAGAGAATAAAAATATAAGACTAAAATAACTTGGTTCACCTCATTTGGAGTTCACAAGAATTAGTTATGAATTTCCCAAGTTAATAGCATTTTGTAGTGTAAATATAATTCGGTTTTGGGTTAATTTCCAAAAACTATATTTCCTAGGATAGAGATAAGGTTGAAACCTATTCCAAAATAAAGTTCACTTAATAAGAAAATTATCAAAATTGGTTTCACTTGATTTGGAGTTACTTTGAATTATGCATTTTTGAAGTTATTCTATATTTCAGTGTATAAATAATGAGTTCCAAAATTTCTTAAAGCAATTAATACTTTTTCTACCGAAGCCTACCCTAGCCATAAACATTGACAAGTGGGGTCCACTATATAGTGTTGTTTTCTATTTAAGTTTCTGAATTTATGCGTCCTGACAGGTGGGGCCCATCTGTCATTGACTCGGTCCACATTTATAGTGCGTGGACCGAAGGTCAACACGCTCGGTCCATGGGTCTACGTCATAGTGCACTATGCACTTAAAACCGCGGGACCCACATGTCATACTCTCTAACGAAACCGAGTTAATGTCTCAATTCCTGTTCCTGGTCCCACATGTAAGCGAAACATTAACTTCGTTAAGACATCCATTAAATCCTAAGCAATCATTAGTTAATAAATGACAACGACTAAACCTAACCGCGTCGCTACAGTGCTTGTTGGATGCTCCGACAATAGAGCTCCCACAAGCTCGAACTTGACCGGAGCCTCGCCAGCATTTTAGGTCCCAACGGCGCGATCCAAAGGCACGAATGGACTCCTTGGACCCTTGCGCATCATAAGGTGCCGGTAGTGAGCTCCCTGGTGGCCTATAGCGGCAGCGCACCAGAGAGAAGTAGCGCTAGTTCTACGGTGAACATGCATGCACGAGTAGAGCTCCGCATTGTGCCACTACGCCGGTGCCAAAGCTTCTCAAAGGAATAAGGATGCTACCTGAGTGGATGAGGTGGTCAGAGAAACACCAAGGGGGCTTGTTGATGGTGAAGGCTACGACGATGGTGAGGTTCAACATGGAGGAGACGCTCTGTGCAAAGAGCATGAAAATGAAGTGTTAGGATAGCTTAAGGAACGTTAGTAGATGCTCTAATAGCAAGGAATCGGAAAATGCATTACCGGTCAGAGATGGGGACGATGAATAGGGTTCTTCGGCCGCCAAAAGAGAAACTTCGAAATCCACAGCTCCTACGATACATTGGCAAAATGAAATGAGGGGAAAACATCCTTAGGCTAAAAGGCGCATGGCGACGCACTTGAGAGAGGATAAGCCTCACCGAGGTGGAAGTTGTCACAATGGTGGCTTTCGGGGCGCGCTCTAGTGACGTTGAGGACACAGCTAAGATTCGAGCACTACAAATGAAGAAGAAGGCGAGCATTAGCTCAATTGGACATGGCATTGAATGGAGAAGGGAGAGGACGCATTGGATTGAAGCTTACTCGAGCGTAGAGCTCAAACGGGCTCCTTTCTTCTCAGCCCCGAGAGAAGGAATGCGTGGAATGGAGGGCAAAGAGGGGGTGTTAACCCCGAGAGGATGACGGAGTGGAGGCAGTGTGAGATGGCAAAAACTCTAGAGTGGTCAGAAGTGGCGGTGGATTGACAACGTCACTACGCGCGGAAGAGTTCGCCAGCCACGTGGCACTCGGTTCCTGCGCGAGCGCCAATGGGATGAAGACAAAGAAGCTGACAAGCAGGCCCGCTTTGTCAGTAGCCCAGAAATGGCACGGTTGCAGCCTGGTGTGAGCCGATGTGCTTAGTGGGTTCAGTTGGATCCAGTCAGGTGGTGTGGTTTGAGTCCAACAGTTGACCAGGTTTAATTCAAACCTAAGACTTTGACCGGGTGATAAAAATAGCAACTAAAATCCTAAAATTCTGAAATTAATCAGAGACGTTCCTGGGTTGACCTAGTATACAAATAAATTTTTAAACCTCACTGTTCAAGTCTTATTTTCTTATTCTAAATTCAAACCTAGAATAGGTTGTTGAATAGAGTCTGAGTTTTGTGTGGGTTGAAAAGAGTTTTCTTAAATCTAGGAAAAAATATTTATTCATGATAAATAATATAGTATTTGGATAAATTATTTTCCAGAGGTCTTTATAAGGACTTTTTTTCTCTTCTGAGGAGTTGATTTCGGTTATAGTTTAATCTTTAAAAAAGATTTTCCAAGTCAAATAAATGATGCAATTGCTCCAAAAAAAATGAGTGCTAATGAGATGCATACTAATTTTTATTAATTAACTTGGGGTTGTGACAACCCCCCCCCCCCAAAAAAAAAAGATCTCGATCCCGAGATCCCAGTAGTTCAGAAGTTGGACTGGAAGACTTCTAGAAAAACACACAACATCTATTGTCTTGATTTCCTTCAAAGATAGTGCCAAGATATCCTAACAATGTTACAAGGAGTGGCTATTACATTTTCCTTTCCATTGCTTTGTTTAATGTTTCCTTTCTTTATTCGAAGGCACTTCAATCATAAAGAAAAAGGTCAGGAAATTCGGTTCGCATCCGGTCTTCATGCTCCCAAGTTGCTTCATCTTTAGTATGATGACTCCACTGAACCTTCAAGAATTTGATTTTGTGATTTCTCGTCTTGTGCTCCGCTTCTTCAAGAATGTGAATCGGGAGCTCCCGATAAGAAAGATCAGGTTATAGGTTGACTTCTTCTAACTGGCTTGCTTCAGTTGGGACTGGTAGGTACTTCTTTAGTTGTGAGATATGGAACACGTCGTGCACATTTGAAAGTGATGGTGGCAATTCCAATTGATAGGCTACTAATCCCTGCTTCGCTAGAATTTGGAATGGTCCGGTATAGCGAGGCGCCAATTTGTCTGTGACTTGAAAGCAATGCTCATCAGAGAGACTTTAAGGTAAAAAAGATCGTTCACCTCAAAGCTCAACTCGCATTGACGATGGTCAGCATAAGACTTTTGACAAGATTGAGCCATCCGAAGTTGCTCTCGGATTACCTGAACTTGAGCTTCTGCGTCCTCCACCAAGCTCGGGCCATAAAATGGCCTCTCTCCAGTCTCAGACCAGTTCAAAGGTGTCCTACAAGCTCTTCCATACAGCGCCTCGAAAGGTAACATTTGTATACTCCATTGGAAGCTATTGTTGTAGGAGAAGTCGGCGTATGGTAAGCATTTCTTCCAATTTTTGCCATAGGACAGCACATATGCTCGGAGAAGATCTTCCAATATTTGATTCACCCTCTCAGTTTGTCCATCCATTTGTGGGTGGTACGTGGTGCTAAAGGATAGGTGTAATACCCCAAATGTATTTCGAGATGGAATAATTCGAGAGGGAATAATTCGAGAGAGAATAGATTAATTGGGGAAAAGGACCATATAGAAAAGAGTTCAACAGGGAAATTAGAGGGGAGATTTCTGCAAAATCCCAGCAACCTGGGCTTGGGCCTTGGCCCAAGTTGTTGGCCGGCCATAGGGGGGAGGCGCCACCCTTCCCCAAACCCTAGCCGCCTCCCCCACTTTTCCTCCCCCTTTTCCCTTTGTGGCCGCCAC